>JBBPBR010000001.1:18505388-18602351 GCA_037974775.1 Cicer pinnatifidum | reverse complement strand
TAACCACAACAATGGTTATACAAAACAAATAGTATGAACAATTCACTTTTGGAAATGATCATCAATTATGATAACCACAACAATGGTTATACAAAACAAATAGTATGAATAATTCACTTTTGGAAATAAACTTGATCATGTGATCTTTCACCTTTCAATCAATAATCACTCTTTTATTTTATCACAAATGTGACTAATCTTTTAAAGTATTATTGAAATATATTCTTATATCACTCTTTTATTTTACCTGATATATTCTTAGACCACTCTTTTATTTTATTACAAATGTGACTAATTTTTTCTCAATTTTGATACTTCAGAAGCATACATGAGTGTCATCAAATAGATTTTAATCGTGGTCTAAGTTGTAGTTTTTTAGAAACTCAACCAAAAATCTTTATTATCATTGACCATAGAAAATCACACATTTTGCAATCCTACAAGAATGATTGATATTAAATTATTTATTCTTCAAGAATTATACCACAAGTGATACATTGAAATATTACTGTCAGCAATCTTTTAAGGATGTTTTAACTTTTTAGTTTTTTATCAAATATATCACAAATGATCGTAGTGAACAATGATCAAGAAAAATTTATTCTTGAAGAATCCTTTGAGGATGCTTTAATTCTAAATTTTTTTCGTTCTTCTAGAAGTACATCATAAATTAATTTTACAAACAATGATCAAGAAAATTATTATTTGAACCATAGATACTTTAATGTTAAATTCTTTGGACTTAATAATAAATAAATAAAATGACCAGAATTTAATAAGAATAAATAAATAAAGATAATCATACAAGACCAAGAGTTTTCTAAATAAAATTTATATGCAAAAATAAAAAAATGTTGGTTGTACATGTTAGATATAATTCAAAATGATGTAGTTAAAATGTAGTTAGAAGTTAGTTAGGATTTGGTTAAGAGTTGGTTAAGTTGAACAACCAAAAGTGCTGTTATAAAAGGCAAATGAAGAGCAGAGCGTGTAATGCAGAAAAACAGAAACATAGATCAATCTGCGTTTTTCTGTTTTCTCTATTTTCTTCTCTTTTCTTCACAATTCCAATTCCTCTCAATTATACAACCTGTTCCAACAAATGGCATCAAGAGCTTGATTTCTAGACCTTGGGAAACACGAGTGCAAGTGTGAGGGGAAATCAAAATTGGGAAACACAAGTGTGAGTGAATGAAAAAAAGAAGAAATGAATGGAGGAGGATTTCCATCGAATTTTCTAATTCTGGACGGGAAGAACTGGGAGAGGTGGTCTGCATCAATGAGATCGTTGTTGGGAGCTCAAGAAGTGTTTGAGATTGTTCAAGATGGCTATGAACAACTTGGTGCGAATCCAACATAAAGACAACAAACAACTTTCAAAGATTTCAAGAAAAGGGATTGCAAGGCATTGTTTTACATCTAGCAAAGTGTGGATTCAAACAATTTTGAAAGGATCTCAAAGGTATCTACAGCAAAAGAGGCATGAGATATCTTGGTGAAGTATTACACAGGTGATGAAAAAACCAAGAAAGTGAAGCTCCAAATGCTAAGAAGAAAGTATGAATTACTGCAAATGTAGAACAATGAGAATGTGATTGATTATTTCAATCGAGTACAGACAATCACAAATCAGATGAAAGCTAATGGAGAAGTGATGACAGAGGTTATGATCATTGAAAAGATTCTGAGAACACTAACACAAAGACACGATCACATAGTGGTGGCAATCGAAGAATCAAAGAATCTTGATACAATGAAGCTGGAAGATCTGCAAAGCTCCCTAGAAGCTCATGAATTAAGGATAAAAGAAAGAGATGAGGCACACACACAAACGCAGGCACTGCAAGCTCAGATCAGCAGGAAGTCCAATCAAGATGGAGTAAAAAACAAGAAGTGGAAGGGCAAGTCAAAATGGCACCAAAACCAGGATCAAAATGAGGAGGCTGGAGGCTCAAGAAGTCAGCAAAACAGTGATAATAAACGTAGGAAACCATCTGGCAAAAAGAAATTTAACAAGAAAGAAATCCAATATTACAATTGTCAAAAATAGGGGCATTTTGCAAATGAGTGCAAATCCAAGAGAGTACAAAGAGATGATGGTGAAGCTCAATTGGCAGATAATTTTGACTCAAATGAAGTGCTGCTGATGACATCTACAAGCATGGAGGATGATTGTCCAGGATTATGGTATCTTGACACAGGGTGCTCGAATCACATGACTGGCCATAAAGAGTGGTTTGTAAATATTGATGAGAAGGTGAAGAAGGAAATCAGATTTGCTGACAATAGCACAGTAACAGCTGAAGGTATTGGCAAAATCTTAATTCAGAGAAGGGATGGCATACAATCCTTCATATGTGATGTGTTGTATATGCCAAATATGAAGAACAACTTGCTAAGCTTAGGACAACTGCTTGAAAATGGGTATTCTATGAAGATGGAACAAGGTGAGATGAGATTGTTCGATGATTCAAGAAGATTGATCTTGAAGGCACCACTAGCAAAAAACAGAACCTTTAAGATTGATATCCAAATCAATGAGAGCAAATGTCTAGTTGCTGAAGTATTGAGTGAAGATTGGCTGTGGCATAAGAGGTTTGTACATTTAAATTTTAGAAGTCTTCAAATGTTGCATAACAATAGAATGGTGCAAGGAATTCCCAGAATTCAAATGCAAAAGGAGCTGTGTGAAGAGTGCTGTCATGCCAAACAACACAGAAATGCATTCAAGGCTGAAGTGCAAACTCGATCCTCAAGAATGATGGAGATAATCTACTCGGATGTGTGTGTTCCTTTTGAAGAAGTGTCAATAGGAGGTAATCATTACTTTGTATCATTCACTGATGATTTTACAAGGAAAATTTGGGTATATCTAATCAAAAGAAAGAATGAAGTGCTGGAAATTCTTAAAAAATTCAAGATAATGGCTGAAAAACAAAGTGGCTTTAGTATGAAAATCATTAGAACAGATGGAGGAGGAGAATACAACTCTCATGAATTCCATGATTTTTGTGAAAGAGAAGGAATATTGCATGAAATAACTGCACCCTACACTCCCCAACATAATGGCACGGCTGAAAGGAGAAACAGAACCATAGTGAACATGGCTAGAAGTATGTTAAAAGGGATTAAAGTGTCTCATAAATTCTGGGGGGAAGCAGTATCAACTGCAGTGTACATATTAAATAGGTGTCCAACCAAGAGACTGGGCACAAGGACACCTGAAGAAGCTTGGACTGGAAGGAAGCCAGCTGTGAATCACTTGAGAGTGTTTGGCTCATTGTGCTTCAGGCATGTACCAGCTCAAACTAGAAAGAAACTTGATGACAGGGTTGAACAAATGGTGTTGCTGGGTTATGATGCCACTGGAGCGTACAAGCTGTATGATCCAAACAAGAACAAAGTAGTGATAAGTAGAGATATACTAGTGGATGAATCAAGAGGTTGGGACTGGACAACAAATGCAATCAGCACTGACATACCAACCAAACCAGCCAGCAGTGCAGTAGCAGCGGAATTGATTGAAGACCAGCCAACAGAGGTAGCATATCAACCTACTATTGAACTTGTGAGGAGATCAGCAAGGGCTAGACAACCTTCAATCATATTGCAGCCATATGAAGTAACTTCTGACTCAGCCATCAATGCAGATGGAGAATTAATTCACTTTGTCTTGCTTGCTGAATCAGAACCAATAAGTGATGAAGAAGCATTTAGTAATCCTAGATGGATGGCAGCAATGGATGAGGAACTAGAAGCCATAGAAAAGAACAAAACATGGGAGCTGATGACCCTACCAATGATTAAAAGACCCAATGATGTGAAATGGGTTTATAAACTGAAATTGAAACCTGATGGGCAGATTTCAAGGTACAAGACCAGACTTGTAGCAAAGGGATTTTTGCAAAAACATGGGCTGGACTATGATGAGGTATTTGCTCCAGTAGCAAGAATTGAAACAATAAGAATGGTAGTTTCAATTGCTAGCTATAAAGGTTGGTCTATGCATTAATTGGATGTTAAATCAGCCTTCCTCAATGGCTCATTGGATGAAGAAGTGTATGTAAAGCAGTCCCCTGGATATGTGAAAACAGGCAAAGAAGATCATGTTTACAAATTGAAGAAAGCCTTATATGGCTTGAAGCAAGCACCTAGATCGAGCTTGGAACAAGAGAATTGACAGATTTCTCATAGAGCAGCAATTTGAAAAGTGTGTGAATGAGCATGGAGTGTATGTCAAGAAGACAGCAGCAGCATCTGCATTGCTGATATGCCTCTATGTCGATGATTTGCTGCTAACTGGCAGTGATGAAGTGAAAATAAATGAGTTCAAATTCAGATTGGAGAAGGAATTTGAGATGACCGATTTAGGCGTGTTGGCATATTTCCTTGGCATTGAATTTGAAACTAGAAAAAATGGAATTTTTATGCATCAAAGAAAGCATGCAAGTGATGTATTAAAAAGGTTTAAAATGCAAGATTGCAATGGAAGCAGCACCCCATTAGGCCAGATATCTCATATAGTGTTGGGCTGATTAGTAGGTACATGGAGAAGCCTAGGACATCACACTACATGGCAGCAAAAAGGATTTTGAGATACATAAAGGAAACCATTGAATTGGGTCTGCTATATTCCTCAAAACCAGATGAAAAGGAAGCTGAACTTATTGGCTTTACTAATGCAGATTGGTGTGGAGACATGGATGATAGAAAGAGCACAACAGACTATGTATTTACAATCAATTACTCACCAATATCATGGTGTTCAAAGAAGCAAAGCATAGTTGCACTGTCCACATGTGAAGCTGAGTATGTGGCTGCATCCATGGGAGCATGCCAAGCTGTGTGGCTGACAGAATTAACGGCAGAATTGGGGCTGAGAAGTAACAATGCAGTAAAGATGAAGATAGACAACAAATCATCAATAGATCTAGCAAGGCATCCAAGTGTCCATGGAAGGAGCAAGCACATTGAAACAAGATTTCATTTCCTAAGAGATCAAGTAATGAAGGGCAAGATAAAGCTGGAACATTGCAACACACATGATCAAAAGGCTGACATTTTAACAAAAAATTTGAAGAGAGTGAAGTTCCAAAGAGATGAGAATCAAGCTTGGATTAACTTCAAATTGAATCAATTTTGAATTAGGGAGCATGTTAGATATAATTCAAAATGATGTAGTTAAAATGTAGTTAGAAGTTAGTTAGGATTTGGTTAAGAGATGGTTAAGTTGAACAACCAAAACTGATGTTATAAAAGGCAAATGAAGAGCAGAGCGTGTAATGCAGAAAAATAGAAACAGAGATCAATCTGCAGAGAACCGAGATCAATCTGCGTTTTTATGTTTTCTCTATTTTCTTCTCAATTCCAATTCCTCTCAATTATACAACCTGTTCCAATAGTACATAAAAGAGTATTCGTGATGATAACTTGTTAAAAAATTAACCTAAACTAAAGAAAAATAAAGTATAGAAAAATGAACACACGAGAGAAGAAACGAAATAGAAGAGAGAATATGTATAATTAATATTGATAGAGTATCTTACAATCACATGAATTCTATCGATAAGACACAATTCTTATGCCTTAGATCCATCGAATATTCTAATTATTCATAATATTTATCAATTAATTAGTTATAGCTTAGAACAAAAACATGATACCAACAATTGATTGGATTAGACACGACTTATTAACTTTAGTTTGACTTTTTCATCTGCAAATAATTTCGTGAAGGCATAATCTTCATCGATGTTAAATTAATCTTCATTGATGTTAAATATTTTATAAGGAATCCGAATAGAATTGCACAAATATCTTTTTTCTCGTAAAAAAGGAAAAGGAAGTGTTATAATACAAGTGAGAAATACATAAAATTCCTAAAACCATTTATTAGTTGCATTTGTGGACTTTATGGAGTTGCATTATCTCCCAGAGGCAAGCTTGAAGGGGAAGATGCTGGTGGAGGAGAGGAAGGAATGGCAGAAGGTAATGGGAATGTTGGCAATGGAATAAAGGGTATAATTGGTAGAGGGGGTAATTGTGGAAGAGGAGGCAATTTTGGAAGTGAAAATGCTGGAGTGTTGAAAATACCACCAATTGGTAGTTGCAAAGATGGCATTGGTTGTGTTGGTAACAAAGTGTTGGAAATGGGAATAAATGATGGGTTTTGGAAAAGTGGGGGTGCAACTAGTAAATTTGGTTGAGATAGTGGTGGTACTTTATTTGATCCTGAATTTATTTTTGATGGCATGTTTTTATCTAATAGTATGCGGGTTGATGATGAAAATTTGATGTTGCAATAGAATAGTACAAAATAGAGGATGATTAATTGTATGTGGTTGAAATTGAAAATCATTGTGTCGTGGTGAGATAGAACTTAGATTATGAATGAGATATTTGTTTTGTTAGGATATTGTAGAGTTAAATAGAAGTGTGGATAAATTGTTGTAGGGTTGAGCTTCAACTAATTTCATGGTATTTCTACTTGTTACCTAATTTTGATTTGTGCTTAAAAGTATGAATTTGACTTTGAAATCCATTGTAGGTATAACGATTGTAAGTATGAGTTAGTTTATGCGAATTGGTGTCTATAGCTAAATTTAACATGTTGGTGGAGGCACCAAGAAACCAACTGCTTGAGTCCTACTATCATAAATATTTAATGAAGATATTAATTAAAATGATGGGGATAGAACAAAAGAGACATTACATTACTACTTGGAAGCATTTTGAATATGACTTTTCAGAGATAAGTCACTAGGATACGTCGGAGATGTTTTTTCAATCACTATGGCCTTCTTATTGCATCTGTAATATTTAAATGTTAATACACTCAAAAAACAAAGGTAAAAGATGATTTAAATGGTTCAATCAGTTTTTTATTTCTATAAAATTTAACTATTTGATTTTATAGTTTTTATAAAAGAACCGTCAACTTGATCCTTTAAAAAAATTTCTTTTTTATCTTTGATTTAAAACTAAATACTATGTATTATTCGAATTTTTGAATGATTTTTTGCAATAATATTTATGACAATATAAGAAGTTTTCATACACAAATTTTAAATTTTTTTAACTAGCAATAAATTAAATATGAACTTGTAAGTGTTAAAAGCTTAAAAATTCTCATTTAATTCATTTTTAATTAAAAAAATTTAAATTTTTATAAGGAAATTTTTAAACATATGCTAAATATGTTTGTAAAAAGTCATTTAAAAATTTGAATGATACACAATAGTTAGTTAAAAAACAGGATTAAAAGTAAAAAAGAAAATTTTGAATGGGCTAAAAGTTGACGATATTTTCTATAAAGACTAAAAAATAAAATAGTGAGATTTTATAGGTACTAAAAATTCATTTAAATATGATATTGTACTAATTTAAATATGATATTGTACTAGTAGAAATGAGTAATTACCTTCATAAAAAAAGAAGGCCTATTTGCTATTATGGTCCACTATGAGAAAAAATCTATGTTATAACGCTTTTTTTAAGTCATTTAGAGCGTTTTTTCAAAACAATAAGCGTTGTAGCATCCACCGTTGTAAAAGATACAACGCTTTTTAAAATAAATAAAAACCCTATAAAATAGGTAGATATATTGCGCGCTTGTTATACTCATTTTACAGCGCTTTTTGGAAAAAGCGTTGTAAAAGGTGCATTCAATAGATGCATTATTATACACCTATTACAACGTTTTTCTGTAAAGCGCTGTAAAAGGTACATTCAATAAATGCATTATTATGCATCTATTACATCGTTTTTTCAAAAAGTGTTGTAAATGTAACACCCCGATTTTTAACAGCGAGAGTGTATTTTTTTTTCAAAACAAATTCATAAAACAAAGAAATAAATAAGGAAAATACCTTTGGATAAATGTTTAAGTCATAACACAACGACAATTAAGTCAATATAATTTATAAGCAGCGGAATAGTTTTCGAAATATGAATCCAAAGTATTTACACATCAAAAAGTGGTACATGGAACCCATCGAAAATAAAAGGTCATGCTGACAATATTAGTATAGGTACAGTCTTCCAATTTAAAATAAACACAATCCAAAAGAAAGACATCTAGTCCCTATACGTCAACCTAATCTGATCATTCTACAAAAAACTATACATCCTGAGTGATCTTCACGCGCCCCGCAAGATCCTCCTAACATAGCTCCAGTCAGGTGTTTCCAACTACATCCCCATCCCAGGGTATGAACCGGTAGGATTGTCCTGGCTCTCATCTGAGGGCAAAGCCTAGATTTCCACAATAGTTGTAAAGGGTCACCAACCGAAATTAACAATTAACACATAACATTTAAGTTTTTAAATGCACAAAATAACCTTTCAACTTAGCATGCACCTTAAAAGGGTTTTCCATATGCTAAACGTTCATATAATACTTGCCAAGTAAAAATGAAATCAAAATAAGGTTTTAATCAATCAAGAAATAAATCAACTGACCAATCAATTGATGAATCAATTGGGCAATCGATTGTCTGATTCAGAATAAAAGTTTCTACTAAGCAAATCAGTTGGGAGATCGATTTCTTAAAGGTTTTTAGTGAAACCTGTATTCTGGGTTTAAATCAATCGATTGGGAAATCGATTTCTTAAATGTTTTTGGTGAAACCTGTATTCTGGGTTTAAATCAATCGATTGGCCAATCGATTGGAAAATCGATTTTTGTAATAGCTGAGCCCTTGTAACATGCCAAATCGATTGGCAAATCGATTTTGATAAATAGCTGAGCCCCTATAACATGCCATATCGATTGGCAAATCGATTTTGATAACTAGCTGAGCCCCTGTAACATGCCAAATCGATTGGCAAATCGATTTGTTCAATCTATTTTCAAGATTCGAGAAAACAAGAAACGTACTAATCGATTAGGCAGTCGATTAAACTGGTATTACTTTTTAACAGAATCGATTGGGAAATCGATTTGACTGCAGTTTTTCTAAAAATACATAAACTGAATCCATCACAATTACACATGATTCCAAAACGTAACACTTAGCAATTATAACGCAATTTACCAGGGTGTAGTCTTTCGTGGACAAACACCTGTGCAGTCTCTCACGGACAAACACAATTTACTAGGGTGTAGTCTCTCGCAGACAAACACAATTTACCAGGGTGTAGTCTCTCACGGACAAACACCATTAAGTAAAGGCAGATATTAAAAGATTCCCCATTTTTAATACCCATTTAACTCTTACAATTCGAACGACAGTCATTAAGTAAACGTAGATATTAAGAGATTCCCCATTCTTAATACTCATTTATCTCTAACGATTTCCACTACAAAAATTAAGTAAACATAGATATTAAAAGGTTCCCCATTTTTAATACTTGTTTAACTCTAATGATTTTCAAATTCCACACAGAACATACTCAGACATATTCTCAAATTCAATCCACAATTCACACCAAATCACATTAATTCATTTTTCCACAAAATCCACACAAACGCATCTCAAAATTTATAAATATTAGTTATGAACACGTCAAACCCGACAACCACAAATCATCACAACCCACGACTCAAACATATCAAATTTTCTTTCCTCAAAACTACATATAAATGAGTTAAAATCATTTTCCACAAAATCCACACAAACACATCTCAAATTTCATAAGTACTAATTATGAACACGTCAAATACGACGAACACAAATCATCACAACCCATCACTCAAACACACCAAATTTCATTTCCTCAAAGTCATACATAAATGAGTTAAATTCATTTTCCACAAAACACTCATCAATATCACCAAAACCCAACTCTTAGGTTTTACCCATAAAAGCATTAGATTCATTTTCCCCAAATCAACACTTCAACCCTATTTCTTTTCCACACAACCACAAATAAGTCCCTAAATGCAAACTAAAAGTTTGGAAGGAGCCCTTACCTTAACGTTAGCTTTAACGAGCGATTACGGTACCGCGAGTAATTCCGGTAAAATCTCCGCTCGCGACGTCGCTTCCAAAGTTAGTTCACTAGCACCGTAGCGTGGAGGTGAGCAACTTTCCCTTCTATCTGTTCGTGAAACGAAGCTTAGATCTAGATGAAACATGAAGGTTTGCGTTTGACGGTTTGAAAATCCCTAACACTGTTTTTCTTCGTTTTCAAATCAAAGAGGAAGAGTGAAGTTGAGAAATCCTTGTCTTCTCACCCACCAAGCCTTGGGTTTCATTTTCTTGAAGTAAAAGAAAGCAAAAGAAGAAGAAGTAACGAGGAGGAAGAGTGAGATTCGCGAGGCAGAGAGAGGAAAACGTTTCCTTTCTTTTTCTTCTGTTTTTCCTTCTTTTATTTTTCCTTCCTTTCTATTTCTTTCTCTCTTCCTTTCTACTTCCTTTTCTTTTCCCTCCAACCAAATATATATATATATATATATATATATATATATATATATATATATATATATATATTTATATATATTAATTATAACTTAACAAATATCTCAAAATATCTAGATATTTATTAAAATTACCATTTCACCCATAACCTCTTCAAACCACTTTTTGTTAAAAATATCTACTATCGTCGCAACTCAATTGACAAATACAATTTTTAGCAACTCGAGATATTTTTAACAAAACTCCCCAGAATTAAATTCTTCGTAAAAGATTCACCACACTTAATTTAATTTACTTATCGACGAGTAATTTTAATCGGCATCAAAATATCTTTTTGGTCATTTAAACTCCCAAAATATTAATAACTTTGGCTAAAAAGCCTTCGAGTTCAATACCAAAATACGCTAAAATACATAAAGTATAATATAAAATTATGGGTCTTACATTACTACACCCCTAAAATTAGTTTCGTCCTCGAAACTTAAAGTACGAGTAGCAATCCACACTAGTTTTGTACTCAAATTCAACATACAAGTCATAACTTGTTTCACCCGGCCTACTTGAAGAAAGTGTTGTCTAACCCTTTTCATAGGGTGCTTAATAACTCTGCACCCATTCATAGTTGGTAAGGCTCGTCCGTTCCATTCAACATGATTTTGTCTACTATCAGCAAGAGATTAAGGATGATTCAGTCCCTCAATTTGTCAATAAATAGCCAACAACCATGATGGTGGCTTAGGCTATCTTACCCGAACTGTAATAGCGCTCCCCGCGACTTGCACTTAAGGTTATCCTAATGCACAAACAATCAACCAAAGTTCTCAAGGTCCACTGAGCTTTCCATATTTTCCTATAACTTTGCTCTTATTGACGAATTGCAATCACCCAAAACTATGTCACATGGCCTCATATACGTCCACCTTGTACAGAACATCCATTTAGTACCAAACCTAAACACTAAGTATGATACCTGTGCAGTCTCTCACGGACAAACACAATTTACCAGGGTATAGTCTCTCACGGACAAACACCTGTGCAGTCTCTCACGGACAAACACAATTTACCAGGGTGTAGTCTCTCACGGACAAACACCTGTGCAGTCTCTCACGGACAAACACAATTTACCAGGGTGTAGTCTCTCACGGACAAACACCTGTGGAGTCACTCACGGACAAACACAATTTACCAGGGTGTAGTCTCTCACGGACAAACACCTGTGCAGTCTCTCACGGACAAACACAATTTACCAGGGTGTAGTCTCTCACAGACAAACACATGTGCAGTCTCTCACGGACAAACACAATTTACCAGGGTGTAGTCTCTCACGGACAAACGCTTGTGCAGTCTCTCACGGACAAACACCTGTTCAGTCTCTCACGGACAAACACAATTTACCAGGGTGTAGTCTCTCGCGGACAAACACATGTGCAGTCTCTCACGGACAAACATAATTTTACCAGGGTGTAGTCTCTCTCGGACAAACACCAGTGCAGTCTCTCACGGACAAACACCAGTGCAGTCTCTCACGGACAAACACAATTTACCAGGGTGTAGTCTCTCACGGACAAACACCATTAAGTAAAGGCAGATATTAAAAGATTCCCCGTTTTTAATACCCATTTAACTCTTACAATTCGAACGACAATCATTAAGTAAATGTAGATATTAAGAGATTCCTCATTCTTAATACTCATTTAACTCTAACGATTTCCACTACAAACATTAAGTAAACATAGATATTAAAAGGTTCCCCATTTTTAATACTCGTTTAACTCTAATGATTTTCAAATTCCACACATAACATACTCATACATATTCTCAAATTCAATCCACAATTCACACCAAATAACATTAATTCATTTTTCCACAAAATCCACACAAACGCATCTCAAAATTTATAAATATTAGTTATGAACACGTCAAACCCGACAACCACAAATCATCACAACCCACCACTCAAACATATCAAATTTCCTTTCCTCAAAACTACATATAAATGAGTTAAATTCATTTTCCACAAAATCCACACAAACACATCTCAAATTTCATAAGTATCAATTATGAACACGTCAAATACGACGAACACAAATCATCACAACCCATCACTGAAACACATCAAATTTCATTTCCTCAAAATCATACATAAATGAGTTAAATTCATTTTCCACAAAACACTCATCAATATCACCAAAACCCAACTCTAAGGTTTTACCCATAAAAGCATTAGATTCATTTTCCCCAAATCACTACTTCAACCCTAACAAATTTTTTTTCCACACAACCACAAATAAGTCCCTAAATGCAAACTAAAAGTTTGGAAGGAGCCCTTACCTTAACGTTAGCTTTAACGAGCGATTACGGTACCGCGAGTAATTCCAGTAAAATCTCCGCTCGCGACGTCGCTTCCAAAGTTAGTTCACTAGCACCGTAGCATGGAGGTGAACAACTTTCCCTTCTATCTCTTCGTGAAATGAAGCTTAGATCTAGATGAAACGTGAAGGTTTGCGTTTGACGGTTTGAAAATCTCTAACACCATTTTTCTTCGTTTTCAAATCAAAGAGGAAGAGTGAAGTTGAGAAATCCTTGTCTTCTCACCCACCAAGTCTTGGGTTTCATTTTCTTAAAGTAAAAGAAAGCAAAAGAAGAAGAAGTAACGAGGAGGAAGAGTGAGATTTCGCGAGGCAGAGAGAGGAAAACGTTTCCTTTCTTTTTCTTCTGTTTTTCCTTCTATTATTTTTCCTTCCTTTCTATTTCTTTCTCTCTTCCTTTCTACTTCCTTTTCTTTTCCCTCCAACCAAGTATATATATATATATATATATTAATTATAACTTAACAAATATCTCAAAATATCTAGATATTTATTAAAATTACCATTTCACCCATAACCTCTCCAAACTACTTTTTGTTAAAAATATCTACTATCGTCGCAACTCAATTGACAGATACAATTTTTAGCAACTCAAGATATTTTTAACAAAACTCCCCAGAATTAAATTCTTCGTAAAAGATTCACCGCACTTAATTTAATTTACTTATCGACGAGTAATTTTAATCGGCATCAAAGTATCTTTTTGGTCATTTAAACTCCCAAAATATTAATAACTTTGGCTAAAAATCTTCCGAGTTCAATACCAAAATACGCTAAAATACATAAAGTATAATTTAAAATTATGGGTCTTACAGTAAAGGTGCATTTAATAGATGTATTATTATGCACCTATTACAACACTTTTTTGAAAAAGCATTGTAAAAGGTGCATTCAATAGATGCATTATTATGTACTTATTACACCGTTGTGTTTTAATTTTTTTTTTCCAAAATATTTTTCCTCCAGAATCAGTTCACACAATTCTTTCACAATTAGTACACAACAACAGAACTATATAACTTTATAATTTAACTTTATAACTTTACATATTTACACAACCAGTTCAGAACATATTCATATACATATTCACATATTGACAACAACACAGAACTATATACATATTCATATAACTACATATTCACAACTTTTCAAATGTGCCCTATTCATATACATATAACTATCAGAACTACACAGAACATAACTACCATATATTTTTGCAGCCTGTCATTTCTCAGCAAATTAAATAATTTTCATTTCAATCACATACTGACATCAATCTTCCTTAATTTCAATTAGATCTCTTTCAGAGTATGTTGGAATAAAATTGTCAAAATACTGTGCGATATAAAAATTGAATATAAATAAGTTTGAATCAAATATATACATAGTTTTTATATGAAAATCAAATAATGAAAATATCGTACCGTTTTTGGGATTATAGTGTGATTCATATCAACAATCTCTTTCATGAATTATAATATATAGTACCCATAGACGATGTTGTTAGTTTGATGAGGACACTGTAAAATAAAACACATAAGTCAAAAAATATTTGTGCATTGATAGTAGTATAAGTTCAACATGCATTTTAGTGAAACAAGAAACTAATAAATACAATACTTGAAAAATAGAAGAACAATAAGGTTACGGCGCAGAAATACGACCAAAGAAGACCAACGCAGAAATATGAACAATTCATGAGAGAGTAGGGTTCGTAGAAATAAAGATGGTTCACAATGACAAGGAGAATTAAGAGGAAACAAGCGTATGAAGTTTACGTAATGAGGGTTAGTAACAAGGCAATATTGTTCGTAGGGTTCGCAATGAGAATGAGAATGAAGAGGAGGAGGAAACAAGCGTATGAAGTTTACGTAATGAAGAGGAAACTAAAGCGGTTTAGGGTTTAGGGTTTAGGGATAGAACTTTAATGAGAGTTGGTAGGGATAGTAACAAAGGTGGAGATGGTTCACAATGGAGATGGTTCACAATATGATTTGTATGGATAGTAGTTGATTGAGAAGAGTTGTTATTTGTTCATAACTTTCAAGTCAAACACTACTCTATATAAAGTAATTATATAATGTCTTTTAAATATAAATTAGTATTTTATACATAAGTATTGAAGAAAGTTAAATTTAGTCCAAAAAAAGTTTAAATGGTTATAAAATATTTTCAAAAAATTAAAATTTTATTCTAAAATGTCGAATATATTATTTTTACAATTTGTTATAATATTATTTTTAAAGTTTAATGTTAGTAAAATTTGTTAAAAAAGTGTCAGTAAAATATTTGTACTAGTGCAAAATTTTTACTCAAATTAAAATGTTATCTTTTTTTATTGTAGTTATTTATTTTGTTATGGTTTATTATGTTAGTAAAATGTTATTTTCTTAAGAAATTGTAAATTTTTTCAAAAACCAAATAATACTTATTTAAAAGAAAGCAAGTTCATAATATTGATCTAATTATGAAATATGTAATATTATATATATAAAATGTGTTAAGATTATTTTCAAAAGACATAAAATGTTCATATTTTAAAATGTTATAGTAGAGTTGTAAAAAAAACATATAGAAATTACGTTGTTAATGTATATATAATAAATAAAATTTAAAGCATGTGAAAAATGTATTCATTTTAATGTAATTATTTTTTAAAAAATATAAGTTAATTTTTAAAATCATATTACAGTGCTCTTTTAAAAAGCGCTGTAAAAGACCTCCTTAACTTATTTTTTAAAAGCCTATTATAGCCCTCTTTGAAAGAGCGCTGTAGAAGACCTCTTTAACTTATTTTTTAAAAGCTTATTACAACGCTCTTTGAAGAAGCGCAGTAAAAGACCTTTTTAACTTATTTTTTAAAAGCGTATTACAGCGCTCTTTGAAAGAGCGCTGTAAAAGACCTCCTTAACTGATTTTTAAAAAACCTATTACAGCGTTCTTTGAAAGAGCGATGTAAAAGACCTCCTTAACTTATTTTTTTAAAAGCCTATTACAACGCTCTTTTAAAGAACGCTGTAAAAAACCTCCTTAAATTATTTTTTAAAAGCCTATTACAGCGCTCTTTGAAATAGCGCTGTAAAAGACCTCCTTAACTTATTTTTTAAAAGCCTATTACAGCGCTCTTTGAAAAAGCGCTGTAAAAGACCTCTTTAACTTATTTTTTTAAAAGTCCATTACAACGCTCTTTGAAAGAGCGTTGTAAAAGACCTCCTTAACTTATTTTTTAAAAGCCTATTACAGCGCTGTAAAAGACCTTCTTAACTTATTTTTTAAAAGTATATTACAGTGTCATTTGAAAGAGCGTTGTAAAAGATCTGCTTAACTTATTTTTTAAAAGCCTATTACAGCGCTTTTTCAACAAGCAATTTAAATGACCTCTTAATTTATTTTTTAAAAGCCTATTACAGCGCTCTTTGAAAGAGCGTTGTAAAAGACCTCCTTAACTTATTTTTTAAAAGCCTATTACAACGCTCTTTGAAAGAGCGCTGTAAAAGACCTTCTTAACTTATTTTTTAAAAGCCTATTACGGCGCTCTTTGAAAGAGCGCTGTAAAAGACTTCCTTAACTTATTTTTTAAAAACCTAATACAACGCTCTTTGAAAGAGCGCTGTAAAAGACCTCCTTAACTTATTTTTTTTTAAAGCCTATTATAGTGTTGTTGTGTTTAAATCGCTCAAAAAGCGATGTAAAAGTTATGGAAGAGCGCTTCAATTTACAACGCTTTTACAAAAAGTGTTGTAAAAGGATTGTAAGTAATATGTGCAAGCGCTATGTGACCCTACAACAACGCTTTTTCTACAGCACTTGTCAACAGAGCGTTGTTGTATCCTCCGTTATTTTTAAAAAATTCTACAACAACGTTTGTATTTAATAAGCATTGTAAAAGACGCGCTATAAAATATCATTTTTGGCGTAGTGGTCCTTTATTTGAAATCATTCACTAAATTAGTTCCTCTATTTAAAAAATGACAATTTTGATAATTTCTTTAGATTTTTCAACTATAAAATGGTGATTTTATATATTTTAAATGATTTGATATACGATCTCCTAATGTAAAACTATCTAGAGGCATTTATTATTTATATAATATTAATAAAATTATAAAAATGAATTATTTCAGAAGTTAAAATTAGAGTTTGTAGAAGTATTTATTATTATTTCATGAGTATTTATCATATGTCATATCATTATTTTTAATTAAAAATTTTTAAAAATTAAAATTGTTTGATTTTTAAAATAGATCGACCAACATTACGAATCGAGTGAAAATAAGAGAATAAAAAATTGTAATTCAGTCAAAACAATATAATAATTGCTTTCAGTAAGAAAATAGTAATTGCATACGGAACAAGAAAAAATAGTTGGATACTTAAGAAGTAGTTGAATATTATACTCGTTATTCAACGGCCTACTTGGCAATCCTCATATCAGGCCCAAGACAAGCACATGAAGGAAAGGGAATTGTACCGTGCACCCCCTCACTTTTACCTCCCACCCTCCAATTTTTCATAAAGACCATTTTGTCCTTTTTTCTTTTGTATAAAATCATAAAAAAAATGGTCACTTTATTTCTCATTCCTATTTTCGAAAGTTTTATTAAATTTGAAATTTTCGAAATTTAATTTTCTAGAAAACATCAAAACTTTTAAAATTTTTGATTAATTTGAGACTTTTGAAATGTAATGCTTGAAAATTTCAAATTTTCGATGTAATTCAATTTCGAAAATTTCAAAAATATCGAAACTTTTGAAAGTTTTAATTTATAATTAAAATTTTATTTTAAAAAATTAATTTATAATATTATTGTTAATTAAATTTATTACTATTTTTGAAATTAAGTAGGAAATATATTACTATTTATTAGTATTAATTATTACTATATATTTATTATTATTTATTACTATTAATTTATTATTATTTATTATTAAAAAAATGCATTTCAGAACTTTCGTTTCCTAAACTTCCAAAATTTGATGTTTCCATATATACCAAACATTTGAAACCTCATGTTTCAAAATTTTCAAAATGTTCGAATAAGTTCCGTTTCGAAACTTTTGCATTGCTCGAAACTTTCGAAAGTTTCATGTTGAAAAAAAGTTCCGAAAGTTTGATATTTCCTGGAAAAAATGTCCTTCGAAACTTTCAACCTCAAGGAAACTTTCGAAAAATAGTGTTTCAAAACTTTCATGTTTTACGAAAGTTTCGAAAGTTTGATATTTTCTGGACAAAATGTGCTTCGTAACTTTCAACCCTAAGGAAACTTTCGAAAACTGTCTTACTTTTTGGTTTCGGAGGTTTTAAAGATTCGAAGTTTTGGTAGGGTGGGAGGTTCGAATATTTCAGAGTTTCGAAGAAATAGGTGAAAAAAAGAAAGTGAATTTTTTGTGAGGTTCTTATGGATGAAACTAGGGGAAATATGGTCTTTTCCTTATGGTTGGGGGGTGGGAGGTAAAATAGGGGGTGCACGGTACATTCCTCTGAAGAAAATACTTTCAAGCCCAATAGTTAAGTGAGGCCCAAACCCAGCTCTAGCTTTTAAAAGAAGACTTCGTGGTATAATATAATATGTGATGGGATAAAGTTATATCTTATGTCACTCAAAAGAACTATTTATTGTTAAGAATAGTATGCTTAATCATCTTTAAAAGTTATTAGAATTAGAATTATATTTCAAAATATTTTAGATTTAAAATACAATATTATTAAAATACATTATTTATATTTCTATTTAAAATATTTTTAAGATTAGTTTAGTTTTTTTATTTTATTTTAAAGATATGATTTAAAAATATATTATTAGAATATAATATAAAAATATATTATTTTATTTCAATTTAGCTCTATATATAGAACAACGAATAACTTTTTATGATACTAGATTTCACATAAAAATAATAGATTTCTTCATACAAAATATATTGCATATAATTCCGCTCCCACAAATACAAATAACAAAAAGTCATATCATTTCATGCAAAGAAACTCTATATTTATGAAATAAGAATGAATTGTTAACATGATCTATGGTAAAGCAAGTCAAACTTAATATGAGTTCTTCATTCGCACTAATCTCGATACACTACAAAGATTTCACCCGAATCTTCGCACTATTACAAAAATGGTAAATAGGTATTATATCTCACTCCAAATCTGATACTCTAAACCACAAGATATTACTTTAGCATGTGAGTGCCTTTGCTAGTATACTCACTCATTGGAACAACAACACATGATTCAACCACAACATGGTGATAATCATTGTATTTCTAGGCATAGACAAATGTTAAATTAGTTTGTCCAAACTCATTCATAAATTCAATTTTATTCTTGCAACCCTTCAAAATAGAGGATTTTCAAGAAGTATATGTTACACCTGCAATTGCATATGACCTAATTCATTAAAGGTTAATTTTAATGATAATTGTGAGAATATTTTAGAAATGACAAATGTTAGTTGTTATTTAGGTCATCTAGTTTGGGTTGCTTCATTCTATAGTGATGCTTTAGTTTACCATTTTTTTAAAAAGAAAGTTGTTAGTTGATATTTTGTTAGTGGCAAAGTTGAATCCATTATGTCATCTCCAACTCCTATATTTCTCCCTCAAAGTATCAAACCACTTTATCACTTCTAATTGTGAGGTTTTTAATAGTGGTTATAAGTCATGACCACTGTCTTCCTAAATGTTATTAAAAATGGGTGAATACTATGTTAGATTACCATTTTTATAGGTGATCTATCATAGATCAATATTTAAAAGTTTTTAATTAAAAATAAATTAATTGCGAATTTGTAAGCTTTTGACGTTTATAAATTCATATTTAATTTTGAGTCTCTAATAAATATACTATTTTTAAGCTTTTGACGCTTACAAATATTTTTTGTTTGGAAGTACTATAAAAGTTTTATTTTAATTTTGAGTCTCTAATAAATATACCATTTTACTTTCATTCTTCTTTTGTTTTAATTTTCGCGGAATTTATTTATATTTGAATTGTTTTATGTAATATGTTGAATATGTGATTTTACTCTCTCAATATATATGGACTAAGATGAAAATGAAAAGAACCTATTTCAATATAAAAAAATTGATATAACTAAAATAAAGCATCAAAGACCAAATGACAATGCTGCCCTTTAAAAGTCGTGGACCCGTGCCACTCTTCATAGTGATGGTCGTAGGCTCTCAATATATCAATGTTTCATTTGTTTCAGTTGTGTTGTGTTTTCCATGTTCGTTGTGCTCGTCGTTGCCTTTCATTCGGTGCTTGCAATTGCTGGTCATTCTCTATGTTGCTTCTTTGGTGCCATTCGTTTGCTGTTTTGTGTTATGTGTCTCACCTTTATTCACCATTATTTGTCGAAGGTATGTGTTTATCTTGTTGGATGTCATATATTTTTGTACGTTTTCACACCTCAATTTGGAAAGTATGGTTTTCCCATCGCAACCCTTTGCCTCTAACAAGCCATCTTCAGTCGAACCTTCTGGCAAAAAAACCAACAGAGCTCGATTTTGATTCTTGATGAAAGGAATACACCAACTTTTAGAGATAAAGTTTTATAGAGTAAACGTGTGTTGGGTAAGATTCCTAGAGCTCAATTTAATCTTTTATGATGCGAGTATTTTACTAGCAACGCCTTCATCCATTAAAAGACACGTGAAGGTATATGTGAATACCCTAACAGTAAAAAGGAGAAGATTTGCTAGAATTTGTGTGAAGATAGATCTTACTATCCTTCTAGTTGGAAAATTTGGAATCAATGGACATTAGTATAAGGTTGAGTATGAAGGTCTGCATTTTGTTTGTACTTCTTGTGGATGTTATGGTCATTTGGATTTAAATTGCGATGTCGACCGTTCACCCAAAAAATGTGAATGGTGAGAAAGATGTGGCAAAATATGGAGGTGACCCCAAAATGATGATAAAAACATTAGAAACAACCACTAAGATAGGAAATCATACTTTCAGTTCCCATAGAAATGCTAAGCACAATATGGAGAAGGATGTGCATGGATTTTGAATGATTATCACTCGTTAAAAAAGGAATCCCAAGGTTGGGGAATATTGGAAAAAAAGGGTAATGTGGGTGATACTTTCAATAAATTTGCTCCTTTAACGACGACTCAACAATAGACTATGGCATTAAACTATCGGAACAAATCTAACGGGGTTATAGAGAATGTGGGGGCACAATGTGGTCCCTAATTATAGTGGAGAAGAAAAGTCGTAGAAGGAGAAATGACAGTCTAAATGTGTAGAAGCCAAAAAAAAGTATGAATATTATCCAACAAACAGTGGCTAATGTGTCTGGTGCCAAGCCCACAATTCAAAAAAGAAATCAACCTTTATTTGTTTCTCGCACCACAAAGCTTCAATCGTAGAGGAAGGACAACAATTTTTGTGAGTTTGGTGAGTCGAGCGGGTCTAAGAACCAAACATCAGCTATACCACAAAAGGAAAATGAGGTTGAATAATGTCATTGAAATGGATGATCCTCTCAATGCTGAGAACTTGAAAACTAAGGATGAAATACAAGTCTCTATAGGGGAAAATAATGGGGAGTATCTTACAGACCCAAAGAAACTAGAAAGTGAAACTAAAAATCTTAATCTTGCTTGATAGGTACCTGATATTCTCTCTCTCTCTCTCTCTCTCTCTCTCTCTCTCTCTCTCTCTCTCTCTCTCTCTCTCTCTCTCTCTCTCTCTCTCTCTATTTCTACTAATATGGGGATGAGAACAACAATTTCAATATTTTAAGCTTGGAATATTATAGGCGCTTGTAATTCTGCAGTAAAGAGAAACATTAGGGACCTGATATATTGTCATAGAGATTCATTGTAAATTTGAGAGAGTGAATAATCTTTGGAATGACTTACACTTCAATCTTATTTATAATGTGGAAGCTTGTGGTCACTATGGGGGTCTCTAGGCTTTATTTTATTACCTTTGATGTTGGAACAAGTAATAATTAATAGTCTTGTATTGTTGTGATTGATGATTTTAATGAAGTTTTGCTTATAGGGGATCAAAGAGGTGGCATGTTCTCATACTTTAGAGTTGTAGAGTTTACTAGAGTGGTTAACACTTGTGGCATGTTAGATGTGCAGATCGATTTTGGTGGTAGGTTCACTTGGCCTCATAATTCTAGTGGCAATAGAGTGATCTTCAAAAAGTTTGATAGATGCATTGTTAATATGACTGAAGATTAGCATTTCTAGAAGTTATTGTTAAGACTTTATGTAGGTTGCACTCTAACTATAATCTTTTGCTGCTCATAATGAATGGCAAATTTGCTAGGAGAATGACGCAAACTTTTCTTTTCGAAGTTTCTTGGATTACCTTTAAAAATTACCAACGAATTGTGAAATATGTTTGGATGGATAATCTTGATTCTCCTATAGAAGCTCTCAACCCAGTTAAAGAAGATTCTATACAATTCAAGAAAGATGTTTTTTGTTACATTTTTAAAACAAATATGCTTCGGACTTTGTTAACATATATTTCAAAAAGCTTTAGAAAATTTTGATTATGATTTTCTTGTGAATTTGAAACAAGAACTTCAATAGGAATTTAATCAAATTCTCTTCCAAGAAGAACTCCTTTGGTATCAAAAGTCAAGGGAAAATTGGTCTAAGCTTGGTAATAAGAATACAACCTTATTTCATGCTCGGGATATGGGTGTGACAAATAAGAAATAATATTTGTGGTTTAATCCTTCCTAATGCTATTTGGACCTTAAATGATGACATCCTTCATTTGGAAGTTCAAAACTATTTAAGAGTTTGTTTTACCCCTTGACTCATCAACAAAATGTTACTTTTACTAGAAATAATATACCATGTATGGATAATGTGTCCCGTAAACACCTTATCTCCCTAGTGATAAAGGTCGAATAAGTGACTTTAGCTTTACACTCCACTAAACTTTATAAGTCTCCTAGTCCTAATGATTTCCATGACATCTTCTTTAAACAATATTGGCACATTGTTGGTGATGAAGTATGACATATTGTTCAAAATACTTTTACCTTTGAGACTTTTGATATATCCTTATTAGAAAAGCTAATCGCTTTCATCGACAAGGTGAACCCTACTACCAATTTTAAAGAGTTTGGACCCATCAATTTATTTAATATTATACCCTAAATTGTTTACAAAGGTTTTGGTGAATCGCCTATGACATTTCCTCAATTATCTTTTCGGTCTTTACCAAATTGGTTTTTACTAGGTAGAAAGATTGTAGATAATGCTATTATTCTCCAAGAGGTCGTGCGTAGTATGAGAAAGTCTAAAAGAAAAAAGAAGGGTGTAGGTTACAAAGTTGATTTGGATTTGGCACCTAAAGGCACTTCAGAAAATTAAGCGTTGAATTTGGCACCTAAAGGCACTACAAAGTCTAAAAGAAAAAGATTCTTAGCGTTGAATTTGGCACCTAAAGGCACTTCAGAAAATTACGTTTTTTGTTTAGTTGAGTTGCCACAATTCACCCCCGACTTTTGATGTCTTGCATCATCGATGTATCTTCCAGTCTAATACTTGTACCGATGTATGAAAGACATTGAGTCTTTCTTGCATTGCATTCGAGATTACACTTTCTTGTTAAATGTGGTGTTCTCTTGGTTTCAATTATCTCAAATTTTTTAATTATAGTAATATGTTCAATTTCATGAAGTTGAATGCCTATGATATTCCAGCTCCCTCTTTATTGCTGGAAGTTTGTGGGCTTGAAGAGTTAGGAATACCATTTGTATTGCTAAAGAATCTTTTCCAATTTTCATGCTTACTTCGACTGTTCATTCTCTAAACTATTTAGTTAGAGATCGCTACTCATCTCATACTCATTGGAGTGAGTCTAGGATGATGTCTTGACATAATTCTATGGAAGATGATATAATTCTTAATGTTGATGGCAACACTATATTGGGAATCCTGGTGTTGTTGGTTTTTGTGATATCTTAAAATGGAAATTGGATCATTGACTTTTCATGGTCACATTGAGTATAACAATAATAACCTTAATGCAAAATGGCTAATTATTAGCCATTTTGCATGAACTTCAAATTACTTAGAGATTTGACACCCTCAATCTTATATTTATATGTTGTTCTGACTCTCTACTTGCTATAAAGTTTATAAATAAAATGGTTTAATCTTTTCACGAGTTTACTACTTTTTTATATAACATTAAACTAAAAGTGAATATGAACTAGAGTGTTAAGATGTGACATTCTCTTATAGAATGAAATTAATGCCTCAACATTAAAGACTAAAACAAAAAATAATATATTCACAAATAATTAAAAACATATTTAAATTAATTCATTATTATTATTATTTTTATTTTATGTTATATTATTTGCAATAGACTCATTACAAGATCTAAGTTTCTAATCTACCTATTTAAAAAATCAATGATAATATATATTATTTTATTAAAATAATTTGATTGAGTTTTCTTTTTCAATTTTTGAAAACTATTTTGTAAATTAATTTTAAGATAGTGTTTTTAAGAAGAAAATTTTAAAAATATCTGTTTGACCATTCTATTTTTAAAAACTATTTTAGAGATGAGAAAATGACAAAAATTGTTTGGTAAGTTTGTTTTTAAAATCTATAAAATGAAAATTTTATTTGATACATATATTTTAAACTTAATATAATTATTAAAATGAAGAAAATTAATTATGTAAGATATATAATAGATTTGGCCAAATTCAACGTAGTTCGAACTGTGAAAACAGTGGTATTTACCGTGCCGTTTTGATTCATTATAAGACAAACGTCATTTGATCAAAAAAGAAAATATTCGTGATTCAATTTGATTTTAAATGATATTTTTAAAAATTTGATATGATTCAAATTAATATTGTTTAAATTATATATGTTTTTTGTTGATTCAAATTACAATTATAAAATATTAATTTAATATTATTACTATAAAGTTATATATAAGTAACAAAATTGAAGCAAAATATAATGAACACTTACAGATGAATTTACATTTATCTCGCTTCAATGACATCGACAAGAATCGTAGTTGTTTTTTTACCACTAGAGTTACATTAAAGTAATGCCTCATACTAATAAAACAAAAAATATAATAAAAATCTTTATTTATATTGTTTTATTTGATTTGACAAAATAAATCTAAAATTCAATCTGATCCGAACAGATTTCACAAAAGAAGATCCAAACATGTATAATAATATTTAATTTATATAATTTTTGGTTCGATTTGTAATTTTATTTACATATGCATTTTCTTTTTTTATTTTAATTACTATAATATTTTTTTTGGTAAGCAAACTACCAATAAACTACCATCACGATAAAGATTAAAACAAGTGCAAACTAGATGATTTGCTCAAGTCGTGTTCAAATTTGCAGCTCCATTCGATGGCTATTTTTTTAATAAAATAATTGTAAAATATTACTATTATGCCATTAATAAAAATTATTCATTTTCGGAGTGTTTTCAATTTAAAACAAAAATGATGAATTGAAAAAGAAAATTAGTTAAAACTCTTTCTATTTTTTAATTTTTAAAACAGAAAATTAGAAAGTTTCCAAAGCTGTTATTTAAAAATTAACATTTCAAATAAGTTTTTAATTTTTAATTTTTTGAAAATTAAAATACTGTTTTTGAAAAGCAAATCAAACAGGCCCTTATATTTCAATAATGCTACCAACACCCCTCAAATTGCTACTCACACCCCTCAAAATTAAAAAAAATTAATAAAATGTCTAAAATGCCCTTTCATCAATGTCACAAATTTATTATCTCATAATTCACATTTATTAACTTTCATTACACCTCATAATTTACATTAAAAATCACCATAACTCACCATAACGTACGTTGTATTTTTTTTCTTCTAAATCTGGGGTTACGTGAACTGAGTTCACGTATGTTAAAAAAAATAAAAAATTTCATAAACTATGCAATTTGAATTCACGTACACATGAACTCAGATTGCGTAATCAATGGAGTTTTAAAATTTAACCCTCAAAATATACATAATTACGTGAACTCAAATAGCGTAATCAATGAATTTTGAAAAATAAATCATGTACGTGAACGCAGATTGCGTAATCGATGAATGTTGAAAAATAAGTCATATACGTAAACTTCAATTTACGTAACGTTACGTGAACTGAGTTACGTATGTTTACTAGATTTCAGATCACGTAAACATACGTGAACTCAATTCACGTATACCTACGTACGTAAATTGAAGTTCACGTACATGTTAAATAAAATATTGAAAATGAGTTATGAAGAAAATGAAAAATGTGTTGAATGTAGAATGAAGAGGAAGAAAATGAGTTATGAAGAAGATGAAATAAAAAAGATGGATTATGAAGAAGATGAGTTATGAAGAAGATGAAATAAAGAGAAGGGTAATTTAGGCATTTTAAATTTTTTTAATCTTTGAGGGGTGTGGGTAATAATTTAGGGGGTGTTGGTAGCAATAGTGCTTATATTTTTAAGATTGAAAAAAATGACTTATTAGTTAAATAAAAATAAATATGTAATATCCAAAATTCAACTCCTAAAGGCTTGTTATCTCAAGGAGGAGAAAATTTGTGATTATATAAGTGTTCCTTATTATCAATTAAATTTCGAATCATTTTTAAGCACTTATATATTCCATTGGTTCAACACTTGCGTTAATTTAATTTATTTAATTTAGAGAAATAAATAAAGAATTCAGCACCAAAAAAAATAAACACGTGTTGCGTAGTTACTGGACCTAGCTAGAAGACGAAGATGTTTGCAGGTTGAGTTGTGAGTTACTCTACCAACACTTGAATCGGAAGGGACTCAACACAGACGCAGCTACCACAACACAACACAATCATGGCGTCCTCTGATCCCAACAAATTGTTAACCAAAGCTGATAAACTGTTTGTATTTTCATCTTCTCATTCATATATTTATTTATTTATTTATTTATTATTATTATTATAATTATTATATAGTCTGTGATTTGACCTGTCAATTATAGTGAATGTCGATTTTGATAATACGGAAATATATGATGTATAGTTTTTTAACAATAAAATTTGTGCAACATATGATTTTTTCTCCTTATGATCTGATCCAACTAGTGCTGCAATTCGTCTGATATATGACCAATTACAAATTACAACTGCTTCAGGACTATATAATTTGATTTCGTGTTTATTTTTTTTAAAATTAAAAAAAGTAGTATGAGTAAATCTGGTTTTTTACATTCTATTCTCAATAGGATTATTGAACTGTGGTCTGTGGTTAAACCCTTTTGGTATAAGGCCTTATAACTTGTGTTATTTTTCTTTCCATGAATCATATGTTTTTTTTTAACCTGTTGTGTTGTTTTCATTTCAGAACAAGACTTAGTCTCACCAGATGGAGTGCTGATTGGAAGAGTGCTACTGTTCTATATGAACAGGCTGGTAAGTAATAAATTCAAACCAATATAAGTTTTTTATTTCATTCTTTGTTCAAGTAATTTGTTGTAAATCGTGTTGTCAATTAGAGATCGTCGGGAATAGTGATTTGTTCAAATTCCGATACAATTAGTGTTGTCAACTGTGGATTGCAGAAAATTGTGATTGGTTTAAATTCCACTATACAATAGCATTATAGCACTATTTGACAACATTTGGTACTCAATAATGCATCGCAGAACAATGACGATTTGTTAAAATTTCGCTACGCTATAGTGCTATAGCGCCTCTGTAGCCTCTATTTAACAACATTGGCTACAATATAGTGCCACTATAGCCTTTATTTGACAATACTTAGTACTAAATAGTGTTGTATCATGGAACAATACCAATTTTGTTCAAATTCTGCTACATTATAATGCTTTATAGTTGCTATTTGGCAACACTGGTGGAAAGAATGTATAAATTAAATTTTGGAGAAAAAAATAAGGCATGTTGGAAATAAATCTAATGAACTCTTCTTATTCTGGTGTAGCTAATGGGTTTAGAGTTGCCAAGAACACTGAGAAAGCCAAAACAGCATTTGAGAAAGCTTCGAAAGGACAGGAGATGCTTTCTTCGTATCCTTGTATTGTTTGATTTTGATTATGTAGTCTCCTTCATCTTCTTCCATTATTAAGGGTAAAATATTTCATTGTGTTCTATAAATGTTATCAGATTCATTTTGTTAAACTGTCACTATTTATTTGTCCTTGACAAGTTAACCAGACCTTGGGATGCAGCTAAGCACATGGAATCTGCTGCTGCTCTGGCCAAGGAACTGTGTAACTGGAAAGAAGTAGCAGACTTCTATCAAAAGGCATCTGAATTGTACTTGGAGTGTGGGAGACCACAACCTGCATCGGATGCTCTTGCAAAGGGAGCCCGGTAATTGAATTGTTTACCTTACCCTTTTGTTTTGCAGCTGAGTTCTGTGTTGCATTACTAATAAAAATTTAAAATATCATAGTTTTTGTAATATGTCGAAGTAAATTAATCAACTAAACATTAGCATATATCAAAATTCATAATGTGAATCCCTTGATAGGATAGTTATGCTAACTCCATGGTAATCAAGTTACATCTATTCATTGGTAAAATCAAGCAGGCTAGAACCGTTGTGTAGCATGTAGTTTATGGAGTCCTTTGGGGTATTGGGTGGGGGCGTAATTTCACTTGTATTTCTTTCATAGGAGTGTTTCTTTGGCCTTCAAATTACTTTGGGATGGGCTGTGTTTTTCAAAAGGATTTTCATTTCAATCAGATATGGATAGGGATTAAACAGCATTGCTACATTCTTGATCTTTTAATGCTCTAGTGTCTGTTTCCTTCTCTGCTTTGGATGGTATCTTATCTTAATCATAATAACTGTGTATTTCCCCTCTTCTCTCTAATAAAATATCATACTATAAATTGAGTGTACATTTGTTATTTTGCTTAGATTACTACAAAGGAAATAATAACTTTTGCTGATGTTAAATAATTAGTAACCATTCATGTAAGTCTCATTATAAGTTTCTTACATTGTGATGGTCGTCGTATTTTATGCTGCAGATGCTGAATGTAACAAACAATAAGCAATCTATATATTGCATGTGAAAGTAAAATTGTGTTTTACTGTCTACTGGGAATATAATTCTCTATCCTTTATTATTATTATTATTATTATTATTATTATTATTATTATTATTATTATTATTAATAATATTATTATTATTGTTGTTGTTATTATTATTATTATTATTATTATTATTATTATTATTATTATTATTATTATTATTATTATTATTATTATTATTATCACCGTCTGTTTTTCATAATACTTTCCCCCTGTGTAGTGCTCTGGAAGATACCATGCCTGAGGAAGCTATTCAGCTATATACAGATGCTTGTACAGTTCTTGAAGACGATGGAAAGGAACAGATGGCCTTTGATCTATATCGTGCTGTAACTAGTGTTTATATAAAACTTGAGAAGTAAGTTCTACTAAAAATGTTAAGACTATACATTTTTATGGTCTGTAGAATATGAAGCATAACCTATGTTCTGTCCAGATGCCAAATTCTACCTATGAACATAATAACCGGGACTAGAATTAGTTTATCATCATTATCTTCTGTTACAACTAGACCACTACATTTTTATCTTCCTTCTCGAAACTCTCGTTATCCTCATGCATCTTGCTTTTACATTGATCTATAAGTGTTTCTTTATGCAATTCTTAGTTTGGCATCTTTGAGTTCGGGGTTTGACTAGGTTGAAATAATGAAGCCAAGCTTTTGTAAATGAAATTTATGCTACACATTTGAGCGTAACTCATGCTCCTTTTAAGGAGAAATCTCTGAATGAGTAGTGTCACTAGGAAGACAAGGCATTTGGCTTCCACTTGTTGTAAAGATCATGGTTTAGAGGTGTTTCCCTTTAAGATATGATGAGCATAAGGAAAATGCAAATTCTTTTTTCTCGTGATTATTGGTTTTTTCATTTTTTTTCTCAAATAATGTTATTTGCTTAATATATAAAAATAAAATTTATTTTCATTAAGTGTAAATTGGTATTAAACATTTCATTTGTTGTATGTTGACTTAACATGTTTTCTTTGGCATGGTTTGATACACAGATATACAGATGCTGCATCTTCCCTGTTGAGGTTGGGCTTGGCAGCTGACAAGTGTAATGCTACCAATAGTCAGAGCAAGGTTTGGAATATTATAATTATGTATTCTGTTTATTATTTCTAAGCTACCTCCTTTGATTAAAGACTTTGAAAGGGAAAAGATTGCTTTAATCTGCCTTCAGAAAAATATGCTAGTATTTAGTGATTGTGATGATTAGTAGCAATGTGACATCTGTACATTTGGTGTGTGTGCTAACTAAGAATATTTGCTTTATTATGTTTTTTACTTGTATGGATAACTATATTACATAATCATTTTTATACAACTATTTCAGAAATTTCTACCTATATTCCGCAGGGCCACCAAACATCTTACTACAACTAGAATCCATATTGTTTATATACCTGTTAGTTTTGTGTTTAACCTCTCCAAGATGGTCCTTTCGCAGATAGAAACCAAGGCTAAAGTTTGTATAACCTAGTCTTAACACACCACTACTGACAGGAGGCACTATGGTCCAAATCCTAATGATGATGAGGTCTTAGTGGGCTTGAGTAACGAGAGGCCCAAAACATGGAGAGTGTGTGAGAGGAGAAAGAAGAAAGAGAGTCAGGAAAAAAAATGTGAGTGTGTGCTGGCAGGTTGTTACAATATTCCCAAATAAAGAGGGTGAGTGGCGGGAATGGTAGAATTAATTGGTCATTAAAATCAGTACCGTTATAGTTAAGCAGTGAGAGAATAACCATTTTCTCTACTGAGGAGCTTTTGATCTAGAATTGTATTTCATTTTCCATATTCCATCATCATCAATCTTTCTGTTCTATCACTAAATTATTTTATTAGCATTTAGCATTGTATTCATCTGTTGAAATGTACTATTATTAATTTTTTATAAACTTTGTCACATACTTTGTCATGAATGCAGGCTTATCTTAGTGCAATTATTGTCTACCTTTATGCTCACGACTTTAAGCAAGCAGAGAAGTGCTATAATGACTGCTCTCAGTAAGTTTCTACCTTCTCCTTGTTATTCCGTTGTGTACTGTAAACTCAATCGACAACGAACATGTGATATATGGATCATTATAACATTATAACAATCCTTTGTGAACTGATATCATTTTCATCATTGTTGCTGTTGCCATTGTCCCTTCACATCGACTTTTGCTTCTTTGGTTTCCCCCTGCAGTTTTTTCTTTCACCCAAAAAATAACATTCATGGGATAAATCCTATGTATGAAATTTGTGTAATTAAGTTCGGTTTGTGGTTGAAAAATTCCAAACATACATTTGGCTCAAAAGTAACATAAGTTTCTTTGGGACAAGTGTACATTTGGCTGCAACTGTAAACTTAACATGATATATGTCAGTTTTAAGATTGACTATTAACTCTAGAATTTATCATATGGTCCACCAAATTTGCTACTCGAATTGATGAATAAATGGTTTTAAATGCTTGTTGCGTTTCTAGGATTGATGCTTTTCTCAAAAGTGACCATAATCGTTGCGCTAGCAAGTTACTTGCTGCTTACACAGATGGAGATGTTGACGAAATCAAAAAAATTGCTCAGTCAAGCACCGTTTCCCATCTTGACCACGCAGTAAGTGATTTTAGCTTATATGTAGTTTTTCTTTTTAACTGTGAATATATAGATGATGAATACAATCTAGCTATATAAATTTCTGGGCTGCTTTTACTGGTTTACATAAATTGTTAGTTGATTCAGTGAAAATCTTCAATGGACATACCTTACATTTTATGAGACTCCCCATGATTTCAGCAGCTGTTTTCTTGTATGCTTTGCTACTTACTAACCTTTTCTTCATCATGCTCGGGTCACTCTTTAATTCCTAATATCTATTTACTTCTGGTCCTCTGGATAATGACTAGCAACTACTTGTCAAATTTCATACAACATACACAATCTTCAATCAATAATTACTGATATTTTTTCTGTCATTTACGATGTTATATATGTGTAGTAAACTCTGTATGACACTTTGGAGTATAACATCTGCAGATCATTAGGCTTGCGAGGAAACTTCCGACAGGTGATGTGAGTGCATTAAAGGTTGTCACTCGTGAAGATGACGAGGACTCACTGGACGAAAATGACCTGACTTAACTTCTAATAGTGTTCTATTTTTCTATTTATAGCAGTGTGCCGAACCTATTTAGATTGATGAGTGAATTGAATTGTTCAGTATATATTGGTTTTTGTATAGAAATATACTGTTCTTTTAGCTTGGTATATATACATGTGGAATTTGAAATGCCGGTAACTAGAGGAAAGCTATTATCCAAATGAGATATCATTTAGTTGTTAATGTTATGTCTGATAATCAGTTGTTAATAAGCTCATTTCTTATGAGATTATATTTGGCTAAATTTAAGTGTTATATGTTTTAGAATTCAACCTTGTACTGGTGATTAAGGAAATCTCAGAAGTCAAAATCAAGTCTTGATAAGAGCTTTGGTTTTTCTCAAATTTAAACTATAGGATCTTCGAGGTCGAATGCCATCCTAATTTATTACTTTGTTTGTTTTCATGACAAAATAGTTATAGTTTGAGCTAAAAATGAGCTCTATAATTATACTATTAATGTGGTTTATATGCATCAATTTACACCTAAAGGTTTCTATATCGTAGTTTAGTAAATGATTAATTAAAATTGGTTTCATGCTGTTTTTTTTTAAAATTGGCTCAGTATTATTACCTCTGTTACTTTAATAGTGACCGACTCCTTGGTAGGTGAAATATATATATATATAAGTTTCATAAAATACTGCAATGTTTGTTATTATTTGATGATGGCAAAAAAGCATGGTGGTAACAGAAAAAACCAAGAAAACAGAAATGAAAACTCTCTTCTTGTTCTGTTATCTGTATCATCCCAATACTAATCTCACAACCCAATTGATCATTATCTTCCATCCAAAATCCAAGAAAAACAGATCCAAGAACACAAATCTCTCTCTTTTCTCTCTCCTTATGCAATGGAAAATATCAACCACTCTCACCACTTCATCATCATCACATTCATCACACTCACAATATTCACAACCTTCACACAATGCAGCATCCCCACAACAACCACCCTCACAACCAACACCACATTAGCAATGCAAGAAATAAACAATATTCTTGACGCACTAATAGGATCAACAGACACAAGCATAAACCAATGGGCAAGCATATTATCAATGACAAACTCAACAAACCCATTACTAACCCTAACAGTCTTCATCCCACAAAACCAACAATCATCACAACCACCTTCTTCATCAATATTAGACCCATTCACATTCCCATACCATATCATCCCACAACGTCTAACTTTCTCCGACCTCCTTCTCCTCCCTCGTTACTCCCGTCTCCCAACTCTCCTCCCCGGTAAAACCATCGCAGTTACCGATAACTCCTCCGCGAATTTCACACTTGATGATGTTGAAGTTACTCATCCTGACCTTTATTCTACTTCTTATCTTGCTGTTCATGGTGTTAAGACCATTCTTGATTACTCTACATATGGTGATGCAACCATGATGCCTACTTTGCCGCCTTTTTTGCCCGTCGGAGAAACGTGGAAGTCCACTGCCGCCTTCTCTGCCACCACGTTCAAGCTCTTCTTGTTGGTTCTATGTTTTATTCTTCCACGACTCGTTTTCTTTGTGTAACACAAAACAATGCAGATTTTTAGTTTTTTTTTTGTTGCTTTCTTGGTTGCATTGCATTATATGTAACTGATTTTATCTTGGGAAGGTTTTGATTCGTTGTATTGTGTTTTTGGGTTTGGTTTGTGAATATGCATGCAATTATTTTGTAGTGTATAATTGAATAAAGAGCTGTTTTTTCTTCTCTATTATTTTTGGACTTGTCACGCAACTTTTTGTTTTTATTTTATTTATATCTTTGTGATTGATTCAACAAATGTGATGTGTGTGTAATATCTGAGGATGTGATTCCCTTTTGTTCTGCTTCGGTTCTCTTTTTCTTCATCTTATTTATTGAAGTAATTCGATTAGTATTATTTACAATATTATTCTCAGCGCAGCGCATGAAGAATAACTTCAATTCGGTAATCTATTTGTAACAGTTCATCGTTGCAAAAAAAATATAATATACTAAAGAGAAAATAGGAGATGCACTATTGCACTAAAACTAGTTTTATAATATTAATTAAGTTTACATGCATTTTTTAGTTTCTCTATTTCATTAAAAATAAAATTTTAATTTTCTTATTTTTAAAACTAGTTTTTTGTTCGTCTGTTAAATAATTTTTAGAATATTTTTTTACTCACAATTTTTTTTTATTATGCAACACTTTTATTTTTATGTCATTATTATTGTAATTTAAAATAACTTTTTTTAATATTTTATTATATATATAAAACAATTTTTTTGGTCAAATGGTATAATAAAACAAATATTAAATAAATTAAAAATGTAACAAATTTAGATATTAAAAATAATAATAAAATTTAAATATTTTATAAAAATATTTTAATTAAAAATAAAATTAATAACAACAATTAAGTGTTACATCATTAATAAAATATCACACCATAGAAAATGGTGGAGGATCCAAAAATTAGTTAATATGAAGATCAAAACACCAATTTTAGAAATGAGTAGATTAAAAATTCATAATTAGCAATTTAGAAGATAAAAAATGCATTCAAGTTTATTAATTATTCAATAAAAAGTTAAGTATTTTGTCAAACTTTTCAATTTTTATAATGATATTTTAAAATTGGCGGTGTCACTTGATAAAATGTTAGCTTTTCATTTGATAGTAGTATAATACTGTTTTACATGTGTATGTCATTAAACTCTATTTAAAATTGAAAAAGGACACTGAAGGAAATGGTTTTAGTAATTTGCTTTTATTTTTATTTTTTACTCCATTGATTATTTATTAATTATATTTAAATACTATTAAAGTATTAAGTATATTTTCCTAATCTTTTCATAATTTATTTGAAATAAACTGGCATTCATATAAATTATGGGCGAGAATAGTTATTTCAAGTTTTTAGTCTTCTACTTGAAATAATGTTTTGAATTAATTGACTAAATATAATAAATAAGTAACAAATTTTTTTTATTTTTTTATTTCAAAAGATAGAGTAAATTTTTACAAATTGTTTTAATATTTAAACAATATGAAAATTTTAGAGGTTATGAATAATAGATGTTGACTGCAGTTGTAGAAGTTGAAAGTTCAACCAAAAGTTAAAAATCTTTTGTGGAGAATACGTCGTAATTGTCTGTCGATGCAATTAAAACTGCAGACTAAGGGAGTAAATTGTCCCAAATCATTGAGTGCTTTGTGACGATGGCATTGAAAACACTTTTGCTTCTCACACCCCTCGTTTTGCTTCCCACACCCCTAATTTTTTTTGTAAATCCCAAATACCCAAAATACATTTCCCTCTTTATTCACTTAACCCCGCATTTCTATCTTCATCATCTTCATCTTCATTAACCTAACATCTTCAATCTTCTTCAATATTCTTCATCTTCTTCAATCATTTTGATAAATTTCATCTTCAATAATCTTGAATCATCTTCAACATCTTCATCATTATAGTGACTCAAGTCAACTAGGTATGTGTGTTGTCGTGTTTTGTAGTTTCATTTTTTTTTTCAAAATATGGGTTTCGTACGTGAACTGAGTTCACATACGTTTACGTGAAATGAATTCATGTAGCTGATAAAATTAAGAAAATACAGATGCTATGTGAATTAGATTTACGTAAACGTACGTTATTTAAGATTGCGTACATCAATGAAGTTTAAGAATTCATATGATACGTGAACTGAGTTAACGTATGTGTACGTGAACCCAGTTCACGTAGCAAATACGTGAATTGAATTCAAGTACACATACGTGAACTCAGTTCACGTAATGCTGCTCAAAAAACAACCATTGCTTACTTGATTGAAGATGTTGTTTAAGATGATTGAAGTGATTGAAGATGGTGTTGAAGATGATTGAAGATTGCTTACTTGATTGAAGATTATACTTGGTTTAGGGTTGAAGGTGTTGAAAATGATTGAGGATGGCAAAAATGATTCAAGAATGTAGATGACTGAAGATGAAGGTGTTAGGTTAATGAAGATGATGAAGATAGAAACGATGGGTTAATTGAATAAAGAGGGAAGGATAGTTTGGGTATTTTGGATTTAAAAAAAAAAATATTGAGGGGTATGGGAAGAAAAATGAGGGGTGTGGGAAGCAAAATTGCATTGAAAATAGTTTGCATATTTTATTTTCTTGCAGAAATAATAGCAATTGATGGAAATGCTGCATTTTGGAACTACAGTACAAACACCTATATATAGAGAAAATTCAATTACAGTTGTTTCCAGACAGTATATGGCAACGACACAACAATCTTATACGGAATTGAATGCTGGAACTTCCAACACAAGTCATTGATCATTGTAAACATTTACTGATTGACTGGAGGGTGGCTTAACAGCTAAAATAGTGATGCATATCAGATAACATTGTCACCTTCTCAACAAATTGGAGGAAACCTTATATTGGTATTACAAGTGCAATGTTGATGCATCCTTCTGGTTGGAGAGTTCGGAGGTGCGGGAGTGTTACGTTCAAATGTAAGTGCTTAAGTCTCACATCGACTAAAAGACGTGGTAAATGATAGATATATAAAATTCGAGACTTATATTCTCATTGTCTTAAGGTTTTGAATTGATATGTGGTGTCAATGTCACTTAGTATTTAGTCCATTGTTGTTGCTAAGCTCCCCCAAACTCCACAACAAGTGGTATCAAACCCTTGATTCGAGGTGGGTTTGTTGGTAATAACGGATGTGTGAGACTCATACTTGAGGGACCACCAAGAAGACTTTCGATACAATGATCTAGGTCACCACTCTTGTATAAATTGTTGGGTTTAAGTGTGAGTAGATGTAGTGTCAAAGTCTCTCTTTCGATACAAGGATCCAGGTTACCACGTGGTGTCAAAGTCTCATGTGAATCATTTGACTTCTTGCACTTGCAAGAGAAGTAACATTATTATCTAGTCCTCATATCTTCATCATATTACATCATTTAAAATATCTATGTAACAAGTGTTAGACTTTGAGAAACCCTTTTGAAAATAACAAAAATGTATTTTCCCCGAAAATTATTTTTTAAGAAAGGTCTAAGTCGATTATGAGTCAAAGTTGAAATGTTGAATGATATTAAAATCCTGAATCAATTGTCAAATGAATGTAATTTTGACCAAAAGAAAATTGTATACTTAAAACGTAGAAATTACATTAATCGAAAATAATACATTTCAAAGTTGTTAAAATTGAAAAGAATGAATTTATAAATAAATTCACATCACATAAGTTAATAGCATAAAATTGTAAAATATCTACAAAGGTAAAGCCTCATAAAATATCTACAAAGATAAAGTCTACAAATATGATAAAAGTGGTGTCTAAAATATTTGTATCTGTAGTTGTAATATTGACGAAGTCAAAATCATTTATAAAATTTGTATTTAATTGAAATTGATATATTAATCTGAATCAAACACAATGACAAGAGGAGAAATCAAAACAATTACATATCAAGACTACGAACAAAACAACAATGTTGTACTAAGACGCGAAATTAAAAAAAAACATAAAAAAAAAACTAAATGTATTAAAAAAATTATTTAAACAAAAGAGAGTCAGAGAATAAATAATGTTGAAAGTTGATATAGGAAAATAACAAACTATCCAAAAACAATTACTGACAAGTGTTATTTTATTTTATAAGTGACAAGTGTTAAATTTCAGCAGAAAAAAAAGTGAATCCCTTCTAAGCTAGTAAGTTGTGCACACCATTGAGCTACCCTTATCTTCCCCTTAACCCTAAAGTTTGCATGTGTTAATTTCAGTCATGGATCACCCAAAGTTTACATTAACTTTTAACGAATTCAAGTTGAGTTTTAAGTAGGTAGACCTACTCAAAGAGGTTTAAGTCTATTCTCTTTCGATGCTTCTTTGTATGTACAGTAATCAAACTTAAGACTTCCAAAAAAATCAATTTTTTTGCCACTTGACCATCTCATAGGTGATTACTCATTCATTCTCCCGTGTTTGCTTCTTAACCTCCAAATACTCTACCAAAAAACTAAAATCCAGCGGTGTATTTTTAACTGCAGAAAACTCAAATCTAATAAAAATTTGAAAAAATACACCAATTAATTATTTTATCTTTCGTCCAAGTAATAGACAACTTGGTGTAAATTCTATTATTCACTTCGCTTTTATGTGAACATATTGAAACTATAATCATTTTGGCTTAAAATCACTTTTAACTAAAATCTACTTTACAAAATCTGTTCAATTAAAATTAATTATTGTCACCGTAAAACCAAACATACTTAGATCATAAATTTCGAAAATTATGTGCAGGAGAATATGCATTCACAATGTATTTTCCCTACAATTTATCATTTATTGTACAGCTGCATTTGTTTATGTGTATATACAGAATTTAGAAGGCAAGGAAATAAAATGTAAAAACCTAAATCCAGCAACAGCTAAAGGCTTACCTTAAAAAGGCAAATTCAAAAGAAAAGTTTGAAAGGGTCAATGGCAAAATGCATCTATAATTAGGTCAATGATGATTGTGTGCAAGTAGCAAAATTTTATCTAGGCTTCACCCAGCAACTTCTTCAGTTTAATTTATCTCTAAAAGAATGAACCTAATATAACTTATGACTAAATTTGAAAATATGACTATCCAAAGTCAAATAATTGAGATCTTATTCTTGTTCTATCTACAAAACTTTCTGGATCTCATCCATCATTGATGTCAATGCCATTCTCCACTCAAAGCACTGTGCGTTGGAGCCGAGTAATTTGCGCAGTGAGCATAGCTCATTGGGACTTGCCTTTTGAAGTATCAATTTCATCTCCTCAAGAGATTGAAAACTTCCTTCTATGTTGTCCTTTGACCGATCAATTAAATTGATACCAAAAATTTTGGTATTGACATTATCTAAAGGGCTACTTGAACAACTTAGGACATTACAGTTTTCGATAATGCTGCCTGGAGATGTAGGGATAACTTTGTGATTCCAGTACTCTGCGCACTGATGGCTTGGATCTTGAGCTTCAATGGCCTGAAAATGTTTGTTGGAACGAAATAGAACCATAGAAGTAAGAATATATTCTAGAAGAGTCATTTAAGTTTTTACCAAAAATTATATTTGAATTAGTGCAGCAGCCATTAAACAAATTTGACATATAAATGAAGAGAAACAATATTTGGACACACAAAGTCTACATAAAAATCAACAACAAAGTAGTTGATTAACATTGTTCAAATATGTGGTTAACTATGTTCAATGGATGGTTAATAGATATAACAAGTGTCGAAACTCATTAACTATCTATTGAACGTGTAATTGAACACTTGAAAACTATGGTTAATTACGCTCAAATTCATGGCCGATATCAATTTCAATTAATGAATGGTTAATGAGTTTCGCCATCTATTATATTCAATAATCATCCACAAAACTTAATTAATCATGTAATTGAACTATGTTAACCAACCATTTTGTTGTCAATTTTTGGTGTCATTTTTTAGTTGAAAAATAAGAACTCTAAATGAATGTTTTGATTGACGGAGAAGTTGACGAAACTGCTGTGGAACCATGACTTTGTTTAAGCTACAAAGTGTAGCATATGCCAAAACTACAATAGCACACTGCAATTCTGCCAAGCTCACTGTCAACCCAAACATCACTAAGCAATGTTAATCCATTAAGTACAACACATTTTGGTAAAGAGATCCGAACAGTGTGGTTATGTGATTCAATTCTACATTAGAAAAACTACACAAACAGGTGATATTAGTGCTGTGCAAAAGCATAGCCGAGATTCATGGGTTTACATTACCTGAATAACGGACGGCAAAAGGAAGCCAAACATTCTATGACCGTTAATGCATTTCAGAAACTCTTCGGAAGGAAGCTCAAGTTCACCTCGGCTCTGTCGCTCCATGATTTCATCATGTAGTCTCTTCAGAACTGATTTCCAGCACTTATCTGCTGAGGTTTCTGTGAAAGCGACACTTGGACATTCTTCCATTGTAACCTGAAACATTTTATGGAATGAGAGAAATATACTTCTAGTGAGAGAACAAATGTAAATAAATACAACCATCAAAATTCATACAGTTAATCAATTAGTAATGTCAAGCTTCTTAACCTAAAGAAAAAATTATCACTTTGTTTCAACTTTGTCAGTCACTGAGTTCGGACAATGATGCCATTACATTAACTTCCGATCAAACAAAAAATTAGTGGTTTCTTCAGAAACTGTCGAATAAGAAAGCAAAATATAGAACACAGAATGAAGCAAAAATGTTTTTCCACCAACATACAGTGAAATAGTTGTAACATACAGCAGGAAAGTAGAAATCTTGCTAGATCAAACTATTCTTTTTAAAAAACATAAAATAAGAAAACAAAAAAAATGAACAAACTTAGCACCCATGCCGAAATCATTAACAGAACTCCAGATAAAACCCAAGAGTAATCTCTCACATGAATCTCTATCATTATATTTTGGCGAAATAAACCATACCCAAGCTAACATAGCTTAGTAATAAAAGCTTTACACTCTTTCTTGCTTGGCAAACAATTATTAGCAATACTATTTTAAGATAAGGCATATGGAAAAAATGCCAGCCAATATTTAAAACAAAATATTTTCAAAGTTGAGTTTGAATTAGAGACCAAGAACATTGAGTTTCAATATTTAAACAAAAAATGCATTTAGAGATGGAAATTTGCTACTGAAAGCATAAACAAAAACATTTAAATTTTTCGAGTTAACGGGACAGTGGCAGAGCCGACCATACGTGGGGACAAGTGATAATGAAGCTGGAAAGAAGAGACGCAACTGAAGAAGTGACTAATTGAAGTTTGAAGTTTTTGGGAACTCAACAGTAGAATGGTGATGGGACAGGTCTCAGAGGATCAGACTTGACTCTAGATACTATGTTGAAGTTGTGGATTTTAGACAAAGGAGGAGCCAGATAATAAGAACTTTGAAAATTATTCATAATAACTTCATAGTAGTTTGATACAAAAGACTAAACACTATTTATAAGGGTACAAGACTCTTAATCCTAAATAAATAGAGAAATCGTGAAACAGGTCATGATAATAAAAGTAATATGGAAACTAATCATAAGATAATATAAGATACTTTAATACTAGAAACTGATCTTAGAAAAAAAATCTAAGATACTCAAAGATTCGAAACTAATCCTAAGAGATAAACTAAGATACTCTAATATAATATAAAGACATAAGATATTTTATTATTTTCTAACACCATAATTTTTTGATTACTTCCCAGTTTTCAGCATTGTCAGATTGGGTTTTCTATCAGTTTTTATGTACTGAATAAACCACTTCAAGCTTCTGACAATAAAACCATAAAAGAAAACGGACAACACAAGTGATGGAGCTGGAAGATTATTGATTATGGAACAATTAAAACTAACAAAATTTGTGGCCATGAACTGTAAATAACAAAATTTGTGGCCATGAACTGTAACTAACAAAATATGATTTCATTTTTTAACAATTCAGAAACAAGGTCAAGAATGATACCTTGAAAAGAGGTCCAAGAAGTCCAGCATCAATGACTTCAGAAACATAGCTACAGACTCTTGTTGGATTGAGGATACTAATGAAATTAACTCGACTCTTGAATCCTTCAAAAGTTAATCAAAACATTTTAAATTCCCAAGTAACTAATCAATAATAAAATCTAATACTGGAAAAGATCTACTACAGCATACCTTTTGGATAAATTGCATGCTTACTGCACCATAGCTTCCCATGAACAACAGATCCCAAACTTGTAGGCTTGACAGAAGTACCAAAAATTTGCATTAAGCCGCTTTCCTGTGTCAAAGATATACTTGCATTTGTGGTGTCTATAACTTCTTTTTCAAATACATTTTTGGGTTTCTTTCTTGAATCTGAAATCATTGGCAGATCCACCTCACATTTTCCACCATCAGATGTGCAAGAACTGTGAACATCCCTTGAGCATGATGAAACTTCTGTCTTCTCATCAGAAAATGAGTGTGATGGGTTACTGAAACCAACATGTTCCATGTCGTCTTGTTCCTTTTTGATCTCTGAACAACATACTTTCTCCTCTACCGGATCACCCTTGTTGTGATGGTTATCAGCGATATGCAGCAAATACTTTTCATTTTCACTTGACATAACATCAAGATTTAAATCCAGAGAATCTTCCTGGTCCATCTTATCTTCGTCTACATCCATCTTATGGTCATTATCACTATCTAAACTTCCATTTGGTGCACTAACAGTTACAAGATAAGATTCAGATTGCATTAGCTCTGAAGCAACATGATTATCCTTGGTTCCTGTGCAACCAGTTGAGCTCTCCCCTTCTTCAAGACCCTTGTCTCTCTCCACCTCCAGTTTATCTATGCAAACCTTGTTGGCCTCAGCAGAAACCATTCCAAAGTTTTTATTTTCACATAACTCGAGAGCAAGTGAATCTCCTTCAAGTGCTTCAAGCATTTTGTTTAGCTCATTCATATTATACCGAAGCAGAACAAATCTTTTGTCCATTTCACATGAGCAGAACAATCTAGCGTGCTTAAGACAAGAATATCTATCAGGAGAGCACTCACAACCGACAGCAGATAGGTACAGGTCATAGAAGCAAGAGAAGCATTCTCTTTCTGTATACAAATCAAAGTCATGTCCCATTTTCAGAAACTTGAAATGAGTTGGAACACATCCTAGCCTTTCTTCTTCCATCCTTATTCGTGCCTGTCACAAATATGCGTAACGAGAAAATAAATAAAGAATCAGATATCTCATATATGATTGGTAACTAAAACAGCATAATATGAGATATGAAACATTATGGAGCTTACAAAAATTTGTCGATGTGTGAATGATCAAAGAGAAGGGGCGAATCATTACCTTAAATGCCTTAGTAAGAACTCCATCTTTCCCACAGACAGTACTCCATTTCAAATTTTTTGGAGTTTCCTTTCCATGAAGAGTTAACTCTGCAACAGCTCGTATAGCTTCCATTGCTGATCCAAATAAAAGCTTGTCATGTGACAATGATGTCTTACGGCGTTGTGAACTGTAAAGCTCAACAGCATTCAGGCCATGCATTAACCAATCAACAGGAGCGACATTCACTGCCTCTGCACAGTTGAACCCACAATTGAAACCAGAGTGGTATGCCCTCGGAAAGGTAATAACAAATTCTCCAGAATGCTGAACAGTGCGATATACAGGCACTCTCTCAGATTTAAGAATTGAAGGAGATAACTGAGTAACCTGCACAAAATTGTGTATCATTATTAGTATTAATAAATACAGTTGTTAAAATTCAGCCTGATGTGTAAGGAGAGAAAGGTTATTACTTATAACCTTGTACACACAATAATTTGAATGAGCATCACTGAAGCTATAACAGAGCCTTAACTTTGTGGGTCATACCACGAACTATATCATGAAGCATACTTTTCACAAGGCAGTGTTGTCAATTACGGAAAATAGAAGTTTGTTCAAATTCCACTACGCACAAAGCTATAGCCGCTATTTGAGAACACTTCATACCAGTACTGTGTTAAATAGCGGTAGAGCGCTATAATGTAGCAGAATTTGAACAAATTGCTATTGTTCCGCGATATGCCATTTAGTACAAAACATTGCCAAATAGTGGTTATAGTGGCGCTATATAGCAATATTGTGTAGCGAAACTTGAACAAACCTCTATTTTTCATAATCTGCAATTGACAACACTGCTTTATACTAAGTGGTATACGCAGAACAGTAGCAGTAGTGTAAAATTCCACTACACTATAGCACTAAAGTGCCATTGTAGTCGCTATTTGACATCACTGTCACAGGGTGCCGACAAGTCATTAAGATGAAGCCAACTCTCAGTCACAGCTTTCTCCCAAACACTAGCAACTAGTAAGGTTAACAACATTTCTTACGAATTGTAATTTATTTCTCATTACTCATAATTTAATACTTAATTACTATAGCTTCCACTGCGATCTTACACTAAACAGGTCATCATGATTGCTAAGTTTCTTCACTTCCAGAAGTGTATTAAGCATTCCTAACAAACTTGACCCATAAAACAATAAAATATGCACTTTACCAATGGAAACAATAAAGTATCACTAAAGCGACTAATAACTAAAAGTACCAGATCATTGAGTAGATTCGGTTGCTCCTCAAACAAATCAGGCAAGTGCTTCTTCATTGCATGTTCAAGAGCAGAAGCACGGCTTCCAGGTACTCCATACCATATCTTTGGGTCACCCCAGTGTAGATAATTAAGTGAATAGAGGTGATGATCCTCAACATGCTGTTACAAGCAGGAAATGGTGACAATTTGTTTTTCTTTCGAGGAAACTATTTGGGTTTGAAATAAATGAAATGCAAAATTCAAGATGAAGATAGCTATTATTAGTTTTGTAGTTCAGCATTTGAAATATGTCAACATATATAAATAAGTGGAACCCAGCATATTCTAATATTCCAAGTGTCAATACACTGAGGATTCTGATGTTGTTAGAAATGATTTAATATTGGTAGAAGCCCATCCATAATCTCTATTACTTTTCAACCCATTTTTTTCATAAAAAATAAACCGGTGTTGTCAATCATGAATCGTGGACAATAGTGATTTGTTCAAATTCAACTATGCTACAGTGCTTTAATGTTACTATAGCCACTATTTAGAAGCACTTTGTAATAAATAGCATGTCGCAAAACAATAACGAGCTGTTTAAATTTCGATACTTGAGCGCCGCTATAGGCTCTATTTGACAACAATGAAATAACTCTCAATACCCTCCACCTCCAGATAAAAAACATACATACTATAGAGAGAAAATGGGTAAATAAAAAATTAGTAATATGCCACATCATGTCTAACTATGTGTTTTTCATAAATTTAGAACATGATAGGAAAAGTAATTTAAAATTTCTTGCCACTTACCCAGCAAAATGATGAAAAGCACATGCCAACATACAGCCATGGAACTAGTACTCCTGAGATGTCACTTCCTTCAAAACTTAGAACAGAACCAGGCAGTCGGGGGAAGTTATTTAGATTCCAGCCAGACAGTGCATACTGATCCGAATAACCGTTACTTATGGATGATGCCTTAGGAAAACCACTTCCAAATACTCCAGTTTCCAAGTCAGCTCCATAATACACCTAAAATATAAAAGTGTAACTCATATTCTTTTTGCACAATTACATGATAGTTAAGACAGATATGGTTGCGAACAAACAATAATTAGTAATAATACCTCAACTTCATCAGTTGGTTGCTCAACTATTCGCCAATATTCACCTTCAATTTCCTCCTCCGAGGGCTCCCGTCTCCTTTGGTGGTTACTTTCACCTATTTTTCCATCTTCACTGGCATCTTTCAACCCAAAGTAGCATTCCTTAAAGTACTTAGCATATTTCTGAAAGTCTTTAAATGTGAAGTCCGACCCTGATTGGAATCCATATTTCTCATCAGCTTCCGAAGCATTATTAGCTTCAGAAGCTGGATTGGAAACTCTCCTACATGTTCCTGATTTGGAGTTCTTTCTACGTTTTCGTTTCCTTCCCCTACTTTTTTTCTTCATAGGTTCTCTATTTTGAAGTAAATCAATTTGCTGAATGCGGGTGGAAAATTCAGCCTTTTCCCATATATCTTTCTCCTTAAGAAGGCAAGGTGGAGTCCAACAAGCTGGAGGGACAATCCTACATATGCCATAAGGTTCAGCTTGGGGGCGTATCTTTGCTATATAACTCAGTGTATCTTCAAACTCCTATTGAAAACAGTAAAAATAAAAAAAACCAAAGTTAAACAAAATACAATAAGACTACCATATAAACAATATGAAGATGGTTATTATAATGATCATAAAATGTACTTCAATAGTTGGATGAAACACAGGCGCTTCATCAATTATAGGTCGACATGATTCAGCAGGATCCCATCTAGCTGATATCTGCAACATGACAAACAACAGCAATTCAACATAAGAAAAAAAGAATAGATTATTCAAACAAAATTGGATTTAGATGATTCAAGAATTAATTGCTCATTATTTTGAACCACAATAAAATGCAAGTTTATATAACTTGAGGATTGGAAGAGAGAAGTAAACTGGAAAAAAATATTTAAACTCCAGGTATTAAACGATAATTCATTCAATTATCAAATAAATTGTTGCTATACTTGTTCAAAAGAAGAGGAAAAAGAAAAATACAAAGTGTTGTTCACGCGTGCTATCAAAACAGAAGACCTGACAACATACCTTCTTACTTCTCAAACTATCAGAAGATTCAACTGCATTGATATTTTTTGACTTGTTCCGAGGAGGACCATCCTGAAAAATATGTAAGAACTCTAAATTAATTTACTGTTAAATTAATTTACTGTTAAATTAATTTAATGGTTGCTAGCTGCTACACAAATCATTACAGAGTTCGGACTAGAAATCGATTCCATCAAAGGAAACAAAGATGGATGCTAAACACAAGAAAATATCGAGCTTGAATCTAAAAACTGAAAGCGAGGACCTAATTCAGCATACCAATATTGCATATCTAGGTTATTCCAAAAATATAATCAAAGCCATTACACATGAACAATTTCAAAACTTTTCAAACCCCATGAAGGAAAAAATCAAGGGTTTACAAAGAAGCTCATCAAATAAACCAAAAAGTATAGATACAATGTTATAAGCAAAGTGGCAACAATTTTCTCAATTCCATGAACAACAATAACAACATCATCATCAATTTGATCCACAAAAACAGATGATTGAAGATTCACACAGAAAAGAAGAATACATAGATATATAAAATTCCATACATGTATAATCATACATTGTTAGGGTTTGAAAAATCTAACCTCTTTGGCCTCAGAATTTGCATCCAATTTCAACTGTTCCATTCAAACGAATGATTATGGAAGAATTGAATTGAATAATTATCTATGCCTGCAACAAAACATAATCATCAAAGTTCACAAATTGATCAAAAAAGACACAAACCAAGAAACCGTTTTCTACTTCTCTTTTAGCAAAATAACTGTCCATAAAAGAAACCTTAAAAACAACAAAATAGAATTACTCATTTATTTATTTTTTGTGAAAAAGAAACAAATGCAGAAATTATAATACATACCCAATGCAGCAAAAGAGAGTTTGGCTACTTTCCACGTTGTGATTGCGTATAAAAGGATGAAAATTTGTAAAAGAAATTAACACAGTGAAGAAAACCTAAATGCAAATTCAATTTGCATGTGTGTGCAAAATTGTGTGAGACCCCTCTAACAAATTACCTAGAAATTGCCACAAAAAAAAAAAAATTGTGAAAATAAATCTCATGAATTTTGGAACCTAATGCTCGAAATATCAAATAGTGGCTTAACTTAAAAGAACGTAATTAAACGCGAAAATTAGAAACAAGAATTGACTGGGTAAAAAACTTTAATTTATTTTGACATGTGGAATAAGATACTCGATTAATTAAATTATTATATTAAATAGAAAAAAATACGATGGAAATCTAGGTGAAAATAAATACTAATTCTATTTTTTTTTATTGAAAATTAATGATACACTCTTTTAACACATAATTTTCATCACACTTTATTGGTTAGAATTTAAAATTTAAAATTTTTAATTTATAGATTATATTATTATTATTATTATTATTATTATTATTATTATTATTATTATTAATACTCTAATTGTTATCAAAAACAATTTGCTTAAAATAAGTAACAACATTAAGTTGTTTTGTTTGTTAGAGACTTATAAAGTAATAATAGTTTGTTAAAGGTTTATCTGAAATAGATAATAATAACTATAACAATATTTTGTTATCTAATTATCTACTATTAAGGAGTCAAATAAAACTAAACAAATAGTTGATCCTAAGTGAATTTAATATATACTTAATTCTATTGGTAACAGTCAAGAGCTTAATAGAACAAATATAGGATACCTAGTCAAATTATCTTATAATTATAAATAGATACAAAAGAAGAAAAATAGATGGGTCTTGTACCCCTCCTATTAGGAAAATAGAGCAAAAGAAGAAACATAGAGCAAAAGTACGGTTATAGTTGCAATAAGATAATTTTTTTATTTTTTTTATCAAAAGCGCTTCAAGAGGTGAGTAATCACAATTCTTTAAACAATTATATTTTTTTAAAATTTGGGATGAAAAAATAGTTTGATATTTTGAATGGTATTTTCTTATAAAAATATATTTTATTAAAAACTTAACTCTATTAAAATTGATATTTTATGAACTGCAATAACATATTATAAATTAATTTATTTACTACATTGTTTGTTGAATTAATTTATTATAAAATAATTGTTTGAATATGTATTCTTTAAAAGATTGTTTTACTATGTGTTCTTGAATGATTATTGTTATTATATATTCAAATGAAATATTTTTATTGTAAATATGAATTTATGAAGATGATTGTTAAAAAAATAAATTATTTTTATTGTATGCTCCATATGGATGGGTCTTGTACCCCATAGTTATTTACTCGAATGAGCTATGTGCTTCATATAGATGAGCCTTGTACCCTCGTATAGATGAGTTTTAAACCCCACTTATAGATGAGTTTTAAACTTCACATGAGATGAGTTTTAAACTCCACACAGATGAGTCTTGCACCCCACACTAGATGAGTTGGTGCTCCACATGATGAGATAATACTCACTTCGCAGAAGTAGTATATCTCCATATAACAATGAGACGTCATTGAATTGATTTATTTGTTTTCTATAGAATATATGTGTATATTAGATTTATTTGATTATTATATATGTGAATTATCGTTAATTTAATTGGATGGATTTTTTTATTAACTATTGGAAGTAATTGGTTATTATAGAAAAATCTTAGTTGTATCATTTATATTTCTAAAAAATAATTTTGAAAGAATGCGGGTATCATGATCGAGTTTTCCGATTACCTAACTGACTGAGAACAATACTTCTTTTAAAATTACATGTACGATTCACTGAGATTTAGTATCTCATTAAAGTGTTGTTTTAAGGGACTGAGACCGTCGATGACGTCGAGAGTTGAGAAGTCCTACCTCATTTGAATAGAGTAATTTCCTTAGATTAGGTTAATAGATCAAGAATAAATAGATATAATGTCTACATTGTATTTTATTTCGGGATTAGTTATTAAATGCACAATTTTGAATATTTGAATAGTTAAAGATTTTCAGTTGTAAGGATTTATTTTAAGGAATTCATAACATTATTTCTATTGGGCAATTCATTATTTATAATAATACCTTATTCTCTTATATAACATGAAAACTTTTTCTTTACTATCTTAATTGTTATACCCGCGTAATTATGCGTTACATTTTGCTATTAGCATCAGGTCGAATCTAGATTGAGTTGTGGTGTCAGTTTACTTTACTTTATTTGTATTATTATTTTTTTAAAACAAAAATCAAAACTTGGGCTTATATAGTCATAAATTGTGTATGCTATTATGTTGCATATTAGGTATGGCAAACCTAGTGTCTGATTGGTGGTGTGCATATTTATGACGGGTAACAAAAGTAGGACGAATAACGCAGTTGTTAAGGCTCTTAGCTTGATAGTTGCAACCATGAAGAATAGACGAAGATTCTCCTTCATTTGAGCGACGCAATGTCAGGTCGATAACAGTCATATACCCTCAATATGTTGGACTTTCTGAATTTCAAAAGAAAAATCCACCATGTTTTTTAGGCAGTTCTGATCTAATCAAGGCACAAGAGTGATTGTTGAAGTTAAATAAGATCTTTAGAATCATGCATTGTCTTGACACTGAGAAAGTGGACCTCGACGTTTATATGTTAGAGTCTGATGTTGAGCACTGGTGGAATTATACTAGAGTATGTTGACAAAATTAGTTTCTTTTACTTGGGATAGGTTTAAAGAGTTATTTCTAGACAAGTATATTCCCGACAATGTTCGTTTCAAAAGCAAACAAAGTTTCTTCATATTCTTCATGGAGATATGTCAGTTGTAGAGTATGTCGCCAAATTTTGAAGCTATATCAAGATACTCTTGCTATCTTAGGAACATTCCTCAAGATGAGTTGAAGGCAATCAAATTTGAGTAAGGACTTAAGCCAGAGGTGCATATATATATTGGAATTCTAAGGATCTATGACTACCCCACCTTGGTAAACAAGTCTAGGGTGGTTGAGAAAAAGATGCAAGCGCTGGAAGCTAAGAAACCGAAGGATAATTTTATCTCTAGTGGAAAGAAATTCTATAGTAAGGACAATAAAATTCATATGAATCTATACCTTTTACCCACAACTTCAAAGGACGAGTAAAGACAAGCTTCAACTAGTAAGAGTAAGATATGTGAAAAGTGTGGATTCAATCATGAAGATCAATCGTGTCATGTAACACAAATCACATGTCTTAAATTTGGAAAAATTAGGCATTTTGCTAGATGTTGCAAGAGTGGGGGCCAATCCCAACTTATGATTATTAATTGATCTTTGTTTGAGTGTTTTATGTCTGCTTTAGCTTGCCATAAGTATTTAGTTGAGTGAGGTCAAGGATACATACTCATATTTGCTCCAAAGGTAAAGGTTGAGGATAATTGAACTTTGATGATGCATGTAGTTTGTGAGTTTCCTAATGTGTTTCCTAAATATGTCTCTAGCTTACCCCGAAACAGAGAACTAGAATTTTCAATTGATTTAGTGTCAGGGTGTGGTCTAGTGTCAATAACACCTTATATGATTTCACCACTAGAGTTGGATAAACTCAAGAAACAATTGGAAGATTTATTAGAAAAAGGATTCATTAGGCCTAATATGTCACCATGGAGAGCGCTAGTACTTTTAGTGAAAAAGAAAGATGAGAGTATGAGGTTGTGTGTAGACTATAGAAAATGGAATCAAGTTACCATCAAGAATAAATATCCTTTGCCTAGGATTAGAGCCGTAAAAAAAGCCCCCAACTACAAGGCCCCCCTTAATTTTTTGTTTTATTATTAGGCTCCATATCAAAATAATTTTTTTTTTAAATTTCGGGCCATTATTTTATGGGGCTTAAGGAAGGGGGCCTATAAGGCCCATTAATTTTGAGATTTTTTTCTTGAAAAAAAAAAATTTATCAAAAAAAAAAATCAGACATTTTTTATCGAAAAAAAATCGGAAATTTTTTATCGAAAAAATCAGAAATTTTTTATCAAGAAAAAAATCAAACATTTTTTATCAAAAAAAATCAAACATTTTTTATCGAAAAAAATCGGAAATTTTTATAGAAAAAAATAAAAAAAAATTATAGTAAAAAATAAAAAAAAATTATCGGTGAAAAACTTTATTTCTCAAAAAAGAAAATCGATTCTTTTTTTAAAAAAGTGGGCCTATAGGCCCCCTAAGCCCACAAAATATTAGGGGGCTTTTAGTTTAGGAGGCCTTATTTTTTTAGGCCTTTTAAATTATTAATTTTTTTTTTGCCTCTCCAAAATGTGGGCCGGGGCCAATAATTATGGGGCTTGTCAAATTGACAGCTCTACCTAGGATATATGACCCCTTAGATCAGTTGAGTAGATCTTCGGTATTTTCTAATATACACTTTAGGTCTGGGTACCATCAAATTAGGGTCAAAAGTGAAGATATTCCTAAGACAACTTTTAGGACAACATACAAACAATATGAGTATGTAGTGATGCCTTTTGGAGTTACCAATTCCCCTGCTATTTTTATGGATTATATGAACTAAATTTTTAAACCTTTCTTAGGTAAGTTTGTGGTGGTGTTCATTGATGATATTCTATATTACTCTATGAGCTTGGGTGAGCATGAGAAACACATGAGGATAATATTGCAAATTTTGAGAGATAATAAATTGTATGCAAAACCTGATAATATTGCAAATTTTGAGAGATAATAAATTGTATGCAAAATCTGAGAAATGCGTTTTAATGCAAAAAGGAAAAGTGGTAGCTTATGCATCTAGACAACTTAGGTCACACGAGGCGAATTATCCAACCCATGATCTTGAATTAGTAATTATAGTCTCTGCTCTTAAGATTTGGAGGTATTACTTGTATGAAGCAAAATTTGAGGTTTTTAGCGATCATTAGAACCTTAAGTATTTGTTTGATAAAAAAGAATTAAATATGAGACAAAGAATGTGAACGAAATTTCTTAAGGACTACGATTTTGAGTTGAAATATCACCTTGGGAAAGCTAATGTAATGGTCGATGCTCTAAGTAGAAAATCATTACATGTGGCTTGTATGATTGTACAAGAGACAAGCCTATTAGAGGAGTTTAGAGATATGAGTTTCGATGTGTCCCTTAATGCTTTATGCTTGAATATGAATAGGCTAGAAATCCATAGTAACTTGAGAGGGATAATAAAAATAGAACAACTACTAGATAAATTATTGCAGCCTCTTGTGGACAAGGAGCATTATACTGTAAAATATGTTTTTTGTTTCTTATGTGTCTCAAAGAAGATCACACATCTTCTATTTATAATGAGGTTACAATAATTACATTCAAATACTAAGAACTTGTATTTGACTAGAAGTTCTACCAATGAACCTAGGAAATTGTATAATAAAAGAATAATAAATCATACTCTGAATTCTAACACTCCTCCTCCAGCTAGAGTACACATATCATATGCACCAAATTTGTTACATATAGATTCAACTTGAGGACCCCTAAGTGACTTAGTGAATATTTCAGCCAATTGACCATTTGAACCAACAAAATTAATTGCGATTTCTCTGGAAAGAACTCCATCTCTTACAAAATGACAATTGATCTCTATGTGCTTTGTTCTCTCATAGAAGACCGGGTTGGAAGCAATATGAAGTGCAGTTTGGTTGTCACAAATTAGTTTCATTATGTTGACTTCTCCTAACTTGAGTTTTTTGAGTAACTATTTTAGCCATGTAAGGTCACAAGTCGTTGCAGCCATAGCATAATATTCTGCTTCTGCACTCGATCTTACGACTTTTTTTTGCTTCTTGCTCAACCACAATATCAAATTACCTCCAACAAGGACACAATACCCAGAAGTGGATCTTATATCTGATGGTGACCCTGCCCAATCAGCATCATAGTAGCCAACAACTTCAGTGTTACCCTTGTATTCTTAAAGTAATCTTAAAAGTATGAATCACATCATTCCAATGACTATCACATGGAACACTCAGAAATTGACTGACTACACTTACAACAAATGTAATATCAGGTCTAGTTATTGTAAGATAATCAAGTTTTCCAACAAGTCGTCGATATCTACCAATGGCTCCCCCTCACTTGGTAGAAGCTTCACATTGGGATCCATATGAGTATCACACAACGAAAATCAACCATGTATGTTTCTTCAAGTATATCAAGAGCATATTTCTGCTGAGTAATTGAAATACCTGTCTTAGACTAAGCAAACTCAATCCCCAAAAAATATTTTAGCGGCATTAAACGTTTAGTCTGAAAATTTTGAGACAAATGTTGTTGGAGTTGATGAATGCCAACCTGGTCATTCCCTATGATGATGATGTCGTCAACAAAAACAAGGAGATAGATGCAAGTGGTTGGTGAAAAGTGCAAGAAGAAAACCAAGTAATCAACTTCACATCTAGTCAAACCATACTCTTGGAGCACGATACTAAAAATCTCAATCCAAGCATGAGTAGATTGTTTCAGGCCATGTAGAGATCGAAGTAATCGATATACCAAGTGAGAGGTTCTGCTAACAGTGAAGCTTGATGGTTGTGTGGTATACACCTCATCTTGTAACTCGCCATGCAGGAAGATATTTTTTATGTCTAATTGATGAAGAGGTCAGCGGTGAATAACGACTATGGCAAGAAAAAGTCGGACGAATAAGATTTTGGCAACTGGAGAAAAGGTATCCCCAAAATCAAGGCCGAAGATCTGTTGTATCATTTTGCCACAAAATGAGATTTTAAGCGATCAATCTTTCCATCAAGCCCAACTTTGACTATATAGACCCAATGACACCCAAATGTGGTTTTTCTATCAGGTAAAGGTACTAAATCTCATGTCCCATTGGAGTACAAAACAGTCATTTCATCTATCATTGATTGTCGTCGGCCAAGATCAGACATAGCTTCACCTGAAGTTTTCGGAATAGACACAGAATCCAAGGAAGCCACAAAATCATAATAGGATGTAGATAATTGATTATAATTCAAATGACAATCATATATAAGATTAGGATTTCAATATGATACATGACCTTTACACAGAGCAATGTGTAGCTCTGGTGTAGGATGCGGAAAGTGAGAGCCAGGTAGAGCAAGGGATGAGTCTTGAGGAACTGGTGGTGGACAGTGCCTCCATTGGTAGGTGTGTTGGGTGATGCTATAGACAAAGGTGTGAATAGAGCAGGGGTGGGTGCAATGGGGGTGATTAAGGACTGCTGGAGAGCGATATTGTGACTGACCAAAATCATTGAACTCTTCTGCAGTAGAGAGAAAGAAGGGGTGAGTCTCAAAGTAACTAACATTGGCAAAGACAAAGTATCATCGCAGATCTGAGGAATAACACTGATAACCTTTATATAAATTAGAGCAGCCGAGAAAAAGACAATTAAGGGATTTTGTAGCCAACTTATCTTTCCCTAGAGTAAGATCATGATCAAAAAATGTGCATCCAAAGATGTAGAGTGGTAGGGTATAAATATGTTAATGAGGAAACAAAATAGAATGTGGTATCTTGTTTTCAAGTACAGAGGAAGGCATGATGTTGATTAAGTAGCAAGCTGTGAGAATTACATCTCCCAAAAAACAATGAGGTACACTATTGTGAATGAGCATGGTACGAGACATTTCCACCAAGTGTCGGTTCTTTCTCTCAATGACACCATTTTGTTGAGGGGTATGAGCATACGAAGTTTGATGGAAGATACCTTGTGAAGTAAAAAAAAAAAAGAAAAGACGTAGACAAATATTCGTGAGTGTCCTCACTTTGCAATATTTTTATCTGAGTACCAAATTGTGTGTTTATTTTTGAGCAAAAGGTTTGAAAAATTGAGAAAACATCTGCATGGTTTTTCATTAAAAATATCCAAGTGTATCGGAAAAAATCATCAATAAAAGTAACAAAATATTGAAAACCCAAACATGAAACAATATGACTCGGACCCCAAATATCAGAATGAACTATAGCAAAAGGAGATACAACTCTTTTATTGACCCTGTCAGGAAATAAACATCTAGTATGTTTTTCGAAACCAATATGACTCACACTCTAAAATGGACACTTTTGACAGACTCATAACCATAGAAAGCAACTTTTGAAGGCTGAGATGGCCCAAACATTGATGGATAATATGTGGAGGCTTGACGACGGGACATGCAATAGGCGTTGTAGGTGTTGAAAGGTAATATAAGCCTTGAGAATCATGCCCTACTCCAATCTTCGTCCTAGTACTCTAATCCTGCTCAAGAATAGAACCATTAGCAAATATAACATAGTGAGGTAGGGTACAAGTGAGTTAACTTATGGATATTAAGTTAAATGGACCACCAGGGACATAAAGCATAGAGTCCAAAAAGAGTGTGAGTAGAGGATTTACTCAGCCAATACCATGACATTTGGTTTGTGACTCATTAAGCAAAGTAATACTAGGTAGTGTGTCCATATAAGTCAAACGTGAGACAAACAATTTATTACCAGACATATGATCAGAGGCGCCTGAGTCAAGAATCCAAGGTCCAAGTGAAGAAGATAGTGTAACAAAGGCAATAAAATTACCGATCTGAGCAACAAAGGCAACTTGTGTGGTAGTTTGCATTTGTGTCTTTAACTTGATGTATTAATTACATTTTGTGGTAGAAAGTGTGACTTGATCACTTGTGTCAAGGGCCTTAATTTGGACAACATTGACGACTCTGGGTTGTAGTTGATTAGCTTTGGTGCGACATTGTGCTTCAACATGGCCAAAACAGTTGCATCGAGTTAGACCATGATTATATCCACATCCTCCTCCTCTACCACCTCATTGACAATAATTAGAGACGAGTGCAATAGATTCAACTAGCACATTGAGAGAAGCAAGGGTTGGAGCAGGAGCTGAAGAGGCCGAAAGACATAATAATTGTTCAGAAATAGTTTCATATGAGGGAACAGTAGAACTAGATAGAATTTGGTTGCAAAATGAATCAAGATTTGGTGTAAGACTCGCAAGGGCCAGATGTTTGAATTTTGCCACTGACTTGGTTTTGTATTTGGCTACACCATCTTCTAGTCGAATACAAAAGTGCAGTTTTAGCTACTGACTTGAGTCTGTATTCGGCTACAACATGTTGTAGTCGAATACAACTTTGATTTTTGTCAAAAAAACTTGATTTTCAAACATTGTTCATGCATTTTGTCACTTTGAAAATCATTTTGAATATACTAAAATGGAAGGTTCCCATGTGCCTTTGAAATATAATAATATTAGATTGCATCATGTACCTTACATTTTAAGACTTCTAGTATATTGACCATAGTTGACTTGACTGTTGACTTCTTTTTGAGCTTGCAACTTGATCACTTTTATTGGCCTTGTCTTCATCAAACAAATAAGTATTTTATATTCTCCTCCTTTTTTATGATGACAAAACATTGTTGTTGATGAGATTTCAAAGTGTTTGATCATTTTGATTTTCCCCCCCGTAATACATGCTTACAAATTCTATTAACAATCAACAACCAATTTCTCCCCCTTTTGACATGTTCAAAAAGGAAGAAAAGGAACAAACATATATTTTCAGGCATTCAAGGTATATCGAGAGTAAAAACATCACACAAGGTAGGGAATATCATATAAAAAACATAGTTAAATTTTAAACATGTTCAAGTTTTACATCATGATGCAAAACCATTGTCATAAAGTTACAACCAAAACAACATAAAGCATTTAAAGGCAAAGAAACTACAACAAATTCAATTGTAGTAGCAAACTACATATCATCATCCAGTGGAAGGTGAAGGTGGTCAATCTTGACGAACATACCATTTAGTTCAAGCAACAAAGATCCAAGGTTTTGGGCAAGGGTGGTCTCCATGGTTTGAAAACGGTTGTTGATGGAGGTGTCCATATTATGGAACTGTGTAGTGATGAAGGTTTGTAGAGAGTTAGGCTTGTCCATGACCAAGCGATTTGAAACGTGATCATCATTCAATGCCGTTTCTTCAGCGTTTTCGTCATCCTGGACAACCGTAAATGTTTGGCCAAGATCTCCTTTATATACACAGGCTTGAAGTTGTTCGTTCCACATACTTGGAAGCACATTCAAGTCTAGTACATTGTGTTTGGAAGGTTTATACATAACTTCTCCTAAAATATCCACTTTAAAATGATCCAAGATTCTAGTGACCACTTTTGCATACGGTAAACCAATAGCATCCTTGGAAGCAAACATAATAGAACAGACACGGTAAGACTAGTTGAGATTAGATTGTTCTATCATGAAGAACATGACCTGAAGCTCAAATTTAGATATTTGAGAACAAACAAGGTTTTAGGCAAGGGTGGTCTCCATGGTTTGCAATCGGTTGTTGATGGAGGTGTCCATATTATGAAATTGTGTACTGATGAAGGTTTGCAGAGAGTTAAGCTTGTCCATGACCATGCGATTTGAAACGTGATCATCATTCGATGTCGTTTCTTTAGTGTTTTCGTCATCCTTGACAATCGTAGATGTTTGGCCAATATCGGCTTTATAGACATGGGCCTGAAGTTGTTCGTTTCACATAATCATGATACTCGGAAGCACATTCAAGTCTAGTACATTGTATTTGGAAGGTTTATATATAACTTCTCCTAAAAAATCCACTTTAAATTATCAAAGATTTTGGTGACCATTTTTGCATATGATAAACATATAACATCCATGGAAGCAAACAAAACGTAACGAACAAGGTAAGACCAATTGAAATCTGATTGTTCTATCATGAAGAACATGATCTGAAGCTTGAATTTAGATATTTGAGAATAATCGCCTGCCTTAGGAACCAACTCTGGACCATTGCCTAGCAAATTCCGAGCCAGCCAATGCCCATTTTTGTTCCATGGTGTTTTTGTTAAACCGACACATTGAAACTTAAGCATCATATTTGGTAATATTTTCCGACTCACACCAATTGCCAAGCCGAGGTTTTTGACCTTCAAATGGTAGCTGCAATATTTCTCAAATTATTCGAGTTTCTAACTCAATGTGTTTGCATTTTACCTTAGATATCAACTTAAACCATTCCTTCGTAAGATTGCAGTAAAATACCCTAACTAAATCATGATAGATGGGGCCGTTATAACCAATGAAGGCTTCCAAATATTGGTACTTAAGTAACTCAAGAAGTTTAAAAGTTGAGAAGGAATCAAGAGTACCATACTTATGAGTGATCAACTTTTCATCTGAGTAGTAGGTTTTGAATCGATCGATTTCTTCGGATGAATGAAGTAATCAAGATACGTCTGCCACATTATCATTTCTAGCCCTTCTTTTTGAAGGACCCACTACTACATGCTTTGTTTTGGAAACTTTTTTCCGTGCATCCATGATGAAAATTGAAGAAGGTGAAGGTTTTGGATTTAGGGAGAAATTGGGGATTTGGGCTTGAGAAATTGGAGTTTGAAGTGACACTTGTTAGTTTGGAGTGATCTTAGATGTAATGGATGATATTATAGAGATTGGGTAAAAGTTACATGTAAGATTGGATGAGATTTTTGGAGAAATGGAAGTGGAGAAAATTTGTATTCGGCTACTAAAATTGTAAACAAATGACCTAACACGCGAAAAAACTTATATATAGGGAAAAACGTGAAAATGTATTAAGCTACACACTGGTTGTATTCGAATACAAGATTTTCTAGAAACGTGTATTCGAGTACAAACATTGTGTATTCGACTACGATATCAATTTTTTTTTGTTTTTATGTCAATGTTTCCCTAAAAGGATCAATTTTATCAACTTATCAAGTGAAGATTTTAGATTTTGAAGAGAAGTGAGTTACAAAGTATAGATGTCTTGCATTAGAGATCATATTCACTTAAAATGCCAAACTAACAAGTGTCATCTAAGATAAAAAATGTGTATATAACTAACAAATGTGATGATATCATATTCAACTAGCAAACTAGTATCTTCACATTTATGAAGGTGACATTAGATATTTGCTAGTTGAATATTTGTATCCATAAATATTACTTCAACATTGCCCTTGAGCACATGATCTCGTAGAAAGTGATGGTGTATGTCAATGTGTTTAGTCCGAGAGTGCATTGTTGGGTTTTTTGAGATATTGATAGCACTGGTATTGTCACATCTTAGTGGGATGCATCTGAGATCAAGTCCATAGTCACATAACTGTTGCTTGAGCCATAAAATATGTGCACAACAACTGTCTGCTGCTATGTATTCTACTTCAGCAGTGCTTAGAGCCACACATGCTTGCTTTATACAGGACCATGACACAAATGCATAGTGTTGCTTGTGCTTTTTTGATCTATTTTACATCCTGCATAGTCAAAATTAGAATAACCAACTAGACTGCATATACTGCCTTTTGGATACCATAAACCAACAGTGGTTGTTCCTTTAATATTTCATTATTTGCTTCACTTCTACAAGATATGATTGCTTAGGATCTGCCTAAAACCTTGCAGATAAGCAAACAATGAACATAATATATGGTTGGTTAGTCGTTAGATATCAAATAGAACCAATCATACTTTGATATGTCTATTGAATTTACAGATTCATCTTTATCTACATAAGTTCCATGGCCTATAGGAATTGCAATTTCTTTACTGTTGTCCATCTCAAATATTTTTAACAGTTCCTTACAGTAGTTTGCTTGATTAATGAAAATTCCATTTTTGAGTTGGTTGATGTGAGGTCCAAGAAAATAATTTAACTTATCCATCATAAACATTTCAAATTCTCCTTGTATCATTAATGAGAATTCTTCACATATTTCATTTTTGGTTGATCCAAATATGATATCATCAACGTAGATTTGAACAAATAAAGTGTGATCATTAGGTCTTTTAATGAATAATGTCTTATCAACTTTACCTTTTTCAAATCCTCGTTCACATAGAAAGTTACTTAGCCTATCATACCAAGCTCTTGGAGCTTGTTTCAGATCATAAAGGGCTTTCTTTAATTTAAAGACATGTGAAGCATTATTGAATTCTTCAAAGTCGTATGGTTGTTTGACATATACTTACTCATTAATGTAGCCATTGAGAAAACCACTCGTGACACCCATATGAAATAATTCAGAATCCATAGAGCAAGCATAAATAAGTAATAATCGGATTGCTTCTAACCTTGTAATCGAAGCAATTGATTCATCAAAATTGATCCCTTCTTCTTGATTGTATCCTTGAGAAACCAACTTTGCCTTATTTCGAACAACTATACTATTTCATCAAGTTTATTCTTAAACACCGATTTGGTACCAATGATGTGCTTATTGTCATGATTAGGAACACGTTCCCATAATTTGTTTCTTTCAAACTGGTTTAGTTCTTCTAGCATGACAAGTATCCATTGATCATCCTTAAGTGCTTCCTCAATATTGGAAGGTTCTATTTAAGAAACAAATGTCATATTCAAACAAGCATCTTGGAGTTCGAGCCTTGTAGTAACTCCTTTGTTGATATCACCTATAATGTTGTCCATTGGGTGATCTCCATGGGTTCTCCATTCCTTAGGGAGATCATTATGTTGATCTTGCAGCTCAATAGTGACTTCAATCTTTTGAATTGATTAATCAACTTAATTGTCTTTTCTTATATCATCACTTATAAAATCATCATCATCACAAGAGACAAATTTATCCTCTTACAAGGAGTTAGATTCATCAAATGATACATGCATAAATTCTTCAACTAACAAAGTTCTTTTATTAAAAATTCTATAAGCCTTACTAGATAATGAGTAACTAATAAAGATACCTTCATCGGTTTTCTCGTCGAATTTTCCAATATTTTCCTTATCATTATTCAACACAAAACATTTACATCCAAATATGTGAAAGTGAGATATATTTGGCTTTCTACCTTTATAGAGTTCATATGGAGTCTTCTTTAGGATTGGCCGAATTATTTCTTGGTTGGATACATAACAAGTTATACTTACAGTATCCGCCCAAAAATATTTTGGTAAACTTGAGTTGGTTAGCATGGTCCTTACAAGTTCTACCAACGTTCTATTCGTTCTCTGAACAACTTCATTTTTTTGAGGTGTTCTTGGTGTAGAAAAGTTATGGAAGATTCCATTTTTCTTCATAATACTCTTCAAAAGAAGCATTTTGAAATTCTCCTCCATGATCACTTCTTATTGATACAATTTTGGTTGCTTGTGCATTTTGGACTAGTTTGACATAATTTTTAAATGCTTAAAAGCATCATTTTTATTTGCCGAAAATAAAGTCTAAGTGAACCTTGAGAAATCATCAACACTTACTAGTCCATATGAATTTCCACCAAGAATTTTAGTTCTTGATAGACCAAACAAGTCCATATGTATCAATTGAAGTGGTCTTGAAGTTGATACAATGTTCTTGGTGAAGTAACAATGTCAATTATAAGGAAGAGGGTTTGAATTATAATTGCCCCTTTTTAAAAATTCCTGTTTTGAAACTAAAAATTTAACTCAAGATTGATCTTGGTTAGTCAAAAACAACAATATCAATTTTATCAATATAAAATCTGATTATTAAGCATAAAGTAAACAGAGATAGAGATAGAGAGATTACGCAAACATATATCCTGGTTCACCCAAACACAGGTTACGTTCAGTCGTCACAAGTGTGAGATTTTCAACTATGTGGTCAAAGGCAAGATTGTTCTTGGTTATCACACTATTTTCCACAGATCAATCTTGATCTTTACACAGTTTTTACATTTCTACCTAGAAAGGATCTCCTAAGCTATACCTTACTATTTCATAAAGGATTTAGGAAGTTACCTTTCAACACATGAAAGATATTTTTACTAATCACTCAAGATTATGTTGACAAAATAACCTTGAGTTACAAAGTGGTGGATTTGAGAATATTTAGAATCTGGATATTTACTCAACTCTTGTTTGAGAAATAGATTATGTAAATAGAACTCAGTTGTTACTAATTCTAACACAACACAAAGATTAAAAACAGCAAGCTTTAAGAATAATATTGAGACACTTGAGTATGATTGAAATGATTGATGCTTTTTTTTACACTTCGAGTTGTGTATTGTTCTTCAACTTGAAGCTGCATTTATAGACTTCAAGAGAGCTTGGGAAAACTCATATGTTCGTTGAAATAAGGCCAACTGTCATGAAATAGTGGTTGGATAAAGCCTGCCAAAAAGCAAGAGTGATCAAAGCTGAATCCAAAAACGTTCTTGACATCCAAGATCATTCTTCGAATGGGTTGATGATGAGCTGACTTGTGCTTTGTGGTTATGTTAGTTGTCTGAGTTGAGTGCTTGCTTTTCAGTCACGTGTGCAGGTCTAGAAAAGTACAATCAATAATGTACTTTACAGCTTGTAGCTTTGTACTTACACTTGCCTCATTTGAAAAATGATCTTGTTTTATACTTAATGAAGCATGTTTTTGATTATTCGAATTTTGGAACAAATATGACTTAGATTGATCCTTTCTTATTCTATATGAAGATATGGGATGAATAATGTTTCCAGGAACCAATCTTTCACAAGAAAATTGATTTTTCTTGTTTTTGCCATAAACAAAGATCGTTCTTCGTTTCACAGCAATAAGTCAAGATCGATCTTCATATTCCAGAACTACTTTAAGATCAATCTTCGTTTTCCAGAAGTGTTTTTATTTTATTTTAATGAGATCTGATTTGTGATGTTTGATACTTATCTTGTTTTAACACACTCAAATGCACATGTTAAATACCAAAACATTTAGAATCATAATTAATAATCTTTAGTTAATCTTTTGTTTAATTATCATCAATATATTTAAATTGAGATTTTGTCTTAACACTTGGGTTTAAAGGAAACCTTAGTTTGCTTACCCTTTTGACAAACATAACATGATTTTTCCTTAATGAATTTCATCTTTGGTAAGCCTACAACAAGTTTATGCTTGACTAACTTGTTTAAATGATCCATATGGATATGCGCAAATCTTTTATGCCACAGTCATGGATCATTGTTGTCACTTACCATGATACATTTCATTCTCAAGGATAAATCATAAAGATTAATTACAAAAATATTTTTAAAATGCTTACCAACAAATTGGATTTCATTTGATATCTCATTTCAGATAATACGTTCATCTTTGTTGAAAACTATTTTGTAACACTTGTCACAAAGCTGGCTAAGGCTAATAAAATTGTGTTTTAATCCTTTAACATATAGAACATCTTCAATTGAAGGAGATGGGGCTGCATCAACTTTTCCAATGCCCAAAATTATATCCTTGCTTTTATCTCCATAGATCAGATAGCCTTTTGATTCAAGAGTAAGTGCTGAAAATTTTGTTTTGTCACTGGTTATGTGTTTTGAACATCCACTATCCATGTACCACATATTAGAAGTACTTTGTATGCATTCCTACAAAATAAGATCATGATTTGTTTGGTACCCAAAGTGCTTTCGGTCATTGAGGATTAGTACCTTTCTTGACCTACACATAAGGCCTATTTGGAACCCCAAAATTCCTAAAATGACAAGCATTAGATGTATGGCCATTTAGATCACGATACAAACATGTAGGAGTAGATTTACTTCTATATGTAGGTATATGAGATTTCTTTTGAACAAAATTCTCCTTATCATAATGATGATCTTTTTGCATACTTATAACTTTCTCTTTGTTGGATTGATCACTTGCCCTAACAAAGATAGTTTTATTAATACTTGGTTTATCAAATTTTGAGTAACCAAGACCACTTTTGTCATTGGAATATCTTTGCATATTAAGAATATTTTCCAATCCAACTTGTCCTTTTTCATATCTTTCAATGACTCTATTTAGTTGAACAATTTTAAAGAAAAGAGAATCACACTTATTGCATGTAAAATTTTGTTTTAATTTTTCAGAATTTTTTTTCATAGTGTTAGTTTTTTCTTTAAGAAATGAAATTTGTTTATTTTGAGTTGACACTATTTTGTACAAAATTTTGCATTTCATAAGTAATTCTTTTATTGAAATTTAAACATCATTACATCAATAATTAATTCACTATTATTATCATTATTATGAGAAGAATCTTTGTTACTAACCTCTTCTTCTTCGTTGGATTAGTGTTATGCCATCAAAGCAATATTTACACATTTGTCACTTTTCGAATCCGAGGATGAACTAACTTCATCGTCCTCCCTTGGTATACAGGCCTTTTTTAATTTTGTCTTCTTGAGAGTATTTTTATTGATAATAGTTGGACACTTCGCTTTTATGTGTCCTTACTTTCCACACTCAAAACAAGTAAAATTTTGATTTGTAGTGGAGACATCCTTCTTCTTGAATGTTTTCCGTTTCTTAAATGTTTTATCATTTTGGAGGAACTTACCAAATTTCTTTACTAGGAATGTGGTGTTCTAATCTCCATATGAATTTTCATCATCTATTTGCTCTTTTGACTCTGTTTTTAAGACAATGTTCTTTGGCTTCTTTTCTTGAATTCCATTCTTTTCTAGCCTTCCAAGTTCAATTTCATGTTCTTGATATTTTCTGAAAAGTACAGAAAGAATCATCTTTGATAGGCTTTCTTTTCATAAATTGTCATTACTTTAGGTTGCCAAGCCTTGGTTAATGATCTTAGAACTTAAAGATTACATTCATCATTAGTGAAGATTTTGCCAAGCGTCGTCAAGTGGTGGGTCAGATGAGAAAATCTTTTCTGCAAGTCTAGAATAGATTCTCCGGGCTTCATTTGAAACTTTTCATATTCTTGAGATAATGTATTGATTTTAGAATGTTTTACCTCAATAGTTCCTTCATGAGTTACTTCAAGAGTATCCCAGATTTCTTTGGCAGTTTTGCAATGAGACACGCGAAACAATTCTTCCATTCCAAATGCTGATTGTAACATGTTTTAGGCCTTTTTGTTATTCGACATTTTCCTTATGTCATCATTTGTTTATGAGGATTTTATCTTTGTTTCTTTTTTGTTGTTGATGACTGTTTTTGGGGCATAAATATCTTTTTCTACGACATCCCAAATATCATCTCTTGGTGGGTTGCACTAGAATAGTAGACGCACAACTGAAATGGAAAAATACAATTGGAACAAATAATTTTGAAGAGGAAAAAAAATGAAAGGGTTATGGCACAAATGGAAAAGGCAGAGCAGCCTTAGGGTAATACTTTATCTTGTGATGGTTTAGTGTTGTTTAAGGATAAGATCATTGTTAGTACAGAGACACACCTAAGAGGATGGGGTGAATTAGGTGTATATAAATTTTCTGATTTATTAGAGACTTAGTAGACTATTTTTCTTTTTAGGATTAGTGTATGGAAAAACGTAAATGGTAGAAAAATAAAGAACACAACAATTAATCTTTGTCCCCCTTACAACTAAGAGGTTTTCCACAATTTGTTAAATTAAGTAGAAGTCTAACTCTAAGACTTCTATTACAAACTTCTAACAATCACCCTAAGATAACACACCACTATCTTAGTTTATAACACTTGAAGAAAGAACACTATTTTCCTAAATTTACACAATAACTTGAATGGTTTTATAACAATGACTTTGACTATAATCAAGAGTGTATAACAATTGAGTATAATGATAACAATCTAATATAATTTCAAGAACAATAGAGAACTTTTCTCAATGATATAACAATGTAAAATCTGTACTTGAAATATAAAAGTATGACTTTGAATAAATCAAAATATTTCAGAAAGTTTGTTCAATTTGTTCTAAGATTGACGTGACGATCGATTTGTTAAATCTGAAACTAAGAAGTATTTATACTCCTTATAAATCACTTCAGATCAGTGGCAATCGTTTCTAGAGATTTGATGAACATATGCAATTATCCAAGTTAAATCTGAACTGAAAAATTGCATTGTTTCGCTGTTGTATTCGACTACAACAAGAGTGTAATCGAATACACCTTTGTAACGTACAATTTTTTTTGAATATTTTAACCTTGTATTTTAATACAACACCTTCTTGAAGTTGTGAGATTTTTTTTAGTCACAAAATATTCTTTAAGTTGGTCACAAAATGAGTGTTTTCTTGTAGTATTATTACATTGAATTAAATATAATAATTGAAATCGTCTCATATTCAAATAAATAGCATGATACAAGTATTAAGTTGAAATATAAAACATGTTTCTCGAAGGGAAGGGATTACACCAACAACTTAATCTAAGGTGTAATTTCTTTCAAGGTATTTATGATGCATGTTTATGAGAGGCTTTTAAAAGAACCTTTCTAAATGAAATGTTATAACTTGAGTTTTCAAACTTAACACATACCAAACTCATCCATAAAGAGTTTATAGCCCAAAATATGATACAAACAACAACGTATATGTTAAAACAATAACATATATGTTAGAAGTACAAACAACATATACAAAGCAATCAAAAAATCTTCTTTATATATTTGACTCTCATATAAGGTCTTTATTATGAATGCATATCATTGCAAACTCGAATTGTTGTTGTTGTCAAAGACATCATCCAATATCAAGATAAGAAATGAGAATGGAAGATGATGAACTGGAAGAAATGAGTTTCTGTTTAGATAGACATGTTAGTCTCCTAACGTGGAAATTAATTTTTGTCCTAATAAAAGTAGATTTTTTGGTTCAAACTAAAGTATTAAACATTTTTAGCCAAACGGACCAAACCTCCACCACCACCACTACCACACACCACCTTGGTCGTCCCATTTTTTTAGTAGATTAGATGGGGCGAGCCAACTAGTAATGGTAGATTCAAAATCTCAACTTGCCTCACCACAAAAGATAGATTAGATGAGCCAATGAGCCAAACCCATTTTTACTTTCTTGTTGATAGTATATGATCACTTTTCTCTTAAATAATAAATACATCTTAAAGAAAAAAACTTATAACAAAGATGAAAAGAATCTTAAAAAAAAAAACTTATAATTAGAATCGGAAATAATGAAAATGAATATGTTCATTGCAGAAATAACTCCCAATGTACACGATTAATTAGTAGTATAGTAGTAATCCCAAGGGTGATACTTTTTTACCCTTTCTCCGTAAAGATCACTAAATTCCTTTAAAGAAGGTGATTGATACATTCAAATTAAAAATCACGTAATTGTTTACATCTTCCATCTCAAAGCATTTGGTAAAAAGAATTCGACACATATAATTCGTTAATGCTCAATACATCCTTTTTAATCAATATATCTACCACCCATAGATTTCTTGAAGAAAAAAAACTCGCACTCTTGGATATACCCGGGAAGCACTATAATCGTAGAGGTAGGGAGAATGTGAAAGAAAGCATATAATTAATAAAAGTAACATATGATAAAAGCCCAATCATTGAAATAGTTTTTGGCCAGGAGAAAGGGTGAGAATTGAGACTATGACATGTTGCGATCATTGCAGCATACAATAATGAATTTGGATCGTTGATATAGGATCAAACAATTTATTTTACATTATAAATCGATTTCGACCATCGACTCAGATCAGACGACTATAATACGGTAATGTGTCACGTAATTACTACGTCAAATCTAAATTCGGACAAATGCACACATGTCCCTTCCTTTTTTTTATGTTGGGTTCCATTTTATCTTATATATGTTTTTAATATAATACTAGTTAGATATCCATGTGTATTGATTTTAATGTTAATGATTAAATTAATGTTGATGTTTGAGTGATTAACTATTTTGCAAATAAAATAAAATAAAATAGTTAGTGAAAATATTTAATAACTAATAAGAAACAAGCATTTATATTTAAGTTTTAAGCTCGAATACAACAAACATTAAACATTAGATGGAACTAAAGATTGATATAATAGAAATTAAAAAGAAAATATAACACAATCAAAAGACTTGCAAATATTCAGTCTTCAATCTTCTTGAATTCACCCAAAGATCACGAATACGAATGTCTTGGAATACAAATTTCAATTCGTCTCCAAAATGCATATTCACGAGTACAAATAGTACTATTGTGTTACCCTATTTGTTGGATAAAAATGATATTTGTATCCTATCCATATCAGTGTGGGTATAAGCTTAATTTTTCCCCTATTTATTCAAAACAAAAATATTAACACCTAAAACATTAATAGATTAACAAATAAATAAAACATATAACAAAATTTTATGATAAAAACTATTAATACATTAGTACATAAACAAAAACTATTAAACAATATCCTATTCCATACCATTATCGACACTATTAATTTCACCGTCCATTTATTTCCACTATCAATTGAACTTTTTGTAACAACCCAACACTTACCTAAGTAATAGCGAGTTTCTATCTTGCGTGAAAATCGAACCTAGTATCTAGGGGATAAGTCGTCCATATATTCATTTCCACTACCAATTGAGTTGCAATTGCTCAATTGGTAGTGAGAATGAATGGATGGTGGTACATATCCCCTAGGTATTGGGTTCGATTCCTATGGAAAGCAAAATCTCGTTATTTCCACTAGGTGGAAGGGAACGAGAAGATTGTGATTAATAATGCCAATAACAATAAAGGTTAGGTTATTACAGGTATGCTTGCCTCTATATATCACTTGTACCCGTTGCGGATTTTATCCACAAATATCCGTGGATACATATTTTTTTTTTTGATCACTAACTTTGGTTAATGTGAAAAGACAATGGAAACTATATTTCAGAATTGTTCGCGTAGGTCCTTAAAGATCTAAGGATTGAAGTTCCCAATTACGTACAAAATTTGCAAATTCATATGGAAGAGTCCCCAATATAACAAAGGAAAATGTTAAAAAAATAAGAACCATGGTGACATGATCTTAAAATGGATGATTACTTACACATGAGTTGATGTAGCTATGCAACCATTGATTTCTAGCTTCATTTGCCTCTTGAGTTAGAGTTATTTTTTTGTTTGCTTCAACATGCTAAGTATTATTCAAGGCCTCTTTGGACCTACTAGAAATACAGTCTCTAAATTTCCTCAAGAATCTTGGCTTCTGCATCTCTAGATTTTCACTTTTGAAAAGGTTGTTTCTACTATCGAGCAAGATTACAAGAGTTTGAATTTGTGTAACATGTGAACACAAAGTGAATCTAACTCTCAAATGAGAGAATATTACAATACAAAATCCTATATTAATCCAAGTAAAAAGTAATTCGGTTTAAATTTTATTTTAATCCTATTTTGTTGATGTACAACAAGTTCTAATAACTTTCCGCACAGAGGAGATTTTATTTTCTCTCAACTTGTTCAAGACTTTTCCATATATTATTTTGTTTAACATGCCATTTTCTCTCTTTTCTCTCTGTCCATGGATGTTCAACTAAACAATCTCACAGTGACAATTGTCATTGACTTTCAATCTTCATGGACTTGATTTGGATGATCATTGTTACTTTCTTCAATTCAAATGATGTCCTTTAAATATTCCTAAAGATATAAATGCTGAGAAAAGAAAAGAGTCGTTTAAGATGAGGTGAGAATTGTTGAAACCGTATGTGTAGTTGTTCAAACTTATACACTTTACTGTATAGATTTGCATGTTATCTTGTACTTTCCGTACAATTTGGTATCTAGCTTCAATTTCCATGTTGACTTTGAGACAATGGTAATACTTTATCAGAGGGAGTGTCATTCTAGAGTAATTTTCTTAATTATTGCAGTTGATGATTATTGTACTATACGTTCAAGATATTGTTTACCAAAGGCATTGCAAGTATTGAATGATTCTTTCTTCTTTGGTCTTCATCATTAGCTTCTTGTAGCCATCAAACTTAGAGTATAAATGCAAAACTCATTTGTATTTTCAACACTTCTTATGTTTCATCCATTTGATTAGATTGATCAAACGATTATTTCACCAGAAGTGCACTAGTTCTGTGGAACCAATATATGACAACTCAAAATTATGTTTGCTTTGATTAGATTCACTCTAACTAAGTTACAACTTACTCTACTAATAATTAATTGATTGTTAGTCAATAGTATTCACAGTGTTTCTTCTAATGAATGAAATATGAATAATTTTTACTAACTCACATTTGCTTATGTTGCTATTGTAGATAGTTATAACACATGTTTTGATTTAATTATATGTATCTTGCACAATTAAAGTAAGAGATTAATGAACAATATATTGTTCTTTTGTTGTTATAATCAAAACATCAATAATAAATATTTTTATTTAAACCAAACTGATTCTGAAAACCAACTCACCTCATATCTATTATATAAATTTTAACTAGAGAGATATAATATACGATAAAACTCATAATTTTATTGATGCATTATTCTTACCTAAATAATAATAATAATAATAATAATAATAATAATAATAATAATAATAATAATAATAATAATAATAATAATAATAATAATAATAATAATAATAATAATAATAATAATAAAAGGTTTGGGAAACAAAGAATGAATGTAATGAGCCAAAAATATTTTTATGTGAGAATAAGGTTAAATGATCAATCTAATGAGCTGAACAGACAAACACAAATCCTTGACGTTCTAAAGAGATATTTAATCATGTTTTTAATACGTGGAAGTGTTTCTTACAACTCTATAAGCGTCCAAAACTATTTAATTGAAGTGGACAGCATGAGTTTTTACATTATAAAGTGATGAAACAATTCTTTGTTTGAAACATGCAAATGTGAAAAAATATGGTTGGAATTTTCAAGTTTGTGTATGTTATAATCATTTATCTTTTCCTATTTCTTATTGTAGCCAAAGTCAGCGGTAAGACTTTTTACTTATAATTTTCTTGTTTATCTATAGATTTATATAAAATCTTTCATCATATTTCAATGACACTTATTTATTTTTTTTAATTTAACATTTCAGCATATATAGGTCAACCCTGTTTCTACGATTTTGAATGTCAAAATTTACTTTGCCAAAACGATCATATTGGGTTGTGCTTGATGGGTCAATGTGCGTGCTTGCAGTAGTTATATACTCAATGATTCAGAGCTAATTCTAAGCCAATAAATTCTAAATTCTTATATGATGTAAATTTATTATAATTATAGTTTTTATCATATTCATCATGATTATCGCCTTCATCTTCTCTTTTCAACTTCAATTGAGAAAGAAAAAAAATCTAATCATCAACCTTTCCGTCACCAAAACTTTAAAATTTCTAAATTAAAAAGAGAAAAAAAAATCCTCAAATATTTAGGTTTCATCTTCTTCACCTCACCTCAACGCTAAAAAATTTTAAAATCAAACCAATACTGGTGAAAATCTGAGCTACGGAATATTTTGTTCATTACTTGGTTATCCTCTTTATTGAAATATTGAAAAACCGGCAAAAAAAAAATATTGAAATATTTTGTTTTTAATTTAGAGAATTTAAAATTTTGGATTTTTTTTTCTAATATTTTTTTTTTAAATTATCAAAATACTTTATTTTTAAAACTATATACCAAAATACTCTATTCTTATACTTACTTACAAGTCACATTTGCAAACTTCCTTAAGTAAGTCTGAGTTTGCAAATATGACTTTCTTAAGAAATTTTTAATTTTTTTTTAAATTACCAAATATATATATATATATATATATATATATATATATATATATATATATATATATAATTCATAAAAAGATACAAACATAAATTTTAAATAACATAGATTGACTAGAGTTCCATATAACATTTCGATAATATTTTCGAGTATGACCAATCCGAATTAAAAAAGGTCGTCCAAACAGTACTCTATTAGAACTGAAACGAACGTTAGAGAAAAAGTGTCAAAAGAAATGGGATTATGTCGATTAACTGACCATACTCAAAAACATTGTATAAATATTATAAACACTACAAGAATTAGTTGATTTTGTGAGGGCCAAAAGCCCTCACAAAGAGCAAAAAACAGCCACAAAGGTGGCTTTTGTGAGGGCCAAAGGCAGCCACAAATAAGCTGGTCACAAAATTTTGTGAGGGCTTTTGCAGCCACAAAGGAGAGGATTTTGTGAGGGCTTTTGCAGCCACAAAAGTCTGCATTTGTGAGGGCATAGGCCGCCACAAAAGACAAGCTAACTGGATTTTGTGAGGGCTTTTGGCCGCCACAAAGGAATGCTGATTGGATTTTGTGAGGGCTTTTGGCCGCCACAAATACCTGCTGACTGGACATTTGTGAGGGCTTTTGGCCGCCACAAAATCTTGCTGACTGAACATTTGTGAGGGCTTTTGGCCGCCACAAATGCCAACGTAAAATAAAAATTCATTTTTATTTCAATAATTATAATTAATATAATTAATATATTCTGTATTTAATATAATTAATATAATTAATATTATATATAATAAATGAATATAATTATAATTATAATTAATATAATTAATATATTTATAAATTAATATTAAAATTTAAATTATAATTAAATTAAATTTGAAATATAATGTAATAATAAATTAAATTTAATATATATATATATATATAATAAACTAATGTTAATATAATTAAAAATTTAAAATAAAATATTTAAATTAAAAATAAAGATTAATAATTAAATTATTTAAATAATAAAATATTAATTATAAAATATTTAAATTAATAAAAATATATTTAAATTATAAATAATAAAATATTTAAATATTTAAATATTTAAATATTTAAATTAATTTATAAAATTAAACATTAATTAGTTATATCAAATTAAAATATCAAATTAAAAATTCACATATATAATATAATTTATATACTTACCAAATTTTAAATGAGGAGTATTGAAGTTGTAGAGAGAAGGAGGAGAGTATAGTGATAATGAATTTGTAGAGAGAAGTTAGATGTGAGAAATGAAGAAAGAGGTGGGAAATATATATAGGATTAGCCTTGGGAATTTGTGACGGCCAAAGCAGCCACAATGGCACTTGTGACACTTGTGACGGCCTAAGCGGCCAGAAAAACCACGTGGATTTGGGCGTATTTTGTGGCGGCCTTGGCAGCCACAAACGCCACGTGCACAATCCATTGTGACGGCATAGGCCCTCACAAATGCACTGGTCTTTTCAAGCTTTTGTGACGGATTTGGCCCTCACAAAATTAATTCTTTGTGGCTGTAAAGGCCCTCACAAAATCCAGAAATATTTAACTGGATTTTGTGGCTGCCTAAGCCCTCACTAAATCACAATGTTGTGATTTTGTGAGGGCTTAGACAGCCACAAAATCCAGTTAAATATTTAAAAATTTGTGAGGGCTTTTTCAGCCACAAAAAATGACCAATTTCAATTTTAGCTTTTGTGAGGGCTTTTTCGGTCACAAATTTGTGAGGGTTTTATTCGGTCACAAAATATTTATAAAGTTGGCCACAAAATAGAGAAATTCTTGTAGTGAAAGAACTCTAGTCAATTTATGTAATTTAAAAGTTGTGTTTGTGTTTTTTTTATGAATTATATTAATTATATATATATATATATTGTTAAATTGAATTTTTTTTAAAATTCTTATTTTTTGAAAAATATATTATGGAAGCCGCCTTTGCAAACTCAATATTCCTTAAGGAAGTCGCCATTTGCAAAGGCAACTTGTAAGTCAGTATAAAAATAGAGTATTTTGATATATAATTTTCCAAATGACGTATTTTGAAAGAAAAAAAATTAAAAAGAGGATATTAAAAAAAAATCCTAAAATTTTGTATAAAAATTGGGATTGAAAATAAATATTAATGATAATGAGATTGATTACTTTAGTTTTTATTTATTTATTCTAGATCGAAGATGAAGATCTTCAACTTCTTGTTGGGTTTTTTTATGTTTAATTAAATTATCTTTTAAAAATGTTAGATGTGGTTTGCCATCTATGTATTTTTTTAATAAAAAATATAAAAAATAGTTAATTTAGCATGTTTTAAAAAGTAAAGGATTTATATGCAAAATACATAAATAAATGACTTTTGTAATTTTGACTTTTAAATAATTAAGATTAAAAGCATAAAGAACTAAAAATTTAATTTTAATTTTTAAATAAGATTTTATTAATTTTGTTACTCACGAAATGACTTGCAATCAACTCTGAAAGAGAGATGAATAAAGTTCGATCATTTAAAAAGGAGTTTATATTTTTTGAGTTTAATTGCAGTTTTAGTTCCCTTAATTTTATCAATTCACAAAATCAGTCTTTTATTTTAAAAGCGACATGCTTTAAAAAGTGACGATACAACATGTTTTAAAAACACAAATGTTGCGCGTGAGGAGCTACATAATGCATAAAAACTCGTTATTCTCACTTTATAGGGATATTTTTGGCTACTGGGAAGTTAGGAGACTTGTGTCATAACAGAGAAACTCAGAAACATTTGATTCTAATTCCATTGAAGAAGTTTTATCAAAAATTATTCATGAATCTTTCTTGTAATTCTACTTTAATCTCTAACTTTTGTGTCTTTGTACTGAGTAAATAAACCCTATTTATTAGAGATGAGTGAAACAAGATGAAATCCTTATTTGGCAGACCCATCATTAACTTAGTCAAGTGTAATATAGATAGTACTACTAAGTTGTGGAGGTGGTACTTATGACTTCTATTTCGTTGTGTATTTTAGATTCTTTAAACTATAATTGATCAAGGTTTATTGAATTCATATTTTGTTGATATTGATTTATGTCAAGGATTATCTTCTTTGTTGTTCTAGTTGTTGTATGCTTTGTACTCTTTTCCTTTGTCATGTTTTATCTATGTGTTTTTATGACAAATATTTTAATGAGGCAGATGTTAAGTTTCAATGGTTATTTTAGTTTGAATTTTGATTTAGCTCTCCAAATTCTTTTGTTTTTCTTTTCTACTTTATTAATATTTATAGATCACATAAATGATAAGTGATAGTTAAGAAGTGAAAATATAATTGAAATGTTTTAATTTGTGATGCGATTTCTTTACACTTTACACTTTTGCTTGTGTAAAAGAAAAAAAATAGATGCCATTTTTGCTTTCTTAATTTTTTTAATTTCTATCTTATAGAGGCTAGAAAAGAGAGACTCTACTTGCCATTTCCTTCCTCTTTTATGAATCCAAAGATATAGTAATGAACTAATGGTTTCTATGAGGTTAAGTACGTTTTCCCCCTTTTAATGACAATGGACTTTAAAAATTGGTATTTTGAAACGACAGTGGACTTTACAAATGCATGAGATGAGAAATTCATGATATTGTAGTCTAGGGATAGATGCAATTCATGCAACCAATTGAATTATTTGTAGATGCAATAGTTTAATAAGAAAATTCTTGTACTATAAAGCTTAATTCTACTATTAAATACACTAAGGAATTAAGGGTTACTTTGGAATCAAAGGTTTTGTCACTAAGACATTAGGGTAAGAATAATAAAGAGAATTTGGTAATAGTTCGATAAATGAATTTAGTAATTAGGACCAAATTAGAAACCAAGGTTGGATTCAAAGTGAAACTCATCTTTGACATTTTTCTTATTATAAAAGTTCAATTCTATTACTCTTGTTAGCTTCAAATATTATTTCAATCAATTTTAAAACTTTTTGTTCAATTTTAGTATTGAGCTATTGCTCGGGATTGCCATATCACTATTGAGTTATAACTTATTTACTTAATTGGAGTTTTTTTTGCTCTCCAATAAAATTTTTGTCTTGATTTTTTTTTAGAAGTTTTCATTACTCACGATTTGTCTAACCTTGTATGCGAGGCCAATCCTCAGCTAAACTTCTTTTTGATCCAGAAATCAAAAAAACTGCGAAAGTAAATTGAAAGGTGGTTCGAGAAAGGAGACAAAGGGAAAAACAGTTAGTAGTGGAATAAGAGGATCTAGGGGTTTCTTCATATTTGCAAAGATGGTTGATCTACCTCTAGCTGAACATACCCTAAGTGAGTATAGGAATCGAGATAGAAATCGTGCTCGGTTTGTCATCCATAACCAACCGGTTACAGTCAACAAGTTTGAAATAAATCTTGTTATGTACAAAGAGTTGAAGGAGGTTCATTTTTCCGGTAAATATAACGAATATGCCAATAGACATCTCATAAACGTCTTTCAACTATGTGAAACAGTTATGGTGGATGGTAACACTGAATAAGGCAAGAGGTTGAAACTGTTTCCATGTCATTGAAAAATGATGCTAAGGAGTGGCTTAATTCTTTACTCCCTGGTAGCATCACCACATGGGATGACCTTGAAGATAAGTTCTTGGAACAATACTTCCCCATAGCTATGTTCATTAGAAAAAGGCAAGAGATTTTTGGTTACAAACAGAAAGAATGAGAATCTATTTGTGACACTTACAGTAGGTTCAAGAGTTTACTAGCAAGATGCCCCAATCATGCTTATGACGACACTGCTCAAATGCAAATATTTTTGTAATGGTTTGAGGCCTAGCACTAGAATTATGTTGGATGCTACAACAGGTTGTCCTTTGAATTACAAAATTGTTTTAGAAACACGAAAAATTATCGAGATCATGGCATTAAATGAACAAATGATGTTGTATGGTAGAGGTAGTGGATCAAAAAGTGGTATCTATGAATTGAATGTTATGGATGTTGTGTTGGCTCAAAGGAAGATGCTATCAAAACATATAGAAGATGATATCGCTGATGAGATAAAGAAAGAGATGGCAACTCTAAATATACAACCCCAAGTACCCCCCGTCAAATAATTGAAACATACATGTGACTTTTGAGTGAGAACACATACAAATGGAGCTTGTGAAGTATTGAATGATGATACAGAAGAACTAGAAGAGGTGAACTTTGTAGTTAACAACGGGAAGCAGAAAAACCTTTACTCTAGTACGTACAATCCGAGTTGTAGATATCATCCAAATTTTTCAAGGAAATATCAATAGTGTGGACCTCGAGGACAACAAGGAGCCCATGCAAATCAAGCTCCATCTTATAAACCTTCTTGAGAGATTACTAATGATAAGTTAGTAACGAACACAAGTGCTTTCCTTGACGAGTCAAGAGCCGTCCAGAAAAATCACTCAACTTCAATCAAGAATCTTGAGACCCAAATAGATCAAATTGCTCAACATCTAGCACAAAGAGTGCTCGAAAGTTGACCTAGAGACACAATTTCGAATATGGGAAATAATGTCAATGTCGTGACAACGACGCTTGGAAGGTAATTGAACTAGTACCACCTAAAGCCAAAAAGGGTGGAAGTGCTTCAATTCCAATCCAATCGAAGGACATCACTCTAAAAGTGGAGTAAGAACTTATGGGGCATAAAAAGGAGGCATTGCCAAAGCCTGAGATTTGACTTTTGTTTCCTCAAAGATTAAAAAAGGAAGAAACTAAAAAAACAATTTGGTATGTTTCTTGATTTAAAAAAAAAATTACAAATCAATAGTTCTTTTACAAAGCACTAGAGTAGATGTCGACATATGCCAAATTTATGAAGGAAATTACGTAAGACCCTTAATTTTAAACTCTAATTTATGCAATTTTAGGGTATTTTGTGTTAAATTACTTAGACATTTAGCCCAATTTTATTTTATTTGTGAAATAAGTACCAAAATTATATTTTGTTATAGTTTGTAATATGTTTAATATATGTATGTATATATATATATATATTGAGACTCGATTAAAATTATTTATCGCAGAATAATTTAATTATGTTACGAACAATTTAAAATCAGACAAATTTTTAAAAATGTTACTTGTTGCTAAAAAATTTATCTGTCAATTGAGTTGTGACGAGAGTAGATATTTTTATCAAAATATATTGAGATGTGAATGAAGTGATGTGTGTAAGAGTATTTAGATAATTTTGGATTGGTTTTAACTATTATATATATATATATATATATATATATATGTGTGTGTGTGTGTGTGTGTGTGTGTGTGTGTGTGAGAGAGAGAGAGAAGCCAAGTAAAGGAAAAAGAAAGAAAAACATTATGGTATCAGGGCTTTGGTTAGATTGTAGGTCGACCTATACGTTGGGGGTTGTTATCTGATCATGCGTCGGGGTAAGTTGTTTGAGTTTTCAGGTCTTGTGTAGTTGTTATGTGTTGATGTAGTCAAAAGTTATTTTTGGAATTCTTCTAAGTGGTGTTAAGATTTCTTCTTGATAGTTTTGTAGGAAACAATGCCTCCAAGAAGGAACTATTATGCAAGAGTCAACGTCAACATGGATGATCAAGTGGTTGAAGCAATGAATAATATGGATGCTTGTGTTGCTGCACATACAACTGCAAAGACTCTACGAGATCTAGAGAAGAAGGAAAGAGAGATTTGTGTTGTTAAGTCAAGAGGATTGGAAGATTTCTGTCGGCACAATCCTCCAAAGTTTAGGGGTGATAAAAGTTCAGAAAAAGTCGACCATTGGATTCAGGAAGTGGAAAAGATCTTCAAAATAATTAATTGTCATGTAGGGGTGAAGGTCAACTATGCCATGTATCTGTTATTAGGGGATGCTGAATATTGGTGGAGAAGTACAAGCCTTTTGATGGGATCAACTCATGAGGAGGTGAATTGGGTGTCGTTCAAAAGGAAGTTTTTAAACAAATACTTTTCGATGAGTACTAGGACTAAGTTGGGCGATGCTTTTCTTAAATTGAACCAGGGGAATATGAGAGTGGGTGAGTATGGTGCTAAGTTTGAATCATTGTCAAGACATTTTAGATTTTTTCGTGAAGAGGTCGATGAACAATTTATTTGTCACCGTTTCCAAAATGGACTGAAGTATGAAATTCAAGACTCTGTCTTGCCATTGGGAATTCAACATTTCCAAGTTTTAATGGAAAAATGTAGAGAAATTGAGGACATGAAGAATAAGAGGGACAATCGAGGAGGGAACTTTAGTTCTTGCGGTCCTAGTCGAGTGAACCATCATACCAACAAATGAAAACAAGTTGTTAAGCCCTATGACCGACCACATAACAACAACAAAGATCAGAGCCACTCGGGGAACCAGAATTTTGGAAGGCAATTGGGGCAAGGGATTTGATGTTTCCGATGTGGAGAAGAGGGACATTATGTTAATGCTTGTACCACTAAGGGTCTCACATGCTACAATTGTCAGAAGCCAGGACACTTTGCAAGGGATTGTAAGGCTCCAAAGGTGGAACCAATAGTGAATGCAACTAGGGCTACTCGTCCTTCTTCTAGAGGACGTGTTTATTGCATGGATGCTGAAGCTGGAAATCCATCCAACAATTTGATCCAACGAGACTGCGAGATTGCATGTAACACTCTAACTGCACTTTTTGATTCGGGCGCAACCAATTCCTTCATTGCTATCGAGTGTGTGAATCGTTTGAAGTTAATTGTGTCTTCTATGCCTTTTGATTTTGGTTGTTTCCACACTTGCTAAGACTTTGATTGTAAATAATGCATGTTTACGTTGTCAAGTAACTATTCAGAATAGAGATTTCTTGATTAATTTGATTTGTTTACCACTACAATCACTCGAGGTCATTCTCGACATGGATTGGATGTCGTATCATTATGTAATATTGGATTGTGCTTGCAAATTAGTTCTTTTCCCCGAGCCAGTAGTCGTTCAGTACCTAGTTGCTAACAAACTCGGAGTGCCACTAAAAGAAGGAACTCATGATTTTTGTCATTAGCTAACGTGGAGGCAAAGATAAATATGAGCATAGAGGATGTGGTGCTTGCTAAGGAGTACCGAGATGCATTTCCAACAGAAATTACAGGATTACCACCAGTAAGAGAGGTGGAGTTCTTCATTGATATACACCCAGGAATCGAACCTATTTCAATTGCGCCGTAACGGATGTTGCCGTTGGAATTAAATGAGCTCAAGAGCCAAATTGAAGATTTATTGGAGAAAGGATTTATCAGACCAAGTGTGTCACCATGGGGAGCTCCAATATTGTTAGTTAAGAAAGATGACAGAAGCTCGCGCTTATGTGTGGATTATAAGCAACTTAATAAGACAACTATTAAGAATCGTTATCCTTTACCACATATTGATAATTTGATTGTTCAATTGAGAGGAGCCGCGGTGTTTTCGAAGATTGACTTGAAGTCAGGTTACCATCAGATTCGAGTAAGAGAAGGAGATATTCAGAAAACTGCTTTTAGAACCCGTTACAGACATTATGAATATCTTATTATGCCATTTGGAGTTACCAATGCACCGACAATTTTTATGGATTATATGAATAAAATCTTCAGTCCATTTCTAGATAAGTTTGTTGTGGTGTTCATTTTTATGGATTATATGAATAGAATCTTCAGTCCTTGCTTGGAAATAGCCTCAGACTATCACTAACATATCACTACAAGAAAAGAGGGTATTTGTGAGGGCCAAAAACCCTCACAAAAGGAAAAAAAACAGCCACAAATGTGGCTTTTGTGAGGGCTTTTGACAGCCACAATGAAGCTGGTCACAAAATTTTGTGAGGGCTTTTGCAGCCACAAAAGTCTGCCTTTGTGAGGGTATAGGCCGCCACAAAGGACAGGCTGAATTTGCCTGATCAGCCCTTTGTGAGGGCTTTTGGCCGCCACAAAGGAATGCTGACTGGACCTTTGTGAGGGCTTTTGGCCGCCACAAATTCCTGCTGACTAGACCTTTGTAAAGGCTTTTGGCCGCTACAAATGCTTGCTGACTGGACATTTGTGAGGGCTTTTGGCCGCCACAAATGCCAACGTAATTAATAAATTAATTTTTATTTCAAAATTAATAGTTTATTACAATATTATATATAATAAATTAAATAAAATTAAATTAAAATTAAAATAAAAATAAAATTAAAATAAAATTAAAATTAAATATTAAATATTAAAATTAAATATTAAATATTAAAATTAAAATAAATATTATATATAAAAACATAATATTAATAATAATTAAAGCTATCTATAGCAATTATGACGAAATCAAATAAAACATGCATTCCAAAATTAACAATTAATGTCTTACAAACCCAAAATTAACAAATAATGTCTTACAAAGTGCAAATTAATTAAACACACAATAACGTCATACAACCCAAAAATAAATTATGAAATTCTTCAAATCACATCAATCCTCATAATAAGACCTTTGTGGCAGCCTTTGCCGTCAGTAAATCCAACGTATCTATTTCCCTTTGCGGCGGCCTTTGCCGCCAGTAAAAGCAACGGTAATTTCCATTTGTGACGCCCTGAGCGGCCAGAAACATCCAGCTGGATTGGGCGTCCTTTGTGGCGGCCTTTGCAGCCACAAACGCCACGTGCCTAATCCTTTGTGGTGGCATAGGCTGTCACAAATGCATTGGTCTTTTCACGCCTTTGTGACGGATTTGGCACTCACAAAATTAATCATTTGTGGCTGTAAAAGCCCTCACAAAATCCAAAAATATTTAACTGGATTTTGTGGCTGCCTAAGCCCTCACAAAATCACAACATTGTGATTTTGTGAGGGCTTAGGCAGCCACAAAATCCAGTTAAATATTTAAAATTTTGTGAGGGCTTTTTCAGCTACAAAAGATGACCAATTTCAATTTTAGCCTTTGTGAGGGCTTTTTAGGTCACAAATTTGTGAGGGTTTTATTCGACCACAAAATATTTATAAAGTTGGCCACAAATAAGTGTTTTTCTTGTAGTGTATGAAGTTTTGTCGGACTGGCAGGATACTACAGGAGGTTTATTGAAGGTTTTGCTAAGATTGTAGCTCCATTGAAACAACTTACTAGAAATGATCAACCATTCACAAGGATAGAGAAGTGTGAGGAAAATTTCCAGTTACTAAAGAAAAAGTTGACAACCTCACCTGTATTGGTCTTACCATAACCAGAAGAACCATATGAAATTTATTGTGATGCATCTCACTAAGGTTTGGGATGTGTCCTGATGCAACACAAAAAAGTTGTAGCTTACGCCTCAAGATAATTGAAGACTCATGAAAGAAATTATCCTACTCATGATTTAGAGCTTGCTGTTGTAGTTTTTGCATTTAAGATCTGGAGGCACTACTTATATGGATGCATGTTCACAATGTTCAATGACCATAAGAGTTTGAAATATTTGTTTGATCAGAAGGAATTAAACAAGCGTTAGAGAAGATGGATGGAGACTCTCAAGGATTTTGATTTCACATTGCAATACCACCCTGGGAAGGTAAATGTGGTAGCTGATGCGTTGAGTAGAAGAAGTGTGTCAGTGTCTTCAGTAGTGATGGCTAGACAACAAGAGTTGTGGGAAGCCTTTAGAGATCTACACATGGATGTAGAGTTTGCACTAGATATTTCGAAATTCAGAATGATTAAGATTTTGAGTGGTCTACTTGAAGACATTGTGAATTTTCAAGGTGACGCGTTAATCCAAGAGAAGAGGAAACTAATAGTGTAAAGGAAGACAACTGAGTTTAAGATTGGACCATATAATATTTTGAGATGTAATGGGAGGATTTGTGTACCGACAATTGTAGATATGAGGAAAACAATTTTAGAATAGGCGCATAAGAGTAAATTGAGTATCCATCTCGGGGCAACTAAGATGTATCAAGACTTGAGGCAGAATTATTGGTGGCCAAGAATGAAGAGGCATATAGCGGAGTATGTATCAACTTGTTTAACTAGTTAGAAAGCGAAAGTGGAACATCAGCGGCCTGCTGAAATGTTACAACCTTTAGATATACCTGAATGGAAGTTGGATAGTATTTCCATGGACTTTATAATTAGGTTGCCAAAAACAAGGAGAAAGAATGATTCTATTTGGGTGATAGTGGATCGATTAACTAAATCTACACACTTCCTACCAGCAAAGACCACCTATAAGGTAGATAAGCTAACAAAGATCTACATTGTTGAGATTGTGAGATTACACGGAGTACCGTCGAGTACCGTATTACACCGTGACTCGAAATTCATGTCTCACTTTTGGGGAGCGTTGCATGAAGCGTTGGGAACAAAACTGTGATTGAGTTCAGCATACCATCTGTAAACAGACGGGCAGATTAAGAGGACGAATCATTCCTTAGAAGATTTATTAAGAGCATGTATATTGGATGATCGAGGAAGCTGGGATGATGTACTGCCATTGATTGAGTTTACCTACAACAATAGTTTTCATGCAAGTATTGGAATGGCACCATATGAGGCTTTGTATGGACGCAAATGTCAAACACCTTTGTGCTGGTATAAGGACGGTGAAAGTATGATTCTAGGACTTAAGATGGTGCAACAGACTACAAATAAGGTCAAGAAGATAAAAGAGAAAATGAAGGTCTCACAAGATCGTCAAAGGAGTTATTCGGACAAGCGTCACAGACCTTTAGAATTCAAATAGGGTGACCATGTGTTTCTGAGAGTCACATCTACGGCTGGAGTTGGAAAAGCCATAAAATCAAAGAAATTAACTCCGAAATTTATTGGACCATACCAAATTTCTACACAAATTGGACCTGTAGCTTATCGGATTGCATTGCCTCCGATACTCGATCAAAATTATTTGTCTAATAATAATTTAATTATGTTATGAACAATTTAATATCGTGCAGATTTTTAAAAATGTTACTTGTTGCTGTGAGATGTTTTTATCAAAATAGATTGAGATGTGAGTGAAGTGATATGTGTAAGATATATGTGTGTGTGTGAGAGAGAGAGAGAGAGAGAGAAGCCAAGTGAAGGAAACAAAAAGGAAAACATTTCTCCTGGCTCGCGAGTTTCTTATTCTTTCTTGCTCTATTTCGCAAACCAAGTGTTGGTAGAAAAACCGCAAACACAAACCTTCATTTATCTTCTAGATCTAAGCTTCCATTTGAGAAGTGTTAGGAGGGAAAGCTACTCCTCTCCATACTACGGTTCTTGTCGACGCGAGCTAGAGTTTTCACCGTATTTGATCGCGGTAGCGAAAACGGTTGAGAAAGCGATAACGAAGGACAGGGCTCCTTCCAATTTTTTAGTTTGCATATAGGGAATTTATATGTGTAATTGATGGATGATTAATGTGTGATTGTGTGATAATAAATTTCAATATGAATATATATACATTTTGAATGCAAATACGGTTTGTTACCTATTATGAATTTTGTTAATGTTTGCTACATACGTTCATATTTTGGATCATTGATTGGCTTAATAGGTTAGGTTAGTTTTGGGATTATTTTGAGATATGATTCTGGTTCTTTTCAGCAAGAAAAGTTGCAAAAGTGTGATTGATGGAAGCTTTTATTTTATTTTTCTATACTATTTTTCAACAGCTACAATGGACTTGTTGCTGTAAAAAAAAATTTCATGCCCTAAAACATTGTTCACTTTGAATCATTGGCACTAAATTATAGTGAAGTTCGCAATACCATGTTTGAAATTCTTTTGACGAGAAAATTAAAGAAAGGTAGAAAAATTGAAGAGAGAATTTTGAAAGCTTGAAATTATGCACTATTATTATTATTATAACAACTTGGATTAACATTACTTTTAAAATTTACTTAGTTGGTTCATTCCATTTAGCTTTTTTTTTCAGCCCTTCAACATAATTTTTTTAGTCGTTAATCAGAATATTGCAGCTTGTTTTCTTGGTTGTTGATGAATAAAATTGAACCTAAAGTATGCTACTATTTTGTTTAATGCTACAATGTTTCATATAAAACATCATGCTGTTAATTTGCATAAGCTGAAATGTTCTATATTCTGGTTTTTTTTTTGTCCTTAAGTTGACTATGATTTCCAATTGGAACATTAATTGAGATTATGTTGAACATAAAATATTACTACAATAAAATTATAAACGACAATATTTGACTTAGAAGATATATTCTTTTACTCTTAAGTTAACATTGTATATTATAAATTTGTGGAAATGAAGTTGAGGTGATTTATGTGTGATTGAGGAGTGGATTTGTGGAAATTGAATTTGATGTGGTTATGTATTCATGACTGATAATAGTGTGTTATGAAATTTATCGAGGAAAAAAAATGTTTTGAGTATGCTCTGTGATAACTTTGAAAAATCGTTAGTGTTAAATAAGTATTAAAAATGAGGAATATTTTAATAGCTGCATTTACTTAATGATGGTTGTAAAAAGAGTCATAGTATGCTCATGCATTTCATAGCTTGTGGAGACCTTGATGTGCCACAATGTCAGTGGTGAGTGCAATGGGCCATTGGATTGTTCCATGTGATAGTTGATCCATTTGATCCTTACGAGGATTTAACTGATGTGTAAGGCATGTGATAGACTACGCTCTAGTAAATCGTGTTAGCATGTGAGAGATTGCACCTTAGTAATTAGTACTAAGCCCTGTACTAGGCAGTACAATTATGATTTACGCTCATTCGAGGAGGGTTTTGTTGGAAATTTCGGAATCATGTGCATTGGCATATACTCGGTTGTTATTTGTTATTTTGCCGTCATTGCTTTGAGGTGTGAATTTGGGTTGATTAAGTTTCAATGTAATTATGTGTTCATTATTGATGTTATGAATGTTTGATGTGTGATTTAGGTGTGAATTATGTGTTCATAATTGATAATATGAATGTTTGAAGTGTTAATTGATTCAGAGCCATTTAAAACTGAAAATCTCCATTTTTCTCAATTGTATTCGGGTACGACAGTACTGTATTTGAATACGACAATGCAGTTTATCAAAAACTTCATTTTTCAACATTGTTTATGCATTTTTGGACATATGAAAACCTTTTTGAGGAGTATGCTAAGACGAAAGGTTTGGTGGTCGTACTTATTTCATTTTAGGATGATTGTATCTATAACTTATATTGTCAGTTGACTTTTATTCGGTGGATCCATGTTCCATTTTTTTGACGTGACCATGGGGAGAATAGCATTCTTAGAGCACTGGTTTTGTGCAGGTGTCTCCTGAGAATACCCCAAGGGTATGAGCGATGTTTGATATGTCTCTTAGCCCCGATGCATTTAATATTTGTATATTTTGGATTATCGTCTCAAAAAAACTATTTCAATTTGTTTGTATTTTTGATGTAATTATTTGGGAGTTTTGTCGTTTGTGTTACGACGAGTTATTTTTATTATTTGTTTTTGAAAAAAAAAATACACTCATGCTGTTTAAAAATTGGGGTGTTACATTGTGGTATCAGAGCTTTGGTTAGATTGTAGGTCGACCTGTAAGTTCGAAGTCGTTATCTGATCATGCATCGGGGTAAGTTATTTGAGTTGTCAGGTCTTGTGTTGATGTAGTCGAAAGTTATTTTTGGAATTATTCTAAGTGGTGTTAAGATTTCTTCTTGATGTTGGTTTTGTAGGAAAAAATGCATCCAAGAAGGAACTACGCTGCAAGAGTCAACGTCAACATGGATGATTAAATGGTTGAAGCAATGAATAACATGGTTGCTTCTATTGTTGCACAAACAACTGCAAATACTCTATGAGATCTGGAGAAGAAGGAAAAAGAGATTCATGTTGTTGAGTCAAGGAGATTGGAATATTTTTTTCGTTATATATCGGGTGGGGGAAGATGTGTTGGTCAAGGTAGATAAGTTCATTTTTTTGGTGGATTTTTGTGCTAATAGACATGGAGGAAGACAATAATATCCCCTTGATCTTGGGGAGACCATTCTTAACAAGAGAGAGAGCTAAGATTGATGTGGCGGATGAAACCTTAACCTTTAAGGTAAATGAGTAAACAGTTACATTCAATATTCTAAAAGTCATGGAGCATTCAAAAGAAAGAGAAAGGTGCAATTGAATTGGGATTGTCGATTCGATAATGGATGGAAGAGTTGAACATCAAGTACCTACTATGTCTTTAGAAAGGGTGTTGTGCATGTCACATGTTGTTAAAGATAGTGAAGATCCAAGAGTGAAAGATGTTTTAGCCATGTTAGAAGCATCACCATCTTACTCATTCTGATTCTATACTAGATGAGAGGAGTTGAAAGAGAATGAAGAAAAGCTTGTAGAGAAAAAGAAAGATATGCCACATGTTGTACTTAAGCAATTGCGACCTCACTTGAAATATGTATTGCTTGGTGAGAAGAAGGATGATATGTTCCTTTTGTCATATATGTCACATTGATAATGGTTGAGGCGTCAAGCTAATGACTTTAAGAAGTGCTTCGTGGAAGGCAACTCATAGATAGAGATAACTTTTATTTTTGCAATCTTATTTTTGTTATTTGAAATTGCTTTTTTTTTTTTAATTGTGTGTAAACATGCACTATGATGAAGAATTTTTAACAACTTCAAGTTGGTCTTAAGCCATATGTTCGGCATTTTGAAATTTAAATTGTATTTCTTTACTCATGTCATTGCTCAATTCAACGAGTTTCACTAATGCATGCATTGTTGATTACTCTTTGGTTCTAGAAGTATCATTTGTCATTTTTTTAAAATAAAAGTAAATCTTGTTGTGAAATATTTAGCATCATTTAGATAGTTCATACTCTATCTTATTATCTCAGTTGTGAGCTCTTGGGCCTAAACACTTTAATTATTTATTGTGTGATTATTCAGACATGTGTTATCCGTTCAAAACTTGAACTAATTTTGACTTGCATCACTTGTGATTTATGCATACGCTAAGACAATTTTATTTGGTCATTTGAGCCATTCTAACTACCATGAAGAAATTTTATCCTTTGCTAGCCCCTTTGAGAATTGCCCTTTTCTTTCAGTTACTAGCCACATTACAAGCCAAAAACTAGATTTTAATTAAATCACCTTACTTGAAGTTAGGTATAAATTTTTTTGTTCCATCTTGGTAAAGTTCTAAGTTTGGGGTTTATCATGGGATAACAACCTTTTAAGTGTGGGGTGGTAGTTCTAAAAAAAAAATCAAAAAAAAAAACCAAAAGAAAAATAAAAAAATAAAAAAAATAGTTTGTGTACTTTGATAAATAAGATCTTTTTTGTTCTTTTGTCAATGTTTGAGAATCTCTACAATGGAAATGCGAAGAAAAAAAAAAGGTTGAATAATTTGAAAATGTGTACCTTACTCCAAGTAGTAAAGTCTAGGCTTAAATATAATTTTGGTCCCCCTATTTTAGCTGAATCGTGAAAGTAGTCCCCCCATTTTGTTTCTCTTCAATTTTGGTCCCCCAAACAGAATTTTAGTTCAAAACTTGATGAAATTTCATTTTTTTTTCATTTATTTAAGTCACACCATGCCTCAAGATCTCATTTGCAACAATTTTACCTGAAATCTATGATCATAAATGGTGTAGTACGACTTTAAAAAATAAAATTTCATTAAATTTTGGACTAAAATTCTGTTTTGGGACCAAAACTGAGGAGAAACAAAATGGGGGACTACTTTCAGGATTCAGCTAAAATAGAGGGACTAAGACTGCAATTTAGCCTAAAGTCTACTATCCTAAAAATGTCATGCCCTTACCTAAGCCTCATTACAACTCGAAAGTCCTCCAAAACTGAATGTGTTTGTCGCATTGTGATTGCTAACTACAAATTTTCAAGCCTATGGTAGTGTGATAGATGTTCTAGGATATGAGTGATAAGTTCATAACCCTTGCTAAACACTTAAGAGAAATTTTAGTGAGATTGTGTGAAGAAGAGTTGAACTTGATGAATGAATGCTATGTTTATAAATGGTGTTATTTTTTTTTTTTTAGATGTAACCTTGGAGCATGATCAATGTTTTGTAGTAGTTGGAACGTTGAGGATTATGTTTGATTTATTTTGAGGAATTGAGTTTAAGCTTCTTTTTTTTCCCAAAATTTTTAATTGTACCCAATTTGAAATTAATTGTTGTTTAGGGACAAACAACATACTAACTTCAGGATTATGATAACTCTTCATCATATGCACATTTTTCATTGTTTGTAGTCTTATTTATCTTTAATCATTAGTTAATTTAAAGAGTTATTTAATATATTTCTTTTGTTGATTTTAGTTCTTGAATTTAATAAAATATTTTTGTTTTTTATTTCCTTCATTAAGTAGAAATTTTTCATAGTTTTACGTTGTTTCTTTGTATTATTGCAGTGTTTAATTTTGGTGAGAAATCAACATGACATATGTGGAGTATTTCAGCCATATATGGAGATGAAGAAGTCCAATATGAGTCAAACTAAGTGAAAATGAAAGCTAAGATCCATAGCTACAACTTTTGTGAAGACACCAAAACCAAAATCGGACTCAAAAGAGGAGTAAAATAAAGTGAATGTCAGATAATAGATGTTGTGCGCCTGAAGCACAAATTCCCGCGCCTGAGGTGCATTTCTACATCATTGATTTTGTCCAGACGCGCCTAAAGCGCAAATGTTTCGTATGACGCGCCGCAAAATGCATGAAAATGCGTTTTCTCACTTTTTAGGGATGTTTTTGGCTATTCGGAAGTTTGGAGACTTGTGCCCTAGTAGAGAAACTCAAAGACAACTGATTCTAACACCATTGAAAGGAGTTTTATCAAGAATCGTTCATGAATCTGTCTTGTAATTCTTCTTTAATCTCTATCTTTTGTATCTAATTTTATTGAGTAACTAATTTTATTGCTTGATCAACTTTAAACTATTTTACGATTGATATTTTGAAACGACAGTGGACTTTACGAATTCTTGATATGAGAAATTCATGATATTGTAGTCTAGAGATAGATGCAGGTCATGAAATCAATAAAATTATTTGTAGAGACAATGATTTAATAAGAGAATTTTTGTACTGTAAAACTTAATTCTAATCTTAAATCCACTAAGTAATTAAAGGTTAATTTAGAATTAAAGGTTTTGTCACTAAGAAGTTAGGGCAAGAATAATAAAGAAAATTCGGTAATAGTTTAATAAAGGAATTTAGTAACTATGATCAAATTAGAAACCAAGATTGGATTCGAAGTGATACTCATCTCTAACATTTTTCTTATTATACAAGTTCAATTATTTTATTCTTGTTAGTTTCGAATATTATTTCAATCAATTCGAAATTTTTTTGTTCAATTTTAGTAATGAATCACAATTCGATAGTAAAATGCAATCCTTGAGTTTGACACTCAGTACTACCTTTTTAATTATTACTTGCAACGATTAAGTACACTTGATGAAATGCTATCATTTATTTTTCTAGTTGTTATAGGTGATTCTTGTGTGTGGAAGTTGCCTTTATGACATGTTTATTTTTTTCCATTAGTATGAGTTATTTTTCTGTCTGGAAGTGACTTTAGTGACAAGTATTATATCTAGATCATATAATTTTTAATGTATATCTAATGTGATAATAATTTCTATCGGTCAATTTTGATATTATAATATACCGTGATGTTTTCTCCGTAGTTATATTATATTATCAATATAATTTTAAAACTCGCCCTATTTATTGTATGTGTTCTACTAGTTTGATCATATTTTGTAAAATTGCAATTATTACAAAATAATGAGTCTTGAAGTTCAAATTTAAAGAGAAACTATTCTCTAATAATGACAATGAAAATGATCTTTAGTGTTTTGTATTTAATCATCTCCGCCTGACTATGATGTTAGCAATGTATTTTTCAACAAGAGTAGTTTACTCTATTTTATTGTTACAGTAACAAAATCTAACATTATTTTAAATGGATGTAATACCTTAAATATTATTGTGATTTTTTTAATGAAATTTGTAAAAAAAAAATATTTTCTCTTATTTAATGTTGTAAATTTGTTTCTGAAATGCATTTTAATGATGTTATTATTTAAATATTTTGATTTCAGGTGTCATTTAGTAATAGTAGGATATATTACATCCTTAGGAAAGTGAAGTAGGGATTGGAGATAAGTCAACTAACATGTTTGGTGATATTGAATAACCACTTGTTATAACTTTCGGGATTTGATCTTTATAGTGAGGGTATATTAGGCCTCATCTTATTTCGGGTTTTGAATAAGCAATATTTGTCACTAATTAATTTGTTGTAATTAGATAATAATTTAGGGATAGTTGATTTGACTTTGTCATTTGAGAATTCTTACATGATTTAAATGTATTTGGTGGTAAGTGCTTAAGATTGATGTTTCAACCCTAGGATGATTAAACTTGTGTCTTTATGGTTCAACGAATATTTTTAAATTCTTTTTCGAATATCTTTGTTTAAATTTTGAGAGCAAAAATTTTAAAATGCAGAAAGCAATCTAACACCTCCAATTTCATAAAGCGATCAGTTCATTATTTTTTATGGTGAAATTTCGTATTTTATTTTTATTTTTTTAAAACAAATATATTTTAAACATTTTTAGAACTTTATGTATTTACATTAGATATTAATATCAGTAAATAGATTAGAAAGGATTGAATATAAGATTTTATTACCTTATTTAGTTTTTTTAAATAATTAATATTAATAATTAGTTGTCACTTTTGTTAGAGGAGGAAGTTGAATCTATAATCTCCTTGTCACTCCGACTCAAACCATCTTATAACTCCTATTTAATTTCTATGTTTAATGTGGTGAAAGAAAAATTGGGTTCGGAAAGGGAAATTGATAGTCAACGGGTCTCAAATAACATATTCTCTGAGTAGGTAAAATCCAATATTTAGAAGAATAAAGACGAAGAATAAGATTAAGAATTCTAAAATTTAACTTGACGATTTTTGTTTTTAAGTATAAAAAATATTTAAACAGATTAAATTAATAAAAATCTTATGTGAATTTGTCACTTTAGCACGTTTAAGATATATAAATCTTTTTAAAGAAATAAAAAGATCTAAATAGAAAAGAAAAAAAAATAAAGAAGAATCTTGTCTTCGATTTTAAAGGTTAAACTAAAATGTGAAGAAAACAAAATAAAAGATCTAAATAATATAATTAAATAAAATAAATGACAAAAAAATGTAATAAATTTGTTGGACCAACCTTCCTAGATATATACATTTAGTAAATTATTCTACAAGAAGAGCTTCTCAATTTATTTAATTTGTGAAGAATAATTATTAACATGACATAATTTCAAAACAATATATGCGTACATTGGAAGAAGAGGGGATCCATAATTCATTTCCCCAACTTATAAAACTTTCAAAAACTTTAAGGACATATAATAATAAAAAGTTGTATGCAATCCACTACTGTAATTTATTTGTGTTTCAAGTACAACTAATTACATATATCAAACACAAACACTGAAAACATAGGAAAGTCAACAAAGAAAAAACAACATATTCATTTGTATAACATATGTTTATCATATCAAGGAGCATGATGGTTAATGCGATTTGGCTTGAGCAACTTTGCAATGGACATAATTGTGATAATCAAGAGAAGAATGAAGCCAATGAAAGAAGCAATGAGTGCACCACCACCTCTGTTACAATAGCTTTCAAATTTGTCACAAATTTTATTCCACCTTGCATGTGAATTACCATTTTTCCCCAATTCTGACATGAATGTTGCTGCACCATCTCCAGCTGATGCTAAAGCCATAGTTAACTTTACCCAAAAAAATATATAATTAATAAATCCATTTTCTTACAAATCTTTGTAGAATTTATGTAAATGTAACATTGGTTTTAAAAAATATTACCATGTCTAATATTGCAATCAATGCAAGTCGTAGTCCTTTGTAATTATATTGTGGTCCTAATACATCCATTGAAATCATCAACAAGTTATGGAGACTAGCATTTCCATTTGCTATCACAAAGAACCTGTATCACCCCCACAATTTTGTGTTAATAAAAAATGTACATTACAAAATATGGTAAAATATTATGTTTTTAGTCTATATAAATTACAAAATTATATACTTTTAATTAGTTTGAAATGAACTAATATAAAAATGACGAGAGAGAAAAAATTATATAAAAATTAAAAATCATACAAAAATTTAACATTATTGTCTAAATATTTATGTCAAAGAATCATTTCTAAAAAAATAAAAAAAATAAAAAGTAAAATAATTGAAAACTTACACAAAAGCTGGAGTTTGACTAAACTTGGCAGAAAGAGTAGCTGTTATTGGGGTGCTACCAATTGTACCAACAATCAAACTTTTGGTTTGTTTGTTAAGTCCCATTACAAGTGTTGCAGATGCTGTGGCAAAAAATGCAATCACCCTAAGAGACAAAAGGATCCAATCCTTCTTTGGCTTTGTCTCATTAATAACATCAATATTGAAGCCAAGTTCAACTTTCTCTTCACCATTTGCTGAAGCCATTGTGTAATTAAGCACTTAATTTAATTGCAAGAGGTACTTAATGAGAAAGTGATGGTTATGATTATGAATATTGATGGGTTATTATAGATAGGAAAAGTGACATTTATCAAACCATATAATTTGTTTAGTCTAAGAAGCCATGTGTATGTTCTTTGTGTAAATTTCTTGGGTGGTTACCCAACTCAAATTTTCAGGTTGTTGTAGTTGGTGAAGAAACATGAGAAGTCACCAGTATGTTCCATTTTTAGTTTAGTTTAATTTTATTTATTTATTTCTTAATTTTAAAATAAATAATATCAATGTTACATGTTCGAAAAGATAAATTAAATAAAATAGTTGTTTAAGAAATATATTCAACCTATATAGGTAAGAAAATTTTGCACCTTAACATAATTAAGGTCTAAAGTGTCCACCATCTCTCAGAATTTTATTTAATTGAAGAACTACATTTACATTCCTATCCGAGGACTAAAATTCTTCATCTCACATGAAGCTACACACTACATAGTCTACTTCTCATGAATGTAATATGAATTAGGGTGGACAAAAATTGTCTACACGCCCGAGATCCGCGGTGTAACTTTGGCAAAGTGGACAAGTCTTTTCGAGTTAAATAAATGCAGGAATAGGTTTTATATGGATTTATTTGATCGGTTTTGGAAATCAAAATTGCACCCAACGATACCTGTGACCGACCGAAAACATGTATGTAGTGTAAGTTCTATTTGATTGTAGACTAATAATATAAGTGTGTTGCACAAGACATTAGTATTCAGTATAGTACATGCATGTTAGCTGAGTAGTTATTGACTATTTTCAAAAAATTGTGGTACTAACTACTACCAAACACAATATTATGCTTGCTTTAGTGTCTCGAAGTCACTTACATATATTTTTTTTTAAACTTTTATATGATCACAAGATGTTAAACGCAAAATTTGATCACACCAACAAAAATGAAACAATGGTAGAAAGAGAAAAACATTAAACAATGTAGAAATTTTTAAACAATTCAAATTATAAATTTTTATGTGTGTGCGCAAATTTTGTGCTTAAAATATTATCACCGCACAAATCTTTTTCAACGTAACAAAGTAATTGAACAATTAAAAATATTCAATAATGTACTGTACAATTAGTAATAAGATATACTCAAAACTCCTATTTTATACCATAGATAATAACATTTAATATGCAATTAGTCGCAAAAACAACTTAACACTAATAAGTCAAAGATATTTAAATTGAAGTGAGAAGAATTGAAAAGATAAAAGTAATAAAACAATTGAAAGCAACTTAAATTTAATAGAGATTTTAACCCATAATTCATTAGGAACATCAAATTAATTTACTTAAGACCAATGTATTCCAAAATCCAAACATACAAGAATAAAATAGTACTATAAATTCAGTCATGAAATCTATCCTTCTAATTAAGTACACTTCAGCGCATCAAAGTATTATCAATAACACAATTAATCATTCATCCCAACCATAGTCTTACAACACAATACCATTTAGAGAATTAGAACATTCAATAACCATTAGAATTCAAACTTAAACTATATTACTTTTCAAGAATAATCATTAATTGTTACCAACCATAAAATCTTTAAATGACTGGGATGTTTATAAATTTATCTACCATAAACTTCACCTAGTAGAACTTATATTCCATGCAATTAAGTATAATTGATCTCAAACCTCCAATAGGGACAAATACCATCAAAAATATGCTAAACACAATGCAGATGTAGTTCCACACCACCATGATAAGCTGAATCTCTTTGGTTTGTATATTAAAACCCACATGACACATGGTAGCTGAAAAATTAAGGAAGAAAATGAATAATTAAATTATTGAAGTATTTATATTATATCATATGCATAATTGCTCGTGTGGTCCTTTAACTGAATTTCAGATAACATTTCATTTCTTTATATTTTTCTTCTTTCCGATTTGGTCTTTTATTTAATTTTAAGTAAACAGCTTGATATTTTATATTTTAAAATATTAACAATGTTATTCTTTTTTTACAAAAATTTATCAAAATTTTCAAACAAAATTCAAAATTAATTATCATCTTCAATATATTGCAAATTTTATCAAATTTATAACTCAAATATTCAAATAAAGTCATATTTTCTTCTTTATATTTTCAAATTTTTGTAATTAAATTAAATAAAAGATCAAATCAAGCAAAAATAAATAAATAAAAAATTAAAGTATTATCTGAAATTTAGTTAAGGAACTATACGAGCAATTGTACCTGTATCATATTAGATAAAAAATAGATAATGTTAGCTTACAAAGTATGTTGTTGGAGCAAAAGCAAATCCACAAAGAAAATCCTAGTAGACCACCAAAAGGGGAAAGTAATTGCAATGAACATTGTGAAATTGAAAATATTTGATAACTTCAAATAACATGGATAACAACAAATATGTTTGCCATTGCAATAAGCCATGTTGGTTTCTCCAAAGTGACGAGGATGTTGTCATCAACACTATTGCCAAACATCTAATAACCAATGAGAGCAACCAGAAAGTAGCACAAAGCAACAACTAGATATGCAACAATCACTCCTTTCATCATATGACCCATTGATGGCTTCTCTTTTGTAGATGGAATTGTTTATTGGATTTTCAAAGGCATCAAAGAAGCCAAAAATAGTTTCTGGTGTGGACTTAGCTCTATAACTATAACTCACCTTTTCTTGAATTCCGTTTTTAACAGAAGATGTTCAAATGATAGTAGAGTAAAGTGGTGCGGAAATGTACCTAGACGCAGGTTTCACGCTTCAAGTGCAAAACATCTTCTATATGACATTTAGTGCATTTTTCTCCTCTTTTGAGTCTAAATTTGGTTCTAGTGTCTTCGTGAAAGTTGTAGCTATGGAGCTTAGCTTTCCTTTGCACTTGGTTGACTCCAATTGGATATCTACAACTCTATATATGGTTGAAATACTCCACATAGGTCATGCTGATTTCTCACCAAAATTCAGCACTGCACTAAAGAAACAACGCAAAACTACAAAAATATCTACTTAATCAAGGAAATAAAAACATAAAAATTTTATTAACTCAAAGGACTAGAATCAACAAAATATATCAATTAACTCCCTAAATTAACTAATGATCACAAATAAATAAAACTAAAAAGGGTGAAAATTATGCATATGATGAAGAGTTATCACAACCTCAAACTTAGTCTCTTGTTAATTTCAAATTTGATATAGTTAAAAACAACTTAAACTCAATTTTCTTAAATCATGTCAAATTCAATTCTCAAAGTTCGCGCTACTATAAAATATTCATCATAGTTGCTTAAAAAAAAAATACCATTTTTACGCTTAACATTCAAATTATTCTACTTTTTTTTTCTTCAATTTTAATTGTGGAAAATACATGCTATTCCTTTACAAGAATAAGGCTTGCATTATATTGGTTGCTATGTACACTAGAATCTTCAAAATAAAACTATGTAAGTATTACATATGGCTTTTGTGTTTTAAATGAATTCATTTGTTTCTTTAAAAAATATGCCTAGAGCAAGAAAATAAGTTGGCACGTCTCACATTTGTAGTTTCTAGGGGATTAATGATTTAATATTAATAAAAAAAAAATGCAATGTGTTGTTAGTGTTTCACTATTTTATTTCACACACAGATAAATACAATTAAAAATAGTGAAAAATATGCATATCATGAAGAGTTATCACTCATCAATCTCTTTTGTTTGTGTTTGAGTTTCCATAATATCTTAAAAAGATTGTTAATGAATAAAACAATGGAGACAACGTATGTTTCTAAGAGTAGGAGATACATATGTTTCGAAAAATTAGAAAATACATGTTATTCATTTACAAG
>JBBPBR010000001.1:18483029-18505378 GCA_037974775.1 Cicer pinnatifidum | reverse complement strand
TTATACCAAAAATAGACTTTAACAACACTTTTTATACATTTAACAACGTTTTCTTTTTAAAAAAAATGCTATCGTAAATGAAATTTAATAATGCTTTTTTTTTTTTAGAAACTTATAACGCTTTTTGAATAAAAGCATTGTTGTAGGTATTTAATAAACGCAAATTTCATTCATGCTATCCCTTTTAGGCTTGTGAAAGAAATTTAAATGACCGAAGATTATTTCTTAGAATAAAACATAAGTGCATTTGTTTAATTACTTTTCACATAGTTCTTAACTTAAACAACAATTTTATCAAATTCATAATTTTCTCAAATATTAATTTTTATTAAGAACTATACAAACAATTATTCAAGACAACACAACTTGAACATGCAAACAACAAAACGATTGATTCAAGACATGTTTGAATTCCCCGGGTGTTTGGGGACTATCCTAATAATTCAACCGATAAATAAACGCTACATTTAAGGACATTGGTTTTCGGAATGATAAGTTGATAAAACATTAGGGTGGACATTGTTCATGGTTAATATTGTGATACTCAACTTAAATGTTGTAGAAGCCGTACATGTGAATAAAAAAAATACTGTAATGAACTTTTGACATGAACAATTCTCAATCCATAGTTAAGGCTGCAAACAACAGATCCTAAAACAAAATTAGATGCATAATAATAATGACAACCATTTCACAAGTTTGAATGATGGAACTATATCGCACAGGAGATAAAAGAACAGTACGAGTGAAGGGTAATGTAACAAAGAATATACCCTCTTTTGCTTGAAACAATCAAATGTAAGAAAAACGGCTTGCACTGCCTATTGCAACATCAATATAATTCTCCCCTTCATCTTCATCTTCTGCTCCTACAGCACCAACTTCTTCATAATCGTTCTCAGGTTGTACCAGAAATACTAGTACCCAATTAAATCAAATTGAGAGCAAAAACTACATGGCTTTTGTCATTATCTATCTTTGAGTTCTCATTCAAATTGAAGCAGCTTTTCCCGAACAAGCTGCAAAAATAGTTTCAAGTCGTTGCATATCTCAATTTTATCTTGATGTGAGATTTTCGATGCTTCATTAAGTCTCACTTCCATCTGCAGAAGAAAATTTTGCCATAATTTTAATTAAAGCAGAGAAGTGAGTTAATAATACATGCAAATAATTAATGGAAAAAACTTGACCTGTTCATCTGTCATAAACATCATAATATATTTGGTTGAAGAAGTTATTTGTTTCACTAAATCAATTAAGCAAGCCAAACTAACCATGTGATGTACAAAAATAAAAACAAAAGCACTTTTCTTATTACATTCTTATTGTAATTGATATACAATTTCAATAGTGAGTTATCTCAAAAGTTATCTCAATAGTGAGGTTTAGCCAACACAAGTCTTAAATTCTCTATCATTATCTTTTAAATTCTATACAATTCTGATTTTGATATGTGAAACTTTATTTCCTATTAAAACAGGTAAAAACGATTACATTATGTGATAAATTTCTGATTTGAATTGAAATAATCAATCAACACATATAGGGAATCAATTACCTGAATTAAAATTTTCAATTTTGGAACTGTTTGGTGCATCTCTTCTGTATTTTATATTGGTTCATTGATCATAAAGTAATTGTATTTCATATAGTCTTGTTTTGCATACAGGTTCAAGAAAATTTTCATAGTTACATTGTTATTCAATAAAGGGAAGGTTCCAAAATTTGCAAAAAGCTTTAAAACCTTAATTCATCGCTCTTTTGAGTTTAGCCACTATCCAACAAATGACTTTGAATTATGAACATTGCTTGATATGACTGTTTATTGGAATTAGATACCAAAAAAAGAAACACTCACCATTTTTACCTTGTTATACTACTAATACAAGATTTCAAATAGGAAAACAAGTCATGATAATAATATGTAAATTCCTTGATATTCAAGAGATCTACGAGTCCCTAATCCCAATTCTAATTATCAACAAAAAGACTACCCTCCTTCAATAAGCCTTCATTAAAGAGGTTGAAATGGACAAAGACGATTCTACCATAGTGAACTCACCTGGAAGCAGGATGGACTAAAGGCGCAAAAAACCATCCTTGTGAGCATCCAAGCTTAGCATATGTACTCTAAAATGGCGATCGAAATTAGGAAACACAATAGTAGATCTTAATCAAACATGTTATGCTATCAACCATCTGCACATATTACTACTGAAGGAACAACTACATACATGATTCACCAAATGACCATAAAAAATGAACAAAATAAGAAGGGGAAAGATAGCAATTAAAAACACTTCAAAAGTAGTAGGCATCTTACATCGCCTTCAGACGGTAGCTTCAAAGAAAGAAGTAGGCGTGGATGGAACCCTACACTTTTCAAGGCTCTTGGAAGCACCCACGGTCTGACATTTCACCACAAGGACGAATCTTTTGTTGCGGTCCATTTTCGATCATGATGGACATGGATGATGGTGGTTTTTTCGTTTAAGGTTCAAATGGATTTTCAGAGACGAAGGTTGAAGGGGATAGTTTGAAAGAGAATATTCTGAAACAAGGTATTTTGAAGGAGGTTTATGGAAATACATGCTATTCCTTTACAAGAATAAGGCTTGCATTTTATTTGTTGTTATGTGCACTAGAATCTTCAAAGTAAAAACTATGTAAGTATTTACATATGGCTTTTGTGTTTTAAATGAATTCATTTTTCTTTAAAAAATATGCCTAGAGCAAGAAAATAAGTTGGCACGTGTTTCATTCTTTATAACTTTTGAAAAATTTAATTGACTACGAAGGTAAAAGTTTTATATGGATGGGACGGTGCACCTATACTTTTTCAACTATCTACTGGCACACATTTAATTTATTCTGTTTAAAATTAAAATTAGTAATCATAATTAACATTTGTTAGAAATAAAAAAAGTGAATAGAGCTAGAAATTTTTAATTTTTTTCAAAAGTTAAAAGAAAAAAACTATTTTTTGTTAAGCAATTTTTATAATAATAAATAACAAAATAAAAAAATTGCAAGATGTAAATTACAAAAAAGTTGAAAAAAAACAAAAAAGAAGAAGAAGACGGTGAAGAAGTTTCCTGATCGGTGCGCGAAAGGAAGCGTTAAACAAAAAACTTGAATTGGACGGCAAAATCAAACATTCTTAGAAGGAAATCGCATTTCAGAAGCAAAGTTTCCTTTTATTGTGTCGCTAATTCATTATTGTTCTTCATTTTCTGATTCGTTTAAAATCAATCAATTAAACGCACTACCTTTTCTTTCGATTTCTCCGCACAACATTCTTGCTGTGCGTTTTTCCGAATCCATTATATTGCAATACAGCAGGTTAGTCTTATTCTTAGATCTTTCAATTTTTTAATCTCCTCAATTTCTTGGGTTTGTAATTCTATGCTATTACGTTCGTTTGTATTATTATTTTTCATATTTTTTAATTGTTGTTGTTGTTGTTGTTTTTGTAATTATTGGTGTCCTGTGCTTTTTTTTTCTGCAGAAATTTCAATTTGGATATTTATGGTGTTTGAATTGTGAAGATTAAATTTTTTCAGAGCATACATCATGTGATGATGGTGGTTGTTGTAGAAAAGATAGTTGAATCTCCACGTAGTCTCAGTCTTTATTTGGTTTTTACATCTGTAGGAGACCTATAGATTTCGTAGAGCTTGATAGTTCTGTCTAAAAAGATGGTTGAATCTAGACTAAGGTGGTTTGAACTGTGTAGGAGACCTAGAGATTTTGTAGAGCTCAATAGTTAGGTCAGAAAAGATGGATGAAACTTACTCGACTTACATAGTTTGGACTTTGAACATGTGTGTGTAGGAGACCAAATAGATTTTGTGGAGCTCAATAGTTTGGCTAGATATGATTTATGATAAGGTATTATGTCATTATTGGGATATGCCTTGGTTATTGTAAATCTTGCGAACAATTTTCATTTCATATTTTGATTACTAGTGTTACAAATTAAAATGGTGTTATATTTTATTATGTGGTGCATGGATGATCATGGTGGTGCTGTTTTTTGTATTCTCTTTCAATATAGTTGATGGTGGTGGTTTAACTTTGCAGCTATGCGGAGCCACATTATGTGTAGTGGATGTAGGAACATCTTGCTTTACCCTAGAGGAGCAAGCAATGTTTGCTGTGCTTTGTGCAACACAATTACCCCTGTTACTCCTCCCGGTATGTTCCCTTTTGTTGTTTCTGTTATCATGATGTCAGGATTTGAGGAACTTCATTTCTCCATGCTTTGTATGTTGAGTTAATTTGATTGCACACTTGGATTAAGTAGTAAGTTTCTAGCTTTCGAAGTAACAGAAGCCACTTTGGCCTCCAGCTTTGTACACAGTTGGAGTCTTGAACAGATTTGGACTCAAGTTCTATAAAATAATTCAATTTTTATCATAGTTCCTCATTCCCTATGTATAACTAGTGTAGTATGTAGCCATATCATTGTTATACATATGCTTTTTGGCGTAGAATAATTTTGGTACGCGTTTAATGGGTATACAATATTAATATAAGTTAGTTTTACACTGACATTCAATGAGAGACCTCCGTTTTTCCATATTATAGCATCAATTTCAAATAAACTTACAAAAGGGGGGTGATGTGGCAAAATAGTGGATTTTCATTAGGTGTTAGTGTAAAGTTGGTTTATACTGACAATGCATATCCTTTAAATGCTATTTATAGACACACACACATATACACACACAAATATGTATGGAGATCTATTTAGAGGAGTAAGAGTACCTTTTGTCATAGTTGCTCTACTTAACAACTCTTTGTAGTCATTAAATATTGTTATTTTACAGTAAATATTTATTTACTTGTATTTCTAAAAGTATATTATAAACTAAATTGAAGACATATTCTTGGAGTAACTGTATCCACATCCATATGTGCGCGCGCGCATATATATGAGATATATATGAGGAAGGATCCATTGACTGGAAGAATAACTTTTTAGAGTTACTTCAAATCTTGACTCTTAATTTTAATATTAATTAATGGCTGTGATTATTTACTACCAATCCATAGTATAAGGTTTTTCTACTCCTTCTGCCTAAACCGCCCGTGAGATGGCACCAAGGAGACTACAATCTCCAAGAACCTGATATGCCTGTGAACATGTTATATCCCTTCAATTAATCTCACAAAATCATCAATCGACACCTACCACCATTTGACACCTTCAAATCCGTATGCCTTGAATCTAGATTTTTTTATTCATAGAGATAGTCAAAATTCAAGACCAATTTTAACTTGCAAGAAACACGTTGAATAAATTGTAAACCATGCGTAGCAAATGGTAAAATGAAAAGCATATCCAGGTTCGGGAGATTCGATCGATAATTCTGTGATTGAAAGCATACACAGGTTTTTTGATATTTCCGTCTCACTTGTGCAGTATCATGGATTGTTTCCAGAGAAGGGGTTGAAAAATTCCACATTAGGGATTAGTAGTAATTAATCACAACCATTAATCAACACCAAAATCAAGGGTCAAGATCTGGAGTAACTCTAAATAGTTACTCTTGTAGTCAGTGGATCTCTTCTCTTTTTCTCTCTCTATTTATATATATGTATGCATGCATTAAAGGTAGGATATTCTTTTTTATGCTGCGATTTACTTATTAACGTCCCCTGTCTGATCCAAAATAGGATTTTGAGCTTGGCAACAATGTTGTGCCCTATATTGACTGTTGTTAATTCATATTTATATTTGAGTATATCCCATCATGCTCTATTGAGCCAATTATTCACAAGGGATGCATATAAAGTACAAGGAAACTGTGCAACTAGCTAGAATTAATGCTCACTTGTTCTTGGTCTTGAACTAAATGGTTACATCTGGGGATCTTTAATTTCCTAATGTGCCCGCAGGAATGGAAATGTCACAACTATATTGTGGAGGCTGTAGGACATTGCTAATGTACACACGTGGAGCTACTAGCGTGAGATGTTCCTGCTGTAACACTATAAATCTTGTACCAGGTATAAAATTACAATTACGTGTTGCCAGATATGTACAGCTTTTTAGTTTAATATGTTCACATGTTGATGTGCTGATAAATTTACATTTCTAGTGATGTATTTGTAGTTTGCTAAGCTTGGTCAATAAATACACTTAATTCATTGATGGTAAATAAAAATCCTGGTTTAGGGTTCAGCAGGGCCAAGGGGAGCTTTCTCTCCATTCCTTGCTGTACATTTCATAAGCTATATGTTGATTTCTTTGTGACAAACTATATATACATGATACTCTGATAGGATCTTGTACTTCCTATATCTTAGAATTAGAAGAATAGGGAAAAGGTGTATAGTTTTATTGATATCAAAGGAAAAAGGTTAACACAGAGGACTCTAATCCCCTCCACTAGAGCACTCCCTAGTTTACACAAATTTTGTAAAATCAAACGGCTAATCTAAACCTAAGGCCAGTGTCCCTATTTGTAATTCATAGGGAAATTAAAATACTAACTAACTCCAACTAATATAACTAACTAGGAAGTTACATTCTTACCCCTATCTCTAAAGTAGACCCTTGTTATTTTATCCTTATAAATGGGGTTTACTTGAGATCCTAACATACTCAAATAAGTTTTGTCGACTACTCTCCTAAAAGATTGGGCTGTGTAGTGAAGGATCATGAATAGTTTTATATCCCTTACACATCCCTTTGTACAAGAATCCTTTGGGTTTGAAATGAGGACAACGTAAAAGTCCACTCTCCACCTTGTGTTGAAATTCAGTTTTATTCAGAAAAATGGGAGCAACACGGGTTGACTAATCTTTGATACCATGTCAACAGGCAACTCTTCTGAAAGCTTAAGATGTTTGTTAAAAGACTCAGAAATGGTTTGTGTCTCTAACAACTAAAAACAATCAGCAATAAATATCCATCAAACATATATTTCTGATTATTCCTAGGACAGCATAGTTCCGATCATAATTCCTTTGCAGTAAATCACCGAAGTTTGTGGTATAGAAGAAACATAAATTTTAGCATATCATATGCCTCTCTGATATTCTCTTTCCCGATATGGTATCCAGGGCCTAAAAAGAGGCAACTCTAAAACCATGTATACCTGATGGACCATGAAATGTTTTTGTAGTTGACTGGCTGTGTTTCAACTTTGATCCCCTGCCCTATCTACTGTGTTCAGTATACACCTCTGGTGGAGCTGTATACTTACTACTGTCTGAGCATTGTCTCCACTGGCCAACCCCACGATCAGGTTATTTTATAAGCAAATTGTTAGTGGATTATTTATTTGGGTGAGGGGGATTTGTTAGTAGCAGACATTAAACTTTGAACCTCCTACATAATGCTCCTTTGGTGTCCCAACATTTATTACTTGGAAACTCCTTCAGGAACCCCACTATCATCCTTAATAACCTTAGCTCTTCCAGTGCACCATGTTGTTGTGTGCCACCACATTTCACAAGATTGTCTTTCCCTTGCTCAGAGCACCTAGTTTCTGTCTGGTTGTCAAGGGATATCGTTCCATTCACCTAGATGTGTTTTGTCTGACCTCTCCTCTATTTAGGCCCTTAGTTGGCTAGCACTAGCCCGAAGCCACTTGGATACATTGAAGTTTCACTTTTGGGTTTTTATAGAGACTACGAGGGTAGAGACCCCTGTTTTCACCTATACTGTGTTGATTAGGAGGAGTGAGTCTCCTAGCTTAATTTTTTGTATCCTATGTTCTTATATGGGGTCACAGTCTCCTCAATAATGGTTTGATAGATTCAGTTTGTTATTCTACAATTTGCTATTATTTGGAGTGAAGTTAACCTTCTACTGCTACACATCAGGGCCACATCTTTTTGATTTTGTATGAATGATATAATGATAGAACTAGTATCAAGACAGTAAATGAAATTGAATTCTATTGCTGAAAGATAAAACTTACCTTGATATGTTTTGATTCCAAATACTTTCAAGATGGATCTCTCCTTCACAACTCCACAATTCACACACACTTCCTCCCCCTCCGTACAGTTATTCCCTTGATATGCATAACTAAAAGCCAACAGTCACTAACAATCCCCCAACTATTGGTTATGGGCTGGATTAACTGCTGGTCTATTTCCATTAGTGTCCACCTCTATAATTTCTTTTTTAAATATACTTTTTTTTTTTTATCAAAGACTATTATCATATTAATTTTAGGGTGACCACCATGACATATACCTCAGTTTAAACATCTGCCACCATTTTTAGACCAAAGGGTTTGGCAAACCCTGCTATTTTTTTGGGAACTGAAGTGGCATGGGGATTCAAGGATGGTATAATTTTTATAAGGGAAATAATAACAAGTGCCCTTGGGGAACTTGTTAAGTAACCAAATATAGAAATATTGAATTAAAAATGCATTGGAAATTGTGTTTTCAATTTTTTGAAAGTTTAAAATTTGTTTTTTGTAATGCAAAACTTCTAAGTTCCTAGGACTTATAAAGGAGAATTAGTTAGTAGAAGTAGTTAATTGGTAGAGGTTGTTATAAGTAGACTATTATGTTTGTTAATAGGTAGTTAGTGATCCTTTCCCTCTCTTATCCCCTAGTGTACATGGAACCTATAAATAAAGGTTTCATCCCTTATGAAAGTGTCTTTTAGAAACTTTAGAAATTGAGTGGTGTAAACCATTATAGGAGCGTGTCTGCTCTTGTGTATCATTTTCTTTGAAGAGATTCTCTCGTATTATATCTTATCTTATTTTTTAAAATATTAGTGTTCTTCCTATAAATCCTTAGGATCCAATTCTTGGGTTCCTAACAGAACTTGTTAGCAAGACTCTTTTTATAATAAATAAAACCAAACAAATTCTAAATTGGACCACTTTGATAAGTGGTCCACCGTGGATTGATATTTGAAAACTGTTCAAAACTCCAACGACAACAGACGTTTCATGGAAATAGAAGTTTGTGGTCTTCCTCATTCTCAAGGTTGAGTAAGTGATTTGATTGATGTTCGTTCAATAAATACAAGGGAAAACAAATGTGTCTCTTAAAACTAAATTTGTGAAACCGATGTCAATCAAGTCATTGTCTCAACCGTAAGAACAAAGAGGGTCAAAAACTTCTACTTTTGAGGAGTGTCGCGGATCATCGTTAGAGTTCCAGGTGATTTTTAAATACTGGTTCACGGCGGACCATATGTAGTATTGGTCCACCGAAGCACTCACCAATAAAATCATTCTTGTGTTTTTCTTGCCTATCTAAGTATTTGGAACAGTTGGTTCACTGCATGGTACCAAAGCCTTTATGACACGTGTTTATAGTTTGGTCCTTGTTGCCCCCATTGTTCTAGATTTTGGTTAAATTTCTAGACAAGGTAGGGTGTAACTGCGCATTGTCCACGCTCCACACTTTATGCCCCATGGACTCTTGTGTGATGAAATGTGTTAGGTATTGAAACATTCATGTAAGTATATTAAATAGGAATGTTATTTCTTTTCATTTTCTATATATAGAGAGATAGAGTCTGTGGTTTAGTTGAGATGCAATATTCAGCATATGCTTCTCTCTTTCTCCTTCTGTTAGTGAGAAAATGTTTAGATATTGTACATGATAAAATTTTGGCAATGGTCGGTGAATATCAATATCAAACAAAGTCTAATGAATCAGCCTTTGAATTTTTTACCTAGTCAACTATCATCCATTTCCAGTAATTCATGGCCTGTAAACTACAAAACAAAAGGGAAATCTAGATCCTTTTGGATATGAGCATAACCCCAAAATTCAGATTTAGTTTTAAATTACCTGATTAGTATTCTATGCTTGATGCCAGTTTGTATTGGGGAGTTCTTCCATTATTATCCTCAGAGCTTCAGGATGTTTGGTGTTCATGAAGTATCATTTAGTTAGTTCCATTTTCGTCACCTTATGTCACTCTAATGATGAAATCTTGTTTTATTGTAATAGTTAATGTTATCAATCATATACGATGAATTGTTTACTGACTTGTTGGTGGGCTTTGTGTCTGTATCAAAAAGATTCTAATCAATTGAGCCATATTCATTGTGGGAACTGCCGAACAACACTCATGTATCCTTATGGAGCTCCCTCAGTCAAATGTGCAATTTGTCATTATATTACTAATGTCAGTGTAAGTATGCGTTGATGGAATTATAGTAATCTGTGATTTAACTTTCTATTTTCACAAACATTTTCAGTTAGTTGACCTGGGGTTCATTTTGTTGTAAATTTAGGCTTTCAGAATCCATTCGTGATAAGTTTGTAGCCTAAGATTTTAGACTGATTGGATTGAAGAATAGGAAATAAAGTTGCAGCTAGTTGATTCCATTTTATATCTGTCTAACTTCATGAAAATCAGAAAATAGTAGGTTGGGTTTTGGGTTAAAAACTGATTAATTCTTTATATATCTGAGACAGGTATCTGTAATTATAATTCCACTGGCCATTTTAGTGGCAAGAAACTTTCCGATTTTTGTAGTATTAGGAGCATATAAAGTATTAGCAATCTTCTATGTGTTCTATATCTTTATTCACCTATGTTGTACAACTTCAATGCAAGAGTGCGTTTTTTTAAGATTATTTGAAGATAAAATCAATTTTTTAAAGGAAAATAATCATTTTTAATGTTTAGTTAAATGTGTAGGCTTTTTTGAAAAATTTCTTTTAAAAAATTGATTTTTATGCTGAAAGAGAAAAACTATTTTGATTGGCTTTTGAAAAAATCATTTCTAATAGAAGAAAGAGAAATACAAAATCACTTTTACGAAGAATCACTGATTTTGTAAAAGCTTCAAGTTGTAGCCTCAATTTTAAACAAACACAATGTTTTCTGCTTTACTTAAAAATTTCTAAATTATTTAATATCAAAATCACTTATATTTTAATCTATAACAAATGGGCCTTTAAACATTTAAAAGCTATGAGAAGATATGAACCATACATCATATATTGTTATTTATATGACTGTCATCAAACACAAATCCAAATTTCTATGAGCCTGCCTTTTACATGATATCACCATGACAGGAAATTTTGAAAATATGATGTGGATCTTTTGCATTTTATGTGATTTTGTTTCGAGATGATTTCTTTTACCTTTCCGTGACTTGTGCTTCTCTGTCCTTCTGTAGATGAACAATGGAAGGCTCCCAGTTCCCACACGGAGACCTAATGAAACAACCAGCTCCGAAACGGTATCTTTTATTGCATCAATATGCTTTTGAATAATTTTTCTTTGTTGGTGATTATTCATAATACATACCATCTGGTTTATTGTTGTTATCATATTTAACAAGTTTTCATATGATCTATTATCCTACAGTCAAGGCCCCGCTTTGAAAGCCAAACTGTAGTAGTAGAAAATCCCATGTCTGTTGATTCAAGTGGGAAATTGGTAATTACTAATTTACTATCTCTTTTCTTTTTTGTTAGTTTAGATATATATTTTTAAAAAATATGTTTAGTCCCTTTTGAATAACTGAATTTTGATTCTAATCCCTAAAAATATTTTCTTTCATTTTTATTTATTCAAAATATGAAATGACTAGTTTTAGTCCCTAATAACGACATGTCATGCCATCCTAGATGTCACCAAATAATGTCTATAGTGTAATTTTAGCTTGTGATTACCCCCTAAAATGAATCTATTTTGAAGAAATTGAGTGATGAATATTGAAAACTAGTTTTAGTCCCTAATATCTTACAAAATTAAAATTTTCCATTTTATATTATGACAATATCCTATATTCCCTACTGTGTTTCACTGATTCTTTTTGATTTTTAAGCGACACAAAATTTAAATGTAAGAATGTGAACTACCACAGGTAAGCAATGTCGTCGTGGGCGTTACAACAGAGAAGAAATGGTGATACTCAACAGTTTCTTGTGCTTTAAAATATTGTTGGTGTATGTTTTGTTTTGAGGCCTGCAATGATTGAATTGAAGTCTAGTCTCTTCTCCATCCAAGGTGTAGACTGATTTCATGTATTTATTTATATGTATCATGTATTATATAAGGTCAGACAAGTGACAGAGCACAAAACTTGAAATTTATGTGATTTCTGAAGCCCACTTTTTTGCCTCATTTGTATCTATAGCAAAATCAGTAGGTTCTGTGATTATGTTTTTTTGGAGATATTTGTCACCTCATTTGCCTCAAAAAAATCCTATATGTTTTTGTAAGTATACTTTTAAATTGTATGAAAGTTTCAGACAACACAATGTGTTTTTTTCTAGATGTGCCCATTTGAAATCATATGGTAGGTAGGTGGAGAAAGTTTTCCTACTTTTTTTTTTGTGAAATTTATTTAAAGAGAGAACAAAAATACAAATGATAAAATGATGATTATGTAGTGATGTGTTTTATCAATTCAATTAAAAATATCTAACCTCGTTGAGAAAAAAAAATCGGTTAAAGTTTTTAAAAGAATGGCCCGTCACCTGTGTAGTATTTAAGCTATATACTAGAGAAACAATTGCGAACTCTTTTTTTGTCAACTGAATCCATTAGGAAAGACCCGAGGCAAAGTTCCAATCCAGATCGGTACACAAGTTCAGATAAGTGGGTTAATACACCACCCACACTACTACAGACAGTAAAGACTTACACGTATCACCCTAGATCGGAACAAAAATGTGGAGGCACACTAGGCCACTTGCAAGTTGCAACCTATCTATGAGATTATGTGATGGGAGTGTGATGCCGGACCATATTAATATGTACTTGAATTACATGCAGTGTGACCGTATGCACTTACATTCATTTTGACATTCATTCACATCGTCCAATTATGATCAAACGATTTTAACAATATAATTGCGTCAATTACAACATAGAACTATGATCCCATTAATATATTAACCATTCAATATACTATTAATTTATTTTGTATGCGATTCCATAACATATCTTAATCATTTCTAATGTGTCGATTTAAATTTTACAAAGATATTTTTCAAATCTGGCAATCAATTTAAGGACTTGAAGATAATAAGTATCTCTTTAAGCGTCGTGAAACTTCATGTGTTTTTTTCATATTTTATTAAAAAAAAAATAAAAAATTTGGTAATCAATTTAAGGACTTGTAAAAAATAATTGAAACTTTAGATGGATGTAAAACTTTTAAAATGCAATTTTTTTTACATATTTTATTAAAAAAAATTAAAAATTTGGATGAATGTGGAACTTCAAAAATATAACTTTTTTAGAATATTTTTAAAAAATTCAAGAATTTGAAATTATCAAAATGTTAGTAATTTAGAAAATTTTGATTATCAAATAGTAGGAGATAAAATAGTATTTTTATGTGTTTTAAAAGGATGAAAAGTAAAACTAATACACCAATAATAGATTTCTCAAATGGGAGATGGGATGAGCAATCACCTGATCTCATTCTTGTGGAATGTGTTATTGTGCAAATAAACCTCCAGCTAATGAAGGGAAGTAATTCATTAGAGTCAACTTGGATGAAAGACGCCTAGATTGTTGTTGGATGTTATAGTTATTGTTTTCTTTTTGGAAATTTGAGTTTTGTTATTGGTTTGTCAAAGCTGTGATCAAAGGTTTAATTTAATATACAGTAAAATAGGAATTTGATTAAAAAGGTATAACTTGTGGGATAAGCATGTCTACCTGGTATTCATAAAAAAGAAATATGTTATTACAAAAAAAAAATAAAAAAAAAAGTCTACCTTGTAAGGTTATAAGTTCGACCAAAAAAAGATTTGTCTATGTTTCAAAAAAAACAAAAAGATTTGTCTATGTTTCAAAAAAAACAAAAAGATTTGTCTATGATGAAAGTAATTTTTGGACTGAATAAAAATACTTTGGAGATTAAAAGATATTTTTGTATAAAATAATTTAGAGATTTTATTTAGAACTTTTCATGTGAAGCTGGAGTTGATTTGTATTTGTTTCTCCAGAAAATAGAATATGCCATAGTATGTACCAACCAAAGTAGCTTATTGACAAACCATTTGAAACAAATGCTAGTTAGATTGTTTTTCTTTGTGTATATATTATTCCTGACCAAACAAAAGCCCAATTTATAAATGTTTCAGCTAGTGACACATTCGAATCCCACAACTACATATCTAACACATTCAAAAATAAAATCAGGAATAACATGAGGTGGTGCCATTAATACAATCTTATTGTTGTTATATAGCATTATATAATGGATTTGTACATTAAAAAACATATCTATCAACAGCTGTAGCTGATCTTTATATTCTTCGGAGAGAAGCCAATCTCTTTTCAAGTTCTTCAACATCTTGGGATTCGGCTCTGCATGCACAAAGCAACACTGAAGTTAGAATAATAACCGATAAAAGAAGTAGATGTGTCCAGACAGCCCAATGAGATTGAACTGTACCTTGGAGCAACATTTTCAGTATTCCTTGAAGCAATCCGACCTTTGGGAGCAGAAGATAACTACAATAACACAAAAACCAACATCAGGCCCAATACTCATAAAAGTAATTAAAGAAAGAATCAAGTGCACTGACAAAGGATCTTTCATAAACCAACTATTCCTAAATTTTCAGGAACGCATAAATGCTTTGATGCCATGTCGCGAACTAACTATTTCATAAACTTAAGCTGATAGGCGAAAACACAATTGATTTTTTTTTTTTGTATCAAACACTATTTCATAAAAGTAGCTAAAGAAAGAATCAGTGCAATAAAGGAGCTGTCATAAACCAACTATTCCTATATTTTAAGGAACACATAAAAGCTCTGATGTCATGTCATGAATCAACTATTTAATAAACTTAAGTTGATAGGTGAGAACACAAATGTATCTCTAAAATATTAAAATATTGGGTCCAAAACCAACCTGGGATGCAATGTCCACTCCAATTTCATCAAGAACCTGTCATGAATAAATGAAAATCAGATATGATAGAGGAAACTTTATTTATGTACCAGTAAGTTATATAATGAAGTTCGTCAACTATTTTTATTTACCTGGTTAGTGAGCTCTTCTGTTTCTTCCTCGGCTTCATCTTTGTCTAAAGTTTCATCGATAGATTCTGAAAGCATCTCAATCTGCATTTAAGATAACATTACAAGTTTTGGAGAGAAAAGAAAAAAATATAAACTAATGCTATAGCTGGAGCCTGCTTAGTGCCTACTACTGCCTACTGCCTTGAGTATCCGGAGGCTACGAGGCAGACACAACATGTGCATGCAATAGATTACCATACCAAGCTAACTGCGGTAAGTGTAACAAAGGATTGGATCCATCGCAGATATATCTTTGTAGGTTGTATTGTACAGCAAGCAACCTTTACCTTGCTTTTAGTAGCTTTTGCCAGAGGCTGGTTCTAGATATTAAACCTGTGACTGTGACTTCCAGGCACATACATGGTAGCTGACCCCATAGTTGCTTTTGGATATGAAGTGAACATATCCAAAAACAGATATAAATAAACTATACTGTTTTCATGCGGCAAGTTCCAAAGACAACGACCCTCTTCACAATTCAGAGAAAATGAAATTGATGAAACATGAAGCAGATGTTTTTCATGGAAACTTTATTTCTTGTCTTGGATATACAATCTCGCTATTACAGATCTATTTAGCAATCATTACCTTGCTTTTGCTAGAGGCTGGTTCCCCAAAATGGACTAGAAAGTTTTATAAGGAAATTTTCCTTAGAAAACCTCTTCACAATTCACAGAAACTATTGAAACATGAAGCAGATGTTTTTCATGGATACTTCATTTTTTGTTACTTATAATCTGCCGTTTGAAGCACACACCGAAGGTATCTTCTGACTCTTATTGCTTTTAGTTCTTAAACTTCATGCATATTTACGTTTTGGTAGCTTATTTTAGTTTTTACTTCCTATTTCTTTTAGTTCTTAAACTTCATGCATACTTAATTTTTGGTAGCTTATTTTAGTTTTTACTTCTTATACTTCACTGTCTTTGAATATTTCTATTGCCCACAATCTTCAAAAGCATTTATGTTATTCCAACCTCAGTTCTGCATTAATGTTTTTCAATTTTTGATATTTTATTGTTATTGACACTTTTTCTAATACAACCCCTTTTTCTGAACAATGTCAGAGAGAGAGACCTTCAAAATTTTCACGAAAACTCCCAACAGTAAAAACACTGGACTGAAACACAACAAACAAAATCCCCGTTGTAGCATGCAATTAATGGCAATTGTCATGCCAACCAACAAACATCCTCCCTCCCAAACAGAGTCCAAAAGCATTTAAAATTGAACTGGTTTCCTGCCTACCATTAAAGCAGGAAACTTGCATGAGAACATAATAGAAATATATACAAGAATTAAAAATTACCGTCATGTCCATTTGTGCTGATTGCTTTTGGAATTCTTTAATCACTTTAGCCTGCTTTGTCGGTGCCATTTGCTGAGAAAATAAACAAGGTACTGATTACTTTATCATTCTAGTCATAAGCACAAAAATTTTCAAAAATCTAACAATGCCAGAAAAGCATCAACAACTGAACAACATAATATGAAATTTTGATTCAGTGCAAGCAGGACATTGTTGAAAGCACAATTGTTAGCACTTTTTTGTATTGAAATATAAAGCATGGATGGAAATAAGAAATATCTAGTCTTCTGTCTGTCAAACATATCCGATGGAAGTTAAGTTACTCTTAACATCACGGCCGTCTTAAACAATTTGGAGGCCCTCTTATAATTTAAAATTGGGCCTCTAATAAAAAAATGCAATTTTAATAATTAAAAAAGGGTAAAATAAGTTTTTATTCTCTATAGAATTTCAAAATTTTATTTTATAGTCCATATAAAAAAATTCTCAACTTTTTAGTCCCTAAAATTTTTTTTAATTCACTTTTAGTCCCTATTTTGAAAATATTTTGTTAAAAAATTGATACTTTTAGTCCCTAAAAAAGTCCGTATAAAATCAAAATAGGGACTACTAGTAGTGAAGAAATGTTTTTTAAAAACTAAAATAAACTTGAAATGTCATAATTTTAACTCAAAATAAAAGTTACCCTCATTTTATTATAATATAAAAAAAAATTGGGACCCCTTTCATTGGTGAGACCCTGTGCAGCTCGGCCGGATGCACAAGACCATCACCGACCCTGCTGAACATATAGGACGACTTATTGCTTTGTTTGCTTCTTTGGCAATGGCATACCAAGAGTTCTCCCTTCGGTTTGACTTTAAGTTATTAAAACCAGCGTAAACTGATTGTGTATATATCAATAACTACGATATTACAATAGTTCTATTCCATAATTTCGAATAATGGAAGGCACAAAAACCATCCGGAAAATATACCTTATTCATTGCCACCATTGCTTTAGTTGCACCCTTCATCCCTGTAGAGATTGACGTGCTTGCATATAATGCCTACAAGAAATTTGGAAATTATAAAAAATGAAAATCCAGTTAGCTTCCTTAAAAATTAAAAAGGACTTTTAACACACCTGTGTGTGAGTTGCTACACCCCTGATCTGAGCGCGACTTCCTTGCAAATTGGTTATCTGTTGGCGTAACCTAACAAGTTGGCGAGCCAGGATTCTAGTAGCAGCCTGTAACCAGACACTTCCTTATTCAGCAATGTTATATAGTGAATATCATGCATTCCAAATCAGCTCACATGCACACAAAGATATCTATTAAAGTTTAAATAGAAATTAGTATACTATAACAGTGCTTCCCTACATTATACATATTAAAACTCCCTCCATTCCCCACCCAAAAGAAGACAACAATATAATTAAAATTAAAATCATCATATTGCTATTTTTAAACTGGCTGTTTATAATAGTATATAAATTTTGAGAAATGCTAGAAACACTCCTTTTACCAGACTCTCAATTAGTGCTTCACTACATTAGACATATTAAAACTCCCTTCATCCCCACCCAAAAGCAGACAACAATATAATTAAAATTAAAGTCATAATATTGCCATTTTTAAACTGGTTGTTTATAATAGTATATAAATTCTGAGAAATACTAGGGACACACCCCTTTTACCACACTCTCAATTATTGGGCCACCTCACCCCATTTTTAAACCCTTAACTTGGTTATCAGTTAATCATGTTATTGTTATTTATTTTATTTTTTAATTATTGAAAACACAATGTAACACCAAAAATTGGCCCAAAAAATAATGCTTAGCAATTACAAAACTAGTAAAAACAAAGCAATACAACATTGGAGATCCACTCTCCCTGATATATTTTGCGATCATTTATGAATAATTTTTTTTGCTTGTTTTATGGGTTGGTATTTGGTGAGTTTTGAGATGACCCAAGAAGCTCCGAGAGAGGTGAGAGAGGGAGAGGGTTGGAAGGGAAAGAGATTGGGTAAGTAAATGTACATGTTCTCTCAAACTTGGCGGACCGGTAACCAAGTTGAAGGTTAACAAAATGGGGTGAGGTGGCCCAATAATTGAGAGTGTGATAAAAAATAAGCGTCCTTAGCATTTCTCATACATTTTTAAGATTTATTGAAGACCAAACTAGTTGTAAAAAGAAACATTTACACGGGTGGAAAGGATGAACACAGTCAAAGTCAACAATTGAGTTTGACAAAGGATCTTGTAAAAGGATTTTTAAGATTTATTGAAGACCAAACTAGTTGTAAAAAGAAACATTTACACTGGTGAAAAGGATGAACACAGTCAAAGTCAACAGTTGAGTTAGACAAAGGATCTTGTAAAGCTAAAGTACTTCCTTGAAATTGAAATTGCTTATTTGCAACAAGGCACCTTAATTTCCCAAAGCAAACATGTTCTCAATCTTCTTCAGTGAATGGGTTTCAACTTGCAATATCTTATGGACAAGTTGGGAATGATCGATATACATTCATCAACTTGAGAGGGGTTGGGTGTTAAGAGTTATTAATAATCTGTACCTTTAATCCCAAATCCCAATTAAGATGAAAACACCCAAAATAAATCTAAATAAAGATTGTTATCAATATCACATTGTTATACAGTGCATAATTACAAATGCTAAATCATATGTTCTATGGCTCATGAAAGTTAAGGAAATGGATCAGTTACAAATAGATGAGAAACATATTTACCTCATTTCCAGTTTTTGCTTCTCTTTTAATTTCTGCCACCAACTTTTTCTCCTGCAGTTGTTGACAAGGTAGTGAAGTTCTAAAAGGAAATATAAAACACAGGAAAATCACTAAGACGATCTCTGTTAGCACTATTTACCTCCATCTGAAGTGATGCTATCTCTCTTTCAATTCCTACAAGAACGATGTTGTAGAAGTAATTCTTTATTTAGAAAATAAAAATAATGACATTGAATGTGGTTAAGCCTTGCTAACTCCTTCTAATGCCTTGTAATGTACAGCCAGAAATAAGAAAGAACAAGAGTGAACAAAAGAAAACAGCGAAGAATAATAATACACAGGTGCCACTTCATTAAATTCAAAGAATTATTTCAAATGTGAAGCTTTGTTGGCTCCTTACTATTGCCTTTTGTTGAACTAGGGATTCCCAACCCAGGTTGATGGTAATATTTTAGAACAAAAACTTTAAAAAAAATATAGATTGAACGTAGATTGAATATAAAAACGAGCATTGCCCTGGTACTCTTCTTTTTTCCAAGGGTATTGTACCCATCAAGAAATTCATTGGCTACTTGTTATTTTCATAGAATTTTAAACGATTATTATGAAATCAGCTTTGAAGAAATGTTTGCCAACTAACCTTGAGTTCCTTACTCATCAGAGATATATAATTTAAAAATGATCAAGTTATTAGGACTTTAAACGTTATGATATCATCAGGGTATTAGGACTTTAAATTTATGTTAATATATCATATTTTACTTTTCATTCTACAAATTATTAAAATAGAGAAACTTGTCCAAAAAATATTATTAAATTATAAAATATTCATTTGAAATAAAAAATTTACCCTCCCTTTCCTTTTACTGCAAAACCCTCCATCAAAACATATCATAAAAGATTAATAAACCAAACATGTAGGTCATTAATAAAAACTGCAACAGTGAAATTGAATATGTGAAGCCTTGCTAACTCCTATAGTAATGAACAGCCAGATAAAAGAAAGAACAATAGTGAACAAAAGAAAACAGAGAAGAATATTACAGAAGTGCCACTTTATTAAAATAAAAAAAATGATATCAAATGTGAGGCTTGCTGACTCATAGTCTATTGTTGTACTGCAATGGAGAAGACAGACTATTAAAGATTCCCAACCCAGGTTGATGGTAAAGTTTTAAAATAAAGCCTTGAAAATGAATATTGGTCTATTGAACATTGTTAATTTGAATATAAAAACGAGAATTGCGCAAGTACTCTTTTTTCCTAGGGTATCGTACCAATCAAGCAAATCATTGGCTAATAGAATTTTAAACACTTACTATGTAATCAGAGGTATATAGTTTAAAAAGGACCAAGGTATTAGGACTTAATTTTATGATAATGTCATATTTTTCTTTTCACACTACAAATTATTAAAATAGAGAATATATGTTTTTAGTACCCTTTCCATCAAAACATACACCAAAGATTAAGAACCCAGACATGTAGGCCATTATCAAAAACTTCAACAAGGGCCAACCAAGTAACACAACCAATGGATTTCCATGTTCATGCTAACTGAGGAAAGAAAAAGGCAAAAAGACAATTCAAGGAAGGAATGAAACACATATTATGAAGTACCATATGCTCAACCACAGTAGTCCTTTCCTATTTAGAAAAATACTAAAGCCCTCTCTCCCTTCTAGCAATTCATATAAAATCAAAAGGCAACAATTCAATTTTGTTTGCTCATTCGCAAGTTATACAAGTAAAGTATTCAATAATAAAACTACATTTCTATATAAGCATCAATTCAAGTTATTACCTCTAGTTGCAACAGACATTTCTTTCTTACTCTGCCGCAGAGCTTCTGTCATGATAAAAAAAAAAAAAAAAAACCAAAAACGTGAATGAACTACCGAATTTTAATAACCAAGAGTTTCATCTCAATAAAAACTAGATTTTTCTGGTTACACCACCAGAAATATCCAACCACGCCCCAAATAGTGTACATGAACTGAATTTAACCCACAAGAAGTTAAGTGAATCGAGCTTACGACACAATTTTATTTAATTCTAATTTACTTTCCAACCGAATATTTCCCAGCAACCAATTTGTTAAATAAAAAATTGCAAATCGTGAAATCCTAAGAAATGAGCTTATATGACATTGCAACATTTTATTTGATTCCACTTTAATTTCCAACCATATTATTCCAAGCAAGTAATTTACTAAATAAAAAAGTGCAAATCAAGAACACAAATGGTAAGATTTAGGGCAAAATAGAACAATGTGAGAAATTATAGAAACGTGATGAGGAAAAAGGGACAAACCTTTGGGTGAGGTTTTCTTCTTGAAGATGTTCATGGTGAATGAGATTGAAGGAAAACCCTAATTGAAGAAGTGGAATAAAGGAAGAAGTAACAGTATGTAGCACTAGCTCTGTGTGGAGAATGTTAAGAAATGTGGGTGATGGTTGTTTTTTGTTTTTGGTACGAGAAAGAAAAAAAAAAGGAAAAGAGTAAAAATGTTGTTTGAGAGAGTGAGAAAAGATGTGACGTTGGGGAGCGTGCTGGGTATCCACGTAAGTAACCAACGGTCGTAGTAGCCGTTACAGCTTTCGTTTATTTATTATTCTCAGAAGCAATTGGACCGTTACAATATTATGCCTTTTAATGACCGGGGCCTTAGTTGGAATTCCGTAGTTTAATAAATAAATGTTGATGTTTATTATTATTTTTGGGTTAAATTTAGTATTTTATAATTGTGCATAAAAATTTAATTTTAATTATTTTGTTTTATTTAGTTTAATTATAATTTTGATTTTTTAATTTTTTGAATTAAAAAATAATAATTTGATATATTTTAAAGGATGAATTATACGATTTAAAGATATAAAACTATTTTGATGCATAAATTGTTTACATGTCATTAATAAAATTACAAAAAATAAAGAAGAAAAATTAAGTTGAAAGTAATTAAATTTCTATAGGATTTTATTGCAATTTTGTGGGTGTTAATTATTTTACATCATCGTATCAAATATCATGTCATTTAAAAAAGTATGTCACATCGTTATTATTTAGTTAAAAAATCATAATAATCAAAACTGTCGGATTTTGAAATAGAAAATCCGATTTTGTGAATTGGTGAAAATAAAAGACTCAAATTACAATTAAACCTGTTATTTACAAACTAAAAAAATACTAAAAATATTAATAATATTTTTTTTCTTAATAGAGACGATAAATACCATAATATTTAGTCACACAATGACAATGTCTCGTATCATTTTAATTTTTTTCAATTAT
>JBBPBR010000001.1:18443513-18483019 GCA_037974775.1 Cicer pinnatifidum | reverse complement strand
TAAAATTATGAATTTGGTGTATCTACAAATTATAAATTTGATGATCTAATTTTTTTTATAAATGAGATATATATTTATTATTTATCAAATAAAGATAATCTTCAACATAAAAAATGTTCTAAAAAATTAGTCATTAATTATTTTAATACAATGTCAAGTGAAATAAAATATTGTTGAAAAAAATTAAAGATTACATAAACATTAAAAGTTCATAACAATTCAAAACCATAATAGAATTATAGAAATATTAATTATGCATGAATCCATATACTAACATGTAGTACAAATATCTAATACTAGCAACAAGATCCATCCACTTATTAATATGTGAATGATGGTAAATGATGATTTTTTTTTAAATTTTTTTTAGTATAATACTATAAAACAATAAATAGTTTATTTATTTAAAATTATTTAATATATAACAATATAATGTCTTTTTAGATAGTAGAGCGATATTGTAAAAAAATTGGAGCCTCCAAAAATTTGAAATCCTATGAGGTTGTTCTTCCACACATTATCAAGAAATATCGACCCCAACAACTAGGATAAAGAATTAAGCGGATTCGAATTGTAATTATATCATCTAAATAAAATCAAAGACATCAAATCCATGCCAACATTCCAACACAAGTTGGATGGTTCTGAGATAACACAAGTGGACGGGTCGTAAATTATGTTGTTGTTAAAGTTTAGACAATACATTATTTAATTTTAACTTTTCGTATAGTTGACTAAAACTAAATTCTTTCAGATAATAAGAAGAAAAAAATAATAATTTCTACTTAATTTTTCTTTTAAAATGGTGTACTAAGATTTAAATATAAATAACTAAACTGTGAAACTTAAAAAAATAATAAAAGCGGTCAATAAACCATACAACCCTATCTTTAACATTATAGATTTGAAACTCACGCCTCTTTGAATATCAACCATTTATCCTATCTTTTTAATCATAAACTCTCATCATGCATTGGAGCTTCAAGATCAAAGTAGAAGTCTTTGATATGTGAAAATGCTTCGTGATGAATTCTATTAATCAAGAAAAAAGAATGGTTGTTATGTTTTGTTCGATCAATCATTCTTGAAGCTTTAAGGTCAAAGTAGGATGTTTTGATATGTAAAGTTATTTTCTGAACAAATCCAAAGTCCTAAATTATTCATTTTCAAGTTACAACTTATACTTTATTATTACATTTATATTTCTACAGATAGACTTTATGGCTACAGCTTATATTACATTACTTTCACTTTTATGAATAAAGTATTACAAATGTAACTGATATTTAATATTTTTATTATTATTAAGAGAATTGTACTTTATTATTATTATTATTATTATTATTATTATTATTATTATTATTATTATTATTATTATTATTATTAATAAGAGAACCGTACTCCATGTTTAAATAAATTAACACATTTAATTCCAAATGACATTTACAAAATTGAGTCACTCAAATAGACTTTGTATCTTGCAATCTCCATTGCACAAGACATGCATAATAACACATTATTTATTTATGCCCACCACAAGCATGAGTTAATAAAATTACGTCATGTGATTCAATAAACTAACACTAAAGACTAAAAATAATAATATTTTAAACTCATATGTGATAAATCACATCACGTGACCCAATAATTGCGAGCATTAAAATCATATTTAAATTTATTTAATATCATAAACATACACTAGTTTGAGTTAGAATCATATCTAGAACAACTCTTGGTTATACATCATTTATCTCTCAAGCTAACAATTCTTAGTTATACATTTTGATTCATGATCCACTGTCGCACACGGGTCAAATACAATTGATAAAAATATAAATAGAGGTAATAACTCAAATCGTTTCACAAGGACTTTTGATATAATAATAATAATCAAATTGAAAATTGAAATTAAAAAGAGGTTTTTAGAATTTTTTATTTAACAGATTAGCAAAACGATTAATCCACTTATTCGAGTTTTAGACCTATCACATATTCTATCAATGAGTTTAATTTCTAATTTATGATTTTATTCTTATTTGACTATAGAATTGATCAAACAAGCGTAATCAATCCTATGTGAATTTGGTTTCTTTGATTGAATTAAGCATCACAATCATCAAAATATTACAATTAACGATCAAACGTTGCAAAATTATAATTCAATTAAATTAGAAACCGAAATCCAATTCTATCAAATAAATTTAATCAATCCTATTGAAATTCAATTTAAGCAATCAAAATATCAATATAATCAAATAAACAAGAATATAATCATGAATAGAAATTGACAGTGTAACCTGAATCTCAAGGTGTTGATGAAACTCTGAACTTGTGGATTAATCTTATAAAATTAGTCTTCCATGAAATTAAAATAACACTATTTATTTCTTATAGCAATTTGAATCCTAATTTTTTCGTACTTAGGAAAGACACAAAATTGTCAATATATAGTACTAGATATTGGACTTTAGGGTTTAGGGTTTAGGGTTTAAAAACAACTGGCCCACTAATTAAAATTATTACAAAAATTCATATTACGAAATTTGCAATTTCGGATCATTAAAGTTCGGAATTGGTCTTTCCTTTCAACACAAAAGTTGTAGCTCAAATTTTTATCTTTCCAACGTCTGCTCATATGTGTCAATCTGATATCCAGAGCTCAAGTTATGACCTACATAGCGAGAAAGAGTCAAAATGTAAATAATAAAATTAAAATGGATCATCCCACACATAGTATTTGGAATCACTTTTAAGTTTGTGTATTTGTGTTCAGGATGCATCTACAGGAAAGACTCCAACAACTAGATAATTAACTAAATCAACAAACCAAGGAGTTACCTCACGCAACTGTAACAGTTGCTCATCAGGGAAGTCATCTTGAATGGGGATGGAGTCCTCATCCATTTCTATTCTGCTCAAATGATCTGCCACCAAATTTTCAGCTCCACTCTTATCTTTAATCTCTAAATCAAATTCTTGGAGTAACAACATCCATCGGATCAATCTTGGTTTTGCTTCTGATTTCTTCAACAAGAACTTCAAAGCTGCATTGTCAGTAAAAAAAACTACCTTCGAACCTAACAAATATGATCTAAACTTATCAAGTGCAAAAACAATAGCTAAAAGTTCCTTTTTAGTGGTAGTATAATTAGCCTGTGCAGAATCTAAAGTTCTAGAAGCATAATAAATAACATGGGCAGCCTTACCAACCCTTTGTGCAAGGACTGCTCCCACGGCATAGTTAGATGCATCACACATAATTTCAAAAGGGAGGGTCCAATTCGGTGGCTGAATTATGGGAGTAGAGGTTAGTGCTGCCTTTAAGAAATCAAACGACTTCTTGCATTTGTCATCAAAGGTAAAACTGACATCTTTTTGCAGCAAATTCGACAGTGGAAAAGATATCTTGCTGAAATCCTTGATAAATCGCATGTAAAAACCTGGATGGCCTAGAAAAGAACGAATCTCGCGGATGCAAGATGGATAAGACAAATTAGAAATCACATTAATTTTGGCAGGATCCACTTCAATCCCATTTTTAGAGATCACATGTCCCAAAACTATGCCCTGTTCAACCATAAAATGACATTTTTCATAATTCGACACAAGGTTAGTTTCAATACATCTATGCAAAACTCTATCTAAATTGTTCAAGCATGCATCAAATGAGGAACCATACACAGTAAAATCATCCATGAAAACTTCAATACAATTTTCTATCAAGTTAGAGAAAATACTAATCATGCAGCGTTGCAAAGTGTTAGGAGCATTGCATAGGCCAAAGGGCATCCTCCAGTAGGCAAATGTGCCAAAAGGACAAGTGAATGTAGAATTAATGATCAAGCGTCGCAAAATTATAATTCAATTAAATTAGAAACCGAAATCAAATTCTATCAAATAAATATAATCAATCCTATTGAAATTCAATTTAAGCAATCAAAATATCAATATAATCAAATAAACAAGAATAGAATCATGAATAGAAATTGACAGTGTAACTTGAATCTCAAGGTGTTGATGAAACTCTGAACTTGTGGATTAATCTTATAAAATTAGCTTTCCATGAAATTAAAATAACAAACACTATTTATTTCTTGTAGCAATTTGAATCCTAATTTTTCCGTACTTAGAAAAAAAAAAAACAAAACTGCCAATATATAGTACTTGATATTGGACTTTAGGGTTTAGGGTTTAAAAACAAGTGGCCCACTAATTAAAATTATTACAAAAATTCATACTACGAAATTTGGGATTTCGGCCCAGTAAAGTTCGGAATTGGTCTTTCCTTCCAACACAGAAGTTGTAGCTCAAATTGTTATCTTTCCAACACCTGCTCATATGTGTCAATCCGATATCCAGAGCTCAAGTTATGACCTAAACAGCGAGAAAGAGTCAAAATGTAAATAATAAAATTAAAATACAAATAATAAAATTATAATTCAAATTCGACCTAAAGTTTAGAAACAAGCTAAAAATATTAATCTAAGCTATAAAGAGCTTTTAAAATACCAAACTAAAAACCTAAAAACATGTGCCCAAATGTTATGATCAATTCACTAAGATGTTTATCTCGAAAATAAGATTTGATTCAGATTTATAATTGAAGAAAATTTAAAATAAGATTTGATTCAAATTTATAATTGATGAAAATCTAAAATAAGATTTGATTCATATTTATAATTAAAGAAAATATTTTGCCAAATTGAAAAGAGGATATGATCAAGATTTTGAAGAAGATTTGATCAAGAGTTATCTACAAGAAAATATGATGAGAATCAATCAGAAGAATTTACAAATGTAATCTGAACAAAATACAAACAGAATCAATTTGAATAATTTATAAACTCAATTAAAATAGGAACAAAATCAACCTGAAGAATTTACAAACTCAATCTCAACAAGATACAATTCAAAATTAAACAATGACTAAATTGAAGCCCAAATCTTAACTATAAATAGATACTATAAGTTGAAGAAAAAAGTCATCGAAAAATAGAAAAGAGTAGTGTTAGAGTTCAAAGAGAGAAACACTTGTTCAAGTTATAAATATTTTGCGTCTGCTTTTTCTTAGAGTGTGAGAGTTATTATTATTATTATCAGTTTTGGTAGAAGCAACTTCTCAAGTTCCAATCTTTTGTATCCCACCCGATAGTGGTTTAATTCCTTATTCAATCTGGGGTTGTCAGGTTGTTAGGATAGGTTTTGGCATGTAGGTCAATGTGGTTAGTTCCTTCTTCAATTTGAGTTGTTAGGAGAAGACTTGGTTTGCAGAGTCAAGGTGGTTAGTTCATCAAAAGTTTGGCGTTGTCAGGCTGTTTGGGAAGACTAGCTTGGAGGACCAGGTGATTTGTAATTCAAAGTAATTGAATTAGTGGATTAAAGTCTTTTGAATGAGGGGACTAAATGTAGCCAAGTTAGTGGTGAGCCAGGATAAATCTATGTGTCAAATTATTTATGCTTTCATTGTTTGTTACCTTTAAATTTGATTGCTTCTTATCCACGTAATTCAAAAAAAAAAAATCAAGCTTCATCAAATTAGAAAAAAGTTGTCAACTTTGTCAAACACAATTTAACCCTCATTTATTGTGTTTGCACCTTCTAAGATAGTCTTCCTCAGTTTTGCATTGTCTAGTACACAAACACGTCCATCACATCTCAAAATATCATCTAGGCCAACCTTTAATTCAAGTGCCTTGTCAACCTGAATCAACATTCTCTCCTTGAATTATCCCATCTATCACTTGGAGGAATTTAATTTAATTCATATATTCACTATCTATAGTGATCATTACATCACTACTAGAAATTTCGCTTATAGTGACCGATTTAGAGACTGAATATTTTCAATCACACTAGTGATCGAAATAGATACCGTAATTTTGAATTTATGAACTAAATATTTTTTCGTCCCTAAATCGATCGCTAATGAAATTTAGAGACTGAAATAACAACTAAATTTTAGCGACAAAAATTTCAGTCGCTAATTATCACTAATAGAAAATTTGTCTTTTACACTAGCGACCGAAATAGAGACTAAAATTTTAAACCTTGAAACTAAATATTATTCTGTCACTAAATTGGTCGCTAACAAAAAGTAGAGATTGAAATAACAACTAAATTTTAGCGACCAAAATTTCAGTCGCTAACTATTTTTTAATTACATAATTTAATTTTATTTATTAATAAAAAATAAAAGAAAAATGTGAAATAATTTTTGCAGAATTATTTTTTTTTAGAAAATGTGAAATATTTAATAACTAATTAAAAAAAAGAAATAATTAAAAAAAGAAATAAAAAACAAAATTATGTTTTCATGTATTTGAATATTTGTGCTGTCAAAGTTTTTTCTTTTTCAATTTACTCAAATAAACCCTAAAACCCCATTTCCTACAACCGTTCTTTTTCAACACCACAACTCAAGTTAATCCACTCCCAGCCTAGCTAGACCTAGTTCAAGCAATTAAGCCAAAACAACACTTATTTCTTATTGGACTCAATTCTTTCGTTCACTTGTCTTAATTTTCTTTCACTATTACAACAAAACCTTGAGTTCTCTTGATGCTTTCAATCAATTTTTCTACAAAAAAAATTAGTTCTTTTTTTCTTTCTCAATCCACCACAAATTCTAAGACCATCATTCGTTGCTAATCCCTCTCATTCCAACCTCCGCAACTACGACGTGAAGCCAACTGAGTCTCTTAAACCATTAAACTACAACTGTGGCGTGAACCAAAAGGTAAAGAATTTATATTCTAATTTTCTGATTATGCTTCATTATTTGTGTTTTGTTTTATGTGATGTAATCATTTTGAATTTATTTAACTAAAGGGGGTAAAAATATTCTGCATATAAGGTGTTTGATAAAATGCTCTTTTGGTAATTTTAACTAAAATGGGTAATTTGTTCCTGAATATAAGGTGTTTGATAAAATGCTCTTTTTGGTATTTTCCCTTTAGCTTTTACATAATTTTCCATCAGTTTGGTGAGAGGCAATAGTAGTAGAAGTAGGTGTAGTCAACTTACAACTAATTAATTACAATGAGAGGTTTACCTTTGACAATCAAAATGGAAACAAAAGTATGTAACAGAAAAGGAAGGGAATGAAAGATGTTACAAGCTAGAAACCGTGTATGTGCCTTGTTGAACATATAGAGTATAGTGGTTTAAGAAAAAAGTGAAAGTGAGAGTATATAGAGAAAAGTTTGCATGATTTGCAATAAGAATAAGTAGCAGTGACATCACATGACAAAAATGTATGGGTAATTTGTTACTAAAATTTACTAGTGAGACAGTAATAATTAGAAAAAGTTCAAATTAACACGACTACACAGACAAAAAATAAATTGAAAAATAAAAAGAAAGAGAATAAAAGTCATAAACTACTTTTGGTAATTTTAACTAAAATGGGTAATTTGTTACTAAAATTTATGATTGAAGTAATGTGTTTACTGAAATTTAATTTGCTTTTATAGCATTGCTCATTTTGCTCTAGTTTATTTTGGTATCAGTATTTGGTTTATTTTGCTATGGTTTATTTTGAATTAAAAATACATGATTTGTTTGATTTTATTTTTGTCTTGGGTCTATTTAAAATTGAAAATCGGCACATGTTAAATCTCATCTGTCCCATTATTTTTGTCTTTGTCTAATCAGATTTATTTTCACCTCTAATTATAAATAATCATATTATCACATAATTTTTATAAGAAACGTTTCATTACATTGTTAAATATATAAAAAATTGTTGGGTTTGATTTCTCAATATTAATAAAATAGAATATATACATGCACAAAAACAATATCATAAAAAACTCTAATTTTTTATTCATCAATATCATCTTTAAAAAAAACTAAAGCTTGTTGTGGTTGACGTCTCTTGCTTACAAGGTGGATTGGTCAGGATGTTTGGAATTCTTTATGTGATCATTGGGGAACTCAAGGATTCAAAAAGAAGAGCATACAAGCAAAAACAAATCGAGCATCTGACTATTGAGGTTTTTGAGGGTCTTTTCACACATGTGACTCTATCACTACATCCCAACATAGAGTTAATTTGGTTAAGTATCCTATTTGTTTCTATATTTTAACTTTTATATATGATTTAATATGTAATTGTAATCATATGCATGCACTAATCAAATTAGAAACAATGTGTGTTTAGTTCAATGTATGTGCGGTTGTTTAGCTGTTACACAATATAATTATGTTGTTTTAAAGTTTGTTGTGTGCATTTCATTTTTGTTTTGCAAATTAACTCTTGTAATTTTATTTTGCAAATTTCGTTTCTATTGTGCAAATTAATATTATGTTTACAAGTTTTTAATGTTGAGTTTTTTTATGTTGTTAAACGAACTTGAATGGCGTTCCTCCTAGTCATTCAGATTTGTTTCTCCACACACATAAACGTGGCAAGGATAAAACTTGGGTTGATAAAAGATCGGAATATATTCATGTAAGAGTTTTCAACTTTAAAGTATATATTATTTATTTTTCTATGTTTATTTTTTTATCTTCATATAAGATCGAAATAAAGTGTTTTAAAATATTAATTAACTTTATATTTATGTTGACTGGAAAAGTTTAAACGTAGGTTTGAAGAATTGACCCAAGAAACAACTTCACAAGGAACTCCTCCACCAAATGAATTAGATGTGTGGTGTAAGGTTGCTGGAATAAAAAGAGGACGAATATATGGTCTTGGAATGGAATCTACTGTATTATTAGAGAGACCTAATTATCATGGATCATGTTCTTCATCAACAGAGTGGGTTCAAAGACATGAATTTGAAGAAATGAGAAATGAAAGAGATCAACTTCGAGAGGAATTAGCTAATACAAATAGAGCAGTTGAGCGCAACAACTACTTGATAAAATAACTGATGAATAGTGTGAACTTTAAATCCATGCCATATACTAGAGATCAAATTCATGAAGATGGGATTAGTGATAAAGATAATGAGATTGGTGATCATGATGCTGGTGATTTTGATGATGAGATTGCTGATAATGATGCTCGTGATCATGATGGTGAAAAGTTAGATGGCTAGTGATAAGTTAATCTAAAGTAACCAATATGTTGTAATTTATTATGACTAAATATATTATATTTAAACTAAAATTTTATTTGTATTATTTTGAGTACTTACAAATATTAGTTAAATGTATTATGTTCTTTAATTATATACATTGATATGATTAATATTTTAAATGATTTAGATATTGGAAACAAATTAAAAAATTATTTTTATTGTTCTTTTGAACATTAAAGTAATATACTTAAAAAAATGGTAATATTTAGAGTGGTTGCTAAATCAGTATCAATACTCGGTCACAAAATTAGTTACAAAATGCAGTCACAAAATTGATCACAAAATTCGGTCGCTAAATCGGTTACTAAATTCGGCCACTAAATTCAGTAGTTAAATCGGTTACTAAATTCGGTCGCTGATTTGGTCGCAACAGCTAGCGACTAGCAGTTTACCAACTGATTTAAATTGGTCACTAATTCGGTCGCTATTGGATTTAGTGACCGAAAATTTGGTCTCTAAAAGCGTTTTTTCTAGTAGTGCATAATACATTTTCCTTGATGAATGATCCAAATTAAGATTTAAATCACGAAACTTCTCTAACAATCCAACCAATTCACTGCTACAGACGAAAGATAAACCAACTTCCTTCTCAAGGCATAAGTTCCCACATTTGCTTTCTATTGATGGTAATGTAACATGAACTCATAATCTTTGATAAAATCCATCCATCACATATGCCTAATGTTAAGCTCCTTTAGATCGAACACATCATATAGTCGTTGAACACATCAAAACTACACCTATTTTTGAACTCATACATGTGATGTAATTTATGCAAATGGAAAGGCATCAACAAATACTCAGACCCAATTCTAAAGGTCGTCTTACGTATATCATTTTCTTTCACTTGAATCTGATGGTACCCTGCCTTTAAATCAATCTTAGAAACACCACTACCCTTCATAATTGGCCCATTAAGTCATCAATGTGTCGTAATGGGTATTTATTTTTTATTTTGACTTTGTTGAGTTGTCGGTAATCAAAACACAGTCTCGACTTTCCGTCCTTCTTCTAAACAATAATAAGGGGGATCCCCATGGTGAGACACTAGGTTGAATAAACGACTTAGCTAAATGGGCATCCAATTGGTTATTTAGTTCTGATAACTCTGAGGGGACCATTCTATAAAGAGCTATATATATGGGTCAAGTTCTCATAAATACATCGATAAAAAAATTTGACATCATAAACTAGAGGTAGTTCGGGTACCTTTTATCAGAACACTTCTATAAAACCCTTACAAAGTATCTAGAATATGGTAATAATTTCATACATTTTAATTAATTCAAAGTTAATCAGCTAAAGCATCGTAAGTATCATCACTTAAATGACTTGTAACTATATAAAATACATAGTTGACAAACCCTTTTAGATGTATCAGGTATACTAAAATTACAACTTTAGCAAATATTAAGGTCTAAGGTATTATCCTCTAATATATCAGAATTACACATCATATTAATCCCAAATAAATTATCAACAAGATCATCCTCTGATATTGGAGTTCGACCATCAACCCCTCTTATCTGCTATAATACATAAGAAAATTGAGGGTGAGATGATAATTTCAACGAGTTCTAAAAAGTGGATGGGTAGTTCAAATTTCTTTTCTTTAATGCAACATTATTTAGGAAATGAGTATGAATATTATGCTAAAAACTTTAACCTTATCATTACTTTAAAATGTGTAAAATACTATAATCTTATTCTCCTTTAAGTATGGAAACATAACATAAACCTTTTATCCTTGAAATATGGAAAAATAACATGTCCTCTTTCTTAACGTGAGTCACGAAGATAATTCAGACCTCTTTGGTAAAGTTGGTTTGACCATGACCCTAAATCGGTGTAAAAGTTTCCCAATCATCTTGACGTGAGTCACCAAGATAATTGAGACCTCTGTGATAAAGTTGGTTTGACCATGACCCTAAGTCGGTGTCCCGGTTCATTATTCCTTTACCCATTGTTTCATGGTTGAAATAACCCTCCAATGTCTCAATGTGCACTTAGACCATGTATGCCATGATTTGGTGAATGCAATGCATATGTAATATCATGTATGCAATGCACATTTCATTACACATCTAATGAAGCCACTTAATCAAACTCAGTATTTTAATACATAACTAAAAGATGAATTAACTGCAATCATTCATCAAAGAAAGTCTTAATTTAATACTCATTTAATTGGAAGCACTCACTTAGTTACGCATTCTAATAAGAGAGTTTGGATTAGAGGTAACATTTTCAGAGGAACTTGGATAAGAGGTAACATGACCAGAGGCAGACTTGGGTTAGAGGCAACACGATTAAAGGAACATGGATCGAAGGCAGCATGACCAAAAACATGTTATGACAAGAGGCAACATGATAAGAGACAGAGTCGGGTCAGGGATAACAAGATCAGAGGAACTTCGATTAGACGCAGCATGTAAGATCCTTAATTTTAAATTCTAATTTATGTATTATTGGGGAATTTTGTGATGAATTTATGAGGCTTTTTAGCCAATTTTTTTATATTTTGTGAGTTTAATGCCAAAAATAACTTTTTGGGAGACCCGATTAAAATTATTTGTCGATAAATAATTTAGATTAATTATGGTGAATCTTTTGTCGAAATAAAATTTTCCTAAGATGCAGCGTTTTTCGGAAAAATACATCTGTCAATTAAATTGCGGCGAGAGAAGATATTTTTCTGAAAAAGTGGTTTGAGAAGTGATGTGAGGTGATGGGTGAAATGATGTTTTTTTAAAAACATCTAAATATTTGTTTAGATATTTATTATTATTATTATTATTATTATTATTATTATTATTATTATATATATATATGAAAGAAAAGGAAAGAAAGAAAGGAAAAGAGAATCAGAAAGCAACACAAGCGAATTCCTTCTTCTTCTTCTCTGTTCCAAGCTTTTGAAACCAAAACCCATAAACTCAAACCTCCATTTTTCTTCGACTTCTGAGCTTCATTTTGAGAAGTGACAGAAGGGAAAGTTGTTCATCTCCACGTTGTGGTGCTAGTGAGTCAACTTTTGAAGCGACGTCACAAACTTAAATTTTACAGGAATTAATCGTGGTGCCGTAATCGCTTGTTAAAGCTACCGTTAAGGTAAAGGCACATTCCAAACTTTTAGTTTGCATTTAGGACATTATTTTTTATTTTGTGGAAAAGAAATTTGATGTATTTGATGTGAGAATTTGTAGAAAATGAATTTAATGTGATTATGTGCGATTTAGTGAAATTAAAATTTGAGGCGTCGTTTATGGTGATCGATATTTGATGTCATTTATATGTTCATAATTATTACTATGAATTTTTGAGATGTGATATATTTGCAGATTTTGTGGAAAATGAATTGATGAAATTTGGTGGTTTATGTGTAAAAATGTGGAGTTTTGAAATTGGGTGAGTTATGTTTGAATTGTTGAAATTTAATTGTGGTGTTATATGTGTATTTTGGAATTGAATTGATTGTTGTTGGTGTGAATTGGCGGTAATTAAATTTGATAAGTTTGAGTTACGTAATGAGTTATTTTCAAATAAATGAATTTGATCTGAAATTGAAATTTTACAAGAAAATTAGCGTTGTTAAAGTTGTGAAAAAGTTCAAATTTTAACTAAGTAGAGTTTGAGCAAAAAGATAGATTAAAATCAAAAATTGTTAGAGTTTAAAATGTTACTCTTTTAATTACTCTTTGATTGAGTTTAAAAAGAAAAAAAAAGTTTATAGTATTTTATTAACTCAAATATTTGGGTGCTTTAATAGTCGAGTATGTGAATGTGAAATTTGAACAATATTTGTTTTATTTAGTTTTAAGTAAATAATATAGATTATTTGGTTTTAAAAGTTTGGTTTGTGAGAAAGATTTTATTTTTGGAATTTTGTTGTGTTTGAATTAGTTTTATTGTGAACAAATTGTTATAAATATTCATGTTTATGTAGTTAGCTCATTGAGTCTCGAAAAGGAATCGAGACCGTTGGCACCGAGTTAGCAGTGGGGAGAACTCTGATATATTAATGTTATTGTGGCGATTTATGGTGGAAAATTTTGGAGATTGAATATGGTGATTAATGTTTGGAAATTTTGGTGATTCATGTTAGGTGAAATTGATGTGTTCATAATTAATATTATAAATTTTTTAGAAGAAATTTATGTGTGACTTGGTAGAAAATGAATCTAATTCAATTTAGGTGTGGATGAAATTTGGAGATGTGATTTATGTGTGGTTGTGGAAATTTAAATTGGTGTGAATAAATATGTTTGAGTATGCTCTATGTTGTGTTTGAAATATCATTAGTGTTAAATGAGTATTAAATATGAAGAATCTTTTAATAGCTGCATTTACTTAATGATTAGGGTGAAATGAGTCAGAGTATGCTCATGCATTTCATAGTAAATGGTAACCGTGATAGGTGGCACCTCGGTAAACAGTATTGGTCTGTGATAGGCGGTACGTTTATGATTTACGCTTTTTAGTAAATCGTGTTGACCCGTGATAGGTGGCACCTCGGTAAATAATACTGGTCTGTGATAGGCGCTACGTTTACGATTTACGCTTTTTAGTAAATCGTGCTGACCCGTGATAGGTGACACCTCGGTAAACAGTACTGGTCTGTGATAGGCGGCACATTTACGATTTACACTTTTTAGTAAATCTTGCTGACCCGTGATAGGTGGCACCTCGGTAAACAGTACTGGTCTGTGATAGGCGGTACGTTTACGATTTACGCTTTTTAGTAAATCGTGGTGATCCGTGATAGGTGGCACCTCAGTAAACAGTATTGGTCTGTGATAGGCAGTACGTTTACGATTTACGCTTTTTAGTAAATTATGCTGACCCGTGATAGGTGGCACCTCGGTAAACAGTACTGGTCTGTGATAGGTGGTACGTTTATGATTTACAAGTTTTAGTAAATCGTGCTGACCTGTGATAGGTGGCACCTCGTTAATTAGTATTGGTTTGTGATTGGCGGTATAATTATGATTTACGCCCCTTCGAGGAGGGTTTTGGTTCCAATTCCAGAAATTCATGCATTTTGGCATATACGCATTGCATTAGGGTGCTTGACACACAAGTCATGTTTGTTATACTATGATGATTGTATATACATATTCGGTTGTTGTTTTGATTTGCCGTAATTGCTTAGAGGTGTGAAGTTGGATTGATTAAGTTTTGATGTACTTATGTGTTCATAATTGATGTTATGAATATTAGATGTGTAATTGAGGTGTGAATTTGTGGAGATTAACTTGGTGTTAATTATGTGTTCATAATTGATAATATTAATGTTTTAAGTGTTGATTGATTCATAGTCATTTTAGAACAGAAAATCTGCATTTTCTCTGTTGTATTTGGCTACGACAATGCAGTTTGTTAAAACTTCATTTTTGAACATCGTTTATGCATTTTTGGACATATGAAAACTCTTTCAAAGAGTATGCTAAGTTGAAAGGTTATTTTGTGCATTTGAAATTTAAATGCTATGTGATATTTGTTAATTTCGGTTGGTGACCCTTTACAATTATTGTGGAAATCTAGGCTTTGCCCTCATATGAGAACTAGGATCTTCCCACCGGTTAGTATCCTGTAGATGGTGAGGTAGTTGGACACACCTGACTGAAGCTGTGTCAAGAGGATCTTGCGGAGTGTGTGGAGATCACTCAGGTCGTATAATTTTTGTAGTATGATCATATTAGACGGTTGTATAGGGGCTAGAGGTCTTTCTTTTGTGGATGTATTTACTGTATGTTGGAAGATTGTACCTATACTAATATTGTCAGCTTGACTTTTATTTTGATGGGTCCATGTACCATTTTTTGATGTGACGTGGGGAGAGTTAAAATTCTTGGGGCAGTGCTTTTGTATAGGTCTGCCGAGAATATCCCAGGGGTATGAGCTATGTCTGATAGGCCTCATATCCCCGGTGTATTTTGATGTTTGAATACTTTGGTTTTTTTATTTCAAAAACTATTCCGCTGCTTGTAAATATTTGTTGACTTTGTCGTTATGTTACAACTTAAATATTTATCCAAAAGTATTTTTTTGTTTATTTCTTTGTTTTTTTTTTAAAAAAATACACTCGCGCTGTTAAAATTGGGGTGTTACACAGCACGACCAGAAATATGTTCTGACCGGAGGCAACATGATCAATGGAACTTAGACCAGAGGTAGCTCGGTCTAAGGAAGACTTGGACCAGAGAAAACTCGGTTAGAGGAAAGCTTGGACCAGAGGTAGCTCGGTCAAAGCAAGACATGGACCAAAGGTAGCTCGGTTAGAGGAAATAAAATCGGAGGCAGATAAAGGAAAACAAAATCAAAGGCCGCCAAAGAAAAATAGAATTAGAGGCATCCACAAAAAAAAATAGAATCAGAGGCCAAAACAACTCAAAAGTAGGAAATGCATAAGAGGCCAAAACTGATCAAAAGCAAAAAAGCGCTTCAGAGGCAAAAACTAATCAAAAGCATAAAAGTGCATCAAAGGCAAAAACTGATAACAAAAAAAAAAATCATAAAGGGTTTAGGGAAAACACATTAATCCAGTAATTTGCCCATCACAGTTAATCTCCATTTCTTAAATCTTTAACACATCATAATCATTACGCAAACACATTCAGAATGAATGATTTTTAAAAGAGTGAGCTACAATTTTTTTTAACATTTCCTATATGCTTAATCTCGAACACAAAGTTTCATCCATTCCTAAAAGTAATTTCAACTTTGTAACATTTCCTTAAATTTTTTTAAGGACTTTGACCAAAGATATGCCATAGGCTAGTGATACTTAATATTTTTTAAAGTATGTTTGCATGTTTGACACAATAAATAATATTTTATGTGCATAATTTATTTAATAATCTTTTGTTGGATGCGATTGGACGTGCCATTTCAAATTTATTCAAAAAATTTAAATGAAGGAAGCCTAAAAAAATGGCGTAAACTTTTAGATAATGTATAAGAAGATTTAGAGTACGTCACATTATAACATTCGTATAACGGTACCAACAAACCAATAATTTTGTATTCGATGACACATGGAGGATATAAAATTTTGATTACATAGTGATTTTCAAATTTTAATTTCATATTATTGCTATAAAAATAAAAAATAAAAATATATTCATAATCTGTAACATACATCACATAACTAGAAGTGCTAGTTATTTTAATATATTATGAAAGCTATATTTGGCTGAAAGTATATTGCTTTGAATAATGATTTGCTGATGTGTCATGCTTGAAAACTTGACATGTGTAAACAATTAATATAAGAATGAGTTTAAGGTGTCTAATATAAAGATAAAGATTAATTGCTAAATTTGTTGTTGCTAAAAAATTGAAAAAATAATTGAAGCTCACTCGTGAGAATTCAATTCAATAATTGTCTCTCTCTATTTCTCTTTCAACACCCACCAATTCTTATATATGATTAAACATGTTACTAAAATCAATACAAATGTGAAAAACTATTTCTCTTTCAACACCCACCAATTCTTATATATGATTAAACATGTTACTAAAATCAATACAAATGTGAAAAAATATGTTGTTATTTGCGGTCACTTATCAACTAAATAATTGTTGTCAAAAGAATCATTGAAAGCATCAATTGTTGACGATTTTTTCAGATACACTTGGGTATTATTTTTAAAATAAAAAGATGAAGCATTCGAAGCATTTAAAACTTTTTGCAAAAAGGTATAAAATAAAAAAGAATCCAACATCATTTCTATAAGAAGTGATCATAGAGGAGAATTCACAAATGCCTCTTTTAAAATCTTCTTTGATGAACTTGACATTTCTTATAATCTATCTTGTGCAAGAACTGCACAACAAAATGGAGTTGTTGAAAAAAAGAATAGGACACTGCAAGAAATGACAAGAATAATTTTGGAAGAATATAACGTTGAAAGATATTTATGTGCCGAAGCTATTAACACTTCTTGTTACATTTTATATCGTGTATCTATAAGAAAAATTATCAACAATACCCCATATGAAATCTGAAAAAATAAAAAAACTAAATATATCTTATTTTCACATTTTTGCGTGTTATTGTTATATTTTAAACAACAAAGATATCATTTGTAGGTTCGATGCAAAATCAGACAAAACAATCTTTTTGGGTTATTCAACTAAGTCTAAAGGATATCGAGTGTTTAATCTAAGAACTAAAGTGCTTGAAATTCGTATGCGAATATTGTTTGATGATCTAGAATTGAGAAAAACAATTGAGGAAGAAGAAGAAGAACAATCTGGTTTGCAACATCAAAATGATCTACAGGAAACGGAGATCGATAAACAGTCTTTGTTTTTGTCTCCACCTAAAAGCTGGAGAACGATAGGCATTGTAAGACCCTTAATTTTAAATTCTAATTTATGTATTTTGGGGAATTTTGTGCTGAATTTTTAAGGCTTTTTAGCCAATTTTATGGTATTTTGTGAGTTAAATGCCAAAAATATATTTTGTGAATCTTTTGTCGAAGAAAAAATTTCTGAGATGCAGCATTTTTCAGAAAAATTAATCTGCCCATTGAATTACGGCGAGAGTAGATATTTTTCTAAAAAAATGGTTTGCGATGTGATGCGATATGACAGGCTTAATGATGATTTTTATAAAATTATCTAGATATTTGTAAATAACTAAATATTTGTTTAGATATTTATTTTTATTTTTATTATTATTATTATTATTATTATATATTATTAATATAACTTAATAAATATATATATATATATATATATATATCTATATATATATATATATAACCAAGAGAAAGCAAAACAGAAAGCGATTCTCGCCTGGTTCCTTTATTTCTTTCCTTTCCTGTTTCAAGAAAACACAACACCAAGTGTTGGTGTTTTTTAAAAAAACTCAAAAACAAAACATTCATTTTTCTCTTAGATCTAAGCTTCGTTTCGAGAAGTGACAGAAGAAAAAATTGATCATTGCCACGTAGTGGTGCTTGTGAGCTAAATTTCGACGCGACGTCATAAACTTAAATTTTACCGGAATTAATTACGGTACCATAATCGTGTGTTAGAGCTATCGTTAAGGTAAGGGCTCCTTCCAAACTTTTAGTTTGCATTTAGGACATTATTTGAGATTTTATGGAAAAAAAAAATTTGATGTATTTGATGTGTGAATTTGTAGAAAATGAATTTAATGTGATTATGTGTGATTTATTAGTATTTAAATTTGAGGTGGTTTGTGGTGATCCATATTTGATGTGATTTATATGTTCATAATTATTATTATGAATTTTTAAGATGTGATTTATTTGTTGATTTTGTGGAAAATGAATTGATGAAATTTGGTGGGTTATGTGTAAAAATGTGGAGTTTTGAAATTAGGTGAGTTATGTTTGAATTATTGAAATTTAATTGAGGTGTTATATGTGTGTTGTGGAATTGAATTGATTGTTGTTGGTGTGAATTGGCGGTAATTAAATTTGATGAGTTTGAGTTACGTAATGAGTTATTTTCGAATAAAATGAGTTTGATATGAAATTAAAATTTTACAGAAAAATTAGCGTTGTTAAAGTTGTGAAAAAGTTCAAATTTTAACTAAGTTAAAGAGTTTGAGCAAAAAGATAGATTGAAATTAAAAATGGTAAGAGTTTAAAATGTTACTCTTTTAATTACTCTTTGATTGAGTTTAAAAAGAAAATAAAAGTTTATAGTATTTTAATAACTCAAAAATTTTGGTGTTTTAATAGTCGAGTGTGTGTATGTGAAATTTGGACAACATTTGTTTTATTTAGTTTTAAGTAAATAATATAGATTATTTGGTTTTAAAAGTTTGGTTTGTGAGGAAGATTTATTTTTGGGAATTTTGTTGTGTTTGGATTAGTTTTATTGTGAATAAATTGTTATAAATATTCATGTTTATGTAGTTAGTTCCTTGAGTCTCGAAAAGGAATCGAGACCGTTGGCACCGAGTTAGCGGTGGGGACAACTGCGACATATTAATGTTGTTGTGGTGATTTATGGTTGAAACTTTTGGAGATTGAATATGGGGGATTAATGTTTGAAAATTATAGTGACTCATGTTTGGTAAAATTGATGTGTTCATAATTAATATTATGAATTTTTAAGAAAAAATTTATGTGTTGATTGGTGGAAAGAGAATTTAATTCAATTTATGTGTGGATTGGTGGAAAATGAATTTAATTTAATTTGTGTGGATTGAATTTGGAAATGTGATTTATGTGTGTTTGTGTCAATTGAAATTGGTGTGAACAAATATGTTTGAGTATGCTTTGCGTTGTATATGAAAAATCATTAGTGTTAAATGAGTATTAAAAATGGTGAATCTTTTAATAGGTGCATTTACTTAATGATTGTGGTGAAAAGAGTCAGAGTATGCTCATGCATTTCATAATACAAAGTGACCGTGATGGGGCCATGGTGATTGTGGTGACCGTGATGGGCCATAGGATGATGCCATGTGAATTGTTGGTTCATCTTATCCTTGCGGGGATTGTCGCGTCGTATTGATCTGTGCGAGATTGCACTTTAGAATATGCTGATCTATGAGCGATTGCGTTCTAGAAAATTGTGTTGGTCTGTGAGCGACTGCACTCTCGTGTGTCGTGTTGGTCTGTGAGAGACTGCACGCTAGTAAATCATGTTGATCCGTTAGAGATTGCACCTTGGTAATTAGTATTGGTCTGTGAGTGGCTGTACAATTATGATTTACGCCCCTCGAGGAGGGTTTTGGTTTGGAATTTCGGAATCATGCATTTTGGCATATACGTATTGCATTAGGGTGCTTGGCACGCGATTCATGTTTGTTATACTACGATGATTGTATATACATATTCGGTTGTTGTTGTGATTTGTCGTAATTGCTTTGAGGTGTGAAGTTGGGTTGATTAAGTTTTGATGTATTTATGTGTTCATAATTGATTTAATGAATATTCGACGTGTGATTGAGGTGTGAATTGTGGAGATTGATTTGGTGTTAATTATGTGTTCATAATTGATAATATTAATGTTTGATGTCTTGATTGATTCAAAGCCATTTTAGAACTGAAAATTTGCATTTTCTCAATTGTATTCGGCTACAATAGTGTAGTTTGTTAAAACTTCATTTTTCAACATCGTTTATGCATTTTTGGACATATGAAAATTCTTTCGAGGAGTATGCTAAGACGAAAGGTTCTTTTGAGCATTTGAAAATATAAGAAATTTTTTATGTGATGTTTGTTAACTTCGGTTGGCGACCTTTACAATTATTGTGGAAATCTGGGCTTTGCCCTCAGATGAGAACCAGGATCATCCAATCGGTTAGTACCCTGGAGATGGGAAAGTAGTTAGTCATACCTGACCGAAGCTATGTCAGAAGGATCTTGTGGAGCGCGTGGAGATCACCCGAGTTGTGTAGTTTTTGTAGCATGATCAGATTAGGTGGTTGTATAAGGACTAAATGTTTTTCTTTTGTGATTGTATTTATTTCTTTTTGGAAGATTGTACCTATGCTTAAAATGTCTGATGTCTTTTCTTTTGATGGGTCCATGTTCCACTTTTTGATGTGACGTGGGGGAAAGTAGAGATTCTTGAGGCAGTGCTTTTGTACAGGTCTGCCGAGAATATTTCAAAAAGTATTTCACTGGTTGTAAATATTTGTTGACTTTGTCTTTATGTTTCAACTTAAATATTTATCCAAAAGTATTTATTTGTTTGTTTCTTTGTTTAAAAAAAATACACTCGCGTTGTTAAATATCGGGGTTCGACATTGTGGTATCATAGTTTTGGTTTGGATTTCTTTGGGAGTGTGGAGTTTTGGTTATAGATTGTAGGTAAACTTGTAGGTTCAGAGTCGTTATCTGATCATGCGTCGGGGTAATTGGTCTGAGTTGTTAGATCAAGGGTAGTTATTATGTGTTAATGTAGTCAAAAGTTATTTTTGGATATATTATAAGGGGTGTTGAGATTTCTTCTTGATGTTGGTTTTGAGGAAACAATGCATACAAGAAGGGATTACGTTGCAAGAGTCAACATCAACAGGGATGATCAAGTGACTGAACCTATGAACAACATGGTTGCTTCTGGTGCTGCACAGATTGCTGCAAGGACTCTACATGATCTAGAGAAGAGGGAAAGAGCGATATGTGTTGTTGAGTCAAGGGGACTGGAAGATTTTCGTCGTTACCATCCTCCAAAGTTCAAGGGTGATGAGAACTCATAAAAAGCTGATCAATGGATTCAAGAAGTGGAAAAGATCTTCGAGATGACGGATTGTCAGGCGAAGTTGAAGCGAATCATGACGGCATGGAATTTATGAAGTGGTTCCAAGGACAAACAAGCTATGTGTTGGTGTTAACTCAAAGATGATGAGTATGGATGGATTAACATTAGACTAATAAGAGATTTCAAGTAAAGATCTAAGTGGAGGACTTTTGTTAAGAAAAGTATTAGATGTTTTCCTGGTAGGTTTCAGGATGAGACTGGATGAAGTTTGATAATTGCCAAAGAGGTTTGAACACCATGGAATTATTGAGAAGACAGGGATTCCATTTGAAATAGCATTTGGTGCTTAGGTGTCAATGAAAGAGACTTGAATTGAAGTTAAGGGCCGCTGCACATTAGAAGTAAATACTCATTTGATTAGATAAAATACGTTTGAGGAATAATCGATACCTTGAGGGATAAAGTCAAGCATTCGAGTTAAACTAGATTCGCAACTTGAATTATTAAGTATGAATCTCATGACGAGTATAGGAGTGAGACTATATATTTTGTTGATAAGTGACAAATCTCTTTGTGGTTTAGGAGATAGTAAGTATGCATAGTGATTTTGGGATGAAACTATAGATGCGTAAGTGTGAATTTTGAGTGATGTTCGGAAAAACATAAGGAGTTAAGCCTTGATGTATTCAACCCTATGTTACCATTAAGTGAAATTTGAAGTATCGAGTACGAGAATACTTCGAGATTGTAGTGATGTAAGTTTTGAGAGTCTATTAAAGGATGGAAATTACTAGGAGAATGTTAATATTTTGATAGGATAGAAGGACTCATCAAGATCTAATTTGGGACCCTAAGACGGTTGATCTTCAAGTCGATGGTTTAAAACCCACAAGGTTATCGATGAGAGTGTTTGAAGGTTTCTTAAAAATGTTGTGTTATGAATAGAAGAGTTTTAATTAGTGAGATTACTAATATATATAGTTAGAATCAATGATGAATACGACCTCGTATTGTATCTTAAGATGAAATGGATGGAATTAGACGGTGTGATGATAATTTGGAGATTTCGAGGATCAAATTTTAGAATTTTATTTAATGATAAAAAATGAAAAAGAAGAAATGTAACAAATGATTTATGGTTTAAATGTTGATCTTGAGAAGTCAAGCGTTAAAATTTAAAATGAGTGTTTCAGTGACTAGATGACGATGAAAGGTATGTGGGTCTTTGAGATATTTTACTGCAAATTTACGAGGATGAGGTTTATAGATAATTATTCCTTAGGAGATGCTTATTGGGAACGAATAAGAATCAAACAAGTGAACCAAATTTTGGAAAAATGTGCCAAGAAAATGTGTTAGAACAGCACATGGAGATGTAGCTTATGACAATTAAGGATTCATGAAAGGAATTATCTCACTCGTGATTTAGATATTGTTATTATAAGGGTATGTGAATGATTCAAAGGCACTAATTGAGTGCATGTCATGGGGGTTGTTATTGTGTTCGCCAATCAACAGAGTTTAATGTTTGGTTGATAGGGAAGAATTGAGCACGAAATGGAAAAGTTTGGTGGGAACTAGTAAGGCTTGATTTATTGAAACTATAATGAAGATGTATCAAGGTTCAAGGTAGAAATTTAAGGTTTGTATAAATGGAAAAGTAATGGAGTGAGTACAATATGTTTTACCCGCCATGATGAAAAGATAATCATCAAGCTACAAACAAATGACATGACGGAATTGAGAAGTATCAGAATGAATGTTGGTAGTAGATGTAAGAAAATTATTTTCGGGTTTCTCCAGAATTGCGAAGTATGTAGGAGATGGATTAGTGAAGTGTGAATTTCAGGTGTTAAGGCATGAGACAAATGTAGGTCTTAATCATGAATGAAATTCAAGTTGGATTTTGTTGGAGACGTGACTCTTGAAACGAAGCACTAAACCTGAAGGAAGTTTGTATGTTGTAGGTGGTATAGTTCTGGAATATTGTCGAAAAAAATTTGAGGAAGCTTAGATCACCAAACAAATGTGGGGATGAAATTATTAGAGTTGTAATTAGAACAACATACGGATAAGAACACAGTGGTTTGGTGTAATTGTGCGACTAAAGAGAAATCGAGGATTTGTGAACTATGGAGATATTTAGGAGTTCTCGGCAGTAATGATTGGATGATTCGTACCAAGTGGATGTATATGAGACTATGTGACATAGCTATGGGCGATAGGATCAAAGTTATAGGAAAATAAGGAAAAACTCAGTGGAGCTTGAGAAGATTGTTTGACCGCTTGTGCATGAGAATAACCTTAAGTGCAAGTCGCAAAGAGCGTTATTACAATTCGGTTAAGATAGTTTAAGCCACCATCATGGTTGTCGGCTACTTATTGACAAATTGAGGAACTGATCATCCTTAATCTCTAGTTGATAGTAACAAAATCATGTTGAATGGAACGAACGAGTCTTACCGGCTATGTTAATGTATAGAGTTATTAAGCATCCTATGAAAAGGGATAAGCAACACTTTCTTCCAATGGGTCGGGCGAAACATTGTGACTTGTAAGTTGAATTTGAGTACAAACCTAGTGTGGATTATTACTCATATTTTAAGTTTCGAGGACGAAACTTCTTTTTGGAGGGTAGTAATGTAAGACCGTTAATTTTAAATTCTAATTTATGTATTTTGGGGAATTTTGTGCTAAATTTCTGAGGCTTTTTAGCCAACTTTATGGCATTTTGTGAGTTAAATGCCAAAAATATCTTTTTAGAGACCCGATTAAAATTATTCGTGGATGAATAATTTTATTTAATTACGGTGAATCTTTTGTCTAAGAAAAAATTTCTGAGATGCACCATTTTTCAGAAAAATTAATCTGCCCATTGAATTACGGCAAGAGTAGATATTCTTCTAAAAAAGTGGTTTGTGATGTAATGCGATGTGACAGGCGTAATGATGATTTTTATAAAAAATATGTAGATATTTGTAAATAACTAGATATTTTTTAGATATTTATTATTATTATTATTATTATTATTATATATATATATATTATTAGTATAACTTTTTATATATATATATATATATATATATATATATATATATATATAACCAAGAGAAAGCAAAACAAAAAGCCATTCTCGCATGGTTCCTTTACTTCTTTCCTTCCCTGTTTCAAGAAAACACAACACCAAGTGTTGGTGTTTTCCTTCCCTTTTATTTTTTTTCTTAGATCTAAGCTTCGTTTCGAGAAGTGACAGAAGAGAAAGTTGCTTATTGCCACGCTGCAGTGCTAGTGAGCTAGTTTTCGACGCGACGTCACAAACTTAAATTTTACTGGAATTAATTACGGTACCGTAATTGCGTGTTAGAGCTATCATTAAGGTAAGGGCTCCTTCCAAACTTTTAGTTTGTATTTAGGATATTATTTGTGATTTTATGGAAAAGAAATTTGATGTATTTGATGTGTGAATTTGTACAAAATGAATTTAATGTGATTATGAGTGATTTAGTGGAATTTAAATTTGAGGTACTTTGTGGAGATCCATATTTGATGTGATTTATATGTTCATAATTATTATTATGAATTTTTTAGATGTGATTTATTTGTTGATTTTGTGGAAAATGAATTGATGAAATTTGGTGGGTTATGTGTAAAAATGTGGAGTTTTTGAAATTTGGTGAGTTATGTTTGAATTATTGAAATTTGATTGAGGTGTTATATGTGTGTTGTAGAATTGAATTGATTGTTGTTGGTGTGAATTGACAGTAATTAAATTTGATGAGTTTGAGTTACGTAATGAGTTATTTTCAAATAAAATGAGTTTGATCTGAAATTGAAATTTTACAAAAAAAGTTAGCGTTGTTAAAGTTGTGAAAAAGTTCAAATTTTAACTAAGTTAAAGAGTTTGAGCAAAAAGATAGATTGAAATTAAAAATGGTTAGAGTTTAAAATGTTACTCTTTTAATTACTCTTTGATTGAGTTTAAAAAGAAAAAAAAAAGTTTAGAGTATTTTAATAACTCAAAAATTTTGGTGTTTTCATAGTCGAGTGTGTGTATGTGAAATTTAGACAATATTTGTTTTATTTAGTTTTAAGTAAATAATATAGATTATTTGGTTTTAAAAGTTTGGTGTGTGAGGAAGATTTATTTTTGGGAATTTTGTTGTGTTTGGATTAGTTTTATTGTGAACAAATTGTAATAAATATTCATGTTTATGTAGTTAGCTCATTGAGTCTCGAAAAGGAATCAAGACCGTTGGCACCGAGTTAGCGATGGAGAGAACTCTGACATATTAATGTTGTTGTGGTGATTTATGGTTGAAAATTTTGGAGATTGAATATGGGGGATTAATGTTTGAAAATTATAGTGACTCATGTTTGGTGAAACTGATGTGTTCATTATTAATATTATGAATTTTTAAGAAAAAATTTATGTGTTGATTGGTGGAAAGAGAATTTAATTCAATTTATGTGTGGATTGATGGAAAATGAATTTAATTTAATTTGTGTGGATTGAATTTGGAAATGTGATTTATGTGTGTTTGTGGAAATTAAAATTGGTGTGAATAAATATGTTTGAGTATGCTCTGTGTTGTATATGAAAAATCATTTGTGTTAAATGAGTATTAAAAATGGAGAATATGTTAATAGCTGCATTTACTTAATGATTGTGGTGAAAAGAGTCAGAGTATGCTCATGCATTTCATAGTACATGGTGACCGCGATGGGGCCATGGTGATAGTGGTGACAGTGATGGGCCATGGGATGATGCCATGTGAATTGTTGGTTTATCTTATCCTTGCGGGAATTGTCGCATCGTGCTGATATGTGAGAAATTGCACTCTAGAATATGATGATCTGTGAGTGATTACACTCAAGAAAATTGTGTTGTCTGTGAGCGACTGCACTCTTGTATGTTGTGTTGTTCTGTGAGAGACTGCAAGCTAGTAAATCGTGCTGATCCGTGAAAGATTGCACCTCGATAATTAGTATTGGTCTGTGAGAGGCTGTACAATTATAATTTACGCCCCTCGAAAAGGGTTTTGGTTTGGAATTTCGGAATCATGCATTTTGGCATATATCCATTGCATTAGGGTGTTTGGCATGCGAGTCATGTTTGTTATACTACGATGATTGTATATACATATTCGTTTGTTGTTGTGATTTGCCGTAATTGCTTTGAGGTGTGATGTTGGGTGGATTAAGTTTTGATGTATTTATGTGTTCATAATTGATTTAATGAATATTCGATGTGTGATTGAGGTGTGAATTGTGGAGATTGATTTGGTGTTAATTATGTGTTCATAATTGATAATATTAGTGTTTGAAGTGTTGATTGATTCAAAGCCATTTTAGAACTGAAAATCTGCATTTTCTCAGTTGTATTCGGCTACAATAGTGTAATTTGTTAAAATTTCATTTTTCAACATCGTTTATGCATTTTTGGACATATGAAAACCCTTTCGAGGAGTATGCTAAGACGAAAGGTTCTTTTGAGCATTTGAAAATATAAGAATTTTTTTATGTGATGTTTGTTAATTTCGGTTGGTAACCTTTACAATTATTGTGGAAATCTGGGTTTTGCCCTCAGATGAGAACCAGGATCATCCTATCGGTTAGTACCCTGGAGATGGGATAGTAGTTAGTCATACCTGACCGAAGCTATGTCATAAGGATCTTGTGGAGCGCGTGGAGATCATCCGGGTTGTGTAGTTTTTGTAGCATGATCAGATTTGGTGGTTGTATAAGGACTAAATGTCTTTCTTTTGTGATTGTATTTATTTCTTTTTGGAAGATTGTACCTATGCTTAAAATGTCTCATGACTTTTTTTTTATGGGTCTATGTTCCACTTTTTGAAGTGACGTGGGGAAAAGTAGAGATTCTTGGGGCAGTGCTTTTGTACAGGTCTGCCGAGAAAACCCATGGGTATGAGCTATGTATGATAGGCCTCATAGCCCCGGTGTATTTTGATGTTTGAATACTTTGGATTTTTATTTCAAAAACTATTCCGCTGCTTGTAAATATTTATTAACTTTGTCGTTATGTTACAACTTAAATATTTATCCAAAAATATTTCTTTGTTTGTTTCTTTGTTTAAAAAAAAAAATACACTCGTGCTGTTAAAAATCGAGGTGTTACAGCTTATGGAATTAGAACCAGAAAGTCATTCAAGAGTGATGAAAACAACATGGCAATGATATCTCAAATCGAACCAAAAGCTGTAACTCTTGTTTCAGATCCACAAGATCAAACTATCATTGGAACAAGATGGGTTTTTAGAAATAAACTAGATGATTATGGTAAGGTTGACAGAAACAAAGCAAGGTTGGTTGCTCAAGGATAGAATCAACAAGAAGGTATATAGACTATGATTAAAGTTTTGCTCTAATTGAAAAGTTAGAAGCTATATGTATACTTCTTGCATATACAAGTCATAAGTTTGTTAAATTATTCAAATGGACGTTAAAAGCCCCTTTTTAAACAGCTTTAAACGAACTAGTTTATGTAAAACAACCCCCTAGTTTTGAAGATCAATCAAAACCAAATCATGTTTTCAAATTTACCGACGCTTTATATGGATTAAACCAATCACCAAGAGCTTGGTATAAAATATTAAGTTCATTTCTAATTAAAAATGGATTTGCTAGATGTAAAATCGATACTACATTGTTCAAGAAAACTAATAAAAATAATATTTACTTATTGTTCAAGTTTATGTGGATGATATTATCTTTGGATCAACAAATGAAAAAATGTGTGAAGGTTTTTCAAAACTCATGCAAAGTGAATTTGAAATAAGCATGATAGAAGAGTTAAGATATTTTATTGGCTTGCAAATTAAGCTACATGAAAAATGGCATTTTTATTTGTCACGAGAAATATATCAAAGATTTGTTAACTAAGTACAAAATGAATGAAACAAAAATTATGTCTACTCCCATGCATCCATCATTTGTATTAGATAAAGATGAAAATGGAAATTTTGTTTCTTAAAAAGAGTATAGAAGCATGATAGGATCTTTACTGTATTTAATTGTATGTAGACCAGACATTGTGTTCGCAGTTGGACTATGTTCTATATTTCAATCAACACCAAAAGAATCACATCTAATTTGTAAAATGAATTTTTAGATATCTTGTTGGTACTATTAATCTTGGCCTTTAGTATAGAAAAGGTTCTCATTTTAATCTTGTAGCATACTGTGATGATGATTACGCTGGAGACAAAATTGAAAGAAAAAACACAAGTAGAGCATGTTAGTTCCATGGTGAAGCATTGATAAGCTAGTCTTCTAGGAAACAAAACACAATAGCCTTATCAACCACTGAAGTTGAATATGTCTCAGCAACAAACTGGTGCTCACAATTTCTTTGGATAAAAAATCAACTTGAAGACTACTCTGCAAGTTATTCAAATATTTCAATTTACTGTGATAACACTAGCGCAATTAATATGTCTAAAAATCCAATTCAGCACTCTAGATCCAAACATATTGAAATTAAGCATCATTTCATTTGTGATCATGTTAACAAGAAAGAGATTGAATTAATCTTTGTTGATACTCAAAAACAACTTGCTGACATTTTTACAAAGCCTCTGGTTGAGGAAAGTTTCTGTAACACCCCGTTTTTCAAAGCGAGGGTGTTTTTTTTTTTTAAAAGAACTTAAATAAAACAGAGTAATTACATAAGGAAAAGCCTTTGGATACATGTTTTAGTCATTATAATTTACGAGCAGCGGAAAAAGTTCACAAAATATGAATTCAAAATGTTTACATATCAAAAGTGGTACAGTCTTCCAGTTTACAAATAAAAACAACCCAAAAGAAAGACATCTGTTTCCACTGTGTCAACCTAGTCTGATCATTTTACAAAACCACTAAACACCCTGAGTGATCTCCACGCGCCCCGTGAGATCCTCCTAACGTAGCTTCAGTCAAGCATTCCCATCTACATCCCCATCCACAGGGTATGAACCGGTAGGATAGTCCTGGCTATCATCTAAGGGCAAAGCCCAGATTTCCACAATAGTTGTAAAGGGTCACCAACCGAAATTAACAGTTAACATATAACATTTACTTTTCAATGCACAAATAACCTTCTCAACCTATCATACACCTTAAAAGGATTTTCCCTATGCTAAAAGTTCATGTCATACTTGCCAAATAATAATGAAATCAAAATAAAGTTCTCAATCCATCAAGTAATATATAATTGACCAAAACATTGATAAATCACTTGAGCAATCAATTATCTAACTCAAAATAAGAATTTCCACTAAGCCAATCGATTGGGAAATCGATTAAATGGATACTTGAGCCCCTGTATTAAAGCCAATCGATTTCCAAATCGATTTCTTGAAGGTTTTTAGTGAAATTTGAATTCTGGGCTTAATTCAATCGATTGGGCAATCGATTGAGCAATCGATTGGGCAATCAATTGACAGGATAGCTGAGTCCCTGACTTAATGCCAATCGATTGGGCAATTGACTGGCCAATTGATTGGGCAATCGATTGACAGCATAGCTGAGCCACTGACTTAATGCCAATCGATTGGGAAATCGATTTCCCTGCATATTCTTCCAAAAATACATAAACTAACTCAATCAAATTCATACACAAATCCACATCTTAACACTTAGCATTTTCAACACAATCACCACGTCAACTTGAGTTTCGAAATCGTTTTACAATCTAACATACTATCGCATGATTCCAAAACATAACTCTTAGTACAATCAACACAATTACTACAACATCATGGTTTTCAAAATAGTATTGCAATCAAACATGCTATCCCCAAATTCCAAAACATAACACTTAACACTTATAACACAATCACTACACAGACAAAATGAACCAACAATTCACAATTTAACAGGGTGTAGTCCCTCACGGACAAACACCTGTGCAGTCTCTCACGGACAAACACAATTCACCAGGGCGTAGTCTCTCACGGACAAACCCCTGTGCAGTCTCTCACGGACAAACACAATTCACCAGGGCGTAGTCTCTCACGGACAAACCCCTGTGCAGTCTCTCACGGACAAACACAATTCACCAGGGCGTAGTCTCTCACGGACAAACCCCTGTGCAGTCTCTCACGGACAAACACAATTCACCAAGAAACGTAAGTCGTAAACATACTGCCTATCACGGGCCCGTACCGTATACCAAGGTGCTACCTATCCCGGGCCTGCACAACTTACCCAAAAATCGTAAACCATAAATGTACTGCCTATCACGGGCCAGTACCATTTACCAAGGTGCCACATATCACGGGTCTGCACAGTTTACTAAAATGAACATTAAGTAAACAAGACATTAAGAGATTCCCCATTCTTAATTCTTATTCAATCTTAAACAAATTTCAAAACAAACATTAAGTAAAATGAGTCATTAAGAGATTCCCCATTCTTAATACTCATTTAACTGAAGCGATTTTCAAAACAAACAATAAGTAAACAAGACATTAAGAGATTCCCCATTCTTAATTCTTATTTAACTTAAACGATTTTCAAGCCAAATATAAAGTAAATGAGCCATTAAGAGATTCCTTATTCTCAATTCTCATTTAACTTAAACGATTTTCTAAAACAAACATTAAGTAACCAAGACATTAAGAAATTCCCCATTCTTAATGCCCAGTTAACTTAACCGGTTTTCAAAATAACATTAAGTAAATAAGTCATTAAGAGATTCCCCATTCTTAATACTTATTTAACTTAAACGATTTTCAAAACAAATATTAAGTAACCAAGACATTAAGAGATTCCCCATTCTTAACGCCCAGTTAACTTAAACGATTTTCAAAACAAATATTAAGTAAACGAGACATTAAGAGATTCCTTATTCTCAATTCTCATTTAACTTAAACGATTTTCTAAAACAAACATTAAGTAACCAAGACATTAAGAGATTCCCCATTCTTAATGCCCAGTTAACTTAACCGGTTTTCAAAATAACATTAAGTAAATAAGTCATTAAGAGATTCCCCATTCTTAATACTTATTTAACTTAAACGATTTTCAAAACAAATATTAAGTAACCAAGACATTAAGAGATTCCCCATTCTTAACGCCCAGTTAACTTAAACGATTTTCAAAACAAATATTAAGTAAACGAGACATTAAGAGATTCCCCATTCTTAATTATCATTTAACTTAAACGATTTTCCAAAACAAACATTAAGTAACAAAGACATTAAGAGATTCCCCATTCTTAACGCCCAGTTAACTTAACGATTTTTCAAAACAAACATTAAGTGAACACACTTTACCAGGGTGTAGTCTCTCACGGACAAACACCATTTTCCAAAAACGTAAGTCGTAAACGTACCACCTATCACGGGTCTGTACTGTTTACCGAGGTGCCACCTATCACGGGTCTGCACAACTTACCAAAAACGTAAACCATAAACGTACTGCCTATCACGGGCCCGTACTGTTTATCGAGGTGCCACCTATCACGGGTCTGCACGGTTTACTAAAACAAAAATTAAGTAAACAAGACATTAAGAGATTCCCCATTCTTAATACTCGTTTAACTTAATGGTTTTCAAATTCCACACAAAACAAACTCAAACGTACTTTCACATTCAATCCATAACTCACACAAAATCATTTTTCCACACCAACCACACAGAACACATCTCAAACATGTTATCAAATTCAATCCAAATCCATCAACGATTCACACCAAATCACATCAATCAACAACAAGTTTCATATACTCGAAATCACACATAATGAGTTTAAATTCATTTTCCACGAAACATTCATCAATATAACCAAAACCTAACTCTAAGATTTTACCCATAAAGCGTTAGATACATTTTCCCAAATCAATACTCCAACCCTAACAAAATTCTTTTCCACACAACCACAGATAAGGCCCTAAATGCAAACTAAAAGTTTGGAATGAGCCCTTACCTTAACGTTAGCTTTTTCGTTCGATTACGGTACCGTGAGTAAATCCGGTAAATTTTCTGCTCGCAACGCCGCTTCCAAAATTGGTCCACTAGCACCGTAGCACGGAGGTGAGCAACCTTCCCTTCTATCACTTCTTGAAACCAAGCTTGGATCTAGAAGAAACGGAGGGGTTTGTGTTTGAATCTCAAATACCGTTTTTCTTCGTTTTCGAATCAAAGAGGAAGAGTGGGGTTGCGAAATCCTTGTTCTAACACTCACCCAACCTTGGGTTACTAGTCTTGAAGAAAAGAAAGCAACGAAAATGAAAATGGGAGAAGGAGGGAAAAATGGTCGCGGGTAGCAGAGGAAGAAGATGGAAAATTCGGATTTTCCTTCCTTTCTTTTTCTTTCCTTTGTTTTTTCCTTTCTTCCTTTTTCCTTCTTTCCTTTATATACTCTTTTCTTTTCCTTTTCCTTCCTTCTAATTTTCCTTTCTTTTTCCCCCCAAACAAACACATATATATATATAAATCATAATTAACAAATATCTAAAAATATCTAGATATTTGTTAAATTACCATTTCACCCATAACACATTAAATTCTTCGCAAAAGATTCACCGCAGTTAATTTAATTTATTTATCGACGAGTAATTCTAATCAGGCATCAAAATATCTTCTTGGTCATATAAACTCCAAAATATTAATAACTTTGGCTAAAAAGCCTCTGAGTTCAATACCGAAAATACACCAAAATATATAAAATACACTTAAAAATTATGGGTCTTACAGTTTCAATTTCATCAAAGAAAAATTGAAAATTGTCAAAAATTCAGTAAATTCGCGTTAAAATCGTGTTCTGCACAAATGGAGAACATTTATCAATCTCTCTTTTGAAAACATCATTCTCTGTTTTTCGTTCAACATTCCCCTCTACGTCTTCATTTTCTCTCCTCCTTAGAAAAAGGAAAAAGGCAAGTTTTGGCAGGTGTCTTCTTGTCCTCAAAAGCTTCACTAACATGTTGTCAAGTAACTTTCCGCCTCCAATTTCTTTTTCTCCCTAAGTTCAAATCATCATTACGTTTCCTCTTCAAAAACACAAAAATTTGTTTATCTTCTTCTAAAACCTTTGTTCTTAAGCAACACTTCATTTTCTCCACAATTTGAATCACTTTCTGAAATACCAACACAAAACAATTTGCATGCAAAAATGCATCTCCTCCACCAAGACCAACTCTACCAAAAATCTCATATGATAAAACATTCTCAGATTACATATCATCATCTTCATAATCAAACCTCATTACCCCGAATCCCTTGTCCATAGTCCTCCAACCTCTCTACACTTGTCCTCCTCCAAACCTTTCTCAAGTTCCTCCACATCTACGAAAACATACCCTCAATCCTACAACATCCAAAAGGTGTTCTATGTGTGTCCAAGCAGGAATTGGAACTTCAAAAGCCCCAAACAACAAACCTACGTTGTTTATCATCTCTGATTTTAATTCTGATGAATCATCTGAATCACCTCCACACATGACTCCAACAAAACCCTCAAATCTTATCACCTTTTATAAATCATCATTCTCATATGAACCTTCTCAATCAACACCACCAAACCAAAAAAAGGAGATTAATCAATGAAATTTTTTCCTTCACAAAACCATATCAGCCTTCTCCGAATACAACCAAGCCAACACCACAATCCTTAAAAGTAAAAACCACCATCACACTCTCTTAATTCCTGGCCAAAAATAACTCAGAAACCCACAAAGAAAGAAAACAAATGCCCTTAAAAAAAACTAAGAACTCCTAAACCCCTCTCTCTAGAATGTTCTCCAGCTCAGTAATGTTCTCCAGTCCATGAATTCTCTCCCTCACCAAACCCAAAATGTTATATCACTCTAGAACATTTCTCATCCCCAACTTAAGAACATTCTACACAACTAGACAATCCACTATAACCTTCCCCACAACATTCTCCTCCATCCAAAAATCACAGTCCTCCTCTTATCACTTCCACCAAAAATAAGCTATACAAAGAAAAATGGGCTCAAAGACCCATATGTATTGGAAGAGTTTTTGTTCTGGAAAATCTGAATGTTGATGGCAATGCTATCAAACATCATACGAATGTGTTAGGTTGGACTCACTTTTTGGCAATCTATGAGTGTTTTTATCCAGATGTTGTATAAGCTTTTTATTGTCAAGCTCAAACATTTCCCGAAAAATCGCTTTTTGTATCCTCCATCAAGGGGATAGAGATTCGGCTCACTCCATACATTCTTGCTTCAATACTCAACCTTCCCATTGAAGGACCTGCCATTTTTGGAAGTAATTGGAACTCCACTTTAAATTTAAACAGGACAAAGGTGTTATATGGTCTGCTTCAGAAAGGATCTACTCGTTATCTCTCCACCTACCTAAAACCCCTTCTTAAGGTATTCAATAGCATCAGTCAATATGCTATTCTTCCTCTCTGTGGAAGTTATGAGTATGTGTCTTACAATGATGCCTTAATCATTCACCACCTTCTCAATTTCCAATGGATCAATAGTCGCTACTAAATATTACAAGAAAAACATAGTCCCTTATGGAATGGTTTTAACCAAAGTCTTTAGGCATTTCCAAATAACTCTTACCAATGAAAAAACTATGATCAAAATTGACAAATTTTCCTCCAAAAACATCTCTCACATGAAGAATGTAACACCCCGTTTTTCAAAGCGAGGGTGTATTTTTTTTTCAAAAGAAATCAAAATAAAACAGAGAAATAAATAAGGTAAAACCTTTGGATAAATAATTAAGTCATTATAATTTACAAGCAGCGGAAAAAGTTCTCAAAATATGAATTCAAAATATTTACATAACAAAAGTGGTACAGTCTTCCAGGTTAAAAATAAAAGCAACCCAAAAGAAAGACGTTTGTTTCCTCTATGTCAACCTAGTCTGATCATTTTACAAAACAACTAAACACCCTGAGTGATCTCCACGCGCCCCGTGAGATCCTCCTAACGTAGCTCCAATCAAGCATTCCCATCTACATTCCCATCCGTAGGGTACGAACCGGTAGGATCATCCTGGCTCTCATCTGAGGGCAAAGCCCAAATTTCCACAACAGTTGTAAAGGTCACCAACCGAAATTAACAGTTAACACATAACATTTAAGTTTTTAAATGCACAAAATAACATTTCAACTTAGCATACACCTTAAAAGGGTTTCTATATGCCAAACATGCATAAACAAAGTTGAAAAATGAAGTTTTTAACAAAACAACACTGTTGTATTCGAATACAACATCTTTGTATTCGAATACAAGGCTATTTCAGCATTCAGCAGCAAAACAGCATGTCTGTATTCGACTACAACAGTCTGTATTCGACTACACAGTAAGTCAGTGGCAAAACAGCATGTCTGTATTCGAATACAGCTTGTTGTATTCAAATACACATCAGACAACAGCATAAAAACAGCAAAATTCAGCATTTTTCAGCTTTTCAAAGGGTTTCGAAATCAATCAACACTTACCCACAACTCCAAACAATCAAACTTAGCAATTATAGCGCAATCGCCGCGACATCTTGAGTTTCGAAACAATTTTGCAATCAATCACACTATCACACAATTCCAAAACATAACACTTAACACTTATAATGTAATCGCTACAACATCATGAATTTCGAAATAGTATTGCAATCAAACATGGTATCACCAACTTCCAAAACATAACGCTTAACACTTATAACACAATACTACAACATCATGAGTTTCGAAATGGTATTGCAATCAAACATGTTATCACCAAATTCCAAAACATAACACTTAACACTTATAATACAATTACTACACGGACAAAACGAACCAACAATTCACAATTTACCAAGGTGTAGTCTCTCACGGACAAACACATGTGCAGTCTCTCACGGACAAACACAATTCACCAGGGTGTAGTCTCTCACAGACAAACACCTGTGCAGTCTCTCACGGACAAACACAATTCACCAGGGTGTAGTCTCTCACGGACAAACACCTGTGCAGTCTCTCACGAACAAACACAATTTACCAACAACGTAAGCCGTAAACATACCACCTATCACGGGTCAGTACTGTTTACCGAGGTGCCACCTATCACGGGTCAGCACAACTTACCAAACGTAAATCGTAAACGTACCACCTATCACGGGTCAGTACTGTTTACCGAGGTGCCACCTATCACGGGTCAGCATAATTTACCAAAAACATAAGTCGTAAACGTACCACCTATCACGGGTCAGTACTGTTTACCGAGGTGCCACCTATCACGGGTCAGCACAACTTACCCAAAAAGCGTAAACCATAAACGTATTGCCTATCACGGGCCCGTACCATTTACCAAGGTGCCACCTATCACGGGTCTGCACAGTTTACTAAATCAAACATTAAGTAAACAAGACATTAAGAGATTCCCCATTCTTAATTCTTATTTAACTTAAACGAATTTCAAAACAAACATTAAGTAAACGAGACATTAAGAGATTCCCCATTCTTAATACTCATTTGACTTAAGCGATTTTCAAAACAAAACACACATTAAGTAAACAAGACATTAAGAGATTCCCCATTCTTAATACTCGTTTAACTCTAATGGTTTTCAAATTCCACACAAAACACTCAACCGTATTCACAAATTTATTACACGAATCACGCCAAAACACAACAATTCATTTCTCCACAAAATCATTTTCACGACGACATTAAGTAAACGCAGATATTAAGAGATTCCCCGTTCTTAATACTCATTTAACTTAATGAGTTTCAAAACAAAACATTATGCAAGCAGAAGTATTAAGAGATTCCCCATTCTTAATACCCTTGTAACTTAAACGGTTTTCCAAAACAAAACATTCAGTAAACAAGAAATTAAGAGATTCCCCATTCTTAATACTCATTTAGCTGAAAACGATTTTCAAAAACAAACATTAAGTAAATAAGACATTAAGAGATTCCCCATTCTTAATTCTCATTTAACTTAACGATTTTCCAAAACAAACATTAAGTGAACACACTTTATCAGGGTGTAGTCTCTCACGGACAAACACCTGTGCAGTCTCTCACGGACAAACACAATTTACCCAAAAACGTAAGTCGTAAACGTACCACCTATCACGGGTCCGTACTGTTTACCGAGGTGCCACCTATCACGGGTCTGCACGACTTACCAAAAACGTAAACCATAAAGGTACTGCCTATCACGGGCCCGTACCGTTTACCAAGGTGCCACCTATCACGGGTCTGCACGGTTTACTAAAAACAAACGTTAAGTAAACAAGACATTAAGAGATTCCCCATTCTTAATTCTCATTTAACTTAAACGATTTTTCCCAAACACACATTAAGTAAACAAGACATTAAGAGATTCCCCATTCTTAATACTCGTTTAACTTAATGGTTTTCAAATTCCACACAAAACAAACTCAAAACATACTTTCACATTCAATCCATAATTCACACCAAAACACATCAATCAACAAACATCAAGTATGAACACGCCAAGTACGTTGAACACAAATCAACATAATAATTTCATTTATTCAAAATCACACCTACATGAGGTAAATTCATTTTCCATGAAACATTCATCAATATAACCAAAACCTACTCTAAGATTTTACCTATAAAACCTTAGATTTATTTTCCCCAAATCAATACTCCAACCCTAACAAAATTCTTTTCCACACAACCGCAAATAAGGCCCTAAATGCAAACTAAAAGTTTGGAAGGAGCCCTTACCTTCACGTTAGCTTTAACGTGCGATTACGGCACCGTGAGTAAATCCAGTAAATTTTCCGCTTGCAACGCCGCTTCCAAAGTTGGTTCCCTAGCACCGTAGCGTGGTAGTGAGCAACTTTCCCTTCTATCTCTTTGCGAAGCGAAGCTTAGATCTAGATGAAACGGGAAGGTTTGTGTTTGATGGTTTTGAAATCCCTAACTCCGTTTTCGAATCCGGGAGGAAGGAAGAAGCTAGGAACTTGATCTTCCTCACCCACTAGCCTTGGGTTTTCAATTCTCGAACTTAAAGGAAGTAAGGAAAACGAAAAATGGAAGAAAAGGGAGAGGGAGAAGGGTTCGCGAATGGGAGGGCTTCGTTTCCTCTGCTTACTACTCTTTCTCTATTCCTTCCTCTGTTTCCTATCCTTTCCAATATATATATATACATATTACTTAATATATATATATATATTACTTAATATATATACATATATATATATATATATATTCATATATTAATACATATATATATATATATATTATAATTACAACTAAATCAATAAATATTTACAACTCTCACACCCATCACTTCACTCCCATCTCAATCTAATTTGATAAAATATCTACTCTCGTCGCAACTCAATTGTCAAATACAATATTTAGCAACCCGAGATATTTTGAACAAAACCGCCCAAAATTAAATTCTTCGAAATCCAAATAAATTATTCTTCGACAAATAATTTTAGTCCAATTTCCAAAAGTATATTTTCGACCTAAATACCGATAACTAGGTTAAAAGCCTAAGCAATTTAACACCAAATACCCTAAAATTGTATAACGTAGGATTTAAAACTAGGGGTCTTACAAAGAAAACCTCATCTAAAATTTTCTGAGTCCCACATTTCCACAAAAAATTCTTAAAAGAAAACACCCAGCAAGAATGAGAAAAATGGATTATTTTTCATGAATTGTTTATGAGTGGTTATAATATCAACATTTTGTGAATAATTGTTTTTTGTGAGAAATGAGTTTTTTATTCCATGATGGTTTACACTTAGAGTCCTAGAATAGCAAAGGAACAAAATTTGTGCCTTTATGTGCAATCTTCGATTTTTTTAGTTTTAAATTGAGTATTTCCAAGTTTAAATAAAAATAATACTTGATTTATATAAATAAACCTTGCGAATTCACTAATCAAAGAAAGAACATGAGAATTGAACTCGGTAAGTATAAATAAGTCTTAAGAAATTACTAATCAAAGATAAAACAAGTAAAATTGAGATTAGTTATAAGCAAGTCTTATAGAAAGTCACTAATCAAATATCATATGTTAAAATAATATTTAATTAGTATAAATAAATCTTAAAATGTCACTTAGCAAATATCAATGAAAAAAAGTTAGTATAAATAAGTCTTATGAAATCACTAATTAAAGTATTATCAAGTCACTAATCAAATATCAAACGGAAAAAATAATATTTAATTAGTATAAATAAATCTTAGGAAGTAACTGATGAAATATCAAACAATAAATAAGTCTTAGACAGACGCTAATAAAAGATC
>JBBPBR010000001.1:18387455-18443115 GCA_037974775.1 Cicer pinnatifidum | reverse complement strand
CTTAATTGGTATTTTCTCCGTCTTATTTTAAATGTTTCTTATGAATTGGACATAATTATTTAAAAAATAATTAGTCGTGTTGATTTCAATAATAAAATGAGTTTTATTTACTCAAATATCTTTATTAATTACAATTAATGGAGAAATTTGATAAATTGAGATACAATTGCAATTAGTGGAGAAGTTTTATAAATTGATAATGTATTGATATTATAAAAAGACAAATAATATAAAATAGAAAAATAACAAATGATGGTATAAAAAAGTATTTGAAAGTCACTAATCAAATACAGAAGAGTAAAATTAAATTTAGTTAGTTTAAATAAGTCTTAAATCACAAATCAAAGATCCCCTATAAAAGTAATATCTGAATATCCAAATAATGAGAGAGAATATTGAAGGATCTCATTGATTGAAAAGAGTAATTCGGTACAATCTGGTTGAACTATAGTTAGAATAACAACTCTAACTAACTGCAAAGTTCAAATTTAAAATTAAAGGACTGAAATGAAGTCACATGTAGGGCATGGTAAATAATCCTTTTAGTTAAAAGAAAGTTGTGTAAGAGAAACTCGACGTCAGTCGTCATTTGTTAAGTATTTGAGTTTAGTATTAGATTGTGTTTCAATAATGAAAATGAGTTTGATTAAATATTTTCGGGTTTCCCTTTTAATTTCATGAGAATAATCTAAGTGAATATGCTAAAGTCATTCCAAAGAGTCAAATTATTTGTGATATAGAATGAAAGTACAAGAGTAGGGGGCTCCAAATATCTAACATGCAAAATTTAGGACACATGAATAGTTTTAGTAATGCTACTAAAATGTGGTAATTTTCTTAGCCTGCCAAAGTGACAACTGACAAGCATCACGAGAAATTTTTGCTTTATTGAAAAAAATGAAATGAAATAATGCCTATCAAAAGAAATATGTCATAATCCCATGTGCCATAAGGTGAGAAACATTATTGATGTTACATGTAGAAATGGAATGCAAACTAGTAGTGAAATCCGAATTAGGTGCTAGTGTTGGATTTGGTTAACAATGTAAAATTCTTAAAATAAATCTTTACAGTTAAAAAATTATTTAATAATTAAAATATTTAAAATTAAGTATTTAATAATTAATCTTGAAATGAAATGTGATGTAAATATCATATCTATTTATTTTTATCTACTAATTTAATTTAAGAAAATCATTATATAGCACTTCTCAGCTCTCGAGGTTCTCAACAGTCTTGGTCTGAAAAAATAAAAATTTAATGAGATGTTAAATCTAAGTGAATATGTATACAATTTAAAAAACAAGTATTTGTTCTCAGCTAACGTCGTAACCAAAAAAATTGATCATCACACCCACTTTCTTTCAAAAATATTCTTTATAACTAAAAATAGTATAAATAACTTCTAGAATAAACAATTATTTTCAAAAATATATTAACTCATTCACTTAAAATCAACAACAATTCAAATATATAACAATAAGATAAATCAAATATACATCTATTATGTAGAAAATAAATAAATCAATTTCAATAGTGTCTCATTATTATACAGATATGTACTACTTCTGCAAAATGAGTATTATCTCATCATACAGAGCACCGACTCATCAATTGTGAAGCACAAGACTCATTCTTGTGGAGTTCAAAACTCATATTTGCCCATTGTGGGGAATCTGCAGGGTGTCGAAACATTCCATCTCTAATTCTTTCATCTGCATGCCATGTCAAGTGTTTTGAATCTTCTTCACTGCGATACATGCGCCTAAATCTTGGTATTATAGGAAAATACCACACAACTTTTGCTGGAGTAGATTATTTCTTCTTATATCGAGAGACATTGCATTTCGGACACGCCTTAAGTAATTCATATTCGTTTCGAAATAAAATGCAATCGTTAGGAGACACATGAATCCTTTCGTAACTCATGCCAATAGAACACAAAATCCACTTAGCTTCGTAGGTTCGACTAGGAAGTTCATTATCATCTAGAAACATATCTTTTATGAGTGTTAATAATTCTGTGAAGCTTTTATCAAACCATCCATTACTCGCTTTTAAGTTGTACAACTTTAATATCACCAACAGTCTTGTGAATTTAGTACAACCAATATATAACGGTTTCTCTACATCACTCAACAAACATTCAAACATTTTAGGACAATCTCGAAGATCTTCTTCAACTGCTTTTGCGATCTCATCAACTCGGTCTGGCTCATATGTATCTGTATCAAAGTCAGTTGAAGCATATATCGAACCATTCTCAAAATTAATGTTTTCTTTTTTTTTTCACCATGTCTTATCCAACATGTGTAGCTTTGATCAATTCCATTACATATTAAATGTCCTTCTAATTCATCTTCTCTAACGCGTTTTCCAAAACAACATTTTAAACAAGGACAAATGACTCTGTTTGGATCTTTTGCATTCTTCACTGCAAACTCAACAAACTCCTTCACTCCATTTTCATACTCTTTTGACAATCGATTGACAGACATCCATTTTCTATCCATATTATATGACTTATATAAATGCAGTTACAAAAATAATAAGCTTTCAAAACATATCAACAAGTTTCAAAAAGAAACCAATATCAACAAATCTAATAACAATTTCAAAACAGAACAGATCAACAAATTTCAACAAAAAAAAAAAAGATTTAATATATAACAATTTATTAGTTTTCAATTATTAAAAAACTAAAGATTTTTTGAGAAAAACAAATTAATAAATACTTGAGACAACGTAGATGGCCGCACAGTACGTAGAGGATATGAGGGTTCCCAGAGTAGAGGTGATGAGGGTTCGTAAATTTGTTTTTATTTAATTAAAAGTAAATGATATTTATTTGAAAGCGCATGTGCAAAAAGCGTTGTAATAGGTAGTTAAATTGATTGAAAGCGCATGTCTTTTACATCGCTTGTGAAAAAAGCGCTGTAATAGGTAGTTAAATTATTTGAAAGCGCATGTCTTTTACAACGCTTGTGAAAAAATCGCTGTAATAGGTAGTTAAATTATTTGAAAGCGCATGTCTTTTATAGCGCTTGTGAAAAAAGCGCTGTAAATTAATACGTGAAGGCGCTTCATTTTACAGCGCTTGTGAGAAAAGCGATGTAAAAGCCTTATAACATTATGCGCAAATGTTATATGACCCTACAACAGTGCTTTTTTCACAGCGCTTGTCAAAAAAGCGTTGTGATAGACTCCGTTATTTTTAAAATATATTTATAACAACGCTTGTATTTAGTAAGCGTTGTAAAAGAAGCGCTATTAAATGACATTTTTGGCGTAACGATGTTCGAAAAACTCTTAAAGTCATTGTAGTCATAAAAATGCAACAACGTAATAAAATAATAAAATGCATATATTCTATTTTATAACCGAGTTGTATTTTTAACTATCCTTCATCAATTGATTTTTGGCAAACTTTATCTCACTATTTCTTGTTAAAACTTCAACTTTTTTAATTATTAACCAAAAACATTTATCTTTTATTTTTTGACAAATAAGTTTATTTCTAAGAATTTTCTTGAATACAATGTATAATCAAATTTTGTGGAAACAATTTTTTTATATACTATTTATTTTTAACAAAATACACCTTTATAATTGAATTTTCAATAATAGGTAAGTGACCAAAGATAAAATTTTATTGTCAAACCATCTTTATTTTTCTTTGAAAAGAATAAGTTAATTAACGATGATCATTACACGAAGTGATCATAACTCAATCCCATTGAAATACATATAGGTATTCTCTCAAAGTCTAAACATTTTTTATCCTTTATTATTTTTCTAAGAAGTTTGTATACTAATGAGATTTCTCCTTTTTTTTTTTATACAAGACATATTAAATATTATATTAACTATCTATAAAAAGAAAAATAAAATATTTTTGAAAAAGCTAAACTATCAAAATAAATAAAAAATATAAAAAAAAAGACAAATCACATTTGTGTATAAATCATCAGAAAAGTAAGTAAATCTGTTATTTATTATGATACTACATACAATAAAAATTTGTTTATAACAATTAAATGTCAACAATTACCACCAGGTCCTCCAAATTGAAGAGCATGACCAATTGGACTAGGGAAATCGTCATTATAACGAATTTGATAGCAATTATTAGGGGCATCATTGAATTTTTCTACCAAATACTCAGGAGGTCCATAAAAGTATCTAGATGCATTTTGAAATGCCACATTCCTAAAATAACAAGCATGGATAAAATCATCATCTGGAAATTGCCCTGATCCCATTGGAGGACTAGGAGCACCGACATGAGTTGCTATTTGCCCACCTAATCCTACTTCACCACTACCTTTCGCCAATTCGGGGAATAAAGATGCTGGAAAATAACCAATATTTTTGTTTACCACAGTTAACCACCAATTTTTGGTCTTTTCGTCCTGATTACATAAGTAAAACATTTTGTAAATATATATTATTTTCATTCCTAATAATTCATGAATAATATTTATCATTATATATGCTTAAAATAAGTAAACGAATGTTAATCTTTTATTTATATATATATATATATATATATATATATATATATATATATATTATATAGTAAATAGTCATGTATTTCCTCAAGCATTTTAGAGCTGTAACACTATGATAATATTATAACTTTTTTTAGTAACAAAATTCTATAAATTCTAAACTATTTTTTTTTTCACATTCTATAATTTATACATATTATAAATTTAAATTTTGCATAAAGAGGTGACCTGAAAAAGAGATATTGGCAACTCAACCATCACATTGCCATGAGATATTTGTGCTACACGTGAACCGAGGTGATATGATTGATCGGTTTGAACAAAACCACTGCATAGTATATTGTAGCATCCAGTCTTGGAATTCTGTAATATTTTAACATCATGTTATATTTTAAAGAAATTAAAATTGTGTTTCAAACTTCAAGTTTTAAAGAAATAAAACTATGATTTTCAATTTAGTTACGTCAAACGTAAATTAAAACACATAAAAATTAGAAAAATTTAAACAATTTGTTATTTTAGTTAGAACTACTTTTATGAACATTTGAAGTATTTCTTTCACTGTAATAAATGTATGTAGAAATTATAAATAATAAACATTTACTTACACTCCAATATGAGTAGAAATGAGTTGCGTCATTATTATATAATTCAGGAGATACCTGACATCAAATATAAAGTTGATTATGAAGCATTTTCTAAGCTATCAAATTTATTTAAATTATACATATCTATAAAACTCACATGCCATCCAACAACGATCCTATTAGTACTATCTCCTTGGCCATGTGTAACATATATATGACTTGAACTTGATTGGCCCTTAAAAACTTTTGGATTATAAATACTAGTTGTTCCACTAATTCCAAAGTAAGGAGCACCCGACTTTATAAGAGATATATGAGTTGACTACAAAATCAATACTTTGACATATTAGTTGAATATTGAATCATTATATACACCATATTTATACATATAAACAAATAAATTTATAGTTAGATTGAGTTAGAGAAAACATACATGTCTACGAGAACTAGTTTGAGCTAGAATATGATCATTGAATAAAGATTTGCCTCTTATGAGATCATCTTTGGTTACTCTCCGAATAGGGACGGTTCCTTTTGGACATGTAACTTTCTCAATCTCAAAATTGGATTTGGTTGGTGAAATATGGACAGTTGTTTCACTAATGTTTCTTTCACTACTCGGTTTAAGCTACAACAAAAGAAATAAAAATGCACATTGAAAGAAGTAAAATATGAGTAGTAAAAGAAAAAAAATTACAAACTATATCCCAATAAAATATTTTACCTGTAATTTATGGTTCTTTAACAAAGGATGATCAAAAGCCGGTTGTTTCTTAATATTAACACAATCAACTATATACCCTGACTTTGTCTATAGAAAACACCAAAATAAAACAAAAACAAAATTATTGAATAAGAAGATAAAATTAAACCGTTAATAATTGATTTGTGTTTGATTAATACATGAATACTCTTCACAGGCGACTTGTTAATGAGCATTAGTTTTCTTTCCAACTCAAAATCTTCTTTCAACATACTATACATACCATCAATCATGTGACCAAAAGTATTAGTCACTAAACAAAAAACAAAGAACAATGCAATATTCATTTTCACAACTCTCTTGTTTTGATGATGAGTCTAAGTTGAATATATTGCCTATTTATGTATCGATGCTCCAGATTAAATAAAATAAAACAATAATTAATCTAATAAATAATTTGACTGAAAATTTAATACATTTCGTTGAATTAATACATTTGACTGTAAATTTAATACATTTGATTGAATAAAGATATTTGACTGAAAATTTAATACATTTAATTGATTTAATATATTTGACTGAAAATTTAATACATTTATTGAATTAATACATTTGACTGAATTTAATACATTTGGCTGACTTTAGTACATATACACTATCAAAAATTGGGTGCGAGCATGTATCTGAACGTGCATATTTCACTTTCATAATTCATTTTATCTCTTTTTCACTAAGACAATCCACAAGTGTATCTTCTTCACCCTCCTTTATCTTTACTCACCAAAACAAAATAAGAAACAATAGAGAAAATGGAAAGTTACAAAAGTCCCAATCACACATCTTCCCTTCTTCTTCTTTTGTTTACATGCACACATTCTATTTCGTATATTATCCATTATTCTTTTGCTCACTACGCCAAAAATTGCCTTTTACAGCGCCCCTTTTACAACGCTTGGTAAACACAAGCGCTGTTGAAAATATATTTTAAAAATAACGGAGCCTTTTACAGCGCTTTTTATGACAAGCGCTGTAAAAGAAGCGCTGTTGTATGTCTTATAACGTTTGCGCATAACGTTATAAGGCTTTTACAGCGCTTGTCAAAAAAGCGCTGTAAAATGAAGCACTTTCGCGTATTATTTTACAGTGCTTTTCTCACAAGCGCTGTAAAAGGCATGCGCTTTCAAATAATTGATCTACCTATTACAGCGCTTTTTCCACAAGCGCTGTAAAATACATGCGCTTTCATTGAATTTAACTACCTATTACAGCGCTTTTTTCACAAGCGCTGTAAAATGCATATTTTAAATAATTATATACGTTGGAAACCCTCATATCATATCCTCTAGATCTTTCAACACTCTAATATCCTCTACGTACTGTGCAGCCATCTACGTTGTCTCAAGTATTTTTTAATTTGTTTTTGTCAAAAAATCTTGTTATGTTTTAAATCTCTTCAATTGTTCATGAGAAACAACATGATCTGTTATGAACAGATCTGTTAATCCAAAACAACATTATTTCTCATGAACAATTGAATAATTCAGATTATATATACCACATGATCTATTATGTTTTGAAATTGTCAAAAATTGTCAAAAACTCATATCACATGATCTGTTCTGTTTTGAAATCTTTTTAGTTTATTAATTAGTTCAGTATTGAAAGCTTATTTTAGTTTATTAGTTCAGTATTGAAAGCTTATTAGTTTTGTAACTGCATTTATATAGGTGGTATAATATGGATAGGAAATGGATGTCAGCCAATCGATTGTCAAAAGAGTATGAAATTGGAGTGAAGGAGTTTGTTGAGTTTGCAGTGAAGAATGCAAAAGATCCAAATAGAGTAGTTTGTCCTTGTTTAAAATGTTGTTTTGGAAAACATGTTAGAGAAGATGAATTAGAAGTACATCTAATATGTAATGGAATTGATCAAATCTACAGATGTTGGATAAGACATGGTGAGAAAAAAAAAAGGAAACATTAATTTTGAGAATAGTTCGACATATGCTTCAACTGACTTCGATACAGATACATATGAGCCGGACCGAGTTGATGAGATCACAAAAGCAGTTGAAGAAGATATTCGAGATTGTCGTAAAATGTTTGAAAGTTTGTTGAGTGATGCAGAGAAAGAATTATATAATGGTTGTACTAAATTCACAAGACTGTCGGCGATATTAAAGTTGTACAACTTAAAAGCGAGTAATGGATGGTCTGATAAAAGCTTTACAGAATTATTAACACTCATAAAAGATATGTTGCCAGATGATAATGAACTTCCCAGTCGAACCTACGAGGCTAAACGGATTTTGTGTTCTATTGGCATGAGTTACGAAAGGATTCATGTGTGTCCTAACGATTGCATTTTATTTCGAAAGGAATATGAACTACTTAAGGCGTGTCCGAAATGCAATGTCTCTCGATATAAGAAGAAAGAATCTACTCCAGCAAAAGTCGTGTGGTATTTTCCTATAATACCAAGATTTAGGAGCATGTATCGCAGTGAAGAAGATTCAAAACACTTGACATGGCATGCAGATGAAAGAATTAGAGATGGAATGTTTCGACACCCTGCAGATTCCCCACAATGGGCAAAAATTGATCACGAGTATCCTGAATTCGGGATAGAGTCAAGAAATCTAAGACTTGCACTTTCTACTAATGGAATGAATCCACATGGTCTTCAAAGCATCTCACACAACACGTGGCCTGTGATTTTGGTAATATATAACCTACCTCCATGGTTATGTATGAAGCGTAAGTTTATGATGTTGTCTCTGTTAATTTCTGGACCCAAACAACCGGGGAATGATATCGACGTATACTTGACTCCTCTAATAGAAGATTTAAAACGTATGTGGGAGACAGGTGTGGAAGTTTATGATGGGTATAAGAAACAATATTTCAATTTGAGGGCTATGTTGTTCGGCACAATTAATGATTTTCCAGCATATGGTACTTTTTCAGGATATAGCATTAAAGGTCAGTGTGCATGTCCTGCATATGAAGAGAGTACAAATTGGATGCGGTTGAAACATTGTAAGAAGAATGTGTTTCTTGGACATCGTAGATTTTTACCTTATAGTCATCAATATCGTTGGTGGAGAAATGCATTTAATGGAAAATCAGAGGAAGGTAAAGCTCGTTTACCATCGACTGGATATCAAATACTTGAAAAAGTACAAGGTTTGACCAATAAATTTGGCAAACCTTTTGCGGGAGAGCTGGTCAAAACTGGGTGGAAGAAAAAGTCAATTTTCTTTGAATTGCCATATTGGATGTCATTGTATATAAGACATTTCCTCGATGTGATGCATATTGAAAAAAATGTATTTGATAGTGTTATTGGTACGTTACTCAATGTTCCAGGAAAGTCTAAAGATGGCCTCAATGCAAGATTGGACTTGGTCGATATGGGAATAAGAAATGAATTGGCTCCAGTAAAGAAAGGAAATTGCACATATCTACCTCCAGCCACTCATACTCTATCTAGAAAGAAAAAAATTGTTTTATGTAAATTTCTACACGAAGTTAAAGTTCCAGAAGGATACTCTTCGAACATTAGAAATTTGGTTTGTATGAAAGACCTCAAGTTAAAAGGTTTGAAGACCCATGATTGTCATATTCTAATGGAGCATTTGCTACCAATAGGTATACGTTCCATTTTACCTGAAAATGTTCGACTAGCATTAACTAGATTATGTTTCTTCTTCAGAGAAAATTTGTAGTAAAGTGATCGACCCTCAAAAATTACCGACATTGCAGAGGGAAATTGTTGTTACTTTGTGTGAGCTTGAAATGTATTTCCCACCATCGTTTTTTGATATAATGGTTCACCTTACTGTTCATTTGGTTAAGGAGACACAACTTTGTGGGCCAGCTTATATGAGATGGATGTATCCGATAGAACGATATATGAAAATATTAAAAGGGTACGTAAAAAGTAGAAGTCGACCAGAAGGTTGTATTGCTGAACGATACATTGTTGAAGAGGCTGCTGAATTTTTTACTGAATATCTGTCCAATGTTGAATCCATAGGGCTTCCCATGTCTCGTCATTCAGGAAGACTATCAGGAGAAGGGATAATTAGAAGGAGACTACTGACTATATCAAGGACAGAATTGGAGCAGGCACAATTGTATGTTCTGCACAATGATGATGAGGTTCAACCGTATATTACAATACACATGGATCAGTTATCTCGTTTGAACATGAATAGGAATCAAAATTGGATAACTCGAGAGCACAATCGAAGTTTTATAACATGGTTAAAAAATCACATAAAGTCAAAATTTGATATAGACCCCGGATCAATTTCAAAGAGATTGAGGTGGCTAGCAAATGGTCCGAGCTTACATGTCTTTTCTTACACTGGTTATGTTATTAACGGCTACACATTTTATACCAAAGAACAAGATGATCAGACCACTATGCAAAATAGTGGAGACACTCTCGTAGCTGAAGCGATGCATGTCTCAAGTGCAAAAGACAAAAACCCAATATATGCAAATCTATCATATTTTGGGGTTATTGAGCGCATATGGGAGTTAGACTACACAATGTTTCGTGTTCCCATATTTGGTTGCAAGTGGGTCGATAATAATAATGGCGTTCGGATTGATGAGTCAGGGTTCTTGCTTGTTGATTTTAATAGGGTGGGATACAAAGACTAGCCTTTTATTTTAGCGTCGCAAGCTCAACAAGTGTTTTATGTCACCGATCCTTCTGATGATAAATGGTCTGTTGTCCTATCGACCAATAAAATAAGTGATGATAACAACAATGATGAAGATGTTGGTAATGATCTTTTATTTGCAACATCACAACAACCACATGAAATTGATTCAACTGATGATGGTTTATATCTTAGAGATGATCATGATGAGGGAATTTGGATTAATCCATCGTTTCGTATTGTAAATGGACAAACAAATGTGAATCCCACTAGGAAAAGAAGAAGGGCATCTTAATGTACATGTTTAATTGTTTTATATAAGCCATGCATGTAATCTGAATTATTGTTGTAATCTGAATTATTGTTGTAATCTGAATTATTGTTTTATTTTGGTTTTATTGTTGTAATCTGAATTATTGTTCTATTCTGGTTCTATTCTGGTTCTATTCTGGTTTTATTGAATTATTGTGGTATTATATCATCTGAATTATTAATTATTCTGGTTCTATTCTTGTTTTATTGTTGTCTAAGAAGGCAAGCATAACCAGTGATGGGTGGGGGATAAGGGTCTTTGTCATGTTTATGTAAATTTGGACAATTTCAATTCTTAAGAACTATGCATGTAAAAAAAGTGCATGCCTTTTACAGCGCTTTTTAAAACAAGCGCTGTAAAAGGCCCTTTTAAAAATTAAATAAAGATACCTTTTACAGCGCTTACATCAAAAAGCGCTGTAAAAGACTCTTGTAATTTAAAAACGCTTACATTTACGAAGTTCACTTAATTCAGATTCGAACCTAGATGGGTATTTAACGTATAAGTATATAACAATTTTTACAATATATGACATTAAATAATTAATGTGTTAATATTTATAATTAATAATATTAATTAATAATTTATGGATTTCAAAAATATGTTAATATTTATAATTAATGTACCTAATAAAGTAAAAAATAAAGGTTATATTTGTTGTGTGATGGAGACCTTTTACAGCGCTTATTTGGAAAAGCGCTGTAAAAGACTCTTTGAAAAAAAATAAAGAGACCTTTTACAGCGCTTATGTGAACAAGCGCTGTAAAAGGCTTTAAAAATAATATTCATTAGATACCTAACATGACTTTCTCTAACAAGATTTTCTTCAAACACCTTGTACGCATCATGGGAATCTCCAAAAACACATTGTTAACAAAAACATCAGACCCATTGTTAACAAAAACATCAGATACATTGTTAACAAACCCATTTTTCGCAACATGGCAATGAACCTGAAGATCAAGTTACGATTTAAGAATGAAAGGGAATGTAAAGAGATAAAAAGGGTGTTGAGGTGGAGATTGAAAGAGTAAGTTTTGATGTTTGCGAAGAAGATGCATAAAAGGACTTTGAGGTGGAGTTTGCAGAAAAGGGTGTTGAGGTGGACTTTGATGCATAAAAGGACCAGTTACTACTATGTGGGTTTTGCAGAGCTTGTTTAAAAAATAACATAACAAAACACAAAAATAACATAATAAGTAATAAGGCCTTTTACAGCGCTTCTTTGAAAAAGCGTTGTAAAAGGCTTTTAAAAAAACATTATATAACATACTAAAACAATGAGGTCTTTTACAGCGCTTGTTGGGATAAGCGCTGTAAAAGGCCCTTTTAAAAATTTAAATAAGGACGCCTTTTACAGCGCTTTTATAACAAGCGCTGTAAAAGGCTTAGGCCTTTTAGAGCGCTCTTTGGAAAAGCGCTGTAAAAGGGTTATAAAAAAGCGCTGTAAAAGGGTTATATATATAACAGTAACCTCTTCTGTTTCCTCTTCTTTACGTAAACTACACTATCAACCTTCATCGTTCTTCTCTTCTTTTGCAAACCCTATAATCCCGTACATTACGAACTGTATTTCCACGATCATCTCTTTCATTTCGAACCTTATTTCCATCCAAGATCATTTTGAACCTTATATTTTCATTGAAATACGTAACCCTCATTACGTATTTCTTCAAAACCATTTTTCTGTGAACTTTATTGCTGTGAAATTTCTCCGTTCGCTCTTTTCTTTGCATTTCATCTTTCTTCGAACCATTATTCAGGTATTGATGTTATTAATTTTTTGTAATCATTAAAATGCATGTTAGCTTGTTTAAAATATATATACTGATACATGTTGAGCTTGTTTAGAATAATGCATGATGCATGTTGATCTTGTTGATGTTATATTAAACTGCATGTTGAACTTGTTGTAGTTAAATGGATACAAACAGAGATTTAGAATGTCAAAATGAAGAAGTTGGCACCAGTAAGGCTTATGACAATGAAGTCAAACGTGGTGCAACTATAATGCAAAATGTGATTAAAGCTAGGAGCAATGGCACCAAGTTTGAGGTAATATTATACTATACTCTGTTTGCTGTGTATTTTTTTAGCTTTTTTTAATAGCATGTACTTACTATATGAGTTTATTAGGTTGGATGGAATGAAAGTGGTCAGCCGGTTGACCCCCACAGTGCAATGTTTGTGAGCTACAATGGGGCTGTTGTTCGTCAAAATATTCCAATCACGATTGACGACTGGAGAGATAAGGCGTTGAAGGATGCCAAAGATATCATATGGAATGATATTCAAGTAAATTTTTTGATCCAATCTTTTGTCATTTATAAATATTTTCATTGAAATACTTTACTTATAATTTTTTTCATTGTAGACAAATTTTGTCCTTGATGAGGGACGAAAGAATTACGTTTTGAGGGTTGCTGGCAAAATCCATCGGGGATTTAGATCGCATCTCTCAAATTTCTATCTTAAAGATAAAGAAGGAAACACAACAGCTGAACCTCCAAAGATATATCGACATTATATATCAAATGATGAATGGACAGCGTTTGTTTCCAAACATACTGACCCCGCGTTTGTCGTAAGTGATTAATTTATTAGCATTTGTGTGTTTTATTATTCATATTCGTATCGTATTTTAAATTTTTACATAATTGCTATTTTTTTATATAGAATATTAGTAAGGCAAATCGCGAGAGGGCAAGCAACCCGACGCACCCATACAGAAGATCACGTATGGGATATGCACGTCTAGACAAAAAACTTGTAAGTCAATGTAACATCAATGATGAGGGAATTTATATTATAAACTATAGTTTCTAACTAATATTTTGTTTTAACGAATAGCGACAAGAGACCCAATCCGATCAACCGTTGGGTCGTCATATCTTGTGGAAGGAAGCTCGGGTAAATAAGGATGTTGTGGTTGATAACGAAAATGTTCAAAAAGTAATAGAACTTTGTGTAAGTATATTATGACTTTAATATTTTTCAATATTGTATTTATCACTTGAATACTTTTAATATTGTATTTTAAAAATGCTAATGAACTTAACTATTTTAATGTTACATGTATTTTAGGAGACCATTGAACAAAGTTCTGAAAATGAAGAGGGCAACAAGGCTAGTTGCAGGGACATTTTGGGCAAAGTTTTTAATGTTCCTGAATATTCCGGTCGAGTTAGGGGGAAGGGATTTGGCGTAACTCCCAGAAGCTTTTTTCCTCCAGAGAAGCGCCAAAAACCTTCCAACGAGGAAGTATTAGAGAAGCTCAGAATCCTATCTGAGCAAGTGGCACAATTGGTGAATACGAACAAAGACAAGCAACTTCCGGATCAGCTCCAAGGTGAAATACAAATGGAGAGTGAAAGCGGGAGTTGCAACGTCGATTTGAAGATTATTCCCGAGGTAATTAATTACTTAATTGCTTATGTAATTACTTATGCATTAAACAATATTATATATTAACTGTACTTATGTTTTAACTATTGATTTAGGGTGTCACTTCATGTTTTCTATACTTGTCCTCGCCCACTCATCGGAAGGTGGGAAAAGGAAAGTTGTACAATACTTTGGGAGAAGAATTGCACAATACTCCGATCCCAAAGGGCCATGTCAAGGTATCGCCTACTGTTGCTTTCGAACCAACTGCACCGTTGCTGATACCGGACAATGAAGGAGATATGCAGACATTGGGCGAAGCTATTGGTAGTTACGTGGCATGGCCCACGAACCTTGTTGCCCTCGTTAAAAGCCCTCCCAGAAACAAATCAGTTACGTCTCTCGAAAAGGTTTGTCACATTTATTGCATAAGCTTTGTCAATTTTTTCAGATTCAATAAACTAACATTTAACCTCATTTTTGTAGGTCCAAATAAATAAACCACCTGCACATCCAAAAAAAGGCAGCAAACCTCAAAAATTGGAGGTTAATAAAGCTGCCAAATTACAAAGGCCGGAGGCCAATAAAGCTGCCAAACTTGCAGCAAGAAAAAAATTGGATCGTGGCAAATCAGTCGCTGCTGCTGCAGCTCCTAAAATAAGTCAGCCACGCCTTGGTAAATACGGGGCGTGTCTTGACATCCAAGTAAAAAAGAACATGTGCAGCAGCGACAATTCGCGCATGATACACATGAATAAAGAAATATTCGGAGAGGAGTATGAGGAATTGTTTGACAAGGAGCACGTATACGAACTTCTCGAACATAAGGAGCTCAGTGCAACTGTAATGAGCTTGTATGTAAGGTAAAAAATACTTTTAATTGCATTTATTGGTAATTAATTAAATGTATTGGTAATTAATCTAGTTTAAAATTTTCATTGAAGGTTTTTGCATGAGAAGGTCGTGTGCCCGAGGAAATTATCGAATAAATACTCATTCTTGTCTCTGCATAAGACGTCCATGTGGAAACTCGATGAAGACAATGTAAAGAAATACATTGTAAATATGTTTTTAGGAAATATTTCAAAGGATAAATTGTTCTTAGCACCATATAATTCAGAGTACGTAATTTTATCTTTTTTAATTGATGAGAATTTAATTTATTAGTTGTGTATAGACAAAATTGTTTAACCAATTGTTTGTTGTTGTAGGGCACATTGGGTGCTATTTGCAATCAATGCCGTCTCTGAAGTTATATACTATTTGGATCCCTTGCATGGCGATTACAACAATCACTCCGAAATCAAGACTATGTTCGACACGTAAGTAATATTCATTTATTTTTGTTACACATATATATAAATAAGTGTTTGTTCATGCTAAAATAATCACATTTATTCATTTGATAGTGCATTAAAAGTTTTTCGAGCTCAAAGAAGTGCGGTAGTGTCGAAGCAAAAGTCTAATAATATTACATGGATCCCAATAAAGTGCCCTCGTCAAACAAACAACATCGACTGTGGGTACTACGTATTGAGATTCATGAAGGAGATTGTTGACAAGAATAAAACTATTATCCCAGAAACGGTACGGTATTTTGATTATATGATTTTCATATATAAATTATTTATATATTTGATACTAACTTAATATAATATGTTCAATTTTTATATTGCAGTACTTTGAAAATTCCAGTCCATCATATTATGAGCAAGATCTGATGGAATTAAAGGAGGAATGGTGTGAGTATGTGCTTGAAATGAAAATTATTTGATTTTCTGGGAAATAGCATGCTGCTGGGCAAGGGATCTGAATATTATATGGTGCATAGTTATTATATGTATATGATCATAGGACAGTATATAAACATGCATATGAATATGTTGTAAATTAGGTTCAATGTATATTTAATTACTTATGTTGTAAATTACTGTGTTACAGGATAATATATATGTTTCATATTGTGTGAACTGATTATGTTTTAACTGATTCTGGGCTCTGGTTCTAGTTCTGGTTGTGGTTGTGTTATTGATTATGTTTCTGTTTTATTCTCTGGTTGTGTTGTGTTGTGTTAACTGGTTCAAACTAATTTTGGATAAAAAGATAAAAGACAGCGCTTTATAAAAAAAAGTGCCATAAAAAGCTAAAAAAACACTTTTAAAATATATACAGGGTTTAAAAAAAAAAAAATTAACACCTTTTACAGCGCTTGTTATAAAAAACGCTGTAAAAGGCATACCAAATATGAATTATGGGTATGCCTTTTACAGCGCTTGCTATAAAAAGCGTTGTAAAAGGCATACCAAATAAGAATTATGGGTATGCCTTTTACAGCGCTTGTTACAAAAAAGCGCTGTAAAAGGTACCCCAAATATATGAAATATGGGTATGCCTTTTACAGCGCTTGTTACAAAAAAGCGCTATAAAAGGTACCCCAAATATATGAAATATGGGTATGCCTTTTACAGCGCTTTATTTAACAAGCGCTGTAAAAGGTGCATAATAAGCGCGCGTTATAAAAGGTTCCTTTAAGAGCGCTTTTGTGTAACAAGCGCTGTAGAAGGCTTAAAAAAAGCACTGTAAAAGGCAATTTTTGGCGTAGTGGCTCTAGCTATAAAATCCGGATTCTTACAATAAGTTTTTTTGAACAAAACATTTCTAAAAGTTCTTTGAAAATAAATTCATCATAGACTGATAGACAAATCCTTTTAAATCAAACATCTTTATTTTAAAATTTAAATGCAAATCATAATAAATAACATGACAAGGGTTTCATATATATATATATTAAAAAAAAATAAAAAATAAAAAACCAACCTACCCCTAAGCTAATCTTTGTAACTCTAAACAAGTTTTACTAGGTTGTAAAGACCCACTCACTTCATCAAGCCATTTGCATTGGATTGCTAGTCGAAGCTCTCATATGTTATACCCAGACCGTTATCCCAATCGAAAGATGTGTTTTTTATCAAAAAATTCAAGTTGTGATCGTAAATCATTTTTGAGTAAAATAAAGTTGAATAGTTAAGAACTTAAATAAAATAACAACAAGACCTATCTATATGGAGCACATAACTTATCCGAATACATAACTGTGTAATACAAGACTCGTCCATATTAAATATAAGCTCATCTCAAAAACATTAAAAATAAATTGTTTTTAACAATCATCTACATAAAGTCATATTTAAAATATAATATTTTATTTAAATATACAATAACAACAATCGTTCAAAAACACATACTAAAATAACCTTTTAAAAAAGACATATTCAAACAAACATAAAAACTACAATTGAACAAATAAAATAATAAATAAACCAATTTCATAATCCAATATTATATTTCATAATATCCGGACTTTCCTATAGTTATATTTTTGACAAAATATATTTTTTGTGAAATTACTAGTAAAAATATCTAACTATTTTCTCATCCCAAGTTCTCAAAATAAATGTATCATAAAAGGTTTAATAGGTGTCATTACTCACTTGTGTGAGTCAAAGCTAAATTAAACTTGACCAATATTTCCTTGATTAATTTAATCATTGCTACCTAAATATATATGCCTCTCATTTTTTAATTTTTGCATGAACTTGTGTATAACTTTGGTGCATTTATAATATTGTCTCATAGGAATTTTGATCTAAATGGAGATATGGTTTTTGTGTTGTTTTGTTTGACTTCTTAATACTAGATAATTAGATAACAAAAAATCACTATAATATATTTGCTTGTTACTATCTCTTGCACATAAGACTTTAACACACAAAACAACTTCCTACTGTTTGTCACCTTATTTTAAGAAAATTGGTTATTGAAAAAATCTTTTACCTCTGTATACATTTATAAAATACTTACAAAGTTATTTATCTTAAGATAATATATTAAACAAATTTTTCTTATAGTAAAATTAAAAGCACACCACTAATAATAATAAAACTTAATTGTACTTTTGGTCCCTCTATTATTACCAATTCATAAAATTGATTCTCTTATTTTAAAAGTCGACAGTTTTGATCCCTTCCTCAGATTTTCGAACTAAAAAATGATAATTTTGTAAAATCGAACTGTTGGTTTTCGAACTAAAATGGACCTGGATGACTAAGCAGCTTACTCCTAAGTTAGGATTAAGTCCCACTCCTCTTCATCCTCTTCATCCTCCTCCTCCTTCTTAGCCCATTTCTGATCCTTCAACATCTTCTTCATTTGAGGGATCCTCTCTATCGTTGGCTAAGCAGGCGTTCTCCTACATTTTTGTATGACAAATAGAGAGAATTAAGTTTAATTTTACATATTATGATTAATAGTTAGAAGACATTTTGTATATATATTATTTTTGAAGCATAGTAGAAAATAATGATACTCAACATTATATTTAAAATACAAAAATATTGTAACCATACAAATATTTTTCAATATCGTATAGTAATTGAGCAAGTATTCAATAATATACCATACAATAAGTGATAAGATAAACTTAAGGATGCTATTTCATGCCATATAATAACATTCAAGATGCAAGTCAAAACAACACCTTAACACTAATAAATCAAATATATATTTATATTGAAGTGAGAAGAATTGAAAGGATAAGAGTAATAAAACAATTCAAACAACTTAAACTTAACAGAGATTTTAACCCATAATTCATTAGAAACATCATATAAATTTACTTAAAGAACAATGTACTCCAAAATCCAAACATATCAAGCATAATATTATAAATTCAATCATCAAAACATTATCAATAACACATTCAAATAAAACACAAGTACTCCTTCATCCCAACCTCAATCATACAACATAATACAATTTGAAGAATTAGAACAGTTAATAATCATTAGAATTCAAACTTAAACTATATTATTTTTTAAGAGTAATTATTAATTGTTATTAAGGATAATTAATTGTTACTAACGATAAAATCTTTAAATGATTGGGATGTTTACAAACTTCCCTACCGTAAACTTTAGCTAATAGAATTTGCATTACTTGCAATTATAAATATGATTGATCTGGAATATCCAATAGATGCAAGTACTATAAAAAATATGCTAAACACAATGCATATGTAGTTCAACCACCACTGAATCTCTTTGGTTTGTATATTAAAAGTCACATGGTAGCTGAAAATTTAAGGAAGAAAATGAACAACTAATTGATTGAAGTAGTTACATTATATCATAACAAAACTGGTTTTAGATTAAAAAATAGTTAATGTTGATAGCTTACAAAGTATGTTGTTGGAGCAAAAGAAAATCCTCAAAAAAGAAGAAAACAAACACAAGTTATACAATAACATTACCTTAACATGCATGCACGCAATAATACGTCGACCATATCAATTTTGGTTGATATATTTTCTAAGAATTATTAGAATTACATCAATTAGAAATATTAGAATTTTGGTTGATATATTTTCTTAGATCAATTTTGGTTGATTTATTTTCTTAGAATTACCTCAAATTTATTTTTAGAATTATCATCATAATATGTATAATCTTGTTGATTATATCACATATCTTAAAATAAGTATCACACATTCTTGAAGCTAAGTAAAGAAATTACATCATTTAAAAAATCCAGAGTGCATTAGTTAATATTTAACTACCTGTGTTGACTATTTAGACTACTTAGAAAATCTAAAGTTACAATTTGTAGTATGGTTCTATTATTCACACTACGCCAAAAATAGGATTTTACAGCGCTTTTTTTAATCTATTTACAGCGCTTTTTCAAAAAAAAAAAAAGCGTTGTGGATTCGAGCGCTGTAAAAGATACAACAGCGCTTTTAAAAAAGCGCTATAAATCATGTAAATATAATGCGCGCTTGTTATGCACATTTTACAGCGCTTTTTTAAAAAAGCGTTGTAAAATGCGCACATATTATGCATTATTATGCACATTTTACAGCGCTTATTTGAACAAGCGCTGTAAAATATGCATATAAAATTCATATACTGGTGTGCCTTTTACAGCGCTTTTTTCAACAAGCGCTGTAAAATGTAGACCCATAATTCATATATTTGGTGTGCCTTTTACAACGCTTTTTTTAAAAAGCGCTGTAAAATGCAGATCCGTAATTAATATATTTGGTGTGCCTTTTACAGCGCTTTTTTGAAAAAGCGCTATAAAATGTCCACCCAATGCACATTTTACAGCGCTTTTTCAAAAAAGCGCTGTAAAATGTGTTTTTTTTTTTAAAAAAAAACGTTGTAAATTATATTTTTGAAAAGCGCTTTTCAGCTTTTTATGGTATTTTTTTTAGAAAGCGCTGTCTTTTATCTTTTTATCCAAAATTATTTTGATCCAGTTCACACAACACAACCAGAATCAGTTCACACAACACAACCACAATCAGTTCACACAACACAGCCAGAATCAGTTCACACAACACAGCCAGAATCAGTTCACAATTAGTTCACATAACACAACAAAACATATTCAAATACCATAAGCAGTTCACACAATCAGATACATATATATAACCCTGTAACTCTGTAATTTACAACCTAATTAAGTACATTCAAATACATATATATAACCTAATTTACAACCTAATTAACTACATATACATTGAACCTAATTTACAACCTAATTAACTACATATTCATATGCATGTTCATATATTGTCCTATGATCATATACATATAATAACTAAAAAAATATACATAATATGCACTAGCTACCATATAATATTCAGATCCCTTGTCCAACAGCATTCTATTTCCCAGAAAATCAAATAATTTTCATTTCAAGCACATACTCACACCATTCTTCCTTTAATTCCATTAGATCTTCCTCAAAATATGATGGACTGGAATTGTCAAAGTACTGCACTATAACAATTGAACATATTATATTAAGTTAGTATCAAATATATAGATAATTTATATATGAAAATCATATAACGAAAATACCGTACCGTTTCTGGGATAATAGTTTTATTCTTGTCAACAATCTCCTTCATGAATCTCAATACGTAGTACCCACAGTCGATGTTTTTTGTTTGACGAGGGCACTTTATTGGGATCCATGTAATGTTATAAGACTTTTGCTTCGACACTGTAGCACCTCTTTGAGCTCGAAAAACTTTTAAGGCACTATCGAATGAATAAATGTGATTATTATAGCATGAAGAAACACATTATATATATATATATATATATATATATATATGTAAGAAATAAATGAATATTACTTACGTGTCGAACATAGTCTTTATTTTGGAGTGATTGTTGTAATTGCCATGCAAAGGATCCAAATAGTATATAACTTCAGATACCGCATTGATTGCAACTAGCACCCAATGTGCCCTACAACAACAAAAAGTTGGTTAAGCAATTTTGTTTATACACAACTAATAAATTAAATTCTCATCAATTAAAAGATAAAATTACGTACCATGAATTATATGGTGCGAAGAAAAATTTATCCTTTTCTATATTTCCTAATAACATATCTACAATGTATTTCTTTACATTGTCTGGATCGAGTTTCCACATCGACATCTTATGCGGAGACAAGAATGAGTATTTATTTGACAAATTCCTTGTGCACACGACCTTCTCATACAAAAACCTTCAATGAAAATTTTAAACTAGATTAATTACCAATACATTTAGTTAATTACCAATAAATACAATTAAAAGTATTTTTTACCTTACGTACAAGCTCATTACAGTAGCACTAAGCTCCTTATGTTTTAGAAGTTCATAAATGTGCTCCTTTTCGAGATATTCATCATACTCATCTCCGAATATATCTTTGTTCTTGGGTACGATGCGCGAATCGTCGCTGCTGCCTGATAACTCTTCATCATATGCATATTTTTCCACTGTTTTAGTCTTATTTATCTTCAATCATTAGTTAAATTAAGGATTTATTTGATACATTCGGTTGATTTTTGTCCTTTGAATTTATTAATATGTTATGCTTATATTTCAATGATTAAGTAGGAATTTTTCGTAATTTTATATTGCGTTTTGTTTTAAGTGCAGTGCTGAATTTTGGTGAAAAATCAACATGACATATGTGGAGTATTTCAGTCATATCTGGAGTTCTAGATGTCCAATTAGTGTCACTCCATGTGATAATGAAAGCTACGATCCATATCTACAACTTTCATGAAGACACCGGGACCAAATTCAAAATCAAAAGATGAGAAAAATGCAAAATACATCAGACAGCAGATGATGTGCGCCTAGAGCGCACCCTGCGCGCCTGAAGCGCATTTTCAGTCATTGTTCATTGCCAGTACGCGCCCGGAGCGCAAATAATGCGCCTGGGGGGCGCGACGCGCATCAGCATTCATAAAAACGCAAATTTTTACTGTTTTGAGTATCTTTTTGACTCTTGGGAAGTTGGGAGACTTGTGCCCTAGCATAGAAACTCAAAGACGGCCGTTTCTAACGCCATTGGAGCAGTTTTATCAAGAATCATTCATGAATCCTTCTTGTAACTCTTCTCTAATCCCTATCTTTTGTATCTCTGTCATGAGTAACTAAACCCTATTTGTTAGGGATGAGTGTAACCAGATGAAATCCTTATTTTTCTGATTTGATTTCTAGTTATATGAATGAGTTTATTGAATTGTTTTTCTCATCTCTGTACTTAATGCTTTTTATTGCTTGATCAACATTAAAATGTTCTACGATTTGTATTTTGAAACGAAAGTGGACTTTACGAATGCTTGAGATGAGAAATTCATGAATTTGTAGTCTAGGGATAGATGCAGGTCATGAAACCATTTAAATTAGTTGCAAAGCATTAATTTACAAGAGAATTTCTATACGGTAATGCTTAATTCTAATCTTAAATCCACTAAGGAATTAGGGGTTACTTTGGAATTAAAGGTTCTGTCACTAAGACATTAGGGCAAGAATAATAAAGAGAATTCGGTAATAATTCAATAAAGGAATTCAATAACTAGGATCAAATTAGGCACCAAGGTTGGATTCAAAGTGAAACTCATCCCTGACATTTTTCTCAATATAAAAGATCAATTTTATTACTGTTGTTAATTTCAAATAGTATTTCAATCAATCTGGAAACTTTTTGTTCAATTTTAGTAATTAAATATAATTCAATAGTAAAACGTAATCCTTGAGTTCGACACTCGGTACTACTGTTTTATTATTACTTGCAACGATTCAGTACACTTGCTGAAACGCAATCAAGTTTTTGGCGCCGTTGTCGGGGATTGCCATATCACTATTGAATTTAATTTATTTACTTAATTGAAATTTTTTGCTCTGTAATAAAATTTTTGTTTTTTTTTCTTATTTTAAAACTCTTCAGCACTCACAATTTGTCTAACCTTGTATGCGAGGCCAGTCCTCAGCTGAACTTATCTTTGATCCAGAAATTGAAAAAACAGCGAAAGCACATAGAAAGGCAGCTCAAGAAAGGAGACAAAGGGAAAGACATTTAGTAGTGGAAGAAGAGGTTTTGGGTGATTTTGTCATATTTACTAAAATGGTCGATCCACCACCACCAGAACGTACTCTCGGAGAGTATGGGATAGATGATGCTAAGGAATGGTTTCTTTCATTCCTCGCCGACAGCATCACCACATGGGATGATCTTGAGGATAAGTTCTTGGAACAATATTTCCCCCCAGCCATGTTCGTTAGAAAGAGGCAAGAAATCACCGGTTACAAACAGAAAGAGGGGGAATCTCTTCGTGACACTTACAGGAGATTCAGAAATTTACTAGCCGGATGTCCTAATCATGCTTATGACGACACTGCCCAAATGCAAATATTCTGTAATGGCTTGAGGCCGAGCACTAGAATTATGTTGGATGCCACAGCAGGTGGTTCTTTGAATTACAAAACCGCAACAGAAGCACGAAAGATTATTGAGATCATGGCATCAAGTGAAAAAATGATGTTGTATGACAGAAGTGGTGGGTCAACAAGTGGTGTAATGGAATTGAATGTTATGGATGCGTTAGCTCCAGGCAGGTTACTATCGAAGATGGAAAAGGTTATCGCCAGTGAGATAAAGAAGGGAATGGCAGCCCTAAACATACAACCACAAGTGGCCCCCGTCAAATTACTAAAGCACACTAGTTGTAACCTTTGTGGAGGAGCACATAAAACTAGAGTCTGTGAAGCACTGGATGACAATGAGGTAGAAGAACTAGAACGGGTGAATTTTGTGAGTAATAACAACAGGCAGAATAACCCCTACTCTAGTACGTACAATCCTGGTTGGAGAAATCATCCGAGATTTTCTTCGAGGGATCAACAAGGTGGATCTCAGGGTCAACAAAAAGCTCACACAAACCAATTCCCACCTAGAAAGGCTGCTTGGGAGAGCGCTATAGAGAAGAGTCAAATGGCTATAGAGAAACTAGTTACAAGCACAAGTTCTTTCATTGAAGAGTCAAGAGCCGTCCAGAAAAATCACTCTGCATCAATAAAAAATCTTGAGACTCAAGTGGGTCAACTTGCTCAACAACTGGCACAAAGAACGTCTGGAAATCTTCCTAGTGACACAGTTTTGAATCCAAGAAACAATGTTAATGCAGTGACCACGAGGAGTGGCAAGGTGAGTGAACAAGTACCACCTGAAGCCAAACAGAGTAGAAGTACCTTGACTCCAACCCACCTGGAGGAAATGGTCACACCAATATCGGTTGAAGAGCACATCGCTATTGAAAAGGAGGAAGAACCTGTGGTACAAAAAAAGGAACCACTGCCAAAACCAGAAATTAGACTTCTATTCCCTCAAAGATTAAGGAGGGAAGAAACTGAAAAACAATTTGGTAAGTTTCTTGATGTTTTTAAGAAATTACAGATTAACATTCCTTTTGCAGAAGCACTAGAGCAAATGCCGACATATGCTAAGTTCATGAAGGATATTATGTCGAAAAAAAGAAAAATCAGAGGAGAAACAGTTATGCTTACTGAAGAGTGTAGTGCTATACTACAAAGGAAGTTGCCACCGAAGCTCAAGGACCCTGGAAGCTTCTCAATCCCGTGCGCTATTGGAAATAGAACTTTTGGGAAGGCTTTGTGTGATCTTGGGGCTAGTGTAAGTCTTATGCCCCTTTCAATATACAAAAAATTGGGCATTGGAAAAGTCAAGGACACACAGCTGATGTTATAGTTTGCGGACCGCTCGATGAAACACCCCTATGGAGTGGTGGAAGATGTGTTGGTTAAAGTGGATAAGTTCATTTTTCTAGTAGATTTTGTGGTACTAGATATGGAGGAAGACAACGACATTCCTTTGATTTTGGGGAGACCGTTCTTAGCAACAGGGAGAGCTATGATTGATGTAGCAGATGGCACCTTAACCTTGAAAGTAAATGAGGAAACCGTCACTTTTAATATTCTAAAAGCCATGGAACACTCAAAAGAAAGAGAAGGGTGCAATCGAATCGAGATTTTAGATGAGATAGTCAATGAAGAAATAAAGCATCAAACACCCAGCCTGCCATTAGAAAGAGTTTTATGTCTACCCCAAGATGTCGTTCAAGAAAGTGAAGACCCAAAGATGAAGGAGGTGTTGGCCATGTTAGAAGCATCACCATCCTACTCCCCCCGTTTTCCTACTAGGTGGGAGGAGTTGAAAGGGAATGAAGACAAGTTCGCGGAGAAAAAGACACCACTGATTGAACTCAAGCAGCTGCCTCTTCATTTGAAATATGTATTCATGGGTGAAGAAGAAAAAAATCCAGCCATAATCAGTGCAAGCTTAATCGAGTTACAAGAAGAAAAGTTGTTGAGAATTCTGCGGAAGCACAAGGGTGCTATCGGTTGGTCCATTGATGACTTGAAGGGAATAAGTCCTACCTTTTGTATGCACAAAATCCTCATGGAGGACAATCACAAACCGATAGTACAACCCCAAAGGAGATTGAATCCGGTAATGAAAAAAGTGATCAGGAAAGAGGTGGTAAAGCTACTAGAAGTCGGCCTCATATACCCAATTTCAGATAGCTCTTGGGTGAGTCCCGTCCAAGTTGTACCAAAAAAGGGGGGAACGACTGTCATCACAAATGAAAAGAACGAGTTAATTCTTACTTGAACGGTTACAGACTGGAGAGTGTGTATTGATTACAGGACATTGAACAGTGCTACGAGGAAGGATCATTTCCCGCTCCCTTTCATTGATCAGATGCTTGAGCGCTTATCTGGACATGAGTATTATTGCTTCCTAGATGGCTATTCAGGGTACAATCAGATAGCTGTAGCACCCGAGGATCAAGAGAAAACTGCATTTACATGTCCGTATGGGGTATTTGCTTATCGAAGAATGCCATTTGGACTGTGTAATGCGCCAGCCACATTTCAAAGGTGCATGATGTCTATATTTTCTGATATGATTGAGAAACATATCGAGGTATTCATGGACAACTTTTCTGTATTTGGCTCATCCTTTGATAATTGTTTGATTAATCTATCTCTTGTATTAGAAAGGTGTGAAAAATCTAACTTGGTCCTAAATTGGGAGAAATGTCATTTTATGGTAAGAGAGGGAATTGTTTTAGGCTACCGAATCTCCCACAAGGGGATCGAGGTAGACAAGGCCAAAGTTAAAGTTATTGAAAAACTTCCCCCTCCTACCAACGAGAAAGGCATTAGAAGTTTTTTAGGCCATGCTGGATTTTATAGAAGGTTTATAAAAGATTTTTCAAAAATTGCAAAACCACTTACAAACCTACTTGCGAAAGACACACCTTTCAAATTCAATGAGGATTGTTTGCATGCTTTTAACAATTTGAAAAACCAGCTGATAACTGCCCCCATTATTACTGCACATGACTGGTCACTACCTTTTGAAATCATGTGTGATGCAAGTGACAGTGCTATTGGGGCAGTTCTGGGACAAAGAAAAGACAAGATGTTGCATGTGATCTACTATGCTAGTCATGTTTTAAATCAGGCACAACACAATTATGCTACAACTGAAAAAGAATTATTAGCTGTAGTCTATGCTTTTGATAAATTTCGGTCTTATTTATTAGGATCAAAAGTTATTGTTTACACTGATCATGCTGCCTTGAGGTATTTGTTTACTAAGCAGGAATCAAAACCAAGGATGCTTAGATGGATTCTATTACTACAAGAATTTGACATTGAGATCCGGGATAAAAAGGGGGTCAGAGAACACTGGGGCTGACCACCTATCTCGATTGGAAAAGGTTGAGGAGAATGAGGACATTAGACCGATTTGAGATCAATTTGCTGATGAGCACATCTTCGTCATTGCCACGGCACCTTGGTTCGCCGACTTTGCTAATTTCAAGGTGGGGGGTACAATCCCATCTGATTTCACTTACCAACAACGAAGGAGTGGATTGGTTGTTGCGAAGATGTGTGCCCGAGGAGGAACAAGAAAAGGTAATGTGGCACTGCCACGACTCCGAGTATGGGGGTCATTTCAGTGGTGACCGAACTGCAGCAAGAGTTCTACAATCAGGGTTGTTTTGGCCTTCATTATTCAAAGATGCATTCAACTATGTGAAGAAATGCGATCGATGCCAGCGCACCGGTAACATTTCAAAACGGGATGAGATGCCGCAAAATCCTGTATTAGAAGTAGAAGTGTTCGATGTGTGGGGTATTGATTTCATGGGTCCATTCCCATCGTCATATAACAAAGTTTATATTTTGGTGGCGGTGGATTATGTCTCAAAATGGGTTGAAGCAATAGCTACTCTAACAAATGATTCGAAACAGGTTATCACCTTTCTCAAGAAGAACAAATTCGCCCGTTTCGGTGTGCCTCGAGCCTTGATTAGTGACGAAGGCACCCATTTTCTAAACTGGAAAATGGAATACCTTCTAAAGAAATATAATGTGCTTCATAGAGTGGCAACCCCATATCATCCACAAACTAGTGGGCAAGTTGAAGTCTCCAACATGCAGCTTAAATGAATCCTAGAAAAGACAGTAACTGCCTCACGAAAAGATTGGTCAACAAAACTTGATGATGCACTTTGGGCCTACCGAATAGCTTTTAAGACCTCCCTGGGTATGTCGTCGTATCAAATTGTGTATGGTAAAGCTTGTCATTTACCTCTCGAACTTGAGCATCGAGCATTTTGGGCGACGAAGTACTTGAACTTTGACTTGGGCAAGGCAGGCGAGGCGAGAATTCTTCCACTTCACGAGTTAGAGGAATTCCAGAATTTTGCTTATGAGAATGCCAAGATATATAAAGAAAAAACCAAGAAATGGCATGACAAAAAAATCAGATTCAAGGAATTCCAAGAAGGAGAACTAGTTCTCCTATTCAACTCAAGGTTGAAGTTGTTTCTCGGAAAACTGAAGTCAAGATGGTCGGGCCCTTTCAAGGTAATCAAGGTATTTCCACATGGTGCCGTAGAGTTGAAAGATATACACTCCGATCGAAACTTCAAGGTCAATGGACAAAGACTCAAATTGTATTTCGGGGAAGAGTCAAAACTTTCGATGGAGTCCATCCATCTGGTCACCACTTGAAGAGTGAATTGTCAAGCTCAGGACACTAAACAAGCGCTTATTGGGAGGCAACCCAACTTCATATCCTTTTCATTTTAGTTTGATTTCACTCCATTTATTTTCAATTTTAGTTTTTACTTACTAATTTTATTCATTCTTGATGTTTAGTATAAGCAAGAAATCATAAAAATGTGTGGGGGATTGTTTTTTCAGTTAAGAGGGGGCAAACACGCGCCTGAAGCGCAACCCGTGCACTTGAAGCGCATTCCTAAGTTCCAGTTCTGTGCAACTCACGCCTGGAGCGCGCCTGGAGTGCTTGAAGCGCAATTCCCAAATCTGGTCACTAACTTACGCGCGCCTGGAGCGCGCCCTGATGCGCCTGAAGCGCATTTTGCAGTTTGAGCCACTGACTTACGCGCACCTGGAGCACGCCCTGATGCGCCTGAAGCGCATTTCGCAGTTTGAGCCACTGACTTACGCGCGCCTGAAGCGCGCCCCATGCGCTTGAAGCGCAGTGTTGGGCTTTAAAACATTCCAAGTAAGTAAACCTTCCCTCTTATTATCCTAACTGTGAGCTTATGAGCCTAAACACTTAAATTCTTTGTTGTGTGATTATCCAGACATGTGTTATCGCTTCAGAACTTGCACTAATTATGACTTGCATCACTTGTAATTTATGCATACATTGAGGCAATTTTATTTGGTCGTTTGAGCCTTTCTAACTACCCTATAAAAATGCCATCCTTTGCTAACCCCTTTGAGCCTTGCCCCTTTATTTCGGTTACTAGCCACATTACAACAAAAAAAAAAAAAAAAAAAAAAAAAAAAAACCTGCTTCAATTACATAACCTTACTTGGAGTTAGGTAGAAAAGTTTTGTCATGTATTGATCAAATTCTAAGTTTGGGGTTGCTCATGGGATAGCAGCCTTTTAAGTTTGGGGTGGTGATTCCCACAAAAAGAAAAAAAAATGATAAATAATATCTTCTTGGTTCTTTGGTCAATGTTTGAGAATCTCCATAATGAAAAGAAAAAAAAATGGTAGAATAATTTGGAAATATATACCTAACTCCAAGCAGTAAAGCCTACCATCCCAAAATGTCTTACCCTTACCTAAGCCCCATTACAACCCGAAAGTCCTCTAAAAATGTATGTATTTGCTGCATTGTGATGGCTAACTAGAATTTTTTTCAAGCCTATGGTAGCGTGATGCATGTTCTAGGATTTGAGTGATAAATTCATAACCCTTCTAAACACTTGAGAGAAATTTTGGTGAGATTGTGTGAAGAGAGAGTTGAATTTGATAAATGAATGCCAATGTGTACAAATCTTGTTATTTTTTAGCAACCATAGAGCATGATGGATGTTTGCAGTAGCTGAAACTGAGAATTGAGTTTGATTTGATTTGAGAAATTGAGTTTAAGGTTATTTTTAACTACACCAAACATGAAATTAATTGTTGCTTGGGGACAAGCAATAGATTAAGTTTGGGGTTGTGATAACTCTTCATCATATGTATATTTTTCCACTGTTTTAGTCTTATTTATCTTCAATCATTAGTTAAATTAAGGATTTATTTGATACATTCGGTTGATTTTTGTCCTTTTAATTTATTAATATGTTATGCTTATATTTCAGTGATTAAGTAGGAATTTTTCGTAATTTTACATTGTGTTTTGTTTTAAGTGCAGTGCTGAATTTTGGTGAAAAATCAACATGACATATGTGGAGTATTTCAGTCATATCTGGAGTTCTAGATGTCCAATTAGTGTCACTCCAAGTGATAATGAAAGCTAAGATCCATATATACAACTTTCATGAAGACACCCGGACCAACTTCAGACTCAAAAGATGAGAAATATGCAAAATACATCAGACAGCAGATGATGTGCGCCTGGAGCGCGCCTTGCGCGCCTGAAGCGCATTTCCAGTCATTGTTCACTGCCAGTACGCGCCCGGAGCGCAAATCCTGCGCCTGGGGAGCGCGACGCGCATCAGCATTCATAAAAACGCAAATTTTTACTGTTTTGAGTATCTTTTTGACTCTTGGGAAGTTGGGAGACTTGTGCCCTAGCATAGAAACTCAAATACGGCCGTTTCTAATGCCATTGGAGCAGTTTTATCAAGAATCATTCATGAATCCTTCTTGTAACTCTTCTCTAATCCCTATCTTTTGTATCTCTGTCATGAGTAACTAAACCCTATTTGTTAGGGATGAGTGTAACCAGATGAAACCCTTATTTTTCTGATTTGATTTCTAGTTATATGAATGAGTTTATTGGATTATTTTTCTCATCTCTGTGCTTAATGCTTTTTATTGCTTGATCAACATTAAAATGTTCTACGATTTGTATTTTGAAACGGAAGTGGACTTTACGAATGCTTGAGATGAGAAATTCATGAATTTGTAGTCTAGGGATAGATGCAGGTCATGAAACCAATTAAATTAGTTGCAAAGCAATAATTTACAAGAGAATTTCTATACGATAATGTTTAATTCTAATCTTAAATCCACTAAGGAATTAGGGGTTACTTTTGAATTAAAGGTTCTGTCACTAAGACATTAGGGAAAGAATAATAATGAGAATTCGGTAATAATTCAATAAAGGAATTCAATAACTAGGATCAAATTAGGCACCAAGGTTCGATTCAAAGTGAAACTCATCCCTGACATTTTTCTCATTATAAAAGATCAATTTTATTACTGTTGTTAATTTCAAATAGTATTTCAATCAATCTGGAAACTTTTTGTTCAATTTTAGTAATTAAATATAATTCAATAGTAAAACGCAATCCTTGAGTTCGACACTCGGTACTACCGTTTTATTATTACTTGCAATGATTTAGTACACTTGCTGAAACGCAATCACTGCCCATGTTCCTTTTTACTTGGATGTCAAGACACGCCCCATATTTACCAAGGCATGGCTAACTTATTTTAGGAGCAGCAGCAGTAGCGACCGATTTTCCTCGATGTAGTTTTCTTGCTGCAAGTTTGGCAGCTTTATTACTCTTCAGCCTTTGTGATTTGGCAGCTCTATTACCCTCCAATTTTTGAGGTTTGCTGCCCTTTTTTGGCTGTACGGGTGGTTTATTTAATTGGATCTACAAAAATGAGGTTAAATGTTAGTTTATTGAATCTGAAAAAAATGACAAACCTTAGGCAATAAATGTGACAAACCTTTTCGGGAGATGTAACTGATTCGTTTCTTGGAATCTTTTTATCATTCCCTTTAGGCTTAATTTTCAGCATCTAAATATAAATGTGAAATTAAAGTTAGGAGCGGAAAAAAATCAGCAATTAAATATACATATCAATTTAACATACATTTCAATTAATTAAATATACCTTAACGAGGGCAACAAGATTTGTGGGCCATGCCACATAACTACCAATAGCGTCGCCCAATAACTGTATATCTCCATCGTTGTCCGGTATCGGCAACGGTGCAGTTGGTTCGAAAGCAACAACAGGCGATACTTTGACATGGCCCGCAGGGATCGGAGTATTGTGCAATACTTCTCCCAAAGTATTGTACAATTTTCCTTTTCCCACCTTCCGATGAGTAGGCGAGGACAAGTATAGCACACATGGAGTGACACCCTAAATCAATAGTTAAAACATAAGTACGGTTAATATATAAGTTTGTTTAATACATAAGTAATTACATAAGCAAGTAAGTAATTAATTACCTCGGGAATACTTTTGAGACCGACAATGCAACTCGCGGTTTCACTCTCCATTTGTATTTCATGTTGGAGCTGATCTGGGAGTTGCTTGTCTTTGTTCGTATTCACCAAAAGTGCCACTTGCTCTGTAAGTATTCTGAGCTTCTCTAATACTTCCTCGTTGGGAGGTTTTTGGCGCTTCTCTTGAGGAAAATAGCTTTTGGGAGTTACGCCAAATCATTTCCCCCTAACCCGACCGGAATACTCAGGGACATTAAACACTTTACCAAGAATGTCCCTGCAAGTATCCTTGTTGCCCTCCTGATTTTCAGAACTTTGTTCGATAATCTCCTAAAATACATGTAACATTAAAAAGATAAGTTCAATAGCATTTTTAAAATACAATATTAAAAAGTATTCAAGTGATAAATACAATATTAAAAAATATTCAAATGATAACATACTTACACAAAGTTCTACTACTTTTTTGACATTTTCATTATCAACCACTCCGTCTTTATTAACACGCGCTTCCTTCCATAATATATGACGACCCAAGGGTTGATCGGCTTGGGTTTCTTTTCGCTATTCATTAAGATCATAAACAAAATAATACAAATTAGTTACACACTATAGTTTAAAATACAAATTACTTCATTATATAAAAGTGATGTTTAATTACTTACAAGTTGTTGATCAAGGCGTGCATATCCCATACGTGATTTTTTGTATGGGTGGGTTGGATTGCTTGCCCGTTCGCGATTTGCCTTACTAATATTCTATATAAAAAAATAGCAATTGTGTAAAAATTTAAAATACGCTACGAATATGAATAATAAAACACAAATGCTAATAAATTAATCACTTACGACAAATGCGGGGTCAGAATGTTTGGAAACAAATGCACTCCATTCATTGTTTGATATATAATGTTTATATATTTTTGGAGCTTCAGCATTTGTATTTCCTTCTCTATCTTTTAGATTGAAATTTGAGAGATGAGATCTAAATCCCCGATGGATCTTCCCAGCAACTCTCAAAACATAACTCTTTTGTCCCTCATCAAGAACAAAAGTAGTCTGCAATGAAAAAAATTGTATGTAAAGTATTTCAATGAAAAAAATTATAAATGACAAAAGAGTGGATCAAAAAATTTACTTGAATGTTATTCCATATTATATCTTTGGCATCCTTCAACGCCTTATCTCTCCAATCGTCAATCGTAATTGGGATATTTTGACGAACAACAGCCCCAATGTAACTTATAAACATTGAGTTGTTGGGGTCAATTGGATGACCACTCTCATTCCAGCCAACCTAAAAAACTCATATAGTAAGTACATGCTATTAAAAAAAGATAAAACAAAATACACAACAAACAGAGTATAGTATAGTATAACCTCAAACTTGGTGCCATTGCTCCTTGCTTTAATCACTTTTTGCATTATAGTTGCACCACGTTTGACTTCATTTTCATAAGTCTTAGTGGTGCCAACTTCTTTATTTTGACATTCTAAATCTTTGTTTGTATCCATTTAACTACAACAAGTTCAACATGCAGTTTAGTATAACATCAACAAGCTCAACATGCATCATGCATTATTCTAAACAAGCTCAACATGTATCAGTATATCTTAAACAAGCTCAACATGCATTTTAATGATTACAAAAAATTAATAATATCAATACCTGAATAATGGTTCGAAGAAAGATGAAATGTGAAGAAAAGAGGGAACGCAGAAAGTTCACATAAATATGGTTCACAGAAATACGGTTTGAAGAAATACGTAATGAGGGTTACGTATTTCAATGAAAATGTATTGTGTGCAATGGGAGAGATGATCTTGGATGGAAATAAGGTTCGAAATGAAGGAGATGATCGTGGAAATAAGGTTCGTAATGGACAGGATTATAGGGTTTGCAAAAGAAGAGAAGAACGATGAAGGTTGAGATGATAGTGAAGTTTACGTAATGAAGAGGAAACTGAAGCAGTTACTATTATATATAAAACCCTTTTACAGTGCTTTTTTATAACCCTTTTACAACGCTTTTTCAAAAAGCGCTCTAAAAGGCCTAAGCCTTTTACAGCGCTTGTTTGAAAAGCGCTCTAAAAGGCGTCCTTATTTAATTTTTTTAAAGGATCTTTTACAGCGCTTTTCCCAATAAGCGATGTAAAAGACCTCATTGTTTTATTATATTATATAATGTTTTTTTAAAGCCTTTTACAGTGCTTTTTCAAATAAGCGTTGTAAAAGGTCTCTTTATTTTATTTTTAAAAGGGTCTTTTACAGCGCTTATTTGAACAAGCGATGTAATAGACCTCCTTGTTTTATTATGTTATATGAATGTTTTTTTAAAAGCCTTTTACTGCGCTTTTTTAAATGAGCGCTGTAAAAGGCCTTATTGTTTTGTTATATTATTTTTGTGTTTGGTTTATTTGGGTTCCATATGGGATGACATTAAAAACATGCAAAACAATGAATGGTTAAAAACATTGTTATCATCATGCAAAATCCACATAGTAGTAACTAGTCACCACCAAAATCTCTTCCTCTTCACCAAGCTCTTCTCCTTTTATGCATCTTCTTCACAAACATCAAAGCTTACTCTCTCACAATTCAATCTCCACCTCAACACCTTTTTTATCTCTTTACATTCCCTTTCCTTCTTTTGAAAATGAAACTTGGTCGATAAGTGGTTCGAAACTTGGTCTTCAGGTTCATTGCCATGTTGCAAAAAATGGGTTTGAGTCTGATGTTTTTGTTAACAATGTATTTTTGGGGATTCCCATGATGCGTACAAGGTGTTTGAAGAAAATCCTGTTAGGTGTCTGATGAATGTTATTTTTAAAGCCTTTTACAGTACTTTTTCAAATAAGCGCTGTAAAATTTCTCATTGTTTTGTAAATTTATATGAATGTTATTTTTACAGTACTTGTTTACAGCGCTTCTTCAGATAAGCGGTGTAAAATATCTCTTTATTTTATTTTTAAAAGGGTCTTTTACAGCGCTTTTTAAAATAAGCGTTGTAAAAGGCCTTAGTATGTTATTTTTGTGTTTGGTTTATTTGGGTTCAATATTGGATGACATTAAAAACATTGTTATCATTGTTTATTGGATTAAAAAAATGTTATCACAATACTTTAGGAGATGATAAATTATTAGAAATGAGAACTTCTGAATAATCTATGCACTGAGCAAAAGAGAATCTCTCTGTTCAGATCAGTTCAGTTCATGTAAACTACTAATTTATATTCAGTTCATGTAAATCAAGCTAAATATAAAACACTCATTGTTACATGAACTTAGTATAAAACACACAAATCAAGCTAAATATAAGCAGAAAATAAATTAATCAGAACTTAGTATAAAACACTCAATTCAAATTACATGCATATTTATCACAATAATTTAGATTACATGCATGGCTTATATAAAACAATTAAACATGTACATTAAGATGCCCTTCTTCTTTTCCTAGTGGGATTCACATTTGTTTGTCCATTTACAATACGAAACGATGGATTAATCCAAATTCCCTCATCATGATCATCTCTAAGATATAAACCATCTTAGATTTCTTGACTCTATCTCGAATTCAGGATACTCGTGATCAATTTTTGCCCATTGTGGGGAATCTACAGGGTGTTGAAACATTTCATCTCTAATTCTTTCATCTGCATGCCATGTCAAGTGTTTCGAATCTTCTTCACTGCGATACATGCGCCTAAATCTTGGTATTATAGGAAAATACCACACGACTTTTGCTGGAGTAGATTCTTTCTTCTTATATTGAGAGACATTGCATTTCGGACATGCCTTAAGTAGTTCATATTCGTTTCGAAATAAAATGCAATCATTAGGACACGCATGAATCCTTTCGTAACTCATGCCAATAGAACAAAAAATTCGTTTAGCCTCGTAGGTTCGACTGGGAAGTTCATTATCATCTGGCAACATATCTTTTATGAGTGTTAATAATTCTGTAAAGCTTTTATCAGACGATCCATTACTCGCTTTTAAGTTGTACAACTTTAATATCGTCGACAGTCTTGTGAATTTAGTACAACCATTATATAATTCTTTCTCTGCATCACTCAACAAACTTTCAAACATTTTAGGACAATCTTGAAAGGTGTATTTTACCACGCTTGTACAAAAAGCGCTGTAATAGGTAGTTAAATTGAATAAAAGCGCATGTATTTTACAGCGCTTGTAAACAAAGCGCTGTAATAGGTAGTTCAAATATTTGAAAGCGCATGTATTTTACAGCGCTTGTGAAAAAAACGCTGTAATAGGTAGTTCAATTAGTTGAAAGCGCGTGTATTTTACAACGCTTGTGAAAAAAGCGCTTTAAAATAATACACGAAAGCGCTTCATTTTACAGCGCTTTTGTGAAAAGCGCTATAAAAGCCTTATAACATTATGCGCAAACGTTATATGACCCTACAACAGCGCTTGTTTTACAGCGCTTGTCAAAAAAGCGTTGTAAAAGGCTCCGTTATTTTGAAAATATATTTACAACAGCGCTTGTGTTTAGCAAGCGCTGTAAAAAGAGTGTTGTTAAATGTCATTTTTGGCGTAGTGTCATTTTTTTTATTGCTTTAACTAGCAAGAAATATGTGATATTGTACAGGTAAGGCGTTGTTGGTATTTTATATATGTCTGTGTTAGATTTCAAAAAAAATATATTATTTTATGTATCACTAATAAATATGCATCATGTATTTTATATATATTTATCAATGATAAATATTTATTTTGTATTCTTGTATGTATTAGTGGAAAATATTTGTTCCGTTGTTTTTAATATTATCAGTGATAAATATTTGTCATTTATTTTTATATATAAACAAAATATTTATCCCGTGATTTTAGATATATATTAGTTGCAAATATTGGTTTGATGTCTTTTATGCATGATTTGAAAAAAATCCATAATGACATATATTTGTCACATGGTTTAAAATACTAAATCATGACCTTTACTTATTTTTATGATAACCAAATTATTTTGTGCGAATAATTTAAAACACTAATGTTCTGTTTAAGTGTGCAGTTTTCAAATCAAGTTTATTTTGAGTGACTTTATGTTGCATCCTTTGGTAATTCGACTATGTTATAGGAACACCAGAACTCCGCTCTGATTTTCGTATTCTAAGTTTGGTGAACACGTTCTGATATGTGCCTCTGGTGACTCTATCTAATACAAGCAATGCTTTGATTAGTTTGGTTGCGATGCCTACAACAAGCATTTGATCGTTATGCCTCTGAAAAAACAATTGATTGTCTTCCTCTAATAAGTGTGATATGCAAGTGGTTGTCTGTCTCAGATAATCGCGTCAAATATTTGATCTTCTGATTCTATCTAAAAGTTAATGCTCTGATAAACACTCAATAGGGATGTAACGGGTCAGTTTGGTTTGGTTTTATGCGAAAATGAATCCAAAACAATTAAATTTGCACGTATTGGTTTGGTTTTACTTTTTTTTTTTATCACTACGTCCGAACTAAACAAAATCGATGATATACTGCACTCATCAACAACTTGACTATAATCAACAACTTGACTACACTCAACACAGTCAGTTTTACTAGCAGATGTTTAGTGGAAGTGTGATTCAGTTGATGACTTAGTGGGTTAAATTATTTAGTTTAAAGGGACTAAATATAACTACTGTGTTGATGTTGAACTAAGATAAATTAAATGTGTTGTTCTGTGTTTATGTTTTATTTGCTCTTTTTTCATCGTTTTGTTTTACTTTAGTTAAAATATTTTTTAAAATAAAATACAATTCAAACCTCCCTCTTTCTTGTATTTCTCATTCTACATCAATGACAAATCTTTGTCTTGTGATTTTTTTATAATGATCATTGATAAATGTTTGTTGTAAGACCCTTAATTTTAAATTCTAATTTTATGTATTTTGGGGAATTTTGTGTTGAATTTCTGATGCTTTTTAGCCAATTTTATGATATTTTGTGAGTAAAATGCCAAAAATATCTTTTTGAAGACCCGATTAAAATTATTCGTCGATGAATAATTTTTTTTATTTACCGTGAGTCTTTTGTTGAAGAAAAAAATTTCTGAGATGCAGCATTTTTCAGAAAAATTCATCTGCCTATTGAATTGCGGCGAGAGTAAATATTTTTCTGAAAAAGTGGTTTATGATGTGAAGTGAGGTGACATGCGTAATGATGATTTTTATAAAAATATCTAGATATTTATAAATATATGATTTGAATGAGTGGACAAATTTGTTAGGAACTAAAGCGAAGTGGATTAGAAAGATTTGAGAGTATATAAAAAAATAATTGTTTGATGTAATTATAATTTTATGCACTATGTTACTCCTAAAATATATGCATGTAAGTGAAGTCGATTAAATTTAAGCATGGGCAATTTGAGTTTTAATTAGTCACTTAAAGTTAGTTTTTGTTTGTAAATTTCTTAAGGTTTAAACTATAAAATAAAGGGAAATGTTTCAGATTAATAGGAGACTTGTGTATATGCAAGACTGGTCTAAAGGTAAGGTGACTAAAATAATTGATTTAAACCTTTAAAAAGTTAAACTTTTACTTAATAAAAATATCTTAATTTTTTTTTTTTTGTATTTAACATAAAGACATCATATTCTAATACTTTAAAATATGAACCTAACAAAAGTAAACTATTCTAATACTTTAAAGACATCCACTAGATCAAACAATCATTGGTACACGATGAGTTTTCAAAAGTAAACTAAATGAAGAAGGTAAGGTTATCAGGAACAAAACAAGATTAGTTTGCTCAAGGATACAGTCAACAAGAAGGTATATATTATGACGAAACTTTTGCTCCGGTTGCAAGGTTATAAGCTATTCGTATACTCCTTGCATATGCATCCCATAAGCTTATTAAATTGTTTCAAAATATCAATATAATCAAATAAACAAGAATAAAATAATGAATCGAAATTGACAATGTAACCTGAATCTCAAGGTGTTGATGAAACTCTGAACTTGTGGATTAATCTTATAAAATTAGCCTTCCATGAAATTAAAACATAAACAATTTATTTCTTGTAGCAATTTGAATCCTATTTTTTCTGTCTTCAGAAATGAAACAAAACTGCCAATATACAATACTTGATATTGGGCTTTAGGGTTTAAAAACAAGTGACCCGCTAATTAAAATTATTACAAAAGTCCATATTACGAAATCTGCAATAAAGGTCCAGTAAAGTTCAAAATTGGTCTTTTCTTTCAACACAAAAGTTGTAGCTCAGGTTTTTATCTTTTCAATGCCTACTCATATACGCCAATCCGATATCCAGAGCTCAAGTTATGATCTATAGTGTGAGAAAGAATCAAAATACAAATAATAAAATTAAAATGCAAATAATAAAATTATAATTTGGTGTTAATTATGTGTTCATAATTGATAATATTAATGTTTGAAGTGTTGATTGATTCAGAGCCATTTTAGAATTGAAAATCTGCATTTTCTCAATTGTATTCGGCTACGACAATGTAGTTTGTCAAAACTTCATTTTTCAACATTGTTTATGCATTTTTAGACATATGAAAACTCTTTCGAGGAGTATGCTAAGACGAAAGGTTCTTTTAAGCATTTGAAAATATAAGAATTTTGTTATGTGATGTTTGTTAATATAGGTTGGTGACCTTTACAATTATTGTGGAAATCTGGGCTTTGCCCTCAGATAAGAACCAGGATCATCCTACCGGTTAGTACCTTGGAGATGGGAAAGTAGTTAGTCATACTTGACCAAAGTTGTGTCAGGAGGATCTTGCGGGGTGCATGGAGATCACCAGGGTGGTGTAGTTTTGTAGCATGATCAGAATAGGTGGTTGTTTAAGGATTAGATGTCTTTCTCTTGGGATTGTATTTATTTCATTTTGGAAGATTGTATATATCCTTAAACTGTCTGATGACTTTTTCTTTTAATGGGTCCATGTTCCACATTTTGATGTGATGTGGGGAAGTAGAGATTCTTGGGGCAGTGCTTTTATGCAGGTGTCTGTCGAGAATACTCTAAGGGTATGAGCTATGTCTGATAGGTCTCATAGCCCCGTTGTATTTTTCTATTTAAATACTTTGGATTTTGTTTCAAAAACTATTTTCGCTGTTTGTAAATATTGTTGACTTTTGTCGTTGTGTTACGACTTAAATATTTATCCAAAAATATTTTTTTCTTTAGTTCTTCGTTTTTATGAATTTATTTTAAAAAAAAAAAAATACACTCGCGTTGTTAAAAATCGGGGTGTTACATTTGAGGATAGTCACAGGTATATCCTCTTTTTTTTTTAAATACCAAAATGCCACACATTCAAAAAATAATACCAGAATGCCCAAATTTTTTGCCCCAGTTGCTGGTCGCAACCTGGGGATGCGACTTCGTATTGAGAAACTTAACTGATGGTCGCATCCTGGGGATGCGACCTCCTACATGCATATTTCCATTTTTTTTGTTCCCCATTTTATCCTTATGTATGGCATATATATTATATATATATTATTATTACATATTTTAAAACTAATAATAACATTATTATAATTAATTAAAATAATAAAAAATATTTAATTTATTAATATTATATAATTGTTACTAATTATAATAATAAATAGAATAATAATAATAATAATGATAATAATAAAAATTCTATTAATAAATAAAAATATTTAATTTATTAATGTTTTCTCTTCTTACACCGATAGTAGATTTTAAATTAAAATGTTTCAAATTTTTATAAAATTGCGAACTTGTAAATTAGTCCTTAATTTTTAATAGATATTTTAATCGTTTCTTTTATCACCATTTCTAAAATTTCTACATGTCATTTGGATGGTGGTGAATGAAAAATAGAAATATGACTTGGACATGCCACATCGACATTTTAAATGATGTGGCGTAGCACGTGATCCAACTTTATTAATTTATTTTATCATATTATTTATTTTTAAAAATTGAACTAAAAATTAAACAAATAAAAATAAAATTTGATGGGTTAAGATCCATGACCCATTACAGTAAAAAAACCCTAAGAATCTTTCATTTTCTTCTTTTCTTCTTTCTTTTGAAATGTGGCTGCCATTGAAGATTTTAATTTGGTATTTTTGTTGTGCATGAGTCTAACTACCTTGAAATCACCGAAAACAACGATCTAACACGCAAAATATTTATTTGACACCTTTAAAATCGAGTTCCACAACACTTGAATCTATGTGAATACACCTGAATCATCATGGATCAAATATGAATATACTTGAATTGTTGTGCATATGAAAAAACCTAAACATACTCATTGCATAACCAATATCATTGAACCAAAATCAAGTAAAAAAATATGTAAAACTAAATTGAAAATATAAAAACCACAGTAGTTGTAAAATTGAAGCAGAAGAAAAAAACCCAAGATGGAAGGAAAAAACCTAAGGTCTGAACTTGTGACACCCTAAACCCAAATTGAAATAAAAAGTAAAATGCACTAGTTTTGAAAGACATTCGCAGCGGTTCCAAAATAGAGTATAAAATTTTTCATTTAAACTATAAAGTTCAGGACGTCACATTCACACTTATACTAAATACTTGCATCAAAATTTTCAATTAAAAATCCTTTAGTGTCGAATATAGTTGAGGTTTATTAACTAAAATTTTTTGACATAAAAACGCGTTCTAAACTTAAAGACAATTAATTTCTACATACGAATAAAAGATGAAAATAACACATATGTTTTACCGAATTTACAAAAATCTAAATTAATTCACAACTCAATAGAATACGATAGATTACTCCCACCCAGTATCACCTATCAGAGAGAGGATCATCAACCAATAACCTGAAATGATTGCGCTCTTGCAAGCGCCAAACACAAGCAACGAGGGGTGGACTTCGAAAACATGTAATAGTATAAAATAATTGAGAAGAACTCGTAAAATATATTAAACACCATATCATTTCAAATCACAATCAACAAGAATGATCAAGGTAAAATATTGATACAATCCATAACATCAAGTAAGTAAACACACAAATCAAGTAATGTTATGCATGCTCTTATACTCTAGACTCCTCCTCTTTCTTTAGTACCATTCTAACTCTGAAGTACTTGATTAGGAGGCTTGATACTATGCCACCACACAAGTGGACGGACAATTCAATTTGGCCGTGTCCTCGTAGATCCCCTCAACTCAACCCGAGACATATATACGCGACAGTCGAGGTAAAAGTGTGTTGCATGGTAGCTCCCGACATTTGGAGTGCTACCTCCAAGTCACCTAGGAGTTCCCCACCCGAATACCTCCAAGGTCTAACAATCTTGCCCTAAGGCTCAACAGCAGACCGCCACGATCAGACTCATTCAGTTGTACTTCCCCGAAATCACTAGGCTTGTCAGGGCCTACCTATATGATGACCAAATAATCTCCACTTCAAAAATTATCAACATCTATGTTCTCCCCTCGTTGGCCTAGGTTACTCACTCCATTAAGAGAACCATCATTGGCACGAGTCGAATTCATCACAATTCAATCAAACGCAATATGCATTTCGTGATATTCATCAAGGTGGTAACATCATAATTCAACAAGTGATCATCAATGCATATTTTCATAGTCATATATCACATTCAAAATTTATCATCATAATACACAAACTCCAACAATATATAATTTTCACTCACATATAATAATACTAAATCATTCACACACACTACTTCAATTGAAATTGAATTAATAATAATTCATCACATTTTATATCATATAACAATATCCAGGTAGATATAAACAAAACACAGAGTACATCAAATACACAATTCTACAATAATTCAACTACCACACAGTATTCAAAATTTAAATCAAACAACACCCTATAAAAGTTTCTAACTCTTCTTTTTAATCTCACCAAATTCAAGTTTTCTAATTAGTCAATTATTACTCAAAGGACTTCAGCCGTACGCAGCGAGCCCTGAATGAATTATGGGAAATCCGGTTTTCCCGTTCATCTCACTTAATTTACACTCATGAATTTGAACTCTCTCTCACCTTGTACCTCATTTGGCGGTCTCGTACAATAAGACATCAATTTCAGCAACGTCGGAGCAATCCATAAATTAATTGTTTGAAAGCGGGTCCAGAGAATAACCAACTCGCAACTGATAATTTGTGATGATGATAAAAATGTCAAATATGTAATAAATGATATTAAGAGCAGAAGCGGAATTGGAATTATTGAAGGAAGAAAAAAAATAATGGTCGGAGGACCTTACCGACATGGATGACTCAAAACAGTGCTTACGAATAACAACCACACTGAAATTAAATTTAAAAGTACATCAGCATCTAACATTAGTTATGTCCGCTTCATAACAAAATGAACGATGAATTCTAGGTTGATCGGAAGACATTTACCGTAATGCCACCGCCGCTGGTTTCCGTGATTGTAGGGGAAACTTAAAAATAAAGAGGTGTAGGACAAAGCTCTCAACGTGGAGAACACAAAATTGCTTGTCGTTGTTTCAATGCACCACTACGGAGGCCAGAAAAACTTCGCAGCAATGTTGATACCGGAAATAATAGGTCACAGTTTGATTTCTCCTTCACGTGGCATATAAATCGAGTGGTTGGGTTACAAAGGCGACGACCAAGAAAAGAGATGAAATTTGAAAGTTTCTTCTTTCTTTTCTTCCAGCGGCGTGCTGAAGTATGTAGGGTTAGACGGTGGGGAAAAGATGGCTTACAATAGCCACTACACTTATTTCTATTGTATCAACCATTTTTTTATTTTTATTTTTTTATATTTTATATTATTATTATTCAAAACTTTTCTATTAACTTTACTATCATTAAAATAAAAATAAATAAGTAATTATTAAATATCAAGTTAGCAATGATAACATATTTCACTAAAAAAACAATAACAATCTAAAATTAATATTTAAAAAAATAAATATACTTAATATCCATATCAATAATTTAAATAAATTATTAAACCAACACACATAAAATTATCTCACTATAACAAATACACATGAAAGGAAAATTAATCATAATTATTTATCAACACATATTATAAACACATGCAATAAATAATTAATTTTTTTTTATCCTATTAGATAAATGAAATAATTTATTATAAAATTTGAGGTGTTACAGAACTCATTAGGTTTTATTATTATTTGTTTGTTTTTTAAATCAAATTTTAAAAATAAATAATATAGTCATAATAAAAAACTATTATAAATAAATAAAGTGAGGTGTCGTGCCTGCCACGTAAATAAGAGGAATACAGAAGATTTTTATGTTTATTCTTTTTGCTCTGTTCTTACTTTTCCTTGTCCTTTTTCACAATAATTTTTTTCACTTTTAATCTTCTTTTTGTCACAATTGAAGGAAGATGAGTAGGTTGGTCCTCATTTGTCTAAGGAGGAATCAGTTGCCCTATTGTGGTACGAGCTATTTAGTCTTTCTAGGTATTATTCAAGAAAATTTAAAAATTGGTCCCACTTTCTGTTTCTAGTACTAATTGATTTGTTTCTTATATTTTCCCTCGACTTTAGGACTAGGTGGCCAAACCCACATTAACAGGGTACTACTATTAATATATATATATATATATATATATATATATATATATATATATATATATATATATATATATATACTATTATTAATGTCTAACTTGTCTAAAATAAAATTATTTTTAATACAAAAAACTAATAAAAAATGATTTATTTTAGTATAACATTTCTTTAAAAATTATTACACACAAAAAAGTAAATATTTTTAAATTTGACATAATAAAATATTTTAATTAAAATATAAAATTTAAAAAAAATATTATTACACCAAATTTTAATTTCCCTTTGTATATAAATAAGTATAGATATTTATTATTCAAATAAATAATATATTTTCTTTTAGAATCATAAGAAAAAGGCAGCATTAATTTATAAAATAAATAAAATATAAAATAAAGTGTTTTAAAAAAATTAAAAATAGATAAGTAAATTGTGTGTAACCGTGTCTTTCCAGCGGTAATAGTTGAATCCGTTTCCGTGATGTCAGACTCCTATATAAAGGAGAGTGTCCCTCATACGTGAACCCTAGAAACAAAGCGGCGACCACTCAGTCCTTCCTGCCTTAAAGATATTTTCACTTGATTTTAAGGCTTCCCTCTTTATTTTAATTTTTTTTTAATAATATTTATGTTGAGGGTGCCGTAAATAATAGAAAATACATGGTGAATTTGGAGTATTAATAGAATTTGAGATGCGAATTTTACATCGTAATGTCTCTACCTGCCGACAATTTATAAAAAAAAGAATCTTTAAATAATTTAAGTGAAGTTGCACCAAAACAATCTATGACAAGCATATAAAGAAAAAGGAAAAAAAGGAAAGTTGAAGTGTCCCACTAACTTTTAAGTAAGGAGAAGCATACAAATTTCTCTTGTCCCACTTTTACTTTAGGAATTGTATCGTATCCATTTTTCTATGTTTATTTTCACATAAATTTTCCTTTTATCACACATGTTTAAATTCCCAAGAGTAGTTGTTTGGTGTCTGTCTATTTACATCTAGAGAATCTTCTACAATAGTTGTATGGTACATTATTGCAGTAAGAGTTAAATCTAGAGCTCTCTAAATGCAACATTACCATAATCGTGCACTATACTTACATTGTAGAGGATCCAAAATACAAATTTGTTCTATATACCTTACATTACATGTTACAAATTTACTACAACATCTAAATTTACTCTGTTTAGTCAAAAATAGATTTCTTTGTAAATTATTATTTTTTTTAATAATTTCTTTGTAACACTATCATATGTTTGGCTCTTCATTACCTTCAAACTTTCACCTGCGTATGATTGGGTTTAGTTTTGAGAGGAATATACACTAATTATTCTTTGGTTTGCTTGTTTAGAGAAAATAAGGAGGAAAAAATTAAAATGAACTGTATCAAAGTTTTCTGTTTTCAAGTGGATAAAAAAGCTACAAATTAAATTGGAACGATTTTTATTTTAGATTTCATCGATTTATTTATTTCATTTATTTAGTGGAAGATTTACTTTCAATTATCACTTTTCCTTCTAATAAAGTAAATGGAGAAATAACTTAACTATATATTATCTTAGTATCTCTTTTTCTATAAACAAGGAACAATGGTTAATCTATTTATTTTTTAATAATTCTCATTTATGCATAATCTTAGTATTTTAATCTTTCTTTTCATAAATGAGGTATTTTTAAAAAAAATATTTAAAGTAATTTTAAGAAAAGTCATTTTAAGTGGTTATTATTGACACGTGAACTTTATGAGAGGTTATTATTATTCAAAATGGGTTAGTATATTATTATTAACACATGAACTTTGTAAAAGATTCCTCACTAATAATTGACAAGTGAACTTTATGTTAAATTGGTCTCACTTTCTGTTTTTAGTACTAATTGATTTGTTTCTTACATTTTTCCTCAACTTGAGGACTAGGTGGCCAAATCCACATTAATAGTGTACTACTATTAATATATATATATATATATATATATATATAAACCCAATTATATAAACCGAATAAACTAAAAGTTAATTTCACCATATGAGTGACAAAGTTTAACATCCCAATCCAACCCAAGTAGAATTATAATTCTTTAATTAATCATTACTCCATATAAGGAATTTTACTAACAAAGACAAAAAGCTAAATTCACATGTTGTGTTAATTATATACACGAAATAATAGCCTCTATATGAAGGGACCTCAAACACGTATAGTCCAAAGGTGAAGACCCATCAATGATCTATTGAGGCATTCTCAAATAGAAATGATTTAAAGGAATCAATTCTATATATAACATTTTGAAAAATTTCCATTTGTCTTTTTTCCTCCACCTATCATTTTCTCTTCATTAGTACTATTTGTTTGTGTTTCCTTTTATTAGACTTTGACAACAAGACTTTAACAACCATTGGCATAACATTAACATACGAAAATATCCAAAACATGGTTTTGTATTGTAGTGTTGTGTTGAGTCTATCCCACTTTACCATAATTTTTAAGCATCAAAGCATGTGAATGGATAGATAGTTGCAAACCACATGTAAAAGGACACCCACACAAACACATCGTGGGTATTCATGCATCCATCAATCACTAGCTACTCCATCTTAGGATGTTGTTTCTTATTCAATCTTCTAAGTTGTGATGATAAATTATATTTTAATGTCATGTGACACTCCAACCTTTATTTTTTATTTTTTTATAAAAACAAAAATTTAAGAGTTACAAATCTTGTTATTTTCTGGGCGACTTATACGCTTATGATTCTTCAATTGTTTTAAGTAAATTTTACGCTACTCATTTTACTCTATTTTTTTTTTACTAAAGGCAAATTTATTAAACACTTTCATATCCTATGCAATTATGTTAGTGCTATCAATGGATGCCACTGTACCTATGGAGTCACTAGCTCTACATATAAAACCAAATACTCAATTTGTCACAAAGAATCTCGTTACCTCTAAACGGCTAAACAAACCCACATGATAGAAGATTAATGCAATGTACAATATGCATCATATTTCAATTTGACCGTATAATTTGGCATTAGCTAGCTAGGCACATCCCATTGGGCAACAATTCACGACCCCACTTATATCTTTTACATTATAATATGGCATCAACATCATTATTACATGTTTGGAGATACCTCATATTTCAATGAAAAATATCATTAATTTAATTACTAGTGGTAAATCATCATTTTACATTATAATACGACCCCCACTCTATTTGTAACACTATCATATTAATAAATCATCATTTTGATCCTTAAACTAGTAATCTATTTTTAATATGGATTCTTAAATAAAAATGATATTTGTTTACTGTTGAAAATTATTTTCCTTTCCCGTGCTAAATACCAGCTTACACAATAGGTTCAACCTCTTTCTCCCAAAATCTTCCTTATTCCTCCTTACAACAATGAGAATAACTTAATTTGTCATGTGGGGCATAGATAAAATAATAAATGAAAAGAATTTACCTTATTTCTCCTTAGAAAAGATGAGGACCACTTCATCATAAATAAACAAATGGTTATTTCTTTCAATTTTGGCAAAAAGAAAATTAAAAGTGAAAAAAATTTATAAAATATGCTACTAACTTCTGAGTAAGGACAAATTTCTCTTTTAACTTTTAGACATTCACGTGAAGACTAGACCCTCATACTGTCATTCATCCATGATGCAAGGTTCTTATATAAAGGAGAGGGTTCATTTCAGTTTACCACCTTGAACCCTAGAATTGAATCAAAGCCTCTTATATAAAGGAGAGTGTCCCTCATACGTGATCCCTAGAATCAACGCGGCGACCACTCAGTCCTTCCTCTCACCGCTCAGTACTCTTTCCTCCGTTCGTCCGAGTCCTCCGTTCCGACCAAGAAACTAAGGTACCTTAATGCATTTTGTAAACGTTTATAAAACAAACAGACTTTGTCTTTTGCACAATTTAAGGTTTTTCTTGAAGAAAACCAAAAAAATATTGTTAACTGTTATTGCATGCCAGATGTTTGCAAGTTTGACAAGTTTTTGGAAAATATTTTGTTAGATTCAGTTTTCATCATGAAGCTATTTTTGAGAAAATCTAGTGAATCTGAACAGAAAAATGATTACATGTTTACTACATCATGGATTTACATAATCACACGAAGGGATTTATTGCCGCTTGAAAATCAAACTCCTATTTTGTTTTAAAGGAATTACACAAAAGGGTGTTATTAGATTATGGAAGCGACAATGAAAAATGTGTTAGTTTTATTAAGCTTGCTTTTAATTACTTTGAAGATTATTATCCTCAAAAGTTAAGCTAAAAATGGTAGATGACCCGAAATTGTAAATCTTTCAAACACTTCACTGATTTGATTAGATATACTTTACCTTCTGAAAAAATTTCAAGTAAATGGTGTGAATCCATCAAAAAATTTCACAACTTTTTCATCAGAATATGTACCAAGGACAGCAACAAAGTTGTAAAACATAAGATTTATTTAGTTTAAAAGTAGAGACTATGTATGCATTTCATTAAAATAGTGATTGTAAAGTGTAACTGAACTGTTATTTTCTTTTTCGTTCCTTGCTGTTTGATAATGTGTTCATGATGGAAAGTCCTCACAATATAATGCTTTAAGTATATTTGTGTGTTACTTGTTTATATTTGCATTTTCAGTGATATTAATCTTTACCATGTTACTAATACATTTTAGAGGATGTTTTTGTTATTTGTGTGTTTTGTAATTGCATATAACCATCCTCCCTATTCTTAGAAATATAATCCACCATTATCTTATTCATTAGCAGTCTTCTTAAGATACTATAGAAACTCAGACACAAACAAAATAGATTAATGAGCAGTCTTTTCAAGTTGCTATCGAAACTTTGGAACAAACAACAGAGATTAATGAAAGTGTTGGCAGACAAGAAATTTGATGACCGGCTTCCACTTAATTCTTCAAGAAATGCAATTTGGTGGTACTCTGCATTTCACAATGTTACTGCTACAGTTGGAGCTGGTGTTCCCAATCTCCCATATGCCATGTCTGAGCTGGGATGGGGTCTTGCTGTAACATTATTGATCTTATCATGGATCATCACATTTTACACCATGTGTCAAATGATTAAGATGCATGAAATTGTTCCTCGAAAATGATATTGGTCTTATCATGGATCATCACATTTGACACCATGTGTCAAATGATTAAGATGCATGAAATTGTTCCATGTGTCATTTGACACCATGTGTCAAATGATTAAGATGCATGAAATTGTTCCATGTGTCATTTGACACCATGTGTCAAATGATATCATGAACTAGGTCAAGATGCATTAGGGGTGAAAAGTTGGGTCTTCGTATTGTGTGCCACAACAACTTGTTGTTGCAAGTGGTTTGAACGTCGTATACATGGTTACTGGGGAAAAATCATTGCAGAAATTGCATGACACATTGTGTACTGATTGCAAAAATATTAAATTGACATTCTTCATTATTATTTTTGCATCAGTCCACTTTGTGTTGTCTTACTGTCCCAACTTCAACTCTATTTTTGTGTCTATCTTTGATCAACTGTCATGTCCTTAAGTTACTTTCCTATCACTTCGACAAAATATGTTAATAAGGAATTCAAGAAATGGGAAATTATAGTGATAGAGCTATGTCCACACCAAGAACAATTTTTGGCTTCTTTGATGCCTTTGGTAATGTGGGATTTGCTTATTGTGGACACAATGTGGTTATGGAAATCCAAGCAACAATTCTATCTACACAGGAGAAGCCATCAAAGGGTCTTATGATGAAAGGCGTGATTGTTGCATATCTAATTGTCGTTTTGTGCTACTTTCTGGTTGCTCTCATTGCTTTTATGCCTTTGTTAATCCGGCTTTTGTTTATTGTGGACACAATGTGGTTATGAAAATCCAAGCAACTATTCCATCTATAAGAGAAGCCATCAAAGGGTCCTATAATGAAAGGAGTGATTGTTGCATATCTAGTTGTTGCTTTGTGCTACTTTCCAGTTGCTCTCATTGGTTATTGGATGTTTGGCAATAGTGTTGATGACGACATTGTGTACTGATTGCAAAAATATTAAATTGACATTCTTCATTATTATTTTTGCATCGGTCCACTTTGTGTTGTCTTATCTTCCCAACTTCAACTCTATTTCATGTGTATCTTTGATCGCAGCTGTCATGTCCTTAAGTTACTCTCCTATCACTTGGACAAAATATATCACTTTGGAGAAACCAACATGTGCAATGGCAAACATGTTTGTTGTTATCCATGTTATTGGAAGTTATCAAATATATTCAATGACAATGTTTGACATGATTGAAACTATCATGGCGAAGAAGTTGAATGTTGAGCCTACAAAAATACTTCGTTTTATTATACGAAAGTGTATGTGGGTAAGTAAATTTTTTCCTATTATTCAAATCAAAATAATTGATGTAACTTTTAGTTGAATTCTTTTTATGATTTCAGCTTTCACAATGTTCGTTGCAATTACCTTCCACTTTGTTGCATCTTGTTTCTTTTGGTTATGACTCGATTTCAAAGTATTGTTGTATCACATGTGTTTCAGTCCACTTTGTGTTGTCTTACCTTCCCAACTTCAACTCTATTTCATGTGTATCTTTGATCGCAGCTGTCATGTCCTTAAGTTACTCTCCTATCACTTGGACAAAATATATCACTTTGGAGAAACCAACATGTGCAATGGCAAACATGTTTGTTGTTATCCATGTTATTGGAAGTTATCAAATATATTCAATGACAATGTTTGACATGCTTGAAACTATCATGGCGAAGAAGTTGAATGTCGAGCCTACAAAAATACTTCGTTTTATTATACGAAAGTGTATGTGGGTAAATAAATTTTTTCCTATTATTCAAATCAAAATAATTGATGTAACTTTTAGTTGAATTCTTTTTATGATTTCAGCTTTCACAATGTTCGTTGCAATTACCTTCCGCTTTGTTGCATCTTGTTTCTTTTGGTTATGACTCGATTTCAAAGTATTGTTGTATCACTTGTGTTTCAGTCCACTTTGTGTTGTCTTACCTTCCCAACTTCAACTCTATTTCATGTGTATCTTTGATCGCAGCTGTCATGTCCTTAAGTTACTCTCCTATCACTTGGACAAAATATATCACTTTGGAGAAACCAACATGTGCAATGGCAAACATGTTTGTTGTTATCCATGTTATTGGAAGTTATCAAATATATTCAATGACAATGTTTGACATGCTTGAAACTATCATGGCGAAGAAGTTGAATGTCGAGCCTACAAAAATACTTCGTTTTATTATACGAAAGTGTATGTGGGTAAGTAAATTTTTTCCTATTATTCAAATCAAAATAATTGATGTAACTTTTAGTTGAATTCTTTTTATGATTTCAGCTTTCACAATGTTCATTGCAATTACCTTCCGCTTTGTTGCATCTTGTTTCTTTTGGTTATGACTCGATTTCAAAGTATTGTTGTATCACTTGTGTTTCTATACACATCTGAAAAATGTGATTAGCAGGTGCTGTAAATATTTTTCAAAACTCTGCATTTTTTTAAACATGTTATATACCATTTTCTGGGCTTCACTTCCTTGTGCCACACTATTGAGTTTTATGGTGTGTATTGGTACAATGCATGTTATTATATTTCTTGGCAACTATAATGATTATTTCTTGGTAAAATTATGTGTTTTGCATTTCTGAGGGTTAAATTAATTTATGTGTTTTGAAATACTTATCTCTATTTAAATGCAACATAGATGGCCGTAGGCAGACATGACACTTTGGATGGTGGGGATCCCCTAACCTAAATCCTAAGGTTTTTCATTAGTTTTTGTTCAATTTTTTTTCTTCATATGAAAGGTGTAGTATGCCATTATTAAGTAGTGATTGTAAAGTGTAACTGAACTTATTTTTTTTTTTTCTTTCCTTGCTTTTTGATAATGTGTTGATGATGGGAAATCCTCACAATATAATGCTTCAAGTATATTTGTGTGTTATTTGTTTATATTTGCATTTTCAGTGATATTAATCTTTACTATGTTACTAATACATTTTAGAAGATGTTTTTGTTATTTGTCTTCTGTAATTGCATATAATCCTCTTTACTCTGCCCATTTCTTTTTCTCATTCCAGAATCAAAACTTGTTGTCATCTGCAGATTATCCCATGATGTTGGAACCACCTGTGTCCATACTTCCTACCCTGGTATTGAGGCATGCGGACTACAGCTACTTTCATCGAGTTCCGCTGTGGCTCATATGTATCTTCATTTTCGTCGTGGTGCTGGTAGTTGCATCAGTGCTGCGTTGGGCGATACTTCCACTATTCTTAGAATGGTGGAATGCACGAGCAGCTGGAGCCGTGGCGCCCGTTGAGTTCGAGCTGGAGGAGATAGTGGTAGAGGAGCTGGCGCCAGCCGCCCCTGCCCATTGAGATCGAGCTGGAGGAGATAGTGGTAGAGGAGCTGGCGCCAGGAGTTTAGTGTAGGATAGATTTTCATGACTGAATTTATCTATTTACTGCTTGTATGTTCCTAATTTGCTTCCAATTGTTTTATTACTTTTATTTTTGGTTAATTAGTGTTTAGTTGTTGTTGCGACTTGTCATGAAATAGGAGTCTGATTTTATCTTATTCCAGATTGTAAGTATGTGATATAGAAAAAGATTTGTGCGGTGACAATATTTTAAGCACAAGATTTGCGCGCACGCATACAAAATTTATAAATTAATTATTAAAAAAATTATAAATTTTTTTAATGTTTTTCTTTTTACTTTTTTTTTTTTTTCAGTTTTGTTTGTGTTATCAAATTTAAGGTTTGAAATCTTGTGACTAAAAAATTTGGTTGTTTAAGATTGGGAAGAGAATTATAGTTTGTAAGTGAAATTTTGTTTAATTTTTTAGTTTTTACATAGCTAAAATAAGTGTTTTTAGGAATAAAAATAATTTAGTGGAGGGAATTAGGAGTTAGCATTTTTTTAAACTGTGACTTGAATGAGTGGACAAACTAGTTAGGAACTAAAGTGAAGTGGATTAGAAAGATTTGATAGTATATATGATTTGAATGAGTGGACAAATTAGTTAGGAACTAAAGCGAAGTGGATTAGAAAGATTTGAGAGTATATAAAGAAATAATTGTTTGATGTAATTATCATTTCATGCACTATGTTACTCTTAAAATATATGCATGTAAGTGAAGTCAATTAAATTTAAGCAAGGGCAATTTGAGTTCTAATTAGTCAAGTAAAGTTAGTTTTTGTTTGTAAATTTCTTAAGGTTTAAACTATAAAATAAAGGAAAATGTTTCGAATTAATAAGAGACTTGTGTATATGCAAAACTGGTCTAAAGGTAAGGTGACTAAAACAATCGATTTAGGTCTTTAAAAAGTTAAATTTTTACTTAATAAAAATTCTTAATTTTTTTTTATTTAACATAAAGACATCATATTCTAATACTTTAAAATATGAACCTAACAAAATCTTATCTAAAATTAATATTATCTCAATAAATATTAAATTATTGACTTATTAATTGAAAAAGAAATATTATACACAATTGATGATATTAATTCAATAAATAATTTTTTATTATAGAATGTCTAAAAAAAATCTTTTTATAAAAAAATATACTAATTTTACTAAAATATTATTATAAGTTATAAAAACCTCCTACTAAATTTCATTTTAGGTTTCCAATGTCTTGTGTTGCGCTATGTATATGGTTCTAAGTTTTTTTGAGTCAAGGTATTTAAGACAACTTAGAATATACTAATGCATCTAATTAAAATAGTTTGAAGTTTCTCTTTGTTCGAGAAACAAATTTTTTAAAAACCTCCTAATAAATTTCGTTTTATGTCTACCAATGTCTTGTGTTGGTGGCTTTGCGCTATGTATATGATTCTAAATATTTTTGAGTCAAAATTTTCAAGATAACTTAGGATGTATTGATGTATCTAATTAAAATAGTTTAAAGCTTTGTGAAAATAATCACTATGATAAAATCAATATTCATGTAATTTTTATTATTGTGATTCACTTGAAAATTTTCTTACTCAATGTATGCATTATGGAGTCACCCATTTTTTAATTGGTTCTAAAATGATCTAAAAATATAACCTAAATGTATCTTAGTATAAAGATAATGCTCGAAAACATTCCCAAGCAATTGGTTTTCTTAAATAAATGGTATTGAATTTGATGCATAATTGGTGTGTATGAAATAATACTTATCGGAAGTGACAATTCTTTCGATGACTTTTTGCATTTTGAACGATTTTTTTTCTATAGATGAAATAGTAAATAAATTCGTATTCAACTGCGAGATCTGAAATTAGAAACATAGTATTTAACTTAAAAATATTGATATTTGTCAGTTGAACTACGTATTACGGATTTATTTTGAATGATTAATCTCAAACTTTCATCGGTAGAATACCTTCAATAAATAATAATAATAATAATAATAATAATAATAATAATAATAATAATAATAATAATAATAATAATAATAATAATAATAATAATAATAATTTCATTTTAAATTTATTTGTTTTCCTAAAAAATTACTTTATTTGATGAAAAAAAATCAAAATACAAAAGAAAATGTTGTCAATTTCACACTCTCAATGCATTGAGAGATACTTCAATTAAACTCTTATGTACTTTTTCTTTATAATCTACGCTCTCATAACTAAAGAAGTAAATATATTTTATATTTTAATCTATTTTGAGTAGTTTTATATTTTAATCTATTTTAGTTGAACTAATATTTAAATAGTTATTCGGTTATGTCAATGAGTTTTATAAT
>JBBPBR010000001.1:18368081-18387201 GCA_037974775.1 Cicer pinnatifidum | reverse complement strand
TTTATAGAAAAATTCGAAAAATTCTTTAAAGTTTCAAACAAAATCCATAAAATTAATTATCACCTTCAATATAATGTAAATTTCATCAAATGCATAACTCAAATATTCAAATAAATTCATATCTTCATTTCCAACAACGTCAAATTCATCATATTTACCATATTAGCGTGTGCTTGACCGACACTAATTAACTTCGGAGTAGGAATCCAACACTAAATATGACGGTTAAAATGAGTTTTTCTAGTAGTGAATGTTAATGAAATTGATAGCATATATTAAAAATAATTATAATTTTAAGATTATAGAAAGATACATTAAAAACGAATGATAGGGTAGACTACGTATGGCAACATTTATTCCTGATTATATTTTGTTTCAAATAGTTCATCTTTAGTAATTATTTTTTTAGTTATTTTATTTTTATAAAAGATAGTTTGATTAAAATTTAGTTAAAAAAATTGATATATATTAATTCATAATATGAAAGAGATACATCAATTTTTGTTAATTAAATTTTAACTTTGCCTCTTTTAAAAATAATTGGAGGAGGAAGTAATTATTAATTTTATTAGAAAAAATAGTTAAATTTTAACTTTTCTGTGATTTCTACTATGTTAAATCGACATTGTATTTTCCTGAATAGATATATTTTACTAAAATAATCTAACAATTGTAGGAAGTAAAACATTGGGTTGATAATCAAATTATGTTGGTTCTTCGTATATAAAATTAGTTGATTCATATATAGTGAGAGGTTGTTTCATAAATAAATCAATAGTTAATATTTTTATAATCACCTATAATTAATAATATATGTGTAGATAATGTTAACTATTAATCTAATAATCAATAATATTTATTAAACAAAATGCGGTCCATATCGAAAGAGAAATTTCGAGGATGCATTGTATGTGTAATGAGGAAGCAAATATTGTATTCAACTACAAATCAATTCCAACATATAAGAATATGATCACAGCCACAATTGCACTCATCTATTTCATAATGTGTTATTTTTTATATATCTTTTTTTTTCTCAATTATATCCATCAATCATTATTACATACAATACTTTCAAAATATGAATTCTACTTTATGTTTATAAGTATAGAAATTACACTAATAATTAATAAAAGTAATTTAATAAAATAATAATAATTTTATAATTTTTTTTAATTTTTTAATATATATGTAAAAATTATAATTGACATTCATTTTAATACGATAGTAGTATGTAAGCTATATGATAGATTGATGTTGGGGCACCAATCCCATATACACAATGAAAACCATAACACAACCTATAAAATATCTGAAGAGTGTGCAAAAGGAAACCAAGTCAAGAGTCGTATTTATTCAAAAGATTTTGTAACCACAAATAGAACTCTTGAACTACTTCACATGGATCTGTTTGGGCCAATCAAAACAACAAGTTTAGGAGGAATGAAATATGTTTTTGTTATTGTTGACGATTTCTCAAGATTCAGTTGGATATTATTCTTAAAACAAAAAGATGATACATTTGATGCATTTAAAATATTTTGCAAAAAGGTACAAACTGAAAAAGAATCCAACATCATTTATGTAAGAAGTGATCGGGGAGGAGAATTCACAAATACTTCTTTTAAAACCTTATTTGATGAACTTGGTATTTCTCACAATCTATCATGTGCAAGAACTCCACAAAGTGGAGTTGTTGAACAGAAAAATAGAATATTACAAGAAATGGCAAGAACAATGTTGGAAGAGTCTAATGTTGAAAGGTATTTTTGGGCTGAAGTTGTAAACACTTCTTGTTATATCTTTAATCGTGTATCAATGAGAATAATCATCAACAAACTCCCACATGAAATATGAAAAAATAGAAAACCAAATATTTCTTACTTTCACATTTTTGGTTGTTATAGTTATATTTTAAACAACAAAGACGTCATTGGAAAATTTGATGCAAAATCAGATAAAACAATATTTCTTGATCCGCTGTCGTACACGGGTCAAATACAATTGATAAAATGTAAATAGAAGAAATAACTCGAATCATTTCGCAAGGATTTCTGATATAATAATAATAATAATAATAATAATAATAATAATAATAATAATAATAATAATAATAATAATAATAATAATAATAATAATAATAACCAAATTGAAAATTGAAATTAAAAATGGGTTTTTTAGATTTTTGATTTAACAGATGAGCAAAGCGACTAATCAATTTATTCGAGTTTCAGACCTATCATAGATTCTATCAATGAGTTTAATTTCTAATTTGTGATTCTATTCTTATTTGACTATAGAATTGATCAAACAAGCGTAATCAATCCTATGTGAATTTGGTTTCTTTGATTGGATTAAGCATCACAATCATCAAAATATTACAATTAACGATCAAACGTCGCAAAGTTATAATTCAATTAAATTAGAAACCAAAACCAAATTTTGTCAAATAAATTTAATCAATCCGATTGAAATTCAATTTAAGCAATCAAAATATCAATATAATCAAATAAACAAGAATAAAATCATGAATCGAAATTGACAATGTAACCTGAATCTCAAGGTGTTGATGAAACTCTGAACTTGTGGATTAATCTTATAAAATTAGCCTTCCATGAAATTAAAATATAAACAGTTTATTTCTTGTAGCAATTTGAATCCTAATTTTTCTGTCTTTAGAAAAGAAACAAAACTGCCAATATACAGTACTTGATATTGGGCTTTAGGGTTTAAAAACAAGTGACCTGTTAATTAAAATTATTACAAAAGTCCAAATTACGAAATCTGCAATAGAGGTCCAGTAAAGTTCAAAATTGGTCTTTTCTTTCAACACAAAAGTTGTAGCTCAAATTTTTATCGTTCCAATGCTTACTCATATGCGCCAATCCGATATTCAGAGCTCAAGTTATGATCTATAGTGCGAGAAAGAATTAAAATACAAATAATAAAATTAAAATGCAAATAATAAAATTATAATTCAAATTCGACCCAAAATTTAGGAACAAACTAAAAATATTAATCTAAGCTATAAAGAGCTTTTAAAATACAAAACTAAAAAGCTAGAAACATGTGCCCAAATGCTATGATTAGTACAAAATGAAAAAGAATCCAACACCATTTCTGTAAGAAGTGATCATGGAGGAGAATTCATAAATGCTTCTTTTAAAACCTTATTTGATGAACTTGGTATTTCTCACAATCTATCATGTGCAAGAACTCCACAAAATGGAGTTGTTGAACGAAAAAATAGAATATTACAAGAAATGACAAGAACAATCTTGGAGGAGTCTAATGTTGAAAGGTATTTTTGGGCTGAAGTTATAAACACTTCTTGTTATATCTTAAACCTTGTATCCATAAGAAAAATCATCAACAAAACCCCGTATGAAATATGGAAAATTTGAAAACCAAACATTTCTTACTTTCACATTTTTGGTTGTTATTGTTATATTTTGAACAAACAAAGACGTCATTGGAAAAGTTGATGCAAAATCAGATAAGGCAATCTTTCTTGGTTATTCAACTGATTCTAAAGGCTATAGAGTATTTAATCTAAGAACTAAAGTTGTAGAAATTAGCATGCACATATTATTTGACGAGTTGATGACTTGGATATAAGTAAAAAGGACGAGGAAAAAGAAATTCAATCTGGTTTACAACATCAAGACAATTTGCAGGATGGGATTCGAACAAGAAAATCATTCAAGAATGATGAAACAACATGACAATGATATCTCAGATTGAACCAAAATCAATTAAAGAAGCCATAATTGATCTATCTTGGATTGAGGCCATGAAGGAAGAAATGATGCAGTTCGAGAAAAATGAAGTCTGGACATTGGTAACTGATCCACTAGATCAAACAATCATTGGTACACGATGAGTTTTCAAAAATAAACTAAATGAAGAAGGTAAGGTTATCAGGAACAAAACAAGATTAGTTGCTCAAGGATACAATCAACAAGAAGGTATATATTATGACGAAACTTTTGCTCCGGTTGCAAGGTTAGAAGCTATTCGTATTCTCCTTGCATATGCATCCCATAAGCTTATTAAATTGTTTCAAATGGATGTTAAAAGTTCATTTTTAAATGGATTGTTAAATGAACAAGTTTATATGAAACAACCTCTAGGATTTGAAAATCAATCAAAATCAAATCATGTTTTCAAACTTACCAAAGCTCTATATGGTTTAAAACAAGCACCAAGAGCTTGGTATGAATGGTTCAATTCATTCTTAATTAAAAATGGATTTTCAAGAGGAAAAATGGACACCATATTATTTAAGAAAACGGTGAAGAATGATTTACTTATTGTTCAAGTATATGTTGATGATGTCATTTTCATATCAACAAATGAAAAAAATGTGTGAAGCATTTTCAAAACTCATGTAAAGTGAATTTGAAATGAGCATAATGGGAGAATTAATGTATTTTCTCGGATTACAAATTAAACAATATATAAACGGTATTTTCATCTTTCAAGAAAAATACATTAAAGATCTGATGGTCAAATACAAAATGAATGAGTAAAAAATCATGTCTACTCCCATGCATCTATCCTCTTCGTTGGAAAAAGATAAAAATGGTAAATCTTTTTTGAAAAAGAATATCGAGGAATGATTGAGTCTTTTCTTTACTTAACTGCCAATATGCCTGATATAATATTTGCAGTGGGACTATACGCTCAATTTCAATTAGCACCAAAAGAAACTCATTTAACAACAGTAAAACGAATTTTTAGATATCTTGTTGGAACCACTTATCTTGGTATTTGGTATAGAAAATGTTCGAATTTCGAAAGAAAAAACACAAGTAGAGCATGTCAGTTCTTAGATGAAGCATTGATAAGTCGGTCTTACAGAAAACTAAACACAATAGCTTTTTCAACCACTAAAGCTGAATATGTCTCAACAACAAACTGTTGCTCATAAGTTCTTTGGATAAAAAATCAACTCGAAGACTACTCAGTAAGTTATTCAAGCATTCCAATTTACTGTGATAACACTAGTGCAATAAATTTGTCTAAAAATCCAATACAACACTCTAGATCAAAACATATTGAAATAAAACATCATTTTATTCATGATCATATCAATAAGAAATATATCGAATAAATCTTTGTTGATACTCAAAATCAACTTGCTGACATCTTTACAAAGCCTCTTGTTGAGGATAATTTCAATTTGATCAAAGAAAAACTGAAAATTATAGAAAATCTAGAAAATTCTGGTTAATATCTACTTCTGCAGAAAACGAATAACGTTTACCAATCTCCATTTTTCTAGACATCAGTCTCTGTTTTTCAACCAACATTCTCCTCTATGCCTTCACTTTCCCTCTCAAACCAAAAAGGGAAATCTTTGCATTTAATGCATGTGTCTCTTTGTTTGCAAAAGAGCACTGACACAAGCACTCCCACCCCCAAACTCTCTCCTCCTTCCCAAGGTTCAAAATAATCATTACCTATTTCTCTTAACAATCAGAAATTCTAAGTGGCATCCAAAACATCTAGAATGTTCCCCAACCCTAACTCCAAAACGTTCTCCAGTTCTTCTGCAGTTTCCTTCACCACACCAATAATGTTCTCAAAATCGAGAACATTCTCCTACTCAATCACCTCTTCCTTTAAATCCTCAAGAACATTCTCCAATTTGAGACTCTTCCCCAGTTTATACACCTTCTCCCTCCCCAAAATCAAAAAGTTCTCCCACTCTAGAACGTTCATCTTCATCCACATCTGAAGCGCCTCCACCCTCCCAAAAATCAAAACCAAACCCACTTCCTCTTATTTCATCCAAAAACTCCAAAAATTTCAAGGACAAATGGGCTAAACGCCCTATTGGAATAGGAAGAGTTTTTGTATTTGACAAATTCATAATCGATGGAAATGTTGTCCAACATCATACTGATGCTCTAGGCTAGACCTCTTTTCTACAAACATTTGAGCATTACTATCTAGATGTTGTACCAACTTTCTACTGCAATGCCACAACCTTCTCCGATAAATCTCTCATAATATCCCACATTAAAGGAATCGAGATAAGGTTGACTCCTGACATATTGGCCTCCATTCTCCAACTGCCTACAGAAGGACCTTCTATCTTTGGCAGCAAGTGGTACTCAGCTCTGAACCTCAAAGGGACAAAATTACTCTCTGATTTGTTTTAAGAAGTGTCTACTCGCTACCTCTCCACCTATCTCAAGCCCCTTCCAAAAGTTTTCAAAAACATGAGTCAACACACTCTCCTTCCTCACTATGGAAGCCATGATTATGTCTATGCAAATGATACTTTGATTATTTATCACCTCATCAACTACAAGCATCTTAACCTTCCTCATCTAATCATTCATCATATGATCTCCGCTGCCACCAAAGATTATAAGAAAAATACAGTTCCTTATGGAATGATCCTAACAAAAATCTTTAGGAATTTTGAAATTCCCCTCAAAACTAAAAAATCTCTCATCCAAATTTCAAAATTTTCCACCAAAAACCTCTCCCACATGAAAAAAATGTTTTCTGAACAACCTACTCCTACATCCTCTCATTTTCCATCTTCCATAAAAAGAAAACGCTCAACAAGGAGAAAAGTTATCCCTATACCAGTCCCCTTCTCACCACAAACATCTGACCACTCAACAGATGCACCAACTGAAACTGCACAAGAATGTTCTCTAGAAGCAATCCAAAATCCCAAAACATTCTCTGTTTTCCCCCAACCTTCAACCTTACCATCCACATTTTTTTTGTCCTACTCTCAAATTCTTCACTATCCTCCTCTAGGACTTGACACTTTATTACCCAACTATCATATAAGTACCATGTCCCACTTTTTGTTTCTCCACAAAAAACCAGCTCTTCCATATTTGGAATCAGCCAATTTTTAAACCTTCTTGAAAATACAACCCTTAATCAGCCATCCTCATCTGACACATTACCCTCCATGGAAACTTCCTTTGCCACTGTTCCATCAGTCTCCGTTTCTCCCGTTCCATCCAATACAGTTGTTTTAGCCACCTCTCAACCTTCAACTCATCCCCCTACTCCTACTCCCATGGCTGAACCTTCCAACTCTGTTATCATGGCAACCCTTAAGACCATCATGGCACGACAACTTCAGCAAGATCAGGAGACAACCTTGTTAAGGACTTGGCTCACAAATCAGTTGGCTCCCTAGCTGGGAATTCTGCCTCATCCACTTCATCCTGCTCCTACTTCTCCACTAGTTCCTAATCCTACAAAATCTTCTTCTTCTAAAGGATCTTCTCCATCTCTGGCACAATAAACGATCTTTCGTCTTCTTCCTTTTTGTGAGACAAAGGGGGAGAATTAATATAGTTTTTTAATTCTATTTTTAGAAATCTTTTTGTATCTAGGATTATCTGAATATGCTAAGGCAGAATGATATTTTGTATCTTCAAATGAATTAATGAAAAAGCAAGTTTATGTTGAAAATATATGCATGATTTAAAAATTCTGTCAATAAATTGAGGGGGAGCTATTAAGCTCTTCAAAATTTATATTAGAATCCGAATTAAAATCTAAATTAACATGTTTGTCATCATCAAAAAGGGGGAAATTGTTAAGAAAAACTCTCAAATTAAAGTTTTGATGAAAATAAACAAAGGTTAATTAAGAATGTTAATTATGATTTTAAAATGTTATGTTAATTTAACTTGTGCTTTTGAGTGAATTAATTCATAGATAGGAATCAAGCAAACAAAGAAATCAAATAAAAATTTAACAATTAAGGAAACAAGAAAATTATGGACAAAATGGAGAATAATCCCTAGGATCAAGACTAATCGCCACAGCCTCAAGATCAATCAATCTCCACTATTTTAACGAAGTTTTTGCCTCTGAATTTTATACTAAGTTCATTAGTACATCGCAAGGAACAAGAAGGATCCATTTCAGTCAAAGAAGGCTTTCGAATCATTAAGATAAAAGGTCTAAAATCAAGCTAGTTGAAACAGTATGAGTCTTCTTCAGCCAAATTGTCAAGAAAGTTTAATCAATCTTGATATGTACAAGACATCAAGAAGTCATCTAGAATGATCAAAACTGAACCTCCAGATTGATCATCAATCTCCAGAAAGTTCAAACTAACAGAACCTGATTGATAATCAATCTCCATTTTTGCAGAAGTACAACATTGATCTCCTTATCGATGCATAATTTTATAATCTTTCACCAAACTATTTTGGATAGAATCATGACTCCAAATCAATGATATAACATCAATAATTACATATGAAGCTTCGAGGATCATTAAACACTAAGGCAATTTGATCAAGGACATTTGTAACAACACCTGTCACACAAGATTGAAAATGTTCAAAAGCTGGAATATTTTTAATCATATATATTGGTTTTGGTCAAAACTGACAGAGCACTACCAACATCTCTTTTGACCATTATTAAATGCTCCAAAATGCCTATAAAAGAAAGACCAATACCCAGGAAAAATGCAGAAGTTCAAGTGCTATCAAGTCTCATAAATCATTCACTCTCACATACTTGAAATTCTCATTTTCACAAAGAAGAATCAATTCTAAACATTTATATCATATTGGGTTATTATTATTGAATTCTTTATAAATAATTGAATCTCAAACAAGAGTTGAGACATATCAGATTCTATCAAAAAATCTCATCATTATTGTAAAACTCAAACTATAAGAGTTTAAGTATAGTTTGAATAGATTGTAACAAATTCTATCAAGATCGAGAGGTGATTAATTTACTTTCTGGGTGGAAAGAAATAGAGGTTATAACAGATCAAAGTTGATTTAAGCTAGGTGTTGTAAAACCAAGAAGGTTCTTTGTTTTGAAACACTTAGTGGAAAATCTCATAGTTGTGAGGACTGGACGTAGCTTAAGTTGGGCGAACCAGAATACATCTTTGTGTGGTATTCTTTCTTTTATCTCTCTTTATTTATTAAGTCTGATTGATTAACTGAGATAAAAAATAATCTGCATTTCTGTTTCTAAGCTAACCAAGAACGTTATCAGTTTTCTGGTAAATACCAAGAACGTTATTCGTTTTCTGTTTTCTTGACCAAGATCATTCTTGAGTTAAATCTATAAACTTTCTTAGGAATTTTTAAATAGATAAATTTATAATTCAAATCCACCTTCCTTGTAAATCAATATTTCTACTTCATAATCTTCTTTCATACTCTCGAAAGTCAAATATATTGTTTTAAGATATTTTTGTTATCATCAAAACCAACTTGGTTCCAAAAAACGCAAGTGCATTAACCAAATGTAATCATAACATGGTGAAGTAAACTTTTCAATGGTCGCTATCTTATAGTCCTATTAGGCGTGCCAAGTTTGTTGTTGGGAATTTAGCAAATAAACACTAATTACTCCCAACTATGATTATCTTTTCTTCAAACGATTATACTAAGGAAAGAATTATATTCCTCAACTATGAGTTCCTTAACTATTCCAAAGAGTGTTAAATACGGTGTATTGGTGTTTAAGTTGTTGAACTAAGAATGCATAAAGTTGTAAAGTAAACTGATTAAATAATAGATAGTGCATAAAAATTTATTTTGATTGATTGAGTATGTTCAAATATATTACAAGTGCAAGTATTTATAGGAAAAATTAATTCTACTGGCCATAAGTTGTGGCATATAGAAATGCAATCATGCCCGACTAATTATGCGAATAATGCATGATAAATTTCATTTGAGAGAATTTGTGGCGCCACATGATCGGCCCATCCTGCCTATTTCTTTGGAATGTCTCGTTGGCAATATATGTGTGTGATTTTTTGTGGAACCGTGCCTTTGTGTTGATGTTGATCGTTATTTGCGCTAAAAACATGGAAGATTAGCTCAACTTCCAAATTATCAAGTTACATTTGAGCATTGACTCAGTCCCAAGCTTCTGCAACCCCTGTGAAGTTGATTAAGATTCAAATGACTCATATTCGGTTGTTTTTTGCCCACCTATATTAAAACCAAGTTGATTTGAAGAACAATGACCCTTTTGATGATAAAAATAGTTTGCCCACCTAAATGTGTTTAACTGTGCAAACTCTGTTTTATAATAGTTTAAAGGCTCTACATTGCATCCCCTGATGAACATAGAAAGAAAACTAACAAATAAAAAAAAAAATGCATTGTGCCTTTGGGAAATCAAACTCTTCTCTAACTCAAATGAACACGCCTTTGATGAATCTGACTAATTGAAGCTCACTCAAAAATTATGCATTTGATTATTCAGGCAACCCAGTTGATCGCCTAGAAAACATCCAATAAAGCCAACACTCTATTAAAATTCAACTATCTTAAGTCAATCCTATGCAATTATGTTAGTGCTATCAATGGATGTCACTGTACCCATGGAGTCACTAGCTCTACATATAAAACCAAACAGTCAATTAGTCACAGAAATATTTCTCGTTACCCCTAAACGGCTAAACAAACCCAAGATTAATGCAATGTACAATATACATCATAATGCAATCCAAATAAACACATTTTCTTGACCGTATAATTTGATATTAGCTAGGTAGGCACATCCCATTGGGCAACAATTCACGACCTCCACTTATATCTTTGACATTATAATATAGCATCAACATCATTAATACATGTTTGGAGAGACCTCATATTTCAATGAAAAATATCATTAATTTAACATAGATCATAAATTTAAAATAAAAACATATAATGCATAAGATTAGCTTGCCATTTAAATATCTAATGTACACTCCTTCAATTCACCCAACACACTAGGTGAGACTTCAAAAAGTTTCAAATTGAATTTTTTTGCTTCTTTCCACACTTGTTAAAAGATTCCTAATTAAAAGCTTGATTGAAGAATCATAAATAAAGTAACAAAGAAAAGTAGCTAAGGGTTGGTGAGTTTACCTTTGTTGACATATCCATAGGTGGTATAGTGGTAGTTCATAGAATATATATTAATAAATCGATATTTTGATCCATAAACTATTAGTCTATTTTTGATATGGATTCTTAAATAATAGAAATATAAAAAAAAAATAGTCTTTAAAGTGTTCTAAGCCTATAAAGTTAGTTACTAAATTATCATATTTTCTTCTATTTTCATAACTATTGAATGACTAAATTGATTGATTAATAATATTTAAGAGAATGATACTCTCTCCGTTCCAAAATAATTAAATAATTTGATCATTTTACTTATATTAAAAAAAAGTATATGAATAAAAGCGAAAATACCACTTTTACCAAATTATCATTGTTAGGTATTGGTACATTATAAATGTCATAAATGGATAGTAAAAAATATTACATTATAAATGATACAAAAAATATTAATTAAATAATACAATTGAAATGAAGTGTATTAAAAATTGAAATTTTATTTTTACAAAAGTGTGAATTATTTTATGATAGAGAGAATAATATATTTCTATAGTTCAAATACTAAACAAAACAGAGTGAGTGATAATTTCTGAACCAAATTTAATCAAATATGAATTGCAAGTGTGTGTTGAGAATACATATACAACTAATCTTCTCGTTTCTAAATAGCTCATTTAAAAGAAACGTGCTTTAAACACATTTTTTTTTATTAAACTATGTAAATCAATGGAATAAATATCCACTAAGATCTTTCCAAAATCTCCTTTAATTCACTAATCATTCAGTAATAGCTAGGAAAATATAAATAAGAGGCTTCCTACTAAAAGAAGAGAAAGCTAAATATTTCCCCATAGTGGCTGCCAAGTACCCCTTTTCATAGAATTTAGAAAGAGAAAAATAGTGAATGACTAGGAAAAAGTGGGAAAATGGTGGCATGGGGGAACCTACTAAATATATATTGAAGTACCAAGAAGTAGACAATAATGTATGTGGTTTGGAACAGACTCAAATGGGTTGGATCCACCATTACTTTTACAAGTCTTTTGTGTACAATTTAATAAGGTATTTTATTGTCGACAACACTACAATTTAATAATTTCTATGTACTGACGATATAATTTTTTTTTATACATTTACTTAATTAAACCACGCAATAACTTTACTCTCTTAAGTTAGCTTCTTAAATATCTCCTAAATTAATTGGATGCATATGAAAAAATATTTTACATAATCAATATATATAAATTAATATTTTGTCATAATTGTTTGGTTAATAGAAAATAGTAATTGTTTGATCAATATATACAAATTTTGTATCATAGATTTAACGTCTATTCAACTGCAATTGTTGTTTTGTGTAATGTTGTAGGGAATTCAAACACGTTAAACATACTAAAATCTATTGCAGTGTTGTATACGGTGAAGTGACTATAATGTCCTTAAATCTAAGTAAATAATTTGTCTCATAAATTTAATGGTTTTGTATATGATATTTCGTTTGTCCGTAACAGATCTAAACACTTGTTATAAAAAAATACTATATTATTTTTCATCCCATTACAAAAACAATGATAAACTTCTTATAATATTTTTGGTAACACTTGTTATAACCTTCTACTATATATATAATTTGCAGCGAAAAATCCAAAGTAAGCATTATACCCAAATAGAGGGACTAAAGCTTCTTCCAAACTGGATTTCAGTTATATGATGCCTTCAAAAGTGTTGCTATTGGTATATGAGATGAAGGAAACGACATTAATACTTGTCTCAGTACCTCTAACTAGAAAGGTAAAAGTCTAGTTATTCTAATTACACACAAGAGAGATTATTGTTTAACTTTAAAAAAGATAGATGTCTTTGCAACAAGTTGATGGCAAAAGAAAAGAGTATTCATCCTCACTTTCTATTATCTACTCAATGTGTGACCCATAACAAATTCTATGAATTCATGTTATGTAGACAATATTCACCAACATGTTACTAAGTTCATTCAAGGTTCGACTAATTTGGGATGGTCAATTATGCTCTAAGGGAAGACACAATTAGTGGAAAAAAACTTGAATACTATTTAAGCATCCTTTTTCTCATCATAATGATCATGATTAATCTTGTTAGTGGTAAGGATATTGAGACCACTTGATTAATTCAATCTCCATACATCTTGTTTGTGAAATGAACATAATTTGTACAAGCTTTGGAGAGAGGACAACCTAGAAAGAGAATAATTTGAGAAATAATATTGATAGCTCAATTGGTAGTGGGACTGTGTGGAGGCAGTACTTATCTTTCAAGTATCGGGCTTGAATCCTACGAAAGGCAAAAACTCGTTATTTCCACAGGGTGGATAGGGGGTGAAAAGATCGTGAGGTAGCACTGCCGATAACGGTAATGTCTAAGGTGTTACAAAAACAGGCTTCGAGCCCAATATCTGGGAGATAAGTACCGCCTCCACACATTCCAACTACCAATTGAGGCGCATTTTTATGTAACACCTCAACCATTATTGTTACCGGAAATACTACATCACGATCTTTTTGCCCCCTATCCACCTGGTGGAAATAACGAGTTTTTTTCTTCTGCGGGATTCAATCCCGATACCTGAGAGATAAGTATCGCCTCCACACAATCCCACTACCAATTGAACCATATAGTATAAAATAGTTGACGGTGTATAGAATTTGTGAAAAGTTATTTAAACACTGAGTAGAGGTAACTCTTTATGAAGACGTACACGTCAACTTTTTGGCTGAGGTGAAAAATATTTGCATATGTGGAGGAAATAGTATAAGGTGACAACACAGTCTGTTTTAAATATATATAATAGATGAGTGAATTGGATCTATATGTGTGTGTCCACTACGTTATTATAAATCACAACGAGGTAGGACTTATGGCACGGGGAAGGGGGTTGAGACAAGGTAACCCTCTTTCCTCTTATTTGTATGTCCTTTATGCGGAAGGATTAACCTCTTTACTCCAATAGAATGAGAGAGGTGGTCGTATACATGACATTAAGGTATGTATGCATGCACCAATAATATCACATTTATTATTTATGAGGATAGTTTTTGAGTGTGAGAGCCACATCAGGTGAGTTTCAAGCTTGAAGCAGGTCCTAAATAGGTAAAAAAAAGCCTCGAGACAATCAATTAATATGCACAAAACAAGAAGCTATGGGATGGCGAGATTGAAGAGGCACAAGCCATAATTCAGATTGGGAAATGTAGCAGTGTAGAAGTGCATAGTTTAGGAGCAACAACTTGCAAGTTCTGATTTTGGAATGACGAATTGGTCCCCACTTGATAGTTTAGGGGTGATAAAATGTATATGCAGATTTTTTTTTCCCAACAATAGGGAACTAGGACAATTTCTTATCTATTGGTTAATTGATATTAATTCACATGCATTATGACAAAAATAAAAGTTAAAGAGAACAATGCTTAGTAGTTTGATAATCGAAGTTTACCTCAAGCCATCTATTGACTCCAATGTATCCTTGCTAGAATCATAACTCTTCCAACGCAAACGCCAGTGGACATAGCTCCACACTCATAATACAAATATAATAATGTCAACTATGACTTATCAAAACTTTTATATTGACATTTTTCCCCATTGGTCACATTACTATTAGCAACACAACCATAAGAACCAAATTCACTTGAAATTGTAGATGTTGAATTACTTTGTAATTCTGGCTGGTTAAGAGATAGAGCAAACCACATTCAACTTGAAAAACTCATCAATGTGGCATGCATAAACTTTGCACAAATCATCGTATATAAATAATGAAATTCGTAGCATAAACTTTGCACAAATCATCGTATATAAATAATGAAATTCGTAGCATTTACAATGTTTGAAAAGGTTAAATAAGACACGTTGCACTTTATATCATAAGAAGAAATTTTATTCTTGTACATATATGCACTTACTAAATTATAAATAATAAACAAAACACCTATATTTGGAGCAATTTGCACAAATAATCACATTTTTGAGACTCCCAAACCATTCATTTGACACATAATCACATTTTTAGCCACATAACTCTATTTGTGCCACCTCACATATTTGCTTAGTTATCATATCTATAATCTCTTCTCTTTTTATTCTTCATATACTACACAATTTTATTTCATCAACAAAAAAAAATTTAATAATAAAAAAATTAATAATAGCTCATAATGCAATAAAAGTTTCTCTATTATTTATCTATCATTTAATAAATGTGAATTTATTCAGTAACCATTTTTAATGTAAGTCCAAATATTTTGTTTTTTGTTGAACCAAAATTCAAGAATATACGATACCACAACCTCGAGACATGAACCATTGTTTATGCTAACTTCCTCTCCAATTTCAGCATAATAAAATTGCTTTTGGGGTGTTTGTTGAAATGCAACTGATGTTTATATTTATTTGAGTAGCCGACTTTGGTATATTTTTCCCATCTTCTTCTTCCACAGGGGATTGCTAGCCACTGGAAATGTATGTTCTATTTTATGCCTAACATTTAGTTACATAATTTTTATGTTATATTTCATTTACAATATCAATAATTAAAAAAAAACTAATTTTGTTTAATTTATGTTGATGCTAATTATTGATGTTTCATTCAATAAATTGTATATTTTGTCTCATTTCTGTAAGTTATTATGAAGTCATTTGCTCTTATTTTTTTAGACCCTAAGATCTTGATAGTTTTTAATTTCTATCATTGAAATTAGATTTATTGTTACAACGCATATTTTTTTTTAGCATTATAAATCAACTGGACAATGGTTGAAAATAACACAATTCTTGGAAAGTTAAAGTTCTCAAAATAATTAAGGAACAATAATAACAACATATTTGTCTACATGATAATTTGAAACCTCTAATTCATGTTTTTAAATTTACGTTCTCCAAATCAAATTTTAATATTTGCTTTTGTATTATAACTGAATAATGAGTGACATTATATTTGTTACTTTTGACTCATATAACTCAACAAAAACGACCCGACACAGTTGACGATGAACAACTGGAGGCTACAAATTAACTTTAAACAAAATAATTTAGATTTGTCACAAATTTATAAATGGTTATTCCATTCTGACAAGTGAAGTTTACGAGGAAACAATTATTTCCTCAATCTAATTTTAAATATCTCATTTACCATTTATTTGTGTCTCAAATTACTTGTCATTTTACATTACCAATACAACAGTAATTACTTTTTTCTACTAATACTCTTATTTATCATATTTCAACTCATCAAATTTTTCCGCTAACTACAATTAATAAAAACATTTGAGTAAATGAAACATTTTAACATTGAAATCATTTTCTAAAAAATTGTATACACTTCAAATGAGATATTGAAAATGAGACGGAAAAAGTAGTTATCTTGAAGAGTGATGTTGCTTTTCACGCTAATACAATAAAAACAAAGTATGTATCAATTCTAGAATTATTCTACTATAAATGAACATATTTTCATAATTGAATTTAATTAATGTTTTTTTTTAAATTGCACTTATAATATACATTTGTTTTAGTTCAAACTTTTGCCTTTAAGATAATCTATTATCGTAGAAAGAAAAGTAAATTACTATCAATTCAAATTGTTCAATCATTTTTTAATTTCTTTAGTTGCCTTGTGAATTTTATATATACTAATTTTACTTTTAATTTTTTTTCAAGTTATTCTTTTATGATGTGACTAACACTTTAGTGTCAATTTCTTTCTACATAATTCATTAAACTATTACAAATAAAATTATAAATACAACTTTTGTGTTTGATTTGATATCTAAGTCATTGCATTTATACTATTTGTTAGACATTAGTCCATTTTGATATTATTGACAAACATACATCATTTGATAAATCTAACATTTTAAACTGAGTAAAATTTCAGGAACAACAACTCAACCCTACATACTTGAGACAATTGCTTGGAACTCAAGGAATCAACCAAAGTTGGAAGACTTACTAAGAAAATCGATTAGGCAATCGATTCTATAAAAGGGTTGTATGAAAATCTGTATTCTGTGATTAAGGCAATCGATTGGCACATCCAGTGATAGTTTGTAAATCACAGAACCAAGTCTTTAGTGATTAAATCGATTGTGCAAATCACAGAAACCAAGCTGATAGTAACATAATCGATTGACAAATCGATTGTACAAGTCACATAACCAAGCTTTTAGTAAACAAATCGATTGGCAAATCAATTTCGAAAATAAGGTTTCAAAAAGAACATGTTCTATGATAAACACAATCGATTGGACAATCCATTATAACAAATTTCTTTGTAACTTGTTTGGTATCAATCGAGTGAGAAATCGATTGAATGAACTAACTGGTAAATCATTTTTCAAAAACATATTACATAATCGATTGGCAAATCGATTTGCTTGAAATAGCTAACTCTCTGTAATAATCCTAATTGATTGACAAATCGATTTGATGAAAATAACTGAGTCCCTGTGACCAGTGAAATCGATTGGTAAATCGATTGGAACAAAAGTTTAAGTTACAGGGAAAGACTTAGCCTATTGCCAAAATCGATTATGTGAATTATGTGAATTATGTGAACTATTGAATCAACTGAGTAATCGATTGTTTTGATCTCGTTGTTTGAACAAAACACCTTTAATCAATTATGCAATCGATTCCAATATGAACTGCATATGAATGTCTGAAAAGTGCATTAAAATAATCGATTAGGAAATCGATTAGTTCATATAGTTTCAAGATTCAAGAAAAACAAGAAACGCGTTAATCGATTGGGAAATCGATTGATTCTGTTTAATACATTAATGAATCGATTGGGCAATCGATTTATATGTTGTTTTTCAGAAACTATATAAACGATTTCAATCACTTTCTCTCATAAACGAACTTTCATATCTTTTGACACTACTTTGATATTACTTTTTTAGAACAGAACGAAATATTCTTCATGATCTTAGAGAGCTGAAAAAGACAACTTGAGAGAAACAAGGATATCTCACAAAACACTTCTTTGGCAAAGTACTTCTTGTGTGAGATTCATTGTAGTGATTGAATCATCCTCTGTATTCTTTTATCTTTTCTGTAACAACGTTTTTGTAAAGAAAGAACTGGAAAACCCAGTGTGGAAACTAGTAACTATCTTCGTTGGTGAAGAAGGTGTTCATCAAGAAGAAGTTTCATCGATATCTTGTGTGAGTTTGGCGAGTAACTCCAAGGATTCGGTGGCTGTGTAATAGAAGCGAGAGAGTTGGATAGATAGGCCGTGTGTGTGTGCTGGACAATCTGTAAAATATACTCTAGACGATTCTATTGGAAAAAGGATGAAATCGGTTCGATTTCAGGACTGGATGTAGGCTGTCTTACGGACGGCCGAACCAGTATAAATCTCGGTGCACAATTTTCTTATCCCTTCTCTTTATTTCAATATTGCATGTATGCTTAATATTGAATGTATGTGTTAGCAAAATTCTGTCTTGATTGATATTCTGTATGAGCATTGTATGTGTACATGTATATTGATTTACATGCAATCTTTGTTGCTGCATAAATTCTGTAAAAGACCCTTGTTAACCTGTTTGATAATTTTGTGAAACTTAGTATAGGGATTTCGTCTAAGTTTTAGTAATTAGAGGCCGTTAATTCCCTACACTATTAACATATAAGATTTGTTTAATAAGAGCGTGAGTTCAGGAAACAAAATAAAAATGAGACTTATAAATGATTAATTTTAAAGGAGACTTATAAATGATTAATTTTAAAGGAGACTTATAAATTATATATATCATATAATTTCTAATAGTTATTAATTTTTAAAAAAAAAATCTCATAAAACCTGCGTAACGTGCATATTGAAATCTAGTTCTAATATATCATAATAGAAGATTGTGTGAAATAAATTATGTATATCATATAATTTCAAATAGTTACTAATTTAATAAAAATAAATCTCATGACATCCGCGCAATGTGCGGGTTGAAATCAAGTTTTAATATATCCTAATAGAAAATTGTGTAAAATGAATACATCATGCAAGACTAAAATTAGATATACGTAAACAAGGTAAACCTAATAAGAAAGAAGGAATTAATAAACTACACTAAACCAAAATTAGTTAATATGCGAAGTAATTTCCAAAGCTCTTCAATAATAATAATAATAAATGTTATAATTAAATAAGGTAAAAGATTAAATATTCAATTTTACTTTTTTTTAAAAAAATTTATAAGTGAAACATTGTTTTT
>JBBPBR010000001.1:18336568-18367776 GCA_037974775.1 Cicer pinnatifidum | reverse complement strand
AATGTGAAATAATATATATTTTTTAATATGACAAGAGTGAGAAGCGTAGAAGTTATAATGTGTGAAATGAGAGGTGTAGTAGTATAAAGCCATGTAATATATTTAATAGTTAATAACAAAAAATATATATGTTACAATCGGCAATTGAAGGTAAAAATCATATTAGTTTATGGTCGAAAATTATTTTCTTTCTCCATGCTAAATGCCACCTTACACAATAGGTTCAACCTCTACCTTCTAAATTCTTCCTTATTCCTCACAAAAATAGAATCACTTCATTTGTCAAGTGTCTTCCAAATTCTTCCTTATTCCTCACAAAAATGAGAATCACTTTCATTTGTCAAGTGGGACATGTAACACCTCGGCCCTCTAGCGTTACCGGCAATGTTACCTCACGAGCTTCTCGCCCCCAGGCCTTCCATGGGATTCGAGCCTGGTACCTAGAGGTTAAGTACCGTCTCATTCTGTAACACCCCGGCCCTCTAGCGTTACCGGCAATGTTACCTCATGAGCTTCTCGGCCCCCCTTTCCCTCATGGAAATCTGGCGAGTTTTTGCCTTCCATGGGATTCGACCCCGGTACCTAGGGGTTAAGTACCGCCTCATCACAATCCCACTACCAATTGAAAGAATTTTCCTTATTTCTCCTTATTAGAAAAATGAGGACCACTTCATCATACACAAACAAATGGTTATTTCCTTCAATTTTGGACCACTCAGTCCTTCTTCCTCCATTCGTCCGACCACTCAATCATCTTTCATCTGTTCGTCCGACAACTCCGTCCTCTGTTTCGACCAAGAAACAAAGGTACCTTAATGCATTTTGGAAATGTTTAACAAACAAGCTTTGTCTTTTGCACAATTTAATGTTTTTCTTGAAGAAAACCAACAAAATATATTTAACTATTATTCCATGCCAGAAGTTTGCAAGTTTGACTAGTTTTTGGAAAATATTTTGTTAGATTCAGTTTTCTTCATGGAGCTATTTTTGAGAAAATGTAATGAATCTCAACAGAAAAATCACAACAACAACAACCATGACGACAACGAAAACAACAACAACAACAACAATAATAACAACGACGATGACAACAATAACAACGACAACAACAACAACAAACCATAAATCCTTATATAAAGGAGATGGTTCATTTCAGTTTACCACCGTGAATCCTAGAATTGAATCAAAGCGGTTCTAACTCGTCCTTCATCCGTTCGTTTGACAACAACAACAATAATGGCAACAACAACGACAACAACCAAACAACAACAACAACAAACCCTAAACCTTTATATAAAGAGGATAATTCATTTCAGTTTACCACTATGAACCATAAAGTTGAATCAAAGCGGCACTCACTTCTCCTTCTTTCATTCGTTCGACAACAACAACAATAGCGACAACAACAACAATGGCAACAACAACCATAACACAACAACAATAAAAATGACAACGACGACAACAATGACAACCACAATCACAACAACAACAACAACAACGACAATAATAATAATAATAATAATAATAATAATAATAATAATAATAATAATAATAATAATAATAATAATAATAATAATAGTAATAATAATAATAATAATAACAATAATAATAATTGTTATAATCAAATAAGGTAAAAGATCAAATATTCAGTCTACCATCAACAATGAGAACAACAACGACAACAACAACAACAACAATAACAAGAGCAACAGCGAGAACATCAACAACGACAATAACAACAATAACGACAAAGATTACAACAACAAAAAACCCTAAACCCTTATACATAGGAGATGATTCATTTCAATTTACCACCGTGAAACCTATAATTGAATCAAAGCGGCACCCTCTCCTCCTTCCTTCGTTCGTCCGACAACAACAACAACAAAGACGAAAACCACGACGACGACAACAACAACAATGCAACGACAACAACAACAACGACAACAACAACAACAACAGTAAACCCTAAACTCTTATATAAAGGAGATTGTTTATTACCTTTTACCACCATGAACCCTAGAATTGAATCAAAGCGGCGCTCACCCCTTCTTCTTCTTTTCGTCCGACCACAATAACAACAACAAACCCTAAACCCTTATATATATGAGATGGTTCATTTCATTTTGCAACTATGAACCCCATAATTTCATCAAAGCGGTGTTTTCATTTTACCACCGTAAACCTTAGAATTGAATCAAAGCGGCGTTTACTTGTCCTTCCTCCGCTCGTCTGACAACAATAATGACAACAACGACGACAACAACAACACCAACACCAACACCAACGACATCGATGAGAACAACATAAACCCTAAACCCTTATATAAACGAGATGATTCATTTTTGTTAACCACTGTGAACCCTAAAATTGAATCAAAGCGGCACTCGCTTCTCCGTCCTCCATTTGTCCGACAACAACAACGACAACAACGACAACAACAATAGTAATAATAACAATAATAATAATAATAATAATAAGTGTTATAATCAAATAAGTTAAAAGATCAAATATTCAATTTTACTTTTTTTTAAAAAAAAAATTATATGTGAAATATTGTTTTTTTTTATTTATAATGTGCAACAATATATAATTTTTAATATAACTAGAGTGAGAGGCGTAGAAGTTATAATGTGTGGAATGAGAGGTGTTGTTGTTGTTGTATGTCATTCAAAAGAGTCAAATTATTTGTGATATAGAATCGAAGTATGAGAGGAGCGGCTCCAAATATCTAACATGCAAAATTTAAAACACATGAGTAGTTTTAGTAATGCTGCTAAAATATGGTAATTTTCTTAGCCTACCAAAGTGACAACTGACAAGTATCATGAGGAATTTTCGCTATATTGAAAAAATGAAATGATGTCTATCAAAAGAAATATGTCATAATCCCATGTGCCATAAGGTGAGAAACATTATTGATGTTAGATGTAGAAATGGAATGCAAACTAGTAGGGAAATCTGAATTAGGTGTCAGGGTTGGATTTGGTTAACGGTGTGAATTAAAATAAATCTTTACAATTAAAAAATTATTTAATAATTAAAATATTCAAAATTAAGTATTTAATAATTAATCTTGAAAAGAAATGCGATGTAGACATTATAACTTCTACGCCTCTCACTATTGTCATATTAAAAAATATATTTTATTGGACATTAAAAAATATATATTGTTGTTGTTGTTGTTGTTGTTATTGTCGTCCGAAAGTGGCAACTGACAAGTATCACGAGGAATTTTTGCTTTATTGAAAAAAATGAAATCATGTCTAACAAAAGAAATATGCCATAATCCCATGTGCCATAAGGTGAGAAACATTATTGTTGTTAGATGTAGAAATAGAATGCAAACTAGTAGAGAAATCTTAATTAGGTGCTAGTGTTGGCTTTGATTAACAATGTGAATTAAAATAAATCTTTACAATTAAAAAATTATTTAATGAAACGAAATGCAATGTAGATTATAACTTGTTGTTGTTTGTTGTTGTTGTTATTGTCGTTGTTGTTGTTGTCGTTGTTGTTGTTATTGTTGTTCTTGTTGTTGATGCCTATCAAAAGAAATATCACTACAAGAAAAACAACATTTTGTGGCCAACTTTATATATATTTTGTGGCCGAATAAAATCCTCACAAATTAGTGACCGAAAAAGCCCTCACAAAGGCCAAAATTGAAATTGGTCTTTATTTGTGGCTGAAAAAGCCCTCACAAATTTTTAAATATTTAACTGGATTTTGTGGCTGCCTAAGCCCTCACAAAATAGCAATATTGTATCCATTTGGGTTTTTTGATTCCATGGAGCATCTCTCAGTGCTTCTTGCAAGTGAAGTTAGGCTAGGTGAACCAGTTCAGTATAGATGGATGTATCCATTTGAAAGGTGATATATATATATATATACATCTCTTTAATTTCAATATACTTCAACTTATATATACATGGAGCTTATTGTACATCTCTTTGTATATTATAGGTTCATGGGTTATTCAAAACGGTCGGTGAAAAACAAAGCTAGAGTTGAGGGCTCAATTTGTTCATATTACCTACACCGTAAAACAACACACCTTTGTTCTCATTATTTCAACAATGAAACGTTGTCACCAGTTAACGGAAGAAACGCTACTGATAGTGTTATACGTCATCCACATGGAGCTTAAATCAACCTCAACCAGTTAGGGCTCCTCCTTCGACTACTGGTGGTGCCATTGAAGATGAAATTCAATTTCAAAGCATGATGTCTCCTCCTCCAACACAAATAACAATACTTTTGAGGGACTTCTTTCATCGGGTATGAATGCAGGAAATAATGATGGTGGAAGTGGAGCTGATCAGAGGAATTATTATGAGGATTGATGTGATTTGAAGAATTTAATAATTTATTTTTGGGTTGTATGACATTATTGTGTGTTTAATTTCCACTTTGTAAGACATTAATTGTTAATTTTGGAATGCATGTTTTATTTGATTTTGTCGTAATTGCTATAACTAGCTTTAATTATTATTAATATTATATTTTTATATATAATATTTATTTTAATTTTAATATTTAATTTTAATTTTAATATTTAATTTTAATTTTAATATTTAATTTTAATTTTAATATTTAATTTTAATTTTATTTAAATTTTAATTTAATTTTAATTTTAATTTAAATTTATTTATAATTAAAATTAATTTAAATTAATGTTTAATTATAATTATAATTTTTAATTTAAATATTTAAATATTTTACTATCAATAATTTAAATATTTTGTTATTAATTTAAATATTTTATTATTTAAATTAATCTTTAATTTAATTATTAATCTTTAATTTTAATTTAAATATTTTATTTTAAATTTTTAATTATATTAAGATTAGTTTATTATATATTAAATTTAATTTATAATTACATTATATTTTAAATTTAATTTAATTTTTAATTTAATTATAATTTAAATTTTAATATTATATTTATATTAATTTATTATATATAATATTATAATAAATTATTAATTTTAAATTTAAAAATTAATTTATTAAATACGTAATATTTTGTGGCGGCCTATGCCCTCACAAAATATATAATTTTTTAATCAGGATGGCATTTGTGGCGGCCAAAAGCCCTCACAAAGGAGGGAATTTGTGGTGGCCTGAGCCCTCACAAAGGTCCAATCAGAAAAATTCAGCTTGTCCTTTGTGGCAGCCTATTCCCTCACAAATGCAGACTTTTGTGGCTGCAAAAGCCCTCACAAATGCCAACCTGTTTCAGACACTTTGTGGCTGCAAAAGCCCTCACAAAACTTTGTGACCAGCTTCTTTGTGGCTACCAAAGCCCTCACAAAATCCAACTTTGTGGCTGCTTATACCCCTTTGTGAGGGATTTTGACCCTCACAAAAACCTTGATTTCTTGTAGTGTTATATGTCGTAATCCCATGTGTCATATGGTGAGAAATAACGAAATGTGATGTAGACGTCATAACTTCTACGCCTCTCACTGTTGTCATATTAAAAAAATGTATATTATAGCATATTATCAAAAAAAAAAAAAAAACAATATTTCAATTATAAATTTAAAAAAAAAAGTAAAATTGAATGTTTGATCATTTACCTTATTTGATTATAACACTTATTATTATTATTGTTGTTGTTGTTGTTATTGGTGGTGTTGTTGTTGTTGTTGTTGGTGTTGGTGTTGTTGTTGTTGTTGTTGTTGTTGTTGCTGCTGTTGCTGTTGTTGTTGTTGTTGTTGTTGTTGTTGTTGATGCTGTTGTTGTTGCTGTTGTTGCTGTTGTTGTTGTTGTTGTTGTTGTTGGTCGTCCTGCCAAAGTGGCAACTGACAAATATCACGAGGAATTTTTGCTTTATTGAAAAAATAAAATGAATGATATATATCAAAAGAAATATATTATAATCCCATGTGTCATATGATGAGAAACATTATTGATGTTAGATGTAGAAATGAAATGCAAACTCGTATGGAAATCCGAATTAGGTGCTAGTGTTGGATTTGGTTAACAATGTGAATTAAAATAAATCTTTACAATTAAAAAATTATTTAATAATTAAAATATTCAAAATTAAGTATTTAATAATTAATCTTGAAACAAAATGCGATGTAAACATTATAACTTCTACTCCTTTCGCTCTTGTCATATTAAAAAATATATATTATTGCACATTATAAAAAAAAACAATGTTTCACTTATAAAATTTATAAAAAAAAAAAAAAAGTAAAATTGAATGTTTGATCTTTTACCTTATTTGATTAAACACTTATTTTTATTTTGATGTTGTTGTTTTTGTGGTCGTCCCGCCAAAGTGGCAACTGACAAATATCACGAGGAATTTTTGCTTTATTGAAAAAAATGAAATGAAATGATGCCTATCAAAAGAAATATGCCATAATCCGATGTGCCATAAGGTGAGAAACATTATTGATGTTAGATGTAGAAATGGAATGTAAACCAGTAGGGAAATCCAAATTAGGTGCTGGTGTTGGATTTTTAACAACGTGAAATTCTTAAAATAAATCCTTACAATTAATAAATTATTTAATAATTAAAATATTCAAAATTTAGTATTTAATAATTAATTTTGAAATGAATTGCGATATAGACATTTTATCTATTTATTTTTTATCTACTAATTTAATTTAAGAAAATTATTGTAGCACTTCTCAGCTCTCGACGTTCTCAGCAGTCTTAGTCTCAAAAACCAACAATTTAATGTGTTGCTAAATCTCAGCGAAAAATGTACACAATTTTAGAAACAAGTATTTGTTCTCAACTGACGTTGTAACAGAAAAAATTGATCATCACACCCACTTTCTTTCAAAAATATTCTTTATTCCAAAAACTTCTAGAATAAACAATTATTTTCAAAAATAAATTAACTCATTCACTTAAAATCAATTACAATTCAAATCTATAATAATAAGATAAATCAAATACACATCTATTATGTAAAAAATAAATAAATCAATTCATTATTATACAGATATGTACTACTTCTGCGAAATGAGTATTATCTCATCATATAGAGCATCGACTCATCAATTGTGGAGCACAAGACTCATTCTTGTGGAGTTCAAAACTCATCTAATGTAGGACACAAGACCCAAAGTTCAAAATTCATCTAATATGAAGTACAAGACCTATCTATATGGAGCACATAACTTATCCAGGTACATAATTGTGTAATACAAGACTTGTCCATATGGAGCGTAAGCTCATCTCAAAAACATTAAAAACAAATTGTTTTTAACAATCATCTACATAAAATCATATTTAAAATATAATATTTTATTTAAATATACAATAACAACAATCGTTCAAAAGCACGTACTAAAACAACCTTTCAAAAACGACAGATACAAACAAACATAAAAATGACAATTCAATAAATAAAATAATAAATAAATCAATTTCATAATCTAATATTATATTTCATAATATCCGGACTTTCCTATAGTTATATTTTTGACAAAATATATTTTGTGAAAATTACTAGTAAAAATATCTAACTGTTTTCTCATCCCAGTTCTCAAAATAAATGTATCATAGAAGGTTTAATGGGTGTGATTACTCACTTGTGTGAGTCAAAGCTAAATTAAACTTACCAATATTTCCTTGATTAATTTACTCATTGCTACCTAAATGTATATGCCTCTCATTTTTTAAATTTTGCATGAACTTATGTGTAACTTTAGTGCATTTATAATATTGTCTCCTACAAATTTTGATTTGAATGGAGATATGGTTTTTGTGTGGTTTTGTTTGACTCCTTAATACTAGATAATTAGATAACAAAAGATCACTATAATATATTTGCTTGTTACTATCTCTTGCACATAAGACTTTAACACACAAAACAACTTCCTAATGTCACCTTATTTTAAGCAAATTGGTTATTGAAAAAATCTTTTACCTCTGTATACATTTATAAAATACTTACAAAATTATTTATCTTAAGATAATATGTTAAACAATTTTTTCTTATAGTAAAATTAAAAATACATCAATAATAATAATAAGACTTGTCATTTTGGTCCCTCTATTATTACCAATGCATGAAATTGATCCCCTTATTTTAAAAGTCAACAGTTTTGATCCTTCCTCGGATTTTCGAAATAAAAAATGATAATTTGACTAATTTTTAATGACGTAATTTGATATTAATAATTCATATATTATTAATTAAATTAAAAATAAATAAAATCAAAACGGCCCAACTGGTGCAACACAACGAAGCTTGTGTACATTCATCGACGAGATCTGGATATTGACGTATTCCTCTAGTTCCCAAGTAGCCTCCTAAGGTATTAACGCTTCCCGAATCACCTTTACCAACGGGATCACCTTATTCCTTAGATTTTTGGTACTGTTGCCAGTGATCCGAATAGGTCTAGGCTTAAAGATTAAATTATCTTTCCCTTGGATTGACTCATGAGCTATCACATGTGAATTATCCAACACATATGCTCGGAGTTGAAAAACATGAAATACGTTGTGAAGGTTAGATAGTTGTGGAGGAAGAGTTAATTGCTAAGCAATAGGTCCTACTCTTTTTAGAATTTGGAAAATATCCATGAAACAAGAGTTTAACTTATTGACTTTCATTAACCTTTTTACCCCAACCTTAGGAGTGAATCTTCTCAAGAATATATGTTCCCCTTCTTGAAATTCCAATGGTTGTTTTTCTCTTGCCAATGTTACTCTTTTGCATACTTTGCAATGTTTGCATCATCTCTCTAATTAGTTGAATTCTACTAGTGGTCTCTTGCACTAAATCAAGTCATAACAAAGACTTTTCCCCAACTTCACACCAACACAAGAGAGACCTACATTTTCTTCCATAAAGAGTCTTGCATGGTGTCATACCTATGCTAAAGTGATAACTATTATTATGATCAAATTCTACTAGAGGTAAATACTTATCGCAACTTCCACCTTCACCTAGAACACAAGCTCTAAGCATATCCCTAGGGGTTTGAATAGTCCTCTCTGATTGATCATCTATTTGTGGATGGTAAGTTATGCTAAAACTCAGTCTAGTACCAAAAGCTCCCTAAAAAACTTCCCCAAATCTAGAGGTAAATTGTGGGTCCCTATATGATACTATAGAGGTAGGTATATTGTGTAACTTTACCATCTCCTCAATGTAGAGGTCAGCCAGTCTACTCAAACTATAATTTGCTTTAATTGGTAGGAAATGAGCTTATTTGGTCAATTGGTCAACTATCATCCAAATGACATCAAAACCCAAACGAGTCTTAGGTAAACCCATCATAAAATCTATATGGATATCATCTCCCATTTCCACTTAAGAATTTCTAAAGGTTGCAGCAATCTTGAAGGATTTTGGTGTTCAATCCTAACCTTCTGACACACTTGACCTTTAGACATAAAGCTAGCTACATCATTTCTCATTCCTGGTCACGAGTACATTTTCCCAAATCCCGATACATTTTAGTTATTGTTGGGTGTATCGTGAACTTACTTTTATGAGCTTCTTCTAAAATTTTATCTCTAACACTCTCGCCTTTAGGAATAATGATCTTATTCTTAAAAAATTATCTCTCTTTGTTCTTTTTGTCCATTAGCTTTGGATAGTCCTCTTAAGTTGAATAATAATGATCTTACTTTTATAATAATGATCTTACTTTTATGAATAGTGCTATCAGGTGCCATACCTATACATATAAGGTATAATCCTCTTTGTCCACAAGTTGCTAAGAATTGTTCTATTTTAATTAGCTCTCTCAAGTTGCTACTAATTTCTATCCTATTCAATTTCAAGCTTAAAGCATTAAGGGGCACATCCAAATTCATATCTCTAAACTCCTCTAATAGGCTTGTCTCTTTTACGATCATACAAGTCACATGTAAGGATTTTCTGCTTAGAGCATCAACTACTACATTAGCTTCCCTGTGATATTTCAATTCAAAATCATAGTCCCTAAGAATCTCCATCCATCTTCTTTGCCTTATATTTATTTCCTTTTGATCAAACATATACTTAATGCTCTTATAATCACTAAAAAGCTCAAATTTTTCTCCATACAAGTAATGCCTCAAAATCTTAAGAGCAAAATCTGCAGCTGTTAATTCAAGATCATGGGTTGGATAATTCGCCTCATGCGACCTAAGTTGTAAATGCATAAGCTACCACTTTTCCTTCTTGCATTATAGCACATTCTAAACCATTTTTAGGGGCGTCACAGTAAACCACAAAATTCATTTGGCATAACTAAAACAAGTGATGAAACTAATCTTCCCTTAATCTCTTGGAAATTATCCTTACATTCTTGGTCCCACTCAAAAGGTTCCCTTTTATAGTTAACATGGTGAGAGGTAAGGCTAGTCTAGAAATCCCATCTAGAAGTTTCCTATAGTAACCCACTAGTCGTAGGAAACTCCATACTTCAATCACCGATATAGGTTGCGACCAACTTAGTATTGCATCTACCTTGCTAGAGTCAATTGCTACTCCTTTACTAGAGATGGTATGTCCTAAAAACGTCACCTTATCAAGCCATAACTCACATTTCTCATGTTTTGCTTACAATTTATTATCTATTAAAACTTGTGATACTATCTTCAAGTGTTTCTCATGCTCATCCAAGCTCTTAAAGTATATTAGACTATCATCTATGAACACCACAACAAACTTATGTAAGAAAGGTCTAAAAACTTGATTTGTATCATCCATAAAAATAGTATGGGCATTGATTACTCCAAAAGGTATCACTTCATACTCATAGTGCCCATATCTTGTCCTAAAAGTTGTCTTAGTAATATCTTCACTCTTGACCTTAATTTGATGGTACCCATACCTCAAGTCTATCTTAGAAAATATTGAACCTCCTCGTAACTGATCTAAGAGCTCATTTATCATAGGCAAGGGATATTTATTCTTAATAGTAACTTGTTTCAACTTTTTATAGTCTACACATAACCTAATACTCTCATCGTTATTCTTCACTAAAAGTATTGGAGCTCCCCAAGGTGACACATTAGACCTAATGACTCATTTTCCTAATAAATATTCCAAATGTTTCTTGGATTCATTTAACTCTAGTGTTGATATACTATAAGGTGCTATTGATACTCATCAATTTTGTGACATTAAATAAATGTAAAACTCTGATTCTCTATTCCAGTGTAAGCTAGAGACATCTTTAGGAAACACATCCAGAAACTCACAAACTACAAACATCAACAAAGTTAAATTATCTTCAACCTCTACCTTTGAAGAATATAATAGCATATATCCTTGACCTCGCCCAACTAAATACTTATGACAACCTAAAGTATGCACAAAAACATTCAAATAAAGATGAATTAATAGTCATAAGTTGGGATTGTCCCCCACTTGTGCAACATCTAGAAAATTGTCCAACCTTTTCACATTTAAAACATGTAATCTATGTCGCATGACATAACAAATCTTCATTATTTAATACACACTTTTCACATCTCTTACTATTACTAGTTGAACATTGTCCTTTGAAATTGTGAGTACATGGCATATATTCTTTTGAAATTTATTGTCCTTATTGTGGAATGTCTTTCGACTAACGTTAAACTTTTCTTTAGGTTTCTCATCTTTCGGTGCTTGCATCTTTTTCTTAGCCCCCTTAGACTTTTTTTTACCAAGGTGGGGGTTGTCACAAATCTCTAGGACTCCAATAAAGCTTTGTAGCTCAGGCTTCAGTCTTTGGTCAAATTTGATCACCTTCCACTCGTCTTGTGGTTTGCCCCTAAGATAGCAAGAATATCTTGATAGAGCCTCAAAATTTGGCTAAATAATCTACAACTTACAGATTTCATTGATGGAGATGAAGAAAATATATCTCCTTCTGAGTGCGAATATCATGGAGTAAATACTCTTCTAAAAATATCTCTTTAAACCTATCCCAAGTAATATGAACTCGTTGTGTTAGCATACCTCCTTTAGCATAATTCCACTAATGTTCATCATTGTACTCTAACATATAAACAACGAGGTCCACTTTTTGAGTGTCAGAACAATGCATGACTCTAAAGATTTTCTCAAACTTCAGCAACTACCCTTGTGCCTCAACTTAATCAGATATGCCTTGAGAAAGTGGTGCATTGTTCTTTCAAAACACATAAAGTCCAACATATTAAGGGTCTACGATTGCTACCAATCCAACATTAAGTTCTCTCAAATGATGAAGAGTTTATGTTTGTTCTCCGTCGCTGCAGCTATCAAGCTGAGAACAACAACAAGTACATATTCAACCCACACTTGTTACCCGTCTTAAATATGCACACCAACAATTAAAAACTAAGTTAGCCAAGCCCAATATCCAACATAGTATAATGCAAAAATTATGCCTATAACAAGAAATCTTATAAGCTCAATTTTTGATTTTTTTCTATAAAAAATAGATAAAATAATCATATAAATAAAGTAAAGTAAACCCACACCACAGTTCGATCTAGGTTTGACATGGCTCTGATACCAAAAATGTAACGTCTAGTTATGTGGGTTTAACAATTCAAACAATCATAGAAACTACAATTCAACAAACAGCATAGTAAACAAATCAATTTCTAATCTAAGATTGTATTTTCTAAAATCTCGATTTTTATAGAGTTAGGTTATTAGATAAAATATAATTTTGTAATAATTACTATTCAAAATATCTAACTCTTTTCTCATCCCAAATTCTCAAAATAAATATCTTATGGAAGGTCTAAAGGGTGTGACTACTCACTCGTGTGTGATTCAATGCTAAATTAAGATTGACCAATATTTCCTTGATTAATTTACTCGTTGATGTCCAAAGGTATATGTTTCTCGCTTTTTAATTTTTGCATGAGTTGATGTATAACTTTGGTGCATTAGTAAAATATAATTTTGCCTAATTTTGTTTGATTCCTTAATACTAGATATATAATTAGATAACAAAACCTCATTATAATAGCTTTGAATTTTACTATCTTTTGCACACAAGCCTTTAACAAACAAAAACAACTTCTTACTATATAAGTCTCTAACAAATAAAACAACTTCCTACTGATATCTTATTTTTAGTAAATTGGTTATTGAAAAAACCTTTTACGTGTGTATACATTTATAAAATACTTAAAACATTATTTGTCATAAAATATATTAAACAATTTTTTCTTATAATAAAATTAAAAATACTTCAATAATAATAATCATAATAATATAATTATAATAATCTATAAATTAGTATATTTTAAATTTTGAAATTCTAATTATTTTTAGCCTTTAGATTCCTGAGGAAATCCATGTGAGAAGTAACAAGATATAGTCCTATAATTGGTTTTGAAACAATGATTGCAAAACTGATTCTGATTTTGACCAAATCTAACACTATTATGATATCCTTCATGTTCGTGATTGGAATAAACATTGTTGATAGAAACAACATTATCAGATGTTGATTTGAGATCACTATCAGCATCAAAGATGACCAAAATATGAAATTGACGTTCTTGTTGAGTGACTACTACAAAAGACTTACTAACCCGAGGAAAGGGATCCATGAGTATGGTCTGATAATGAACATGAGAATATTCTTCATTAAGACTTTTTAAACATGTGGTACTTATCCTCTAGATACGGAGTTGGATTCTCACAGAAGACAAAAAACTTGTTATTTCCTAACTGAGGGAAAAGGGGCGAGTAGATCGTGGATAACAATGTCGGTAATTGGAGTCAGACTGTTACAACTCAAGAGTGGAAAATATTTTAAATGTACACAGTTTTTGAATTTGTCATGTATCAATATATGCATTTTCATCAATAATGTCAAATATTTCTTTAAGTCATTTGTTGCTCTCTTAGGTGGGCTAACTCCTAAGTAAGGTAGATCGTGGATAACAATGTCGGTAATTGGAGTCAGACTGTTACAATTCAAGAGTGGAAAATATTTTAAATGTACACAGTTTTTGAATTTGTCATGTATCAATAGATGCATTTTCATCAATAATGTCAAATATTTCCTTAAGTCATTTGTTGCTCTCTTAGGTGGGATAACTCCTAAGTAAGTTTCACAAACATCCTTAATGTTTACAAAATTCGAACCACAAACAGGGAAATAAAAAATATTTAATCCTAAAAGATAGTACATGTATTCTAAAGTTATTGTGCATTCACCTATTAGAAGATGAAGTGTATGAATTTTTAGTCTCTATCTCTCAACCATAGTAGTAATCAAATTGAAATCTATTTTTTAGTTTTCAAGTTTGATTACTTCTTTAAATTTGGCCTCTTGCAAATATGGTAATATGGTTTCATTTGGTTTTTTACTAACATGACCATGACATTTCAATATGTCATTCGAGGGTATTTGAAATAAATAATATATAACAAAAATAAAATATTTACATAAAAAAAATATAAATAAAATACTTATAAATGTTTTAATGTATTGAATTTCATATATGTGATTTGTAGATAATTCCATGAGAAAAATAGAAACTTTAATAGATAATGTTGATATATAAACTTTGAAAGTAAGAAATAGCTATGATATGGTGTGAAGAATGAAAGGGATTAAGGTGTTTATATAGGTCGCATCCTTGGGCACTGATTCCTTGCATCCCCCTATTGCGATAATCTACTTGTCCCGTTTCTAATCCACCAACTTTAATCTGAGCCATTGAATAATTCATCAACGATTTCAAATGTTGCATTTAGGATCCTTGTGGTTTGGTTTGAACCAATCAAATTGTTCTATTAAAGATTCAATCTTGTTCTTTCAATATAATTCATCAACAACTACAAATGGTGCATTACGAATCCTTATGAATTGGTTTCGACAAATCATATTATTTTATAAAGAATACACACACCTAGATACCTTCTATAAATACAAAACTAAATCACACTATCTCATCACACCCTGTAACAATTCATACTCAATCATTTACAAATAATTTTACTCATGGCTGCTCAATAAGTAATGTTCATTGTTTATAAAACATTCGTAAGTGATTATAAAAAGAAGTTCAAAGTACATTCTAGAAGCAACCTTGCTCCTCTAAAAAATGTCATTAAACAAAAGTTGCAACATGCAACAAAGTCCGGTAACTGATATAATTTACTAACATCTTGTGTTATTTGGTGAAAACACAACAAGGTTTCAGGATGGTCCTCCAATATCAAGCATCAACCTAAAATATGCCTAATCCTGACTACACCCCAACGTTCGAACAAAACACCTTTTATCAACCCAAATCATATGCTCCATTGCAACACAATATGCATCACAATACTATGAAGCATACTTTAGGCGAATTGAACAAACTCTTCTAAATAGTATTCAACTCCATCATGAATTTCTCCCAACAAGTCCACAACACGATCTTCCGCTTAGTGTCTTATATAATATCAACAAGGAAGAATTAGACGATGACAATGAATAGGATAAAACATACTTCGACGAATCATATAGCGATTTTGACAACCACATCGACATCGACAAAGATCTAGAAGCAGAAGAGCAACCTATCCTACCTACATTCAATCCACCATTTCACCTGAAGAATATAAATTTAGAGAATGTATAGCAATCAACTGAATTTGATCACATGTTCTTGAACGAAGCACCAATTGTAGATGGATCTCTTGCAATTGGAATGAAGTTTGTAAACAAGGATGAATGTGTACATGTAATCAAAATTTACCATTTAAAACAATCATTAAATTTTGTGATACAAAAATTAGATTGGAAAAGGTATGTTATTAATTGTTTAAGTCCAAATTGTTTGTTTAAATGCAGAGCTTCAAATGCAAAAAGAGAGAATTATAGGTGATTGCTAAATTAAATGTTTTTCATACATGCGCAAATTCCACAATGTCACAAGATCATCAGAAGCTTGATTCTGACATGATATGTACAATCATAATGCAACTTTTAACAGTGGACCTTTCAATCAAAGTGAATGTCATTATTGCGTAGATTCAGGTTTTGCACAACTACAAAATAAGTTATGGAAAGACATGGATAGCAAAATATAAGGTTATCAACAAATTTATGGCATCCAACATATTTCACAAAATTTTGCGAGGGAAGTTAAGAATAACACATAGAAGAAAAAAGTTGTTTCTATGAGGTAATAATTTCATTCTTATTTTTTAATTAATGTTATTTTCAATTATTTTTCATTTTGTCTTGTGTCAACATAGGTTACTCAATTAATGAGCCTACATACAAATACTAAATCGACATGGTAAAACGAGAGGCTATAAAATGGCTAGACAACATACCGCGAGAAAATTGGATTAAAACGTTTGATGGAGGTAGCTGTTGGGATCACATGAGAACCAATATTATTGAGTCAATCAATGGAGTATTAGAAGACACACCCAACCTTTGAATCACTACTTTGTTCCAATCAACTTATTGTAAGACAGGGTACTATTTCCAACAATGGAAAAACTACAAACATCAATTTTTGCTTCTAGTTGGGTTTACACATAAAAGTACATGAATTTTATGAAACCAAAAATACGTAAGTCTAATAGTCATAAAGTCAATGGTTTTGATCGAAACAACTATACTCTCATAGTCCACGTGAAGGTAAATCCAAGAGAAGGGCAATCAATTGGTCATTTCACTGTCAACTTTTTAAACAATTGGGAAATATCAAGCTATACATGTGACCTGTTCACATGTGATAACACACATGTTCTAACATAAAATATGATTTTTAGACGCTTATATCTGATATTTACAAGGTGGAAATAGTACTAAAAAGTCTACATCAAAACGTTCAAACCTATACCAAATAAATGATATTGGCCCTAACATGAATGTGTTAAGGTGTGTCACAATCCTCAAATACAAAGAGCCAACAATGGTTGTGCAAAGAGTAAGCGCATTAGAACAGAAATGCAAACCACATAAAGAATATCAAGAAAATGTGGGTTATTGTCGGTTCCGTGTTCATAATAGGAAACATTGTCCAATCACTCTTGATATATCTACTCAGTTGCATTAACTTTGATGTATTTTTTTTCATTAATGTAGTTTTTTATTAATATAATTTATTTTTATAATAATTTTTATTATATTTTAATTATTAATTTAGTATTTTATTTATTTGTTTAAAAAATTTAGTACATGATCGCATCTACAGGATGCGACCTCCTAAAGGAGGATTATTTTTTTTCATGTGGTTGTATCTCCACCTTGCGAACTCTTGAAGGTAAAAGAAAGTAGGACATTTTCATATTTTAATTTCGAAATAGATATAATGAATTTATTTTTTAAAAGAGATATAGATGAAATAAATCCAAATAATTTTACTATATATGGTAGTTAAGTTAATTAAAGACGTGATATATGTTATATGAAAATGAGAGAATAGTACTCTGCAACGAAATTATATTTTATGTTAAAAAATTTAAATTAATATTTAATATGAAATATATTTTCAAAATTTGATTTTATATTATTAAAGATAAAGTTTATATTTCATATTCATATTTTTAGATTATATAAATGATAAAATTACGCTTATAGTAAAATTATATATATTTCTTAAATTTAACTATTAATAGTTTTATTTTGAATTTAATATTAATTTTTTATTTTACTTTATATTTATATTTTATTAGATGTCAAATTTTATTTTATAAAAGTAAATCAATAAATTATTATTCTTATTTTATTTTATTAATTTTTAACTAAGTTCAATATTAAAATAAAAGTTTTAATTGAAAAGAAATGATATCATAAATTTCAAGAACTTATCATATATATACTACTGTGTTATCAAAAGAATAATATGAGACAAAATATAATACGATTACCTTATGACAAATTATCACATTACTTACAGTCAATTAACTTAATTATTGGATGTGTGATTGGAAAGGAATTTCACTTGAAATTGCATAGGTAGGTAGCGTGAATGATTTGAAATTCAATTAGAGGGGCGAGTATACGTGTGTAGAGGATTATATGCTATAACTAGATAAAATTTAAATGCCCCCGTGGTATCGTCTTTGGAGGAGAGTACTTGGAAGGTAGGTGTGGAAATATGCCGTTTTGAAAGATGTGTCTTATGATTAATTTTTAGATTTAAAAGTGATTTATTGTTTATCATACAAAATTTTTACTGTTTGATTTGATCTTTTCTAAAAATGGACTATAAATTAAAATTTATTTAAAAATATTATTTATATTAAAATATTAAAATAATATATTTTATCATTTTTAGATAAATTATATAAAATAAAACAAACAATAAAAAAAAATATTGTTGTCTATGAGATCTAATAAATTAAGTCTAGTCCTTTTATTATAACTATATAATAATGATAAGTGCTTGGGGTTAGTAATTCTATCATCGTAGATTCGTAGTGATTCTATCATCAAACACCATGACTAGATTTGAAGTAGTTTTCGTCTCTACACCAGCCATGGGACATATTGTTTCTACGGTCGAATTTGCTAAATACTTAACCAAAAACCACCCTCAATTCTCTACAACCATTCTCATCATCACTATGCCACACACATCACTTGTCAACACCTATACTCAATCACGTGCTTCCACCGACACCACCGACACAAATCTCCGTTTCATATATCTTCCTACAGTAGACCCGCCCACACCCGATCAGTACAATTCTTTGAACGGTTTCCTCTCCCTCCTTATACAGAACCATAAAAACAACATAAAAAATGCACTCCTCGACATTATGACAACAGAGTCAACTTCTGAGTCATGCTCCGAATCAGTTAAACTCGCTGCTTTATTCATCGACTTGTTCTCCACCACTATCATCGATGTCGCTGAGGAACTCTCAGTTCCTTGCTACCTCTTGTTCGCGTCGCCGGCGAGTTTCCTCGGTTTCATGCTCCACCTTCCCCAAGTCGAATCAATTGAATCGGACACTGAGTTCGAAATCCCGAGTTTCAAGAACCCGCTTCCGCGACTCGTTTTGCCTAACTTGGCGCTGAACTGGAAAACCGAGGATGGTTATTCGTGGTTTTCATACCATGGAAGAAGGTACAGAGAAACCAAGGGTATTATCGTAAATACATTACAAGAGCTTGAACCTCACGCTCTTCAATCACTTCACAATGACTTGCAACTTCCGCCTGTTTACTCAATTGGGCCGATTGTTGACCATGTTGGACCGGTCCAATGGGATCCGAACCCGGCCCAATATGATTACATCATGAATTGGTTGGATATGCAGCCTGTTGCGTCTGTGGTTTTTCTTTGCTTTGGTAGCATGGGAAGTCACGAAGTAAAACAGGTAGAGCAGATTGCTATTGGGCTTGAACGGGTTGGGGTTAGATTTTTGTGGGCTTTACGGGAACCTTCCAAGACCCGATTGGAGGGCCCAAGAAATTACACGAGTCATGAGGATGTTCTACCAGATGGGTTTTTGAAACGAACAGCGGAGATGGGTATAGTGTGTGGGTGGGTCCCACAAGTGAAGGTGTTGGGCCACAAGGCGGTGGGTGGATTCGTGTCGCATTGTGGTTGGAACTCTATATTGGAGAGTCTATGGTATGGCGTGCCAATTGCCACGTGGCCAATATATGCTGAGCAACAAATGAATGCTTTCGAAATGGTTAAAGAATTGGGATTAGCGGTAGAGATTAGGATGGATTATAGAAGGGGTGGGGATCTGGTGGTGCAGGCGGAAGAAGTTGAGAATGGTATTAGTACCTTGATGAATGGTAGTGATGAGATTAGGAAGAAGGTTAAGGATATGAGTGGAAAGTGTAGAGTAGCTTTGATGGAGAATGGGTCATCCTATACTAACCTTGTTTCCTTGATTCATGAATTGACAAAATAAAAATCATATTTCAAAGGAATAAAATAAGCAAGGGTAATTTATTTTGTGAAAATGTTTCTTATTTTTATTTTTTAAAATGCGTTAGTTTTATTTTGTTTAGAGAATTTTTAAATATATTGTTACTGTGAAAATAAGATGAAATATTAATTAATAAATATATATTTGTAAAAAATATATTTTTTAATATTTTTATTATTTTTAGAAAATATAAATAATTATTCACTTTAAAAATATATTATTTTTTTTATTAATGTGTAAAACTAAAACAAATTTTAAAAATTAAAAATATGAAATATTCTCATAAGTAAACACCCTAGTTTTCTTATAGCTATAGTAATACTAAGTCTTTTATTATTAGAAAAGTTATTTGAAGATTTCCATTGTTCGTTGAATTAAATGCAATACTAATAACATAATTAATGGTTTTTTGGATTCTATTGCTTGAGATAGCAATGTATTGCTCTCGATAATTTTCTTGTTAATTTTAGGATTTTTACTTCTCTTTAGGTTGGGATTATAGGGGTTATAATGACCATTGAATAATATAGGTTGGCATCAACTTTGGATTGAGTATTATTATTAAATTACTATTTATACTTTCAAGAACTTTGACATTGTTTCTCGGCAATTTCAGAATAGGTGGAAGAATTGTTTGCATCTTATTAAACAAATGCGTGTTTTGGCTACTTACACATACAATGGGAGTAATGAGTATGCCAATAGAATTGATGCTTGAGGGATTCATCTGATTGGTCACTCTTGATGAGATTCCTTTCCCATTAATATTATTGTATAGTGTAAGTTGTGTGTTGGTTTTTTTTTTCTCTATTTTTTAGATTTTCACTCAACTTTTTTTTTTAATATTTAAATTTAATTATAATTTTAGTCTCTTATTTTAGTTGAATTACGAAAATAGTTCCTTTATTTTATTTCTTCTCAGTTTTAGTTTCTCAAATAGAATTTTGGTTCAAAATTTGATGAAATGTCATTTTTTTTCCTTTTATTTAAGTTATACCATGCTTCAAGATCTCGTGGTGCAACAATTGTACTTGAAATCTATAATCATAAATGGTATAGTGTGACTTATAAAAATAACATTTCATCAAGTTTTTGACCAAAATTATGTTTGTGGGATCAAAACTGGAGAGCAATAAAATGGAGGGTCTACTTTCGTTATTAAGCTAAAATAAGGGGATCAAAACTGCAATTAAGTCTTTCATTACCCCTTTTGTTTTTTATTTATTAGGTTTTTAATGTGGCAGTTGGTGTATTATCTAGTTTCTACCTTGGGTTTTGGCCTAGTCCTCATAAGTCTTTCTTTTCCTCTTCTTAATTTATTATATTTATTGGATATTGCATATGATAGGTGGTAGGTTTGGGAGCCAACATAGTTTGAATGTCATGCCTTAGAAGTTGAAGTCTCATCTTCTTCTTTTTGATTTGAAATGGATTTGGAATCCTTCATGTTCACTTTGTCATGCTTTGCAATAATTTGAAATTGATTCAGAATTCTTTATCTTCAAAGCTTCAAAATTTCTCCTTATAAATTGATGTTTTATCTTCTTCACTTTGTCAATGCCTTGAAGTGATTTCTCCAAAATCTCCCTAGCTTCTTTTGAGATACTAGCATCAGCAACCTTGTCAAACATACAATCATATAAACATTAATAAATGACGGTGAAAGCAAGTTGATCTTTCATCTTCGCCTTTAACAATTTGGTGCAACCATATCTATATCTTGGTTTTTGTTATGTTTTGTGCATGCATTATTTGTTCTATTAAGTGCATTTTCTTTAGTTTTGTTTAGTTTTTTTTGTTTTTTTGTTTATTTTTTTATTTTATTTATATTTTTATATAAAATAGATAATTGCACTTGGTGTCTATTATTTTGTAGGAATGAAGAGTTTTAATGTAGGAATGTGGTCTGGATGATATGGTTTCAAGTTAGAATCATTAAGGATGCAATTCATATCCATTTCGAAGTTCAAGAAAAAGCACGGTCTGGGTGCACCACATGTCACAACCATGTTTCTTGTTGTGAATTGTTGTTGAGTCTGTCATAACTGAGTAGTTTTCTATTTCTACGACTGGGTGTGTTACATGACACAACCATATTTCTTGATGTGAATTGGGTTTGACTATTCTTAACTATTTTGATGGATTGTTTCTCTGTCGTATATGAGTAGTTTTTTATTTCTAGGATTGGGCATATCCCTTGATATGTTTATGTGATAAATTGATTATATTGCTCTTGATTTTAAACACTTTATGATTCAATTCTTATTGAGATTTATTCATATCAATTTGTTGGTCACATAGTTACATTTCATAGATAATTAGGGAAGTATTGAAAGGAAAACCAAATTATTGGAATTATAAGAATTGAACTTGAGACTTTAGTCTCGTACTTAAGTTTGGCCACTCGAGGAGCCATTGAATTATAACTAAACTTAAATAGTTTAATTTAATTTCGATTACCATGAGAGTATGAGTTGAGTTAATTGAACACGATTCTTGTTTCTTAGAAGATAACATCAACTACTATATTAGGATTAATTGACATTCTAAAGGGGTTCAACGATAATCAAAGGGTAATTAATTTGAATTGTAAATTATCATTGTAGTGAACACTAATCCTTAAAGCTTTTGTCATTTTATAACAATCTAATTCAATTATCTTGCTATCTTAATAAATTTATTCGTAGTTCGAATCATTATTGTTTTATTGTCACAGCTCCCATTTGAATTAATTAATTTGCGTAATTTAATTTATTGATTTATAATTAATTGGTACTAAAAAATCACACTCCATGTGGATTCGATATGTTTTTTACTTGACAAAAACCGTACACTTGCAGATTTCTCACATCAAGTTTTTGGCATCGTTGTTGGGGACTGAGCTTTTTATTTGATTATATATTTAATTATTTATATTTAGTTGAATGAAATAGTTTTGATTGTTGAAAAAATATTTCAATTTATTTATTTTTGAAAGTGCTGGAAAACATAAGAAATTGAGGTTTGAATTGTGTTTGGGCATATTTGAAAAATACTTTGATTGATTTATAAAATTTTTTTTTTTATCAAATCAATCAACATATTCGTATAAAACAAGTTTATTAAGAACAAAATTGAATCATAAAGATCTAAGATTAGAGTAATAGAGAGAAGGAACTCATAGATTTTTATACTAGTTCACAACAGAGTGTTGGTACATCTAGGGCTCCTCTTACAGAGAGATTTTACCTCAGTACATTCGTTGACTTAATCCACTATTTCAAACATAACATACAAGTATTTTTTTTTAATCTGCCTCTTCATGCTGTGAGTATTCTTCTCTAGCCTTCCTATCAAGGCTTTCACTGTTTGAACTTTTCTTCAACTTTCTAGCAAACTGCCGTTGAGGTTCATAAGTATTGTTATACCACTTTAGGTACCTCTTATGGACAAAAGGGTTTTTGCCACTCTCGAGTTAATTTACATCAATCCCAATTCAAGGCGCTAGAAAACACAAAAAGGGGGGAGGATTGAATTATGGCTGCCGTTTCTAAAAGAAACTTCGATTTCCTTACAAAAAAAAAATTGTTCTATATCTACACATTCAATTAAATTTTATAGAACAAGTTTAGATAGAGTAAGATTGAGCCATAAAGAACTAAGATGCAAGAAATAGAAGAAGATAAATGAGATACAAATACTTTTAAACTAGTTCACAATAACTTACTGCTACATCTAGTCCTCTTTTTACAAAGAGATTTTTCCTCAGTATAGTCGATGACTTAATTTACTATTTCAATTAATAGAATACAAATATTCTTTACTATATCTCTTCAGACTTTGAGTATTTTTCTCTGACTTCTCTAGGTTGTCGTTGCCAAAATCTTCTTTATCTTTCTAGCATCATGTTGTTGAAGTTCACAAGGTTCATTATACCTTTTCTAATACCTCTTAGGGGCGAGAGAATTGTTGCCACTATTGAGCTGATTTACACCAGTTCTAGTTTGTGTCTCAATTGACACAAAGTTTTGTTATAGGATTCTAACTCTCATTGAGAGGATGTTACAAATCAAGTCCTATATCAGTACAAGTCTGGGAAAACACTTTGACTGATTTGCATCAGTTTTAATAACTCTCAGTCACTCTTATTGGTGAAGGACTGAGTGAATTCTTCTTAAATGGAGAGAAGAAGTATCCATTGAGGATATTACCATTGGAGATCTTCAATCACCATTTAAGGCAAATCAATCTTTAATATGTATCTATATATATCTTCGTGAATGATTTTGCGTATCTTGGTATGAGGACAGAGTATTAGAGGATACTATCATCAGAGCATGTCTTAAACAATTTCAAACAAGTAGAAAATTCATGATGTTCATGAGAGGATGCACATATGTTTTGTCTTCTTTGGAGCGTTGAGTTTCATAAAACACATTGAATTGTTTGAGAACACACAACATAAATCAGAGTCATACGATCAGATGCTTGAAGTGATATTGAGATTATCAAAGACAAAAGATCACTTGCTTGGTAAGCTTATTAGAGGCAAACAACCAAATGTTTTGTCAAGCTTACCATAGGTAGACGAATCGAAGTCTAACGGAGTCAACCAAGACAGTGCGTCGCTTCATGTAACTGAAGGCACATGTCAAAGCACTTACATCAAAGTCAGACAACCGAAGTGAAATAGAGTCTTCTGGTTCCTTTGTAATCGTCCAATCACCAGAGGATATATCTTATATTAGAACACATACTTTGTAACGCTTGTCTTTGAACTACATGATGCAATACTTCTTTTTTCTATATTACAACTTGCTCTATTTAGCATACATAGTTACTTGTTTATTAGGAGATATTGTTCTTTGTGTTTAAAACAATCATATTATTATCTCTAGTTTACGTGTAAATTATGCTACCTTAAAATAGATAGTAATTAATATAACTCTTTTTCTTCTAACTTAATTTGCACACTTAGCAAATACAATTAGGGGATAATTGTTCTTTATTTATTTATTTATTTATTTATTTATTGTTATCATTAGAGTCAGACAACCGAAGTGAAATAGAGTCTTCTGATTCCTTTGTATTCGTCCAATCACCAGAGGATATATCTTATATCAGAAGACATACTTTGTAACACTTGTCTTTGAACTACATGATGCAATACTTCTTTTTTCTATATTACAACTTGCTCTATTTAGCATACATAGTTATTATTAGGTGATAATGTTCTTTGTGTTTAAAACAATCATATTATTATCTCTAATTTACTTGTAATTTATGCTACCTTAAAATAAATAGTAATTAATATAACTCTTTTTCTTCTAACTTAATTTGTGCACTTAGCAAATACAATTAAGGGATAATTGTTCTTTATTTATTTTTTTGTTATCATCAAAACATCAACCAAAGGATTGTAGCTAACACCACTTTTGCACTAACAATCTTCCTTTTTTTTATGATGACAAATAACTATACAATTATTGAACAATTTTCCTTAATAAAATAAGGTTTTAAAAGAAGGCTCCATATGAATTTAGTATTCAAAAATTGTTTGATTTAAGGAGTGTTTGATCTTCTAAAAAGAAACTTTTAAATTAATATTCTAGGGCTCCACTTGAATTTTATAAATTTGATTCTTTAAGTGTTTCAAACCTTATTAAATCATTTTATTTTTGACACACATGAGGGTAAAATCACACAGAGATATCATGAAAAACATGCAAATGCAATGATACAATTAATTGTATTACTTTATCTTATGCTTTTCTCCCCCTTTGACATTATAAAAAAGGATAAAATTATAGAACTTATAGTAATCCAAACATAAACAAGGATCACAAGAGGGATAAAAGAAAGAACCCGTCACACCACATACAAATGATTGACATAAGTAAACTTTTAAACAAAAGCTCAAAGAAAACAAAAACAAGGGTAACATTTCATTAAAATAAGGATCACAATTACAACGCAAACACACAAAAAAGGTAACTTAAAGAAAAGCTAATCCTAGACATAAGTACTAGAGACATATAAAGACACGCCTTAAGAGTTTAATTTGTTCTTCCATTTGAGAGACGAAAAGGTCCAACTTATGGTCAACTTCTTGCAGGGCTATCCACTTACCATCGAGGCTACTTCAAATTGTGGGATGTCCTTCTTCTTGGCAGAGGAAAGTGACTTCCCTTTCCTACCAGAAGAAGAATCACCATTCATATCATATGAGATTTGAGAAACGTAAAAGGGCGAACATAGAAAAACACAAGGATGGAAAGAAGATTGAAAAGACACAATTAAGGGGGAAATAAAACATTTGAGGTATAAATAGTTAGATTTTTCGTGAAAGAAAATGAAAACGTTTTTGGAAAAAGAGATGTAATGATGAGGGCATGGAGGAAAACAATGAGTGAGACAGGGTATGACAAATACTCTAGAGGCACGAGATAAAGAGTTGTGGTTGATGGAAATGAAGAAAAATAATTTTTAAAGATAAAAAGAGGAAAATGAAGATAAATTTTAAAGAAAAATAGAGGATACAAAGAGAATTTTAAAAAACAGAGGAGATAAAGAGAAAACACAAGTCCACATAAAATAGAATAGAACAGAGGATAAAACCAGAAGGTTTAATAGATTATAATATTTACTCAATTCATAACTCACATTACACTTGTAACACATAAAATTTACATTACATCTATAATACTTGTTATAAAAAGACTTAATAGGAAAAACAAAAGTCTTAAGGTGTTTCTAAGGTTGTCTAAACTAGATCCATTAATTTATATTACATATTAGGTTAGAATCCCCAATTCCTAATACCTAAAAAAACTAAGTTCCTTTATTTAACATCTTCTTTAGTAGGAGTCTTTCTTTTTTGAACCTTCATCTCATACAGTGATGACAAAATTTTCATATTTGGGAGTCTATCTTCTAACTTGTCATACGTAATGAGCAAAAAAGAGATGATGTAGTCTTCTATTTTCTCTAACTATTTTGACTTGTCTAGTGGAACTTTATCTAAATATAGATATGGAGATATAATTTACCAAAGATAGATTTTTGAAAAAATTATAGGTGTTGCAACCTTTTACTTTCAAATTTATATCCAACCGTGAAGATTCAAACAAAATGAGACACACGCCTTTCAATGCTCTTTTTCTTACTTCCTTCTTGTACTTAAGGTACTTAGTGAAATAAGGAGAAATTGATAACAAAAGGTTCCACAAAGTGAACCTTTCAATGCATTTTGTGAACCATCTTCTTTAATCTACTTGTTATTGTAGTTCACAAATGTAATGATGTCATGATTTTTGAACATTTCATCATTCAGGTTGAGCATTTAATGTAAGAAGATCATTATATAGGAAGATGAATAGTTAATAAAGAAAGAGATATAAACCAGGTTTTACCTATAGGGTTTAAGGTTTAAAACATTGTGGATGAAAAAAAATTGGGGTTCAGCGAGAAAAGCTTTTAACGAAAAGGTTGATTCTGAAAAGCGCTAGAGGGGATAGAGTTTTAAATAAGCATTTAAGAAGGATAAAGAACATAAATTTTAACGAAAGTGAACAAATAACAATTTTCAAAAAGATCACATGTAATATGAATAAGGATAAGACAACATGGACCAAGACAGAAGGAGCAACACAGACACGTGATAAGATAGATAGGAAAACCCAAGCACATAAATTAAAAGCATATAAGGTAAGAAAACACAAGTGCAGATAAAATAATAAATTAAAGTACAAGGTACCTGACCATGACAAATGAGGGTAATTTAGCAAATTTTCTTTCACTTACCTTACCATAGTTGGTTGGACTTTTCTATCAGATGATCTTTTAACCAGAAGCTAAGTCATCTTAGTTTTGATCTTCCTTATGAATCAACATATTCTATCTTTTGTTGTAGTGCTTTAATTGCATATGTACGAGTCTCAGATAATGAGCCAAGTACACAATACACCAGAGGCAAAAAAAACCTTGTCCTTGAGCATATAGAGGAAGAGCTTCAGGCCACGAGTTTGACCGGATGGTGAGATAATTAAACTCATATGTTGTATAAACTTCTCTAGTGGTGAGATTAGATTATGGTCTTTCGTAAGAGAGTTTTGGTCCTTCACATGCAGTATATGCTTCTTTGAGGATAATTTGGTTTCATAATCATTTAAGAAACATAATCTTAGTTCTGACAAAGATCTTCGACTTATTGCCATTCAACGTTCCCAGAAAAAAGGTTGAGTAAGGGGTTGCATTTCTCACCATTTCATCTAAAGAGTTACCTACACTTTTGGACATATATCCTATATCACTGAAGTTTTTAAAAAACTTCTCCCTAGCTGGTTAAGTTCATTGTTAAAATGCATCATAACGTTTTCATTACTTTGCACTAAAAATTTATTGTAGTCACTAATACTTCTTTCTATTAAAGGATTCCATTTTCTCTATTGTTTCTTATTTTGTTTTGGTGAGTAAAGATAAAGGAGGGTGAAGAAGATACACTTGTGGATTGTCTTAGTGAAAAAGAGATAAAATGAATTATGAAAGTGAAATATGTACGTTCAGATACATGCTCGCACCCAATTTTTGATAGTGTATATGTACTAAAGTCAGTCAAATTTATTAAATTCAGTCAAATGTATTAATTCAATAAATGTATTAAATTTTCAGTCAAATGTATTAATTCAATAAATGTATTAAATTTTCAGTCAAATGTATTAATTCAATTAAATGTATTAAATTTTCAGTCAAATATCTTAATTCAATCAAATGTGAAATATGCAATTTATTAAAAGAGATAAAATGAATTATGAAAGTGAAATATGCACGTTTAGATACATGCTCGCACCCAATTTTTGATAGTGTATATGTACTAAAGTCAGTCAAATTTATTAAATTCAGTCAAATGTATTAATTCAATAAATGTATTAAATTTTCAGTCAAATGTATTAATTCAATAAATGTATTAAATTTTCAGTCAAATGTATTAATTCAATTAAATGTATTAACTTTTCAGTCAAATATCTTAATTCAATCAAATGTATTAAATTTTCAGTCAAATGTATTAATTCAATTAAATGTATTAAATTTTCAGTCAAATTATTTATTAGATTTAATATTATTTTATTTTATTTAATCTGGAGCATCGATACATAAATAGGCAATATATTCCACTTAGACTCATCATCAAAACAAGAGAGTTGTGAAAATGAATATTGCATTGTTCTTTGTTTTTTGTTTAGTGACTAATATTTTTGGTCACATGGTTGATGGTATGCATAGTATGTTGAAAGAAGATTTTGAGTTGGAAAGAAAACTAATGCTCATTAACAAGTCGCCTGTGAAGAGTATTCATGTATTAATCAAACACAAATTAATTATTAATAGTTTAATTTTATCTCCTTATTCAATAATTTTGTTTTTTTTTTTATTTTGGTGTTTTCAATAGACAAAGTCAGGGTATATAGTTGATTGTGTTGATATTAAGAAACAACCGGCTTTTGATCATCCTTTGTTAAAGAACCATAAATTGCAGGTAAAATATTTTATTGGGATATAGTTTGTAATTTTTTTTCTTTTACTACTCATATTTTATTTCTTACAATGTGCATTTTTATTTCTTTTGTTGTAGCGTAAACCGAGTAGAAACATTAGTGAAACAAATGTCCATATTTCACCAACCAAATCCAATTTGGAGATTGAGAAAGTTACATGTCCAAAAGGAACTGTCCCTATTCGGAGAGTAACCAAAGATGATCTCATAAGAGGCATATCTTTATTCAACGATCATATTTTAGCTCAACCTAGTTCTCGTAGACATGTATGTTTTCTCTAACTCAATCTAATTATAAATTTATTTGTTTATATGTATAAATATGGTGTACATATTGATTCAATATTCAACTAATATGTCAAAGTATTGATTTTGCAGTCGACTCATATATCTCTTATAAAGGAGCGTGCTCCTTACTTTGGAATTAGTGGAACAACTAGTGTTTATAATCCAAAAGTTATTAAGGGCCAATCAAGTTCAAGTCATATATATGTTACACATGGCCAAGGAGATAGTGCTGATAGGATCGTTGCTGGATGGCATGTGAGTTTTATATATATATATATAATTTAAATAAATTTGGTAGCTTAGAAAATACTTCATAATCAACTTTATATTTGATGTCAGGTATCTCCTGAATTATATAATAATGACGCAACTCATATCTACTCATATTGGAGTGTAAGTAAATGTTTATTATTTATAATTTCTACATACATTTATTACAATGAAAGAAATACTTCAAATGTTCATAAAAATTGTTCTAACTAAAATAACAAATTGTTTAAATTTTTCCAATTTTCATGTGTTTTAATTTACGTTTGACGTAACTAAATTGAAAATCATAGTTTTATTTCTTTAAAACATGAAGTTAGAAACACAATTTTAATTTCTTTAAAATATAACATATTAAAATATTACAGAATTCCAAGACTGGATGCTACAATATACTATGCAGTGGTTTTGTTCAAACCGATCGTTCATATTACCTCGGTTCACGTGTAGCACAAATATCTGCTGGCAATGTGATGGTTGAGTTGCCAATATCTCTTTATCAGGTTACCTCTTTATGCAAAATTTAAATTTATAATATGTATAAATTATAGAATGTGAAAAAAAAATAGTTTAGAATTTATAGAATTTTGTTACTAAGAAAAGTTATAATATTATCATAGTGTTACAACTCTGAAATGCTTGAGGAAATACATGACTATATACTATATAATATATATATATATATGTAAAAAAATAAAATAAAAGATTAACATTCTTTCACTTATTTTAAGCATATATAATGATAAATATTATTCATGAATTATTTGGAATGGAAATAATATATATTTACAAAATGTTTTACTTGTGTATTCAGGATGAAAAGACCAAAAATTGGTGGTTAACTGTGGTAAACAAAAATATTGGTTATTTTCCAGCATCTTTATTCCCCGAATTGGCGGTAGGTAGTGGTGAAGTAGGATTAGGTGGGCAAATAGCAACTCATGTCGGTGGTCCTAGTCCTCCAATGGGATCAGGGCAATTTCCAGATGATAATTTTAACCATGCTTGTTATTTTAGGAATGTGGCATTTCAGAATTCATCTAAATACTTTTATGGACCTCCTGAGTATTTGGTAGACAAAATCAATGATGCCCCTAATAATTGCTATCAAATTCGTTATAATGACGATTTCCCTCAGCCAATTGGTCATGCTCTTCAATTTGGAGGACCTGGTGGTAACTGTTGACATTTAATTGTTATAAACAAGTTTTTGTTGTATGCAGTAACATAATAAATAACAGATTTACTTACTTTTCTGATGATTTATACACAAATGTGATTTGTCTTTTTTTTTTTTTT
>JBBPBR010000001.1:18282745-18336200 GCA_037974775.1 Cicer pinnatifidum | reverse complement strand
TATTTTATTTTTCTTTTTATGGATAGTTAATATAATATTTAATATATTTCATATTAAAAAAAAAGGAGAAATCTCATTAATATACAAACTTCTTAGGAAAATAATAAAGGATAAAAAATGTTTAGACTTTGAGAGAATACCTATATGTATTTCAATGGGATTAAGTTATGATCACTTCGTGTAATGATCATCGTTAATTAACTTATTCTTTTCAAAGAAAAATAAAGATGGTTTGACAATAAAATTTTATCTTCGGTCACTTACCTATTATTGAAAATTCAATTATAAAGGTGTATTTTGTTAAAAATAAATAGTATATAAAAAAATTGTTTCCACAAAATATGATTATACATTGTATTTAAAAAAATTCTTAGAAATAAACTTATTTGTCAAAAAAATAAAAGATAAATGTTTTTGGTTAATAATTAAAAAAGTTGAAGTTTTAACAAGTAAGAAATAGTGAGATAAAGTTTGCCAAAAATCAATTGATGAAGGATAGTTAAAAATACAACTCAGTTATAAAATAGAATATATGCATTTTATTATTTAATACGTTGTTGCATTTTTAGGATTAGAATGACTTTAAGGGTTTTTCGAACACCGTTATGCCAAAAATGTCATTTAATAGCGTTCCTTATACAGCGCTTACTAAATACAAGCGTTGTTGTAAATATATTTTAAAAATAACGGAGCCTATCACAGCGCTTTTTTGACAAACGCTGTGAAAAAAGCGCTGTTGTAGGGTCATATAGCGTTTGCGCACAATGTTATAAGGCTTTTACAGCGCTTTTCTTACAACCGTTGTAAAATGAAGCGCCTTCACATTAATTTACAGAGCTTTTTTCACAAGCGCTATAAAAGACATGCGCTTTCAAATAATTTAACTACCTATTACAGCGCTTTTTTCACAAGCGCTGTAAAAGACATGCGCTTTCAAATAATTTAACTACCTATTACAGCGCTTTTCTCACAAGCGCTGTAAAAGACATGCGCTTTCAATCAATTTAACTACCTATTACAACGCTTTTTGCACATGCGCTGTAAAAGACATGCGCTTTCAAATAAATATCATTTACTTTTAATTAAATAAAAACAAATTTACGAACTCTCATCACCTCTACTCTGGGAACCCTCATATCCTCTACGTATTAATTTGTTTTTGTCAAAAAATCTTTAGTTTTTTAATAATTGAAAACTAATAAATTGTTATATATTAAATCTTTTTTTTTTGAAATTTGTTGATCTGTTCTGTTTTGAAATCTTTTCTGTTTTGAAATTGTTATTAGATATGTTGATATTGGTTTCTTTTTGAAATTTGTTGATATGTTTTGAAAGCTTATTATTTTTGTAACTGCATTTATATAGGTCGTATAATATGGATAGGAAATGGATGTCTGCCAATCGATTTTCAAAAGAGTATGAAAATGGAGTGGAGGAGTTTGTTGAGTTTGCAGTGAAGAATGCAAAAGATCCAAATAGAGTCGTTTGTCCTTGTTTAAAATGTTGTTTTGGAAAATGCGTTAGAGAAGATGAATTAGAAAGACATTTAGTATGTAATGGAATTGATCAAAGCTACACATGTTGGATAAGACATGGTGAGAAAAAAAAAGGAAACATTAATTTTGAGAATGGTTCGATATATGCTTCAACTGACTTTGATACAGATACATATGAGCCAGATCGAGTTGATGAGATAGCAAAAGCAGTTGAAGAAGATCTTCGAGATTGTCCTAAAATGTTTGAATGTTTGTTGAGTGATGCAGAGAAACCATTATATAATGGTTGTACTAAATTCACAAGACTGTCGACGATATTAAAGTTGTACAACTTAAAAGCGATAAGTTTCCAGATGATAATGAACTTCCCAGTCAAACTTACAAAGCTGAACGGATTTTGTGTTCTATTGGCATGAGTTACGAAAGGATTCATCTGTGTCCTAACGATTGCATTTTATTTCAAAACAAAATAATCTACTCCAGCAAAAGTCGTGTGGTATTTTCCTATAATACCAAGATTTAGGCGCATGTATCGCAGTGAAGAAGATTCAAAACACTTGACATGGCATGCAGATGAAAGAATTAGAGATGGAATGTTTTCGACACCCTGCAGATTCCCCACAATGGGCAAAAATTGTTCACGAGTATCCTAAATTCGGGATAGAGTCAAGAAATCTAAGACTTACACTTTCTACTGATGGAATGAATCCACATGGTCTTCAAAGCATCTCACACAGCACGTGGCCTGTGATTTTGTTGATTTATAACCTACCTCCATGGTTATGTATGAAGCGTAAGTTTATGATGTTGTCTCTGTTAATTTTTGGACCCAAACTGTAGGGAATTTATGGCCTCTATTTATTAAAACTTATATGAAATGTCTTTACTAAGTTTTACAAGATTATCAAACAGGTTAACAATGACCGTTTCCAGAATTTATTCAGAATCAAAGATTCACAATTGCATGTATTATCAATATAAGAGTATAGGTACAATGCTTAATCACAAAATTAATCAAGATAGAAATTTATCAATACAAACATTCAAGATTAAGCATTCATGCAATATCACAATAAAGAGGAAAGATAAGAAAAACGTGCACCAGGATTTATACTGGTTCGGCTATCAAATTGATAGCCTACATCCAGTCCTAAAATCGTAACCTAATTTCAGCCTTTCTAATAGAATTGTGTTGAGAACCTTTTACAGATTGTCCAACTCAATGGTGGCCTATCTATCCAACTCACTCGCTTCTATTACAATGCCACCTTATCCCTAGAGTTAATCGCCAAACTCACACGAGATCAAGATGAGACTTCTTATTGATGAACACATGCACCAACAAAGATAGTCACCAGTTTCCACTACTGGGTTTTTATGAACTTTCTTTACAGATTGTTTTTACAGAAAAGATAAAAGAGATCTAAAGATGTTGACTCAATCACCATATGAATTTCACACAAAAGGAATTTGCCAAATGAGTATTTTGTGTGTGTTTACAATTATTTCTCTCAAATTGTTGTTCCTTGTTTCTCAGTTATGAAAACGTGTAATGAAAAAATTGTTCAAGTTATTGTGATTGACTCAACTTATATATGTTCAGAAAAACAACAGTTAAATCGATTTCACAATCGATTTTATAAAAGTTTAAAACCAGCTTAATCGATTTCCCAACGATTATCGCATTTCTTGTTTTTCTTGAATCTTGAAAATATATGAATGAATCGATTTGCCAATCGATTGTTTTAATGCAAAAATCAGATCCTGAAGCAAGTTCATATCAAAATCGATTGGGTAATCAATTATAAGTGTTTTGTTCAAACAACGAGATCAAAACAATCGATTACACAGTCGACTCCCATTCATTGACATAATCGATTTGGCAATGGGCTGAATTCTTTCTGTAACTCAAACATTTTTCCCAATCGATTTTGCTGGTCATAGTGACTCAGTCATTTTACCTCAATCAATTTGCCAATCGATTAGACTGATCACAGTGACTCAGAGGTTTTATTTCAATCGATTTGCCAATCGATTTTGCTTGTTACAGTAGCTCAGCTATTTAGTCAAAATTGATTTACCAATCGATTACTCAATATTTTTCTGATGAGTGATAAACTAATTCATTCTTTCAATCGATTACCTAATCGATTGCCACAAAATTTGCAGTTTAAGAAACTTAATTCAATTGATTGTCCAATTGATTTGATTGATCACAAAACTCATTCTTGATGAAAAACTTTCCCCTAATCGATTTTTCAATCGATTACTTTAATAAGATCTTGGTTATGTGACTTACAAAATCGATTACTCAATTGATGTTCCAATCGATTGTCCAATTGATTAGTTTAAACCCAGAACTTAGGTTTCACTAGAACCCTTTAAGTAATCAATTTCCCAATCGATTACCTTAGTAAAAACTTTGGTTCTGAGTTAGACAATCGATTGTCCAATTGATTCATCAATTGATTTGTTAGTTGATTGATTTATTTTCTTATTTTATGATTTCAATTTTACTTTGGCAAATACTTAAATTAGTAAGTGGACTCTTTTCACTTATTAAATCACTATGCCTGATAGAAGCATACAAGTTTTGTCCAATTTGTCATTGAAGAGTTTGAAGAGACACACCTAGAAGAAATAATAGAATTGAAGGAATTTTCAGAACATATAAAGACATATTTTAAAAGAGGAAATACCTAAAAAGTTTCATTCTAGTGTTAAAATAAAGGAATTAACCACATGTTGAAATATTTCCTTAGATACTTTTAATCTAAGAAAACATCTCTCATATAGTTATGACTTTAAGATGATTACTCTATTACTCTGTTTTAAGGGACATAGTACAAATCCTTATTCATGTATACTCTTATCTTTGAGTATTCACTTGTCTCAATGCAAATATTTTATTTTATTACTCAAAATGTCATTGAAGAGTGATTTGCATAATGGTAACTTTAACACAAAAACCTTTTCCCTAAAGCAGATTAACTACCCATTTAAGTAAAAAAACTTTGGAAAGGAGAAGAAATTGATATTTGATAAATAGATGATGCTAAAGCGCTTTATCTATATTTTAGATAACAATTATAATCCTTGCGGGCAGTCTTTGTGAATTTAAGTTTTGAAAGGAATAAAAAAATTTAAAATAATTGATTCAAAATAATAAATTATTTCCTACCATTTCCCTAGTATTTCTATTATAGACGGATCTTTGCTCTTACACGGTAAAGAGCTCAATCAAGAGATTGAGTTTTGTTACCAATTGAAAGTGCTGAAAAACACAAGAAATGATGGGTTTTAATTGTGTTTTCCATTTCCTTACAAAAAAATTATTCTTTATCAAAACATTCAACTTAGTTTTATAAAACATGTTTAGACAAAGTAAGGTTGAATCATAAAGAATTAAGATGAAAGAAATAGAAGAAGATCAAGGAGACACATATATTTTTATACTAGTTCACTAGAACCTATAGTTACATCTAGTCTAGTCCTCCCCTTCTAGAGATATTTTGCCTCAGTATAGTTGAGGACTTAATTCACTATTTCAATTAATAGCATAAGGGTATTCTTTAATCTACCTTTTTAGGCTTTGAGTATTTTTCTCTTACCTCTCCAAGCTATTGTCATCAAAACCTTCTTCAAGTTTCTGGCGTCTTGCTGTTGAGGTTCATGAGAGTTGTCGTATCTTTCCAACTACCTCTTAGGGGTGAGAGAGTTGTCGTATCTTGTTGTTCAAGTTTCTAGTTTGTGACTGAATTGACACAAAGTTTGTTTCTAAGATTAGAACACTCATTGAGTTGATATTATAGATCAAGTCCTATAATAGTACAAGTGCATCAAAAATCTTTGGTCGATTTACATCATTTCTAATAACTCTCTATTGAGATGATATTTCATTCATACTTTTCGTTTGATGTGTTCATGGCTTTTCCAGAATTTCGTGAATGATTTTGTGTATCTTGGTATAAGGACATGGAATCAAAGGATACTATGATCAATACATGTCTTAAAGACTTTCAAACAAGTAGTAGATTTCGGGAGGTTGATCAAATGATGCACAAATGCTTTGTGTTCTTTGGAGCATTGACTTCTTTTATAGCATACAACATAAATTAGAGTCAGACGACCAGAGGCATCTAAAAGAGAACATATCATGTTTTTCCAGAGTCAAAAGAACTAAAGCATTGCTAACTTTATTGAAGTCAGCCAAGACATTGCGTCGCTTGGTGTTACTTGAGACACGTGTCAAAACACTTGGATCATAGTCAAACAACATAAGTGAAGCAGAGTCTTTTTTTTTCTTTGTCTTCGTCCTGTCATCATAGGATATAACTTATATCCTAACACATACTTCTTATTGCTATATTACGACTTGCTCTATTTAGTAGACATATTTACTAGTTTATTAGGTGATAATGTTCACTATGTTTAAAACACTCAAATTATTATATCTAATTTACTTGTAGTTTATGTTACCTTAAAATAGATATTCATTAATGTAACTCTTTGTCTTTTAACTTAATCTCCACACTTATCAAATACAGTTAGGATATAATTGTTCTTTATTTGTTTGTTTTTGTTATCATCAAAATATCAGCTAGACGATTGTAGCTAACACCACTTTTGCGCTAACACTAGTTTATGTCTGAATTCACACAAAGTTTGTTTCTAGGATTCTTACTCTAATGGATATGATGGTACATATCAAATCCTATATCAGTTCAAGTGTATGAAAACACTTTGAGTGATTTATGTCTATTCTAGTAACTCTCTTTAGAGAGGATTTTTCATTCATTGTTTTGATGTGTCATGTTTTTTTTATGGAATTTCTTCTTAACACATTTTTTTTTCTCTCTTCTTGCACGATTGATAGATCAATGTCTGCTGAAATGCTTCTTTAGAGGATATCATTATTAGAGGATGTCATATACTTCTTCAATTAGAGAGTAAATCCATTATAATGAGTTAGAGGATGTTGGAGCGTAGAATTCTTATAAGAGCGTTGACTTTCCAGAGTGTTGATTTTGATTCGAGCTTTGACTTTCTTGAAGGTTGAATTTTTATCAAGGTCTTGACTTTCCATCAGAATCAGATGATCAGATGCGTAATACGATTATCAGATGCATGCGATCAAATGCTTATCACATTTATCAGAGGAATACTTAGCGGATGCTTGTCATACTTATGAGAGACAGACTTAGGGCTTTCTTTTGTCGACCTTTGAATCAAAGGCTCAAGATAGTTTTCAAGCAAAGGAAAATAGTCATTGTAGCACTATTTACTTTTCTCGCTAAAGGAACAAACATTGACATGTATTCCTTTTGTCTTTTTCCACTTTGCCTCAGATTGTAGCTCTTCAAAATCATATTTCTATGACTTGCTCTATTAGTAAATATAATTTCTTGTTATTAGGCGATCACATTCTTTGAACTCTATTTATTAGGCGATAATTGAACTTTATTTGTTTGTTTTTGTTATCATCGAAACATCAACTAGAGGATTGTAGCTAAGACTATTTTTACCTTAAAAATATTTTATTTTTAGTTTTATGATGACAAATACTTTAACAATTAAGAATAATTTTGTTTCAAAAAACAAAAAAACTAAACAAATGCTCTCCCTGAACGTAGTACTCACAAATTGTTTAACTTAATATTCATCTGATATTCTTAAACAAAAACTTATAAATCTATATTCTAGGACTCCATCTGATTATGATAAACATGAACCTTTAAAAGATTTAAACTAATTAAGTTATTTTATTTTTTATACACATGAAAGTGAAAACAAAAGGAAAAGTACAGCGCCAAGAGAAGCACATCGGATAAACAGACGTATAAATTAACGTAAAATTGACAAGACTTTCCAAAAGGAATTCACATATAACTAAGGTGTTATAGAGGATCACGATTACAAAGCAGACACAAGGAGGAATGGACAAATAACATAAGATAACACACCTCAAGAGTTCGACGACTTCCTCCATTTGAGCGGTGAGAAGGTCCAGATTGTAATCAACTTCTTGTAGAGTAATTCGAGCTTCTAGATTTTTAAGAAGAATGTTTCAAATCATCAGGGAAAATTAAGATGGTGGGATTTCCTTCTTCTTGCGAGAGGAAAGTAACTTCCTTTTGCTACTAGAAGAAGATTCGAAATCCATAGCAGAAGAGTTCGAAAGATTTTATGGTGAAAAAGTAAAAAAAAACAAGGAAACACAAGAAGTTGAGAGGTGAATGAAAATGTAGATAGAGAAGTTAAACAAAATTTGAGGTATAAATAGCCACAAAAAAAAAAATTGAACCTAGAGTTTTGGAAAATAAAAACATAGTGATGAGGACGAGGTGGAAGATGAATATTGAGACAAACATCGAACCTAGAGTTTGACAAACACTTTTAGACATGAAGGAAAATTTAAAGGCTTGAGGTTAAGAAGAGTTTTGGACGGAAAATAGGATGTTAGAATCAAGTTGGTTTGAAGAAATATGACCCTTATGTGTTTTGATTATAACAACATTATCTTTTGGGAACTATTTAATGCACTAATGTTTTATATTACTGTGTAGTCTTCAGAACAAGTTAATCCTTATGCGTTTACACTGCATCCTCTAATGTTTGATCTATGTTAAAAGAACACCAAGATTCTATTTGACTTATGTACTCTAAATCTAGTGAACGTGCATTGGAATGCACCGCTGATGATTATGTTATTGCAATAAATTCTCTAATTAGTTTGGCTCTACCGACTACAACAAGAATTTGACTATTCTTCTTTTTATAAGTGTGAAAAGCAAGTGATTGTATGCATTTGATAAATCGTGCCAAGCATTTCATCGTCTTACTATGAAATAATCAATTCTCTAGTAAGCCAACACTTTGATAATAGTCAAAGCTTTTGTTATCCTCCAGTAAACACCTTGAAGGTCTATGTGACATAATATGATCCCAATATCTGCTTCTCCTTCAATCACCATGTCAAGATTCGCAAAATCAATTTCAAGGATATTTTTCTTTTACAGGTTGTAATGGAGAATCAATCTCAAAAGATTTGATATAGAACTTCATGATACATATTGATTTCTTGCAATCAAGACAACAATCAGAAACCCTAAAAATATCTATAAAAGAATGTGCAACTCTCAATTTGAAAAGTAAAAGTAACAACGTACCACAATAAGCATTATACAGTCGTCGATGCACTCTTGTTCTTTACCTTTTATCTTGTCTAAGTATTGAGAAATATTTTCTAAAAGTAGAAAATTGTAAACACCCTCTTGTGAGAGTTATTCAGAAAACTATCAAACTAGTTTTTTAACCTATCCCAGTAGTTGATGCATCTCTCAACAACTTGACTATACTAAGTTAGAAGGTTGAGAAGACTAGAACACAATCAATTTGACTAGTAGGTGTTCAGCGTAAGTGTAATTTAGTTGGTTAACTAGTGGATTAAATCCTCTAGGTTGAAGGGACTAGGCGTAGCTACTATGTTGGTGGTGAACCAGGATAAATAAATTATCTCTTTATGTATTTATTTGATGTTTTTTTTCATCATTTTTTAATAAACCTAATTTTTAAAATAAAATACAATTAAAACCCCTTATTTATATTGCTTCTTATTCTACAATTGACATCAGAGATCAGTCTCAAAGATGAGCATCTTACCATGTTTGGGTAAAGATCTGTGTTATTATGACTAACTCTGAAGAAGTCATCGGGGAAAACATTAACATGCCTCCTCTATTTGATGGAGAGATATTTGAGTACTAGAAAGATAGGCTTAAAAGTTTCTACAACTGTAATGATCCTGTACTCTGGGACATAGTCGAAGATGGATTTAATGAAGAGGTTAGAAACATCTTTCATAAATCTTTGATAAAAACCAACATGACCCATGAAACTCCACACTCCTTTAACATTAACAAGTCGAGGCAATTTTTCAATAACTATAATTTTTGCCTTATTCACCTCAATTTCTCATCCTAAATATTAATTTCGAAGGTGTATTCCGTCATATATTACAAATTTAAACTTATCCCAATTCAAGTCAAGGTAAACATCTTCACATCTTTAGAAAGATAAATAACTATTGCTCTATCTATAGCATAAGCTGAATATATTTAGTAGCAAGTTGTAGCAATCAACTATTGTGGATGAAATATCAACTAGAAGATTTCAAAATCAATAAGAGTAACATTCCTATCTTTTGTAATAATACTTCAACTATATGCTTAACCAAATCCTATTTTGCATTCGAGAGCAAAATATATAGAGATTAAACATTATTTTATAAAGGACTATGTCCAAAAGGATATTTAAGACATCAAATTTGTTGACACTCATCATCAATGGACCTAGAGTTTTACAAAACCCCTTGTTAAAGATGATGAAGTCCCTGTATGTTTTTGCCTCTGGTAAAACAATGTTAATGGTTAAATATATGTCGTCTGACTTTGTTGAAATTGAACTTGTTTTGTGCCTCTAGTCAATCAAAATTCAATTAAAAATAATATGAACAATTTTCTTGCAAGACGTGTATGGTCTGTGTTTTTTTGATAGGTGTTGATTATGCATGTTAACACATATGCGTCAGTTACTTTTTAGAAACTCAAATGTTTTTTGTTTAAAACACAAAAATCACCATTACTCACCACTCTCACATATTCTCACACTTTTGCCCTCTCTTTTAAACCTTTAAAACTCTCTAATCTTCCATGCGTTCAAATGAATTTAAGCTCGACCTTTCATTATACACTCGATAACCTCTCTTATGTTCCCATAATGACTTTCAATCTCGATCAACTCGATATCCTCCATGAACTTCAAGTCGATATGCAAACCTCAATGAGAACATGTTCAATTTTATTGAAGATTTTGCTAGTGTTGCTTGGTCCGACTACTTTAACCTAGATCAAATTGTTGTTTTGGATGTTCTAGTTAATGAATTCTAGATATTTGTTGATGCTAACAAGGATGGAGAAGTTTCAAGTACAGTGTTAGGGCTTCCTATGAAAATCACTAAACAATCCATCGCTGCCATTATAAAATGTCTGAATGATGTCATGATTATTAAGAATGGTTACGAGTCTAGGATGATTCCTTCAAAATCAACAAAGCACTTTTTAAAAATCATAAGTCAAATCTAAGTTAATTCATTTAAAACCTAAATATGGCTCCGGTTTGCGTCCTTCTACATAAAGAATCTCAAGTGTTTGAGAATAAACGAGAAATAGTTGCCAAGACAACTACCATAAATGTAGAAGATGACTAGGAAGAAGACAAAAACACCTTACTGAGGAAGAAGCAAACATCATTTGAAGGAAGAAACAAAAGGTAACATCCATCTCTAAGCACACTATTTCCTTCGATAATATTGGTAATGAATTTCCATAACTAGAAACTTTTGCACATTCTACCCAAAATCCAAACTTAATTGCACCTTCCTTTAACCCTACACCTCGTACAGTCTCACCTGGTAATCCTGATTCAGATATCTGAAAAGAAATATTTAAGGAAACCCTAACAAAACATTTTGTAGCCCTAAGATACCAATCACTTATCTACCCTCTTAACACATAAATTCCAACCTGACACCATCCTCTACTCACACTAACCCTCAACAAACAACTACCCTTTCTACCAACCCATTTATATCTACCATGTCGACACTTGGTAATCCAAACTAGAAACCTCTGCACCTTCCTTTAACCCTGCACCTCGTACAGTCCTACCTGGTAATCGTGATTCAAATATCTGAAAAGAAATATTTAAGGAAACCCTAACAGAACATTTTGTAGCCCTAAGATACCAATCACTTATTTACCCTCGTAACACATATTTCCAACCTGACACCATCCTCTACTCACACTAACCCTCAACAAACAAATACCCTTCCTACCAACCCTGCACCTCGTACAGTCTCACTTGGTAATCCTGATTTAGATATCTTAAAAGAAATATTTAGGGAAACCCTAATAGAACATTTTGTAGCCTTAAGATACCAATCACTTATCTACCCTCTTAACACATAAATTCCAACCTGACACCATCCTCTACTCACACTAACCCTCAACAAACAACTACCCTTTCTACCAACCCATTTACACCTACCATGTCCACACTTGACTCTGACCTTTCCTCACCTACGCTTTTGAACTCTATTCACCAATCGACTGAGATAGAAACTCAAGAAGTTAACGACTTAGTGTCTGATACATCTTCAAATGACTCTCCAGCTCCTAGATCATCACCATTGCAACATGAACCTGCCACCTTCATCCGTTTTGACCTAGCCCATTGTATTCCTTCCATTTCTTTCGACTTCCCAATCATTAACTCAATGTTTGGATCCTAATGAAGTTTCAAGTCAATGGAACGAAATCTATCTTCTGGTTCCAATGGAATAAGGGACTACATGGAGCATGGAATGCATTTGGCCTCTCAGAACTCCACTACTTTCAAAAAATGATTGAGATCCTCCATCTTTGGGTTTGGCAGATTTCGAAAGCTTATAGAAATCAGTCTAGAAAGCTATAGACAACCACATTAGAAGCTAAAACTGAGGCATATCATTCTTCACTCTTACTTTTAAACCTACATATATTAAGGGGAACTTTGATATGATATGTTATTTTGGTTTACTTTATCCTATTAAAATGAAAAATTATTCACAAAAATAAACGTTTGTCATCATCAAAATGAGAGGGATTGTTAGAACCACGTTAGTTTGAAGAACTATGACCCTTTCTAATTTTGATGATAACAAAAATTATTGTGGGAATAATTTAAAGTACTAATAACTTTATTTAAGTGTGCAGTTTCTTGATCATGTAATCTTAAATAACTTTATGCTACATCCTTTGATGATTGGAAAATTTGAAGAAACACCAAGAATGCTTTGAAAATCGTATTCTGAGTTCGATGAACGTGCTCTTAATTGTTCCTCTAGTGATATGTTCTTTTAAGCAACGCTATGAAAATTCTGCATCTGATAAATGTGACAAGTAATTGATCATCTTTTGATAATTCTGACAAGCATTTGATCGTCAGACTTTGATAATTGTGACATGCATTTGATATTCTAGCTTTGGTAATTGTGACAAGCATTTGATTATCACGCTATGATAAAAAGTCAACACTATGATACAAGTCAATTCTCTAATAGAAAGCCAACTATCTGATATAAAGTCAACACTATGATATTAGTCAATATTTTGAAGAAGTCAAATTTTATCGCCCTGTGCTCAAGAATTGTTTGAAAGACTCTGATCATGGAAACCTATGTTCTTCTTGTCTCTTTTTCAAGATACTGAGAATCAATTATGAGGAAAAATTTGGACAAGTTTTATTGGTGAATCAATGTCAGATGATTTGATAAAAATAATATTACGATACATGTTGATTTCCAGCAATCAGGACAACAATCAAACACATAATGTCGTCTCTACACCTTTGTTCTTAAACTTATTATTTTTGTAAGTGTTGAGGGATAGTTTACTTTTTGAGAGCATAGCTTTGTAAACACACTAATGTGGGAATTACTCACAAAAAACCGTAAACACTTTTTGTTTGTAATTTAACCCAATTGTGGCTGCGTTCCTCAACATCTGGACACTACTAAGATAGAAGGTTGAGAAGACTTGAACACTGTCAAGTTGACTAGTATGTGTTTAGTTGATGTGTGACTTAGTTGGTGAGTAGTGGTTTAAATCCTTTAGTTTGAAGGGATGAGACATAATTGTTGGAATCGAATAGGTTTCCCTTTTTGGTTTTGATATTAACAAATGCATTTTATGAGAATAATTTTATTAGACTAATGGCTTCATTAAACATGCAACAACTAGAACAAGAAAACCAGATGAAGGTACTAGAGGAAGTGACCAGAGGAACACAAAAGCATACACGTATACCTCTAAACATAATGTGCCTTTGATGGTTATGAAAATTGCCTCTGATGTTTGAGTCTAAAGACTTCCTCTATGTACAAGGTCTAAAGATTGACTCTGAAGACTACGTATGATAACTACGTCATAAGATTAAATTTGAAGCATGCCTTTGATATGCAGCCTTTGGTGTCATTCAATTATGCTTCTGACTATTATTATCCAAGAAACATAGCTTTTGAATCCAATAAGAAAGTTTATGGGTCTAATGGAAAGACAATGACGCTAATTGAAATAATTAACTTTGAAGAAAAGACTTAGCCGAATCAAAATTTCAAAAATCATTTTTGCTCAAATCAATCAAGAGTATGAAGGTCGATTCACATTATTAAGTTTTTTAACGCAATTTTAAATTAGATATGATTCAGAATTATATTTGAAGGAAATCTTTTGGCCAAGGTGAAAATATGATAAGGTCAAAAAGATTTGATCCATATTTTACAAGGAAAAAAGTGAAACTCTAATCTATTTTAAAAATAGATACTAAAGGCTGAATATGAACTACTAAAAGATAAAAATCCATACAATTCAAAAAAAAATTGATAGCTCAAATTTCCTAAGTATTCAAAGTTCAAAGGTTTAAGTTCTAGAGAAACACTTCCTCAAAGAAATATTATTTACGTATTTTAGTGTGAGAAATCAATTGTAAGAAGCTAACAAAATGTGAGAAATCAGTCGTTCCAAATTTGTGTAACCCATTTCGACAGTGGATTTAGTGTTTCTCAAGCAATATGTTGGTTGCAGGTTATGTGGAGAAGACTTGACTTGTAGGGTCAAGGTGTTTGTTTGCCTCAAAAAGTATACAGGTGTTTGGTTGTTTTGAGAAGACTGATTTATAGAGTTAGATGTTGTGTAATTCAAGGATATGAATTAGCAGATAAATCCTTCTAAGTGAAAGGACTGGATGTAGCTACCAAGTTAGTGGTGAATGATCAAAGCATTTTGGCACATGTTTCTAGTTTTTCTCTGTGGCATTTTAAAAGCTCCATATAGCTTAGATTAACTTTTTAGCTTGTTTCAAAACTTTGGGTCGAAATTGAATTTTAATTTTATTATTTGCATATTGACCCCTGCTTGCTCTATAGGCCACAACTTGAGCTCTGTGAATTTTAATTTTCATTGTTATATTCTCATGATGCATGACTAGGGGTAGTTATGTGAATCTATATTCCCTTCACCCTGAAATAAATAGGACTTTTCATTTACGTCCTTGACTTAATAGAGTTGCTACTGCTAATGAGTCATAGTTAGATAGTGAAAGTGACAACTAGCTGCAAAATATGGATGATATGATTAATAGAACCTTAAGACAACTTACTGCACCTAATGTCACTTATAATGTATTGTGTATCACATATCCTGAAGTTACTGTACCATTTGAACTTAAATCTAGTTTAATACACTTGCTTCCAAGGTTTAACAGTCTTGCAATTGAGGATCCCCACAAACACTTGAAGGAGTTCCATGTTGTGTGTTCTACAATGAAGCCTCAAGGAATCACAGAATACCATGTCAAGCTGAGAGCCTTCCCATTCTCACTTCAAGATGCTGCCAAGGATTGGTTATACTACCTTCAGCTAGGTTATGTTACAAGTTGGAATGATATGAAGAAGTTGTTTCTAGAAAAATGATTCCCTACTTCAATCTAGAAAACAATTTGTGGCATTAGGCAAATTGATATGGAATCATTACATGAGTATTGGGAGAGATTCAAGAAATTAGTGTCTAGTTGTCCTCATCACTTGATTTCTGAACAATTGCTCATCAAGTATTTTTATGAAGGCTTGTTACCTATGGATAAAAACATTTTGGATGCTTCTAGTGGGGGAGCACTTGTCGATAAGACCTTAGAAGTAGAAAAAGCTTTGATTGAGAACATGTCCATTAATTCTCAGCAATTCAGCAGTGTTGACACGGGAGTGAATGAAATTGAAGCTTCTTCCCACAAGAATCTAGAAAGCTGACTTGATGCGCTTACGTCTTTAGTAAAAAAATTGGCAGTAGGTAAAGCCTAAATAGCGGTCTGTGGTATTTGTATTTCTCTACAGCATCCTATAGATTCATGTCCTGAATTCCAAGAAGATTCAATTACTAATGCTCCTCAAGCATATGCAGCAAACATATACAACCCTCAAGCCAACTATGATTTGTTGTCTAACAGGTACAATTATGGTTGGAGAAACCATCCCAACATGAGATGGGGGAATTCATTCGCATAAAAGCAACCTAGGCAGCATCAAAATATTCCGCAACAACAAAATATTCCACATCAGCAAAAAAACATTCCACATTAGTAGCAAAACAATGCACCTTCATTAGAGGTCCTTGTCAAACAAATGGTTGTCCAAAATCTCCAATTTCAACAAAGAACAAATTCCAAAACTGAGAATTTGGAGACAAAGAATGGCCAACTGGCCACTTCAATTAATTAGATGCAGACCTAGGCATTAAACCAACTACCTACCCAGTTAGTAGTAAATACAAATGCCTCTAATGCTAGTCCAATATACTTGAGGTTTGACAAAGCTGTTGAATTTTCAAAGGAACCTGAAGTTGTTGCTGTGAAAAATAAAAAGTTTGCTATGGACGAGGCAAATAGAGACAAATAGATCTTGGATACATTTAGAAATATTGAAGTGAACATTCCTCTCCTTGAAGTAATTAAACAAATTCCAAGACATGCCAAATTTCTAAAATATTTGTACACACACAAGAGAAAGTTAAAAGATAATGAAAAAGTAAACATGGGGCGCAATGTTTCAGCCCTTATTCAGCCCATGCCCCAAAAAGGCAAAGATCCATGAACTTTTTCCATCCCATGTACCATAGGCAATAGTCCACTTGAAAATGCCATGTTAGATTTAGGAGCTTCCATTAATGTTATGCCGACATCTATTTTTAACTCTCTTGCTCTTGGACCTTTATAGAGTATAGGTGTTACAATTCAATTGGCGAACATGAGCAATGCTCGCCTTACTGAACTTGTGGCGGATGTACTTGTTTGAGTTAATGAATTGATATTTCCTGCTGATTTTTACATTTTGAACATGGAGGAAAAGACTAAGTCCAAAAGGGCACCTATCATATTAGGCATACCATTATTGAAAATTGCTTGAACAAAACTTGATGTACATGCTGGAACTCTATATGTAGAATTTAGTGATAGCATTGTAAAATTTAACATCTTTGATGCTATGAAGCACCCCATAGAAGAGCATTCTATTTTTCATATCGAATTGCTTGTTGATTAGGTTGATGACACTTACCCCGATATGTTTGCTACTGATTTTCCTTCATTGTTTAGTTTTGATGAAACTTATACTTGTGAATACTGTACATATACTCATTTGTGCTTTGTGTGTGCTGAGATCGAAGTTGCTTTGCAAGTTGATCATTGAGCTAATATTGATATTTCTACAAACATAATTGATTTGGCAGACTTATCTTCGATCACTAGTGTTGTGCCCTCCATTGAGAAGCCACCGACTACATAGCTTAAACCATTTCCTAAAAATTTGAAATATACATATTTAGAAGAGGGTGACAAGTGACCTATGATTATTTCAGCCAAACTTGAAGATGAGCAGGAAGAAAAGTTGTTGCAAATTTTTAGTAAACACAAGAAGACAATCGAATAGACCTTGGCATATATCCCTGGTATTATCCCATCTATGTGTATGCATAGAATACTACTGAAGGATGGGGTGAAATTAGTCAAGCATCCCCAAAGGTGACTTTATCCCTTAATTATGAAAGTTTAAAAAAAGGAAGTGACCAAGATCTTAAAAAGAGCTATCATATACCTCATCTCTGATAGTTAGTGGGTGAGTCCAATAGAGGTAATCTTTAAGAAAACTGGACTCATAGTGGTTAAAAATGAGAATAACAAAGTCATCTCCACACGAGTGTAGAACTACTAGAGGCTATGCACCATTTACAAGAGACCAAACCAGACAACTAGAAAGGATCATTTTCCTTTACCATTCATTGATCAAATGCTTGAAAGGTTAGCTGGTAAGTCATATTATTGTTTTCTTGATAGATTTTTAGGTTATTTTCATATCCATATTACACCAGAGGACAAAGAAAAGACGACGTTCACTTGCCCTTTCGACACATTTGCCTACAAGTGGATGCCTTTTGGCCTATACAATGCTCGTGGCACTTTCCAACGCTACATGATTAGTATTTTTTTTTGCTGATTTCATAGAAAATGGTCTAGAAGTTTTCATGGATGATTTTACTATGTATGATCCCTCATTTGATGCATGCTTGAATACTTTAGACAGAGTTTTGCATTAATGCGTTGAAACTAACCTTGTGCTGAATTATGAAAAATGTCATTTTATCGTTGAACAGGACATAGTTATGGGACATGTGATATCAAAGAAGGGAATGGAAGTGGATCCTACCAAGATATATGTGATTTCTAATTTGCCTTACCCATCTTGCGTCTGCGAGATTCGTTCTTTTCTTGGCCATGCTGGTTGTTACAGGCGTTTTATCAACGACTTCAACAAGATAGCTCTTCCATTGTCAAATTTTCTGCAAAAAAGATGTCACTTTCATCTTTGATAACAAATGCAACAAGGCATTTAATTGCTTGAAGGCAGCATTGACCTCGACCTCCATCCTTCCGCCGCTGAAGTGGACCCTCCCCTTTGAAATTATGTGTGATGCATCTAATTATGCAGTGGGGGCAGTCCTTGTGCAAAGGGTTGACATGGTTCCAAGGTAGTTGTTTATACTAACCATGCAACTATGAAGGTCTTACTAAAGAAACCATAAGCAAAACCGAGATTGATCCGATGAGTGTTGTTGCTCCAAGAATTTGAATTTGAGATTAAAAATAAGAGTGGAGTTGAGAATCTTGTGGAAGACCGTTTGAGTAGAATAGAATTGGATGAGGACCCTACTCCTATTCAGGATTACTTTCCTGATGAGCAATTGTTACAATTGCGTAAGGTAACTCCTTAGTTTGTTGATTTAGGTAATTATGTAGTTTTTGGAGTTCTTCCTACAGATGCGTCTAGAGCACAAACTTAAAGTGATGGAAAATACTATGTGTGGGATTATCCATATATGTTGAAATTATGTAGTGAATACATGATTAGGCTACGTGTCCCCCACCATGAGGTCAATCCATTCTTCATGAAGTATTTGATGTGTGGGGTATTAACTTTATAAGCCTTTTTCTTGTATGTTTATGTTTTGTCTATATTTTACTTGATGTTGATTATGTTTCAAAGTGGGTGGAAGCAATACCCACTAGGACTAATGATTCTAAAGTTGATGTAGGTTTTGTAAAATCAAATATTTTTTGCAACTACACGATGGACACTTTTCTTTAGAAGTATGGGGTACTGCATAGACTTTCTACACCTTATCATCCCAAGACTAATGGGAAAGCTGAAGTCTCAAACAAGGAAATCGAACATATTTTAGAAAAGATGGTGTAACCAAACACGAAGGACTTGTGCCACCGGCTTGAAGAAGCTCTTTAGGCTCATAGAACAGCCTACAAAACACTAATAGAGATGTCCCCTTATCGACTTGTGTTTGGTAAGGTATGCCACCTCCCAATGGAAATAGAGCATCGTGCTTATTGGATGGTCAACAGTTGTAACCTTTAGATGGAGAAAACAGGTTTGGAGAGAAAGCTGCAATTCTAGCAACTTGAAGAGCTTAGGCTAGAACCTTATGAGAACTCCCAAATTGATAAGGAGAAGACTAAGTAATTTCATGATAAAATTATTTCTAGGAAGGAACTTCCCATTGGCCAAAACGTTTTACTGTTCAATCATGTCTAAAAATTATGGTTGGGAAACTTTGTTCCTAGTAGATTGACCCTTTTGTTGTTACTAACACTTTTCCTCATGGTGCAGTGGAAATAAAAAGTGAAAATACCAAAAAAGTTGTTCAAAGTAAATGGACAACACCTCAAACTATTCCACGAGGGCTATGTGCTTGAAGCTGCTACCATAGAATAATTTTCATTGAAAAAATCCACCTACACTGAAGTTTGAACAGGGAGCTCCCTTTCCTTACTCTTATTTTATACTTGTTACTTTCATTAAGGACAATGTGTAATTTAAGTGTGAGGGTATTATTTAGGATTTTATATGTTATAGGATTTCTCAACAAAAATTAAAATGTGCATTGCATTGCATGTGTTTTCATCAGATTTTGTGGGTGCAAATTTTGTGAGTTATATTGTATTGAATTTCTATCATGATTTGATAGTATCTTTATATTCTTGGTACAATAAGTTGGATTTGAACACTAAACTGTGTATCATCTGTGAAAGGTCATTAACCTTGGTGAGATTTTGAGTCTTATTATGGATGGAATGCATTTTTTCCACTTTCTTTTCTTGTGTGTGATTTCACTCATGATTGCTAGTTACGCCAGAATTTGATTTGACTCTTGTTCGAATGCATATATTGAAATGATATAGGCATTTGTTTTTTGTAAAGCTACATACAAATAAGCTTACCCAACAATTTTCCATTTGTCTAATCCCCGTTGAGCCTAATTATCTTAGTCTTTTGTTATATAGCTCGTTAAAAGCCTAAAAAGTAAAAAAAAAAAATTAATTGACCCAATCTTGGGAGATAAAGGAGTCCTTCTTTAAATAATAGTGGGGGTGCTCAACTTGTTTGTTGGTTAGATTTGAGGTTCATTTTAAAAATTAAAACAAACAAAAAATGAATAAAAAAAGGATCAAAATAAAATAGAAATGAGAAAAAAAAATGAGGAAAATGGTGAAAAAGAGTTTTGGTGAAAAAGAGAGTTTGAGAATAAATTTAATGATATTTTGTTGAGTTACCTCTCAATTTTATTTTTCTCTCTTGATCATTACTCTTTATCCTCTTCGATTTTTAGCCTTAGTCTTCTTAGGTTTGTGAATAAAGACCTTTTTATTATTATGTGCATGTGTTTCAAATATAGATGTTAGAGGCTTGTCAAGTATGTTGCTATCTTTCATGAATTGCTTTGAGTGTAAATAGTAGCCCAAACACTTGAGTGGTTGAGAGGATCTTATATCTTTGGAGGGCTCTATCAATTATGATGCATTCTTTAGTTGACTTGTTCTCTTGTTTGCCTTGGTTGTGATAAAAAGTTATTCATGATTGCCTTAAGCTAGAAATATTGTTTTTCATGAGAACATTTGGAATCGTGTGCATTACTTTCTTCGGCAAAAGTTTAAATATGGGGGAATTTGATCAAAGCATTTGGGTAAATGTTTCTAGATTTTTACTGTGGCATTTTAAAAGCTCCCTATAATTGAGCTTAACTTTTTAGCTTGTTTTTAAACTTTGGATCGAAATTGAATTTTAATTTTATTATTTGCATATTGACCCTTGCTCGCTCTATAGGCCATAACGTAAGCTTTGGATATCATATTGAAACACGCGATCAGGCGTTAGAAAGTTAAATATCAGAGCCACAACTTTTGTGTTAGAATAAAATCCAAATGCCGAACTTTATTGGGCCAAAACGGAAGATTTCGTTATCTGAGCTTTTGTAATAATTTTAAGTATTGGGCCGTTTGTTTTACAAGCCCAAGAAAGAGAATACAATATATTTAGAGTTTTCTTCTATTTTAAACCTTGCTGCTTCGAATTGAGAAAGATATAGAAAAATAGTATTTTATTTATTTTGTTAGAAAAATAGTTTTTTATTTATCAACACCTTGTGGTTCAGGTTATAATGTTAATTTCGCATTGTAATTTGATTCCTCTTTATTCGATTATATTGTTATTCAGATTGCTTAATTTGAATTTCCATAGGATAGATTAAATTAATTTGAGAAAATACATCGGTTAAATTAATTGTGAGGCTTGATCGTTAACTGTAATACATCAAGGACTGTGATGCTTAATCCAGTCAAAGAAACTAAATTCCCATAGGGGTGCTTACGCTTGTTTGATCAATTATATAGTCAAATAGGAATAAAGTCATGATTTAGAAATTAAATACGTTTGTAGAATCTATGATAGGCCTGAAACTCTTAAATTAGTGGATTAATTATTTTGCTAATTTGTTCGAACAAAATCTGAAAACTCCCTTTTCTAATTTCGAAAACCCCCTTTCTAATTTTGAATTTCAATTTGGCTAACATTATTATATTAGAAGTCCTTGAGAAATGACTTGATTTATTACCTCTACCTCAGTGAACCGTGATAAATCTGCTTGTGTCACTTTACTTTTGTGCTTGTTACTTTACTATTGCCTCTGATTACTTAATCATGATTGTTATTGCCTCTGTTTTAGTTAAATTCACCAAACCTGAACTAGTTCTTGAATAAATAATTAAAAAGAATCCAACTTAGACAAACATAATTCAACCTTTTTCTCGAATTTGCAGCTTCAATTGGTATTAGAGTCCGACCTCAAAGCTAAGCAGTTTACAATGTTTGAAGAAATATCCAAGGATTCAACATGTCTATATTCATTGAAGAAGCCTCTAGTGGAAACAAGATACTGAACTAAAAGGAAAAACTTAGAAAAATCATTATCTTACGAGATCCTAAACTTTGGAACTTAGTGGAAGATGGCTAAATTGATCCAACAAATACTGATGGCACTAAAATTCCAAGGAAATATATGTATGTTGAACAAAAGAAGATGTGCAAGATGCAACACAAGTCTAGAAGCTTCATGATAAATGCAATCACATTTAAGGAGTTTGACAAATTTACTAACAAAGAAACAGTAAATAACATCTCTAAAAATTTGGTTATGACTTATGAAGGAAGCAGGCAAATTCAAGAAGCAAAGGCCAACCTCCTAGTTAGAAAATGTGAACTATTGTTTTCCAAATTCCATACCATAGTCTTAGGATTAAAAGGTTCTTGAAAATATTTATACTACTGTTGATCTTGTGAAGAAAATTCTTAGGAGTTTTACAAGAAAGTGGAGACCTAAGATTACAACCATTCAAGAAGCTAAGGATCTGAATACTGTTACATTAGAAAAAATGATTTGTTTCTTGAGATCACATGAATTTGAGCTTGCAAATGATGAGCCTAAGCAAAAATAGAAGACTTTAGCTTTGAAATCCAAGCAAAAGAAGGCCCTGAAGATAACGGCAAAATCAGACAATCATGATTCAAAGGATGAGGAATTGGCTTTCATATCAAAAACATTTAGAGGATAAGGCACAATAGAAACAAGTCATTCCCTCAAAGAAATTACAGTCAATCGAGTAAAGGAAAGGATGACAAGTTTGACAAGAAAAGTATCATCTCCTATAAATGCAATGAACCCGGGCTTGCAAAGTCAGCATGTCCAAATCCAGAAGAAACAAAAAGGAAGCATTAGAGGAAAGATCCATACCCAAGAAGAAGATTATAATGACTACATGAGAAGATTATGATGATTCCTCTGATGATGAAGAGCAAACACATTTGGCTTTGATGGCTCATATTAACTTAGAGTATGAATCCAATAATGATCATAGTTCTAACTCTAATTGTGACTTTGGAAGTGAATTAGCAGAAGAAGAAATTGAGGTACTTTCAAACTTAACCCGGTCTGAATTAAATAAAGTCATAAATGATTTATTAAATAAAAACCATAATTTGTCTCTAAATCTAAAAGCACTTAGGAAAGCAAATAAGGATTTTATTGAAGAAATTAATGTTTTAAAAAATGAAAGTGTTGAGCTTAAAAATAAAATCCAACTCTAAAAGATAATCATGTCTCAAAACCTTCAGAAAATGTCATATGTAATTCTGATAAATATGAAGTAGCATTCCAAGACGTTTTAGCTAACAATATAGATAGAAGAAAGTATACTTCAATGGTATATGGAGTTAGTAGAAATTGTAAAAGAGGTCTATGATACCAAGAAACAGTAACTAAGTTTGAACTTATCAAACTTGATGTTTTATGTAATGTTTTATCTAAGAAAGGTCACTCCAAAATATCTTCACCCATGTTAAACACAAGGAAATACAAGAAAAAGAAACCTTTCAAGACTAACAAACCCAATCAAATTTTGGTACCTAAGAACAAAGTTATTTTTTTGTAGATGTTCTCAGCAACCAAGTTGAAACACCGGTCATGGTACCAGGACACTGAATGCTCACAACATATGAAAGGAGAAAAGTCTATGTTTCAAGTGATGTAAATAAATATAACTAGAAGGGGGGTTGAATAGGGATTTTGCTGTTAAATAATAATTTTCACGTGTTTCAAAATTATTCTCTAAGAGAGGATTGCAGACCCGAGGATGGTTATTCAAACCTTAGAATTAGAGCTAAGCAAAAGAAGGAGAAAATATAAAGAATGACACACACAACGTTTATACTGGTTCACCCAATGAAGGCTACGTCTAGTCCTCACACACTTGTGAGATTTCACTAATGTTCAAACTGATCAATCTCTCACAGAGGATGATTACACTTTGTGTATTCTTTAGCCTCACCAAGCTTACAATTAAGTTTCAACTATTTCCAAGTGTACCTCACGTGGAAATTACAAATTGAATGTGTATGATAGTTTTTCTTCTCTTAAACACTTTCTAAAAAGATATTTCAAAGATCTAGTGAAAGATTACATAAAGTATAAGGAGAGGATGAATATTGCTCTTGATAGCTTTAAGATACTTGATCTTTTTATGCAATATTGTTATGTATTTTGTAATGAAGAGCTTGTTGCCTTTTATAGAAGTCTTATGATGTTCCTTCCATATGCCAAGCTCTTTATGATCGTTGGAAAGTCAATTTAAAAAGCCCAAGGTCTTTCCTTATAATTACGAAACTGCCATCCAACCATCCTTGGGCAGATGCAGTCTATCCTCTAGTACGAGGTTGTAGATTTTCTGGAAACATGGACATGTGTTGTCCTTTTCTTTTTCCTTTCTTTAAGGCTTGTAAGACCATATGTCATGTCCTTTTATTTTTCCTTCCTTTAAGACTTTTAAGACCACATGTGATGTCCTTTTCTTTTTCTTTTCTTTAAGACATGTAAAAGCTTCACGTGATGTCCTTTTCTCTTTCCTTTCTTTAAGACATATGAAGGCTTTTATTTTTATCTTTTTTGTTGTTTCCTTTCTGAAGATTGACTTTATATTGTTTTCAATCATACAAGAATGTGAGGGCTTATATTTTTGGTTTGTTTGTTGTTGCCTTTATATAGATTGACTCTACATTGTTTTCATTCATACAAGAATGATATATAAGTATGCTTTTAGCCTTTGCACATGATATGATGGGTTGCTTTCCAAGATATTGACCATAGACTCATCCTAGTGTAATCCTTCCTCATACCTTTCTTTTGCCATCTTACTTCTTTACTTCAAAGGCTTTATTTATTCATTCTTTAATATTGTTTTGCCTTTATTTAATGAATAAAACAATTTGTTTCAGCGAGGATGAGTATTCTACACATTTGAAGAATAATCCCCTCGCGAGGCCATCCTGAGGAATTTCAATCCTCCATATTTGAATCAGATTTTTCTACTTTTTGTCTTGATGATTAATAACCTGTTTTCTTATATAAATTCACTCATAAGCCCATATTAGTCATTAGCCACAATCATAATCTATTAAGTAATTTTGTTATCATTAAAATCATTTGAGAGATTTTGTCTCACTATCAAGTCCTAACTTTGATCAAATGAGGCACAATAACCTTTGGAGGAAAATAGTAAGGCCATTTCAATGGATATGACACAGTTGATAATGGCACCTCTCCTTCCATTAAAGATTTTTTTTTTTTGCTAAAGGTCTTAAACATGATTTATTAAGTATTATTTAATTAAGTGATAATAACTACGTTATTATATTTAATCAAAAATCATGCAAAACAATTAGTCAAAAATATGGTTATGTTTTCTTTACAAGTTAAAGGCAAAATAACATATATAAGATAAATCCATTTAGCTTAGAGAAACAAAATGTTAGGTGACTCATGTATGTAAATGAAGAAAAATTAATTTGGCACAGAAGGATTGGTCATACAAACCTAAGATTAATCTCAAAATGAAATAAACTTCAACTTGTTATAGGCCTACCAAAGCTTAACTACAATGCTAAAATTATGTGTGGAGCTTGTCAAAATGTAAAACAAACTAAGAACTCCTTTACCCTTAGGACTTAGTCTCTATCGCCAAACCCATTGAGCTATTGCATATAGATCTCTTTGGGCCAATGAAAACTGCCTCAGTAAATGGAAAGAAATATGGCTTTGTAAAAATAGACGATTATACTAGGATATATTGACTTATGTTATCTAATGCTTATCATTTTATGTGCTTGGTTTTATTGCATGGTTTTTAAATCAAACCCACATTTTCTTTTGTTTCTCATTCTACAAATTACCCTTTTGACATAATTTGCTATAAACTGATGTTTAATCTCTATATATTTTTCCCTTGAATATAAATTAGGATTTTTGGTTAAACATATAGCAGAAGTATTATCATAGAAGACAAGAGTGTTACTCTCATTAATTTTGAAATCTCATAGTTGATGTTTTATCCTCAACATTTGAGTTTTGTAGCTGACTTTTGAAATATATTATGCTTCAGTTGTAGATAAAGCAATGGTTCCTTATCTTTTGCTTAACCAAAAGATCATATTTTTATTGAGGAACATACAACTACCACTGGTGCTTTTCCATTCTAGATTATTTCTAGCATAGTCAGCATCACATAAACCTACTAACCTTTACTCAAAGGATAACTTAGAATACAAACCAAGATTAGTAGTTCCCTCTAGATATCTAAAGATCCTTTTAACAGTAGTTAAATGGAATTCTTTAGAGTCAGGCTGAAATCTTGAACACACATTAAATAAAATGTCAGGTCTGGATACGATTAAGTAGATAAGAGAGTCAATTTTCCCTTCGTATACCTTTTGATCTACCTTTTCACCTGATTCATCTTTATCAAGAGAAAAAATGGGTTGCATACGTGTAAGCATCGGTTTACATTCGTCCATCTTAAATTTCTAAGTTCTCTAGTATATATGGTTTGATGAATGAGTACTCTTCAATATTTAATAAGCAGTGCATGCTAATTTTTTAAAATTTTGGCTATTTACAATGAGCTTTTCATGTACTATTAGGATTGTTAGAATTGTATGATGGTGTAATGACATATGCAATGTGAACTTTATGCTACTGTCACTTAAACCTTCACGTGAGACTAATTTTTAGTGTATTATATGAAATGATCAATTCGTTCAATATCAATTTAAAAATTATGCACTTTTGCACATATGAAGATGATTTCTTTATTTTTTGATTTTTGATTTTTTTTTTTAACTTGAAATGTGATGCATGGATGAAAATAATAATGAATTTTATGGACAATTTATCAGTAAATTTATATATCACAAAAAAAATTAAAGAATTAAAATTTGACCCACGATAATTTTTTGAAATTTTTCTACATGCATAAGAATGTCATGATAGTATGTTGACACAATAGACTATTTGCAAATATGAATGCTAGATCTCTATGTGAGACAATTTTTTTCTTCGACAATGAATATGATGACTTAAATATGCATTTGGTTTGAACTCTTTTTAAGAATGAATTTTCTTGTGACAAATGCAAGAATGTGACATGACGCACATCAAATTTGATTATTATTTTTTAGATAATGCTAATATGATGAACGGTTTGAAGTCACATTTGTTTTGATGTAAAATGACAAGTACTGCAAAGAGACACATATTAATGTTATTGAAAATGTAATTAATTTCTCTTGATCATGGCCACCTTATTTTTCCTTTTATTTTTATTTTTATGGAATGTGAAAAAATTGATAAAAGAAGATATATACACAATGTGAAAGAAAAAAAAATGTGAGTCGAATAAAAATGAGATTTTTATTTCGTCCTTCTAGGGAGATAAAATTGGAACCCTATAAAGAAGAATGTTTTTGTTTTAAAAAACAAAAATACTAGTTTTTCAACAAAGGATAATGTTGATTTGAATCTGAAGAAGAAAAATGTTCCCATTGTGACCTACATAGGTTTTGCTTACATGTAAAAGATTCATGAGTTTTCTTAGTTAGAGACCCTCTCCCAAGGTGGCTCTAGGATTTTGAATATGGTTCCTATAACCTTGGATTTCATTTTGAAATATTGTCAACAACAATCGGTAAACTATCAGAAGTGACAGTAATTCTCAAAAGAAATGAAACTCTAGGTGAAGTATTCATGCTAATCAAACAAGATGTACATCCAGAAAGCTAACACTATGCAACTTCAAACAAATCTTAAGTTTTACTCAAATCATGTATTAAGGTCTCACTCAAGTGTGTGCTGTGTGCAAAAGTGTTAGTGTAGTGTGTGAAGAGAAGCATAACCCAATAAAAGGATGCAAAGTACTCAAACTTACAAATAAAAAATATAATATATATACACAATAAAATTAATAATAAATAATAAACATGTAATAGTAAAAAAAAAAGTGAAGGATAAATAAATATAGATGTTAACAAATTTTGCACAATTAATTATGTTAGACTTGACTCTCTAATAGTTCCCAATGGAGTCGCCATCCCTTGTGGTCTAAAATTTCGAGTATTTCTCAAATTCAATAGAGTTGTCATCAAAGTTCATTTTAAAATAGGAAAAATATTGGAAAACTCTTAACAATAAAAATGGTCAATGAAACCAAATTTTGAGTTCGGGAGTCGATTATGCATTGTGAATGTATTAGCATCCTACGATATCCGTTAAAAAAACGGTTACCTATAATTAATTGTCCAAACTTAATATTAACTTAAATATACGTATTTATCCTATATAAATATCAATTGTTTTTATAATAAATGTGTGCTTAAAAAAGAGAAGGAGAAAAAAAATTATTAATGTGCTTGACAAAAGTGTGATCTTGCTCATACGTATCTCCCGGTGTGATTCAGAAATCAAAACTATGTAGTTTTTGGGTAGAAAATGCAGATGTGTTGATTGCTTTTAAAGAAATTGTGTTTTGTTGTTGATAAAAAAAAGGGTTGTTTTGACTGAAAAAATAAAAATAAAAATAAATAAATAAATAAATAAAAAGAAAGAGCTTGTTTGATTTGAATAATTATTTTAAAAAAAAAATGAGTTTTAAGACTATTAAGTTGTACAACTCTTGTCTCAAAAATTCAATGAGTAAAAAGATGTCTCATCTAGTTAATCTATTTAAGAATATATTTTATTGCTTTCGATTTTAAAATTGAGTTTCAAAGCCACCAAGTAATAAAACTTGTGACTTAACAACTCAAAGATTAAAAAAATGTCACATCTAATTAATATAATATTTATTTGTTGTGAATGTTTTTTAAAAGAATTAAACAAACACACACAGAGAGAAATAATTTTCATTGTTAAGAGAGAGAGTGAGAGAGAACAAACTCACAAAAATAGTTACGAAAGAGGAATTGTCTGCGATGGTGGTTCGTATAGGTTCCAAGTTGACAGTGGTGGATGAGTGGACACTCTAACTAAAACGCTCGTGGTGGTGCTTCGTCGGAGGTCAAAGTTGACGGAGGTGGCTGTGTGGACGCTCTAATGGTAGTGCTCATGGTGGTGATTTGCGGAGGTCGATTTGATGATGGTTTCTTAAGGGATTTGTAAAGGATGATGAAGGTTGTGATGTGTGGCTCATGCTCTCTCTAACTCTCTACATTTTAAGAAGATAGTGGTTTTCTTTGTTGATCTTAGAAGCAAAGAAGAACTTTATTTCGTCTATTCTAAATTTTTAGGAAAATTAAACTCTCGCGATCCAAATTTTGGTTCTCAATTTATACGCTACAAGGATGAATTGTTACGTCCATGAGATAAATTGAGCTCCGATTTTTCTATTATTTTGCATATATTATAGAGTGACAAGTGAATATGAGACTTCTACTTTTTGGAGGAGTGCAAAGTTGGTGAAGATGAGACTTCAACTTTTCGATAGAGTGCAAAGTTGGTGAAGATTCAAAAGGAGTGAGTCACGGAAGCTTAAAATGTCGAGGATGGAAGCTTGTACTATTTCTATCAAAAACTTTATTTTTATTTGTTTGTTAGTTATTGTTACTTTTTTATTTATTTATTTTTATATTTTTATGATGTAAATTGGATACTTTATTTAAACATCAATGATAATGTGAGCTCAATTATTGGAATAGATTTATGAGTTTAATTTAATTTTTTCTTATTTTTTGGTACAATAAATTTTGATCGTAAATATATAAAATTAAAGACATTATTATGACGTATTATTTTTTGAAAAATTTTAAATTGCAGGACAAAATTGGAATACTACACATTTCCTTAAATCCTACAAATCGTCCTTCCTTGAGGGTTAGGTTTTGCAACATTGAATTTTCTTCGGTCATGTGTCGTGAGCATCCACTATCCAGATACTATGATTTGTATTTCAACTTTGTTGCTAAGAATATCTACAAGATAGATTATTTATTTCCTACGTACCCACATTTGATTGGATCTTGGTTTGTTAGTTTAGATAGTTGTCTTGTCTTTCCATGTTTTTAACATAGGTTTACTAAGTTTAATATCACTTTTCTTTAAGCAATAGGAACAAGAAGTTTCAAATATGATAAATTTAGAAGTTTCCTCTAGTTCCTGAAAACCAATACCCTTTTTGTTGTTTCTATTAACACCATATATCATAGAAGCTTGATGCCCATGTTTATGCCATTTACAACGAACTCTTGAAAAGTTTTTTCAAGCTTAACACAATTACATATATTATCCTTTAAATTTTTGAAACATTATCCTTCAGAGTCTAATTTTCCCTTTTTATGTTTTCAAATTTTTTTCATAAGAATCGTTCTTATTTGTTAAGATGGAATGAGCTTTTATGAGATTCTTTAGTTTTAAATAAATATTGTGATTTTTGTTTAGAAACTCATTTAACCCAAAGGAACTAAGATTTCAGAATTTAAATTCCAGAAATCTTATTTCAACATGAAACTTGTTGGTTTTTTTTTTTAAAAAAAAAAATACATAAAAATTATAGTTATTCAAATTTTAGAATCAGAGCCCCAAAATGTCATTATAATTATAGACAAATCAATGAACACTAATTTCAATTAATTTACATAAGAACAATGTAAAAGCAACTAGTATATGTAAGCAATTTACGATATAATAAACAAAGTTATGTGACTTTTGTGATAAAAACAAGGTCTCATCGTCTAAGACAAATGTAAGACATGAAGCTTTATGTACATACTAGTTTTCCGATGTTTGCTAAATGTTGAATCTAGGAGAAATCAATCATATCTAAATACCAACAACTATTTTTTTTTTCTTCCAACGTTACTTTGTGTAACTAGATTTATACACACTAGTCAACTATGCATTATCTAAACTTATTTTATTGTTGTATGTTAAACTATCTATTGCAAGAAAAGACTAGCAACATAACACAAGTAATAAAAACAAACAGGTTATAAGTATACAAGAAATCTAACCATAGCAATAAATCAACTTATCTAATTTGATACTTAAGTCAGTCAAATTAATATGCATACCTTTTCAAAAACATGGCTTGATGTAGAAGAATGGAGTGTCACACTATTTGCAATACCTAAAGCATGCCTCATTATGTTATCAACAACAACTTCACTTAAACTTCAATTTTTCTACTTCAACACATATTTATGCTTTCATCTTTTTCTTTGCAAATGACTCATATTCTTCCATATTTTCCTTCATGCTATTAAATTCACTTTCATAATGTTTCTTGATGTTAAGTGTAGTTGTTATTCCATAACAATGAACTATATCGGCCTTTTCTTTATTGAGCAATAATTAAAAGGCTTGGTCAAAGAGACTCACTTGAGTTTTGGATTGAATTTTGAAGTTTACCTTGATATGAAAAAAATAATAAATGTTAAAAGTTGAAAATTTAGACATTAAAAGTATATAATGAGAAGAAAAACATAAAATGACTATATTTGTTTCTTCGCACGCTTTACTGCTAAAAAATTGAAAATAACATAACAAAAAATGATAAGGATAACTTGATATTTATATATGACAAAGGCACACAAATTAGAATAAATATAGTACCTCTTTGTATAGAATTCTAGCAAAATTTGTTGTCCTCATTCGATGCATAAACTTATATTTAGCTCTATTGATAATATTTTTCTTGCTAATGTTCTACAATGTAATGGAGAAAAAAAGAAAGTAGGATATATGTACAAAGGATTATATACAACACACATTGACTAAGAATAATGTAAAGTGTAATATTTATATACATAGTAATAATAAGCAGAAAGGGATACTGAAACCCTAGCCACCATCACAAATCCTAATTCACAAAGACTTTACAGAAAAGATTATGTAAACAAAGAGGAATACCGAAACCATAGCCACTATCATCTACACACCTCCTCTTTTTCGTGCATCAAAAGCTTGAAACTTCTTTTTCCTTGTGAGCAACTTTGTGGGACTTAAAGCTTTGTACTAGGAAGAAAAGTGGTAAGGTAAATGCTTTTCCGCACACAAATTATAATTAGATCATTGGTTGGTTGACAAAAAATTAATAATTGTGATTTTTTTTTCTTTTTGAAAGGAATAAATGTAAACTAATGAATTAAAATAATGAAACATCAATCCTTTGGATTGAGTTCAATATATAATATACGATTTTTAAGAATCAAAGTATGAATTTTTATGTTACACATGATAAAGTTTTAATTTTTATGATAAAAATAAAGTATGGATTTTCATGTTATATATGATAAAGTTTTAACTTTTATGACCAATAGAACGTAAAGTATGAATTTTTATGATGATATAAAGTAAAGTATAGATTTTTATGTTATATATAATAAAGTTTTAATTTTTAAGAAGAATATAAATTAAAGTGTGAATTTTTATGTTATACACGATAAAATTTTAATTTATATGATGAATATAAAGTAAAGTATGATTTTTATGTAATATATGATAAAGTTTTAATTTTTATGACGAATATGAAGTAAAGTATGAATTTTTATGTTATATACAACAAAATTTTAATTTTTATGATGAATATGAAATAAAGATTGAACTTGTATAGCATATGTGATAAAGTTTTAACTTCGACAATGTATATGAGTTGGAGTTTTAATTTTAATTTTCTTGTTATATATGTTAAAGTGTTAATTTTATGGTGAATATGATATCATACTTCGATATTTATGTGTATGTGGTGACAGTTATAATTTTTATTATTATTTGTTTATGAATATATGATACTCATAATAAGGATTTGTAGTATGTGATCTTGGTAATATGTGAATAAGATAATGATTTTAAAAATTGATTTTCAATGCATACAACATGATTCTTAGTGGGTTGTGTGGGAATATATCTATGTGATAATGTATCATCATTTCACGGCATATACATCTTTGTGGGAATTACCTTAGTGATAGATTTATACTCAGATCATATAGTTTTAAGAGCATGCATTACGTGTATGTTTTAGCTATACAATTTATCAGTGTGCATATTTTCTTCTAAATTGAAAGTTTTTACTTTTATATGTTTTGTGTTATTCTTTTATATATTTAGCTTTGCTTTGATATGGATGATGGAAAAAACTGACTCTTACAACAACATTTTAGATACGATAGACTTAGAGGAGATTCAAGAATAGGTGATGAATATTAACGTGCGACTTATGTGGTGAAAAATGGGTTTTTCAAGACAATTTTATAGTAATAGAATTGTCGCGATATTTCTAACTTTATTTTTAATCTTTTCTTACCAAATTTTAAAATGCACTAGAATTTTAGAAATACGGACGTGGGTTCCCTTCCATTAGGAATAATTTTGTTTTCTTTGTTTTCTTTGTTTTAGTTTTGAATAAATATTTTTTTAATAATTATCGTAAATTTTAATAAGCAATAAGTATTTTTAAATAAAACTTTGGATAAAAAATCTGGAGAGTTACAGAAAGTATGTACACACTTACTAGGATGGTACTATTGTTCCAATATTTCAACAATTTCTTGAAACAATGTTTTGGTATGCTTTCAGGCCTATTTTCTAATCTTTCCTTTAAGGTTGAGTATTTCAAAAAATGTGTCCTCTTGTTATAACATTTGTAACGTCTCCATGCATCATTTATTCGTGAAAAGAAAAAGATTTATTTCCTTTCTCAGGAATAATATATTTACTTAATCAAATAATATTTAACAGAGTTGGTCCCCTTGTATTTTTCTTCCATGTATTTTCAAACGCGGAGTTGGTCCCCTTGTGTTTTTCTTAGATGTCCCTATTTTGACATTAAGCTTATATAACATAAGATAAAATCCTAAAGATGAGTAACAAATATATATATATATATATATATATATATATATATATATATATATATATATATATATATATATATATATCTTGGCCTTCAATTTCTTCTACCATGACCTATTTTTCCTGTTCACTTCTAGTATCATTTCTCAACTATTCTTCATCATCAAGTTCATTATTTTCCTTAAGAAAATATTCAATTAACATTGATTTAAACAAGGATATTCTTTTAGTCTTCTATGTTGCCCTTTGCTGACTTGTCATTACCATGTCATCTTCATTCTCAACCCTTTTTTTGGCCTTTTATTTTGTTCTTGAAATTTTCATTTTCTTCCGATGCTTTTCTCATTGATGACTGGATTTCTTCATTCTCCACACTTTTTTTGGCCTTTTGATTCTGCATAGGTGATTTTCTTTGATTCATAATGCGACCTTTTGGATCTTGGTTTTTTCTTGAACCTTGATTTTGTTAGTTATTGATGTTTCATTTGAAAGTTTCTTTACATTGCTAAAGTTCTTTATTATTTAATAAAGATCGCTATTTGAAGGTATATTTGTTTGATCAATTGCTACAAAATTTAATAATTGAAGAATGCTTGACTTCTTGAATTTGATTGTCCAACCCTATAGCCTTGGATGGAACCAAGATACAAATTATCATTCTAAAATCATTTGTATTTAACATGTGTTCTTGAGTGATTAATCAAAGATAGATTTCAAACATAATAAAGATCAAAGCAAAAGAAAAGAGAATCAAACTGATATGTTTAAAGCAGACATAGAAATTCAAGAACGATTTGGTTTTTACAGCATAAAACCAAAAACATTTTTTATTACTAAAGAACAAATTTTTCTGGAAATCAAGATTGAGTCAAACTGCAATAATCTCATCAATATGCATGACAAATTGCAAGTAATTATCAGAATAATCATAATGGAACACGCAGGGAAACCATAGAGAGATTCATTCAACAAATTCATAATATCATAAGCAATGCATAACATGTGTAGTCACAAGTTTGAACCTCAAGAGTAATGACTTAAAATCAAGCAAGTACGTTATGAACAAAAGAGGAAATATAACATTGATACACTTATAGAACAATTGGTTTACAAACAGATTTCAAAACAAAAATAGAATATTGCACAAAATAGGAAATGAAGAATGTTCTGAAGCTCAGCAGGAACAGTCTTCGTTTATTTTCATCACATGGCTATTTTCTCATAGACAGTACAACCTGTCTTCAAACGGCTATATGAGTTGGAATTGACCCTCAAGAAGCCTTTAAGAAGAACTACAAGGCAAGGGAAACATCATCAGCTAAAAGTGCAAACAAATCATTCTTTAAAATCATAATTCTTGAGAAATATAAGTTCATACTTCAAGCAAGGCTTCAGCGCTCACTCATTAGATTCAAATATTAACTTCTTCTTCCATGAACCATCATTTTTCTTCTTTTTTCTAAATTGATTATCAAAAAATTTTAAGCTTTTGAAACTTTCTATACCTTCTAGCATAGGTGGTGTGACCTATGTTCTTTATTTCCATTGGACGGCCATTTATTGGCTCTCCAAGCATGACTAACCGATACAAAAACATGATGATCGATATAACGCATTTTGTGACTGTGTCTCAACTAGGTTGAATTAGTGTTATAATTGCAACACGCACATGCCAACTCTCCTTTGGTGCTCCAACCTGACAATATAAGATACTTAGGATAGTCACTAATAATCCATAGCAGAGATGCCCGCAATTGAAATGTTTGATTTTTGAGGCATCATATGTTTTACTCAAAATTTTCATATTTGCTTTTGCTTCTTAATCAACGACTGAAGGTACACATCAATATCATTTTCAGATGACTGTATACTCAAATTTCATACACATCCAAGGTGAATAATTGTATACCAACATCATGATTGACCATGTACTATGCAATATGCTCATAGTTCTAAACGGATTGAAACCATCAATTGATAAGTCAGGCCTTACATTACGATGCTTGAAAGCAAAATCGGGATGAGGCATGTCAAAATTCTCCCATGCTTGGCCATCAGCAGGTTTCATTAATTTACCATCCTTTGAGAGACCTTCTTCTTTCCATCTCATCAACTCGGTTGTTTTCAAACACATAAATAGTCTTTGAAGTCTTGGAATCAGCGAAAAGTGCCTCAAAATGTTTTCAAGAACTTTACGATCATACTTTGGATCCTTAAACGCTGAATCTACTTGAGTAAATTTCGTCCATCATGAAGCTTTACAAGTCCTACAAGTATCATCATTTTCATGATTTTTTTCAATACAACATACAACAATCATTTGGAAATGCATGAATTTTTTTATAATCAAGGCCTAAATCCTTGATTATGGCTTTTGTTTGGTTAAATGATGCAGGAGTATTCAAATTAGGCATGACTTATTTCAATAGCTCCAAAAGAGCATTGAACGATACATTGTTCCACCCATGAAGACACTTTAACAAGTAAAGTTGAATTATAAATGATAAATAGTAAAATTTCCACATCCCGGATACAACTCTCGCTTCACCTTATTAATCAAATTATAAGAGTTTTTAGCATCCTCATTGAGTCTCTTTTTGCCTCCCTTTACATTTTTCATGGGACTAAATGTGTCATAAAGTAAGTCATTGATGTCATCGCCTAAGTCCTCTTGATCTTCCATATGATCATCAATTTCCGTAGGCAATGATATTTGCCCTCCGTGGTATACCCAAAAATTGAAGCCTTGTACAAAATCGAATCCTATCATATGATCACATACCACTTTTCTTCTTTTCCAATAGTGATTTCTACATTTGGCACAAGGACATAAAATTATGTGGCATTGAGGTTTTCCTTTGCTGAAGACAAAATCTAAAAAAGTTTTTACACATTTCTGATATTACTTTTTGTCAATCACTCAAAATACAAAAATAATATTATATGTATTGAAATTTAACACAAATAAAATTATAATATCAATGCAACTTAATGACTTTGTAAAAAAAAAAATCCATGCAAATAAGGATAAACAAAATAAACTATTTGAGACCACTTGAAATCGTAAAAAAATAAATAAATAAATAAATACAATACAATGAAAATTAGCAAATTAAAAATCAAAGGACTTTAACATTAAAAGAAAAAGTTCATTAATGTCAAAATGCACCATCAAGGTTTTGATTCATATAAATTAGAATTGAACGACAATGCATAATTTTTAATGAAATAAACAAATATAATTAACAATAATCAGAATTTTTTTGATCGATTATCTTCAAAACACCATTCTCTTAATGGAGGATTTTTATTTATCCATTATATTCAAAACAAAGCAACAACTAGTTCTAAAATAATCCATAATACACAAAGTTAATCCCAATGACTTCTACACCTAATTATTAACATTTGCTTTCTAACGTTAATGTGAATTAAAGTAATAGTTGGGATTATAATATCTATTAGTGAGCAACATAAACATACATAGGCATGCAAGTTAAAAATTATACCAGTTCCCAATTTCATAATAACACAAAATCCTGCATGCTTATGTTTAATAAATTAGGATTGTATCAATAGCTTCAAACAAAAGAAGGAAACTAGTTATAACACAAGCAAAAAAATATCAATATTAAATACAAAATATACCTTTCTAAGAATGATTTGCAATCTTCTATCTTGTTGATTTTCTTTCACCAAGAGAAACCGCACAATGAACTAAACCTTTATGTTTTTTTGTTTTTTTTATGTTGAGTTTAAATAGTGACTCTTTACTATTACTTTGGACCGGGCTTATGCCCCAAGTTCTTATATTTTTTATAGTTTCGCGGGAATTGTAATGATGTCGAAGATGCAGCAAAGCAATTATTTGAATTGATGATTGGAAGCAGTGAAGTTTGATGCTACCCGTGTGTCCTCAATACCCAGTCATCCTCAGTTTATAGTTTTAAGACCAGATTAAGATTTTTTTTAAGGGTTTTAATTATTTTCCCTTCCTTCTTGAAATTTTGTTGTTGAAATAGAAATTATTTATCTAAAACAATTGTGACTATTTTTGTTCAATTTGAATTGATCGATTGTGAATAAGTTACTCGTGTTGAAACCATCGTATAATATGTGACAATGAATTATTCAAATTTTTAACCATCAGCACAATTGACTCTCAAGATTAGTATGATTTGGTGGAAAATCTGGAGCATGTTGAAGGCATGGACAACTATTTTTTTCAAAGCAACGCAAAAAAATTGGAGTACATTGGTTCCAACTAAAATCTGTGTTTTTGGTTGGTGGGTGTTACAAGATAATTAAGATCCCAGCTAGAGTAAATTTGTGGCAAATAGGGGTTGTTATTAGTGATATTTATCAACAATGTTGTATGTTGTGTTTTGACAATTTAGAAACAGCAGAGTATTTTTTATTTGCGTGTTTGAAGGCTTTCGGGGTGTCGAATTCAATGCATGAGTGGCTGGTTTGGGAGCCATAATTAGTTTGGAGCAATGAGTTAGTGGAGAATTGCTTGAACTTTGATTCATGGAAAAAAGGTATTTCATTTAATTAGGCTATCAAAAGTTTGGAGTATTTAGTCATCACCAAAACGTGGAAACTAAATATTAATAAACAATTTTAGATTATTATGCTTTCAAGAGCTTCATTGTTGCATCCATTGCAACTAGGGATTTCAATTTCCTTTTACTCATTATCATGGGCCAAGCCCAAAATCAACTAATCCTTTTTTCTTTTCTTTTCTAGTATTATAATACTAATAATAATAAGTTTACTTGGTGTGTCCCACTTAAAAATCACCACCCAATAAATATCCCCTCACGACATAAGTGGGTACTTGTCAATTATATTCACCTTCTTTCTACAACATATTATCTTCGACACATACAAAGTATTTGTCATCGTATATGAATCATTTTCATTGGTATGCATCTTCTCAATCGAGAATGACTACATCTCCAGCACATCTCGTATCCAATGTTATTGCACCTCAATATGTTTTGACTTTGCACAAAAAATTGGATTCTTATTGAGATGGTTCACACTTTGATTATCATAGAATAACACAAACTTGTCTTGCTTGAGGCCTAACGCTTGTAGGAATATCTTCCTCTAGAAGAGTTCCTTAGAAGCTTCAGTTGTTGCAACATACTCAACCTTAGTAATCCATTCAACACACTTTTGTAACCTCGATTGCCAAGACACAATTCCCCTTCAAAAGTCAGCATATAACCTATAGTAGATTTTCTATTATCAAGATCATTTGTCATACTTGCATCTGTGTAGCCATCTAACACAGGTTGACCACCTCAAAAAGATAAACAAACTTTGGAAGTACCTCTAAGGTATTTGAGAATCTACTTCACTGTTTGTCAATTATCTTTACCAGGATTAGAAAGCAATCGGCTGACAACTCCAACTTGATAAACAATATATGGCTTTGTGCATACCATACCATAGCATACATCAAATACCAACTATGGATGCATAAGGAACTTTCTTCATATCTTCTTTATCTTTATTACTTGTAGAATATTGCTCAGAATTCAATTTTAAACGACTAGCATGTGGAGTATAAGTCGATTTGCAATTGCTCGTGTTAAACCTCTCTAACACCTTTCCAATGTAAGTGTAATGAGACAACCACAATTTATGATTCTTCATATCACGAGTCATTGTAATGCCTAAAACTTATTTTGTAGGACTCAAGTCTTTCATTGTCAAAGACTTACTTAAATCTTTCTTTAGAAATTGAATCTTCTTAGTGTCATGACCAACAATCAATATGTAATTCATATATAACCAGAGAATAATATAATCACCATTGGGGAATTTATTGACAAACACATAATTGTCAGAATTGTTTAACCATACCCATGTTGAGACAAAATCTCTCTCAAATGATTTTAATGATAACAAAATTACTTAAGAGATTATGATTGTGGTTAATGACTAATCTATGCTTTTGAGTGAATTCTTATAAGAAAAGGATAAAATTAATAAGATCAAAAGGAGAAAATTCACTAATAAGATCAAAAGGAGAAAATTCTGACTCAATTCATCAAGTGTTCAAAACTGGAGGATAGGATGAACCCTTGAGAGGATGACCTTCAAAGATGCATAATATTCATCTTCACTATAACCATGATTTTTAGTCACGATGAGAAGTTAAAATGGTATCCAAAGATGAACAAACAAAGCATTTTAATCAAAGAGGTCAGAGGCCAGTTTTATCTGGTGTGAGGATGGGATGTACGAGATTCGAGGATGGCCAGTACGAGGATAGTCAGTACGAGGATGGTCAGTACGATGTAAGAAGATGGATCTATAGTCAACATCATTCTCAAAAGTTGAAAACAACCTAACACTTCAACTTACAAAAGGATGTAGCTCAAAAAAAATCAAAAATACAGCCTTACATGTCTTGCTGAATGAAAAGAGAAAAGGACATCTCATGACCAAGTACCTAGGAAGTTTTAATTTCCTGCACGAGGATGGACTGCATCTGTCCAAGGACAGCTAGATGGAAGTTTTGTAATTAGGATCAAAGACCTTGGACTTTTTTATCAAGTCCCCCAACGGTCATAAGATGTTTGCCACATGAAAAGAGCAACACAAGATCTCTATAAAAGGTTGGGAGCTCTTCATTATCAAATACACAACAACATTGCATAAAAAGATCAAGAATCTCAAAGCTATCAAGAGCAATATACATCCTCTCTTTGTACTTTGTATAATCCTTCACTAGATCTTTGAAATATCTTTTTAGAAAGTGTTTAAGAAAAGAGAAACAATCATATACATATCACTTTGTAATTTCCACGTGAGTTTCACTTGGAAATAGTTCGAACGTGTAAGAAACAAGATTGTAAACTTGGTGAGGCTAAGGAATACACAAAGTGTAATCAACCTCTGTGAGAGGTTAATCAGTTTGATCATTAGTAAAAACTCACAAGTGTGTGAGGATTAGATGTAGCCTTCATTGGGCGAACCAGTATAAAAGGTGTGTGTGTCACTGCCTACTCACTCTCTTTTCTATTCAGCTTAAATTCAAAGGTTTAAATACCTCTCCTTGCGATTTGCATCCTCCCTTAGAGGATAGCTTTTCAAAAATAAGTAATAAAACCTTTTTACAACAAAATCCCTATTCAATCCCCTTCTAGTGATATTTAGTTACATCAACCCATGTTAATCCATGAAAGAACTCAATTTCTTATACCATTGTTTTGCTTATTTGAGCCCAAACAAACTTTTCTTCAATTTGTAACAAGTTGTTTTTTACCCTTGACTCTAAAGCCCTCAGGTTGCTCCATATAGATCTCTTCCTCCAAATTGCCATGAAGAAATGTCAACTTCATATTTTTAAACTTCAAGGTTCAAATTAGTTATTAACCCAAGTACAACTCGGATTGAGGACATTATCGCCTCTAGTGAGATGATTTCTTCAAAGCCAATACAAATTCTCTAATTAAATTCATTCACAACCAATCTTGCTTTATATCTTCGTTGGTAACTATACTTTTTTCCTTTATCTTGTATATGCATTTGTTCTTGAGTGTTTTTCTGCCATTAAGAAACTTTACCATCTCAAATGTGTGATTCTCATGCAAGGAAATAATTTCTTACTGCATGTCCTTCAACCACTTTTCTTTATCAACATTTGAAATGGACTCTTGATAGTACTCTGGTTCTCCATTATCAGTGGTCATCACATATTCGTGTAAAGGAGATATCTCTAGGAAGGTTTATGTCCTCTAATAGACTGTCTCAATTCATGTTCAAGTGGAACCGGCACATTATGGTGACGAACATAATCATTAGTTATATTATCATCATCTACTTGTATATCTCCCCCATCAACAAAAGTTTCAGTAGAAGGATTATGAACAACTTCAATGTAACTTCTGGAATTTGATTTATGTTTATCAATTTTATCAAAGTCTTCAATTGTCTAGTCTCCAAGAAATACCATATCTCGGCTTTTGATAATTTTCTTATCAATTGGATCCCATAATCTATAACCAAATTCTTCATCACCATAACAAAAGAAAAAAACACATTGTTTGGACCTATGATCTTTTGATACGTGAACAAAACATCTACAGCTAAACACTCGCAAATGATGATAAGAGATATCTTTCGTGGACCATACTCTATTTGCAACATCACCATCAAGTAGAATAGAATGAGAAGGATTACTCAAATCCACTGTAGTTTTCATTGATATACCATACAAAAACTCGATAATTTTTCATGAGAGTGCATGCACCTGATTTTGTCATTAATAGTACGATTCATTATATCTACAACACTATTATGATGAGGTGTCTTTCGAATTATTTTCTCAAGTCTAATTTCATGTTCTTTACAATACTCTTCAAATAGATTGTTGTATCCACTACTATTATTTGATCGAACACATTTTAATTTTCTTCCTTTTTCTATTTCAACATTTCAAAAGAAAAGTCAACACCTTTCCAGAGAAGTCATCAATAAAAGAAACAATATATGATGAACCACCAACAGATTTCCTATCCATCATGCAAACATCAATATCAACTAAATCAAGAGTATTTTGCCTTCTATGAGAACCAATATTATGAAAAGAAACTCTATGTTGTTTTCCAGCAAACCAATGAGTGCCATTTTTTAGAGGTGTACCTTTATCGAAAGAAAAAAAATTATTTTCTTTTATGTTGAGTCTTTTCTCACTCAGGTGACCAAGGCGCATATGCGATAAATCAATATATTCGTCTTTAATTTCATTCACTTCCTCCATGCAAAGCTTCACAAGCATCCTTTAGAGAAAAGTTAAACTTTGCTTATTTTCTACTACTAAAGACCCTTTGGTGATTTTATATATACCACCACCACCAAAGTAAGTGTGATAATCCTTAATATCTAAGGCTTTCATAGAAATCAATTTGAGATGGATATCACGAATATGTCTAACATTCTTCAATTGAAGCTTGCATTCAATACCTGTTGTAACCCAAAAAAACTCCCATATCAATGGTTTTACATAATCATTCACCTTCAATTTTTATTGTCCCAAATTCACCAACAGTGTAGGATGAAAAGAGATGTAACTACAATTGTATCTTTATCATTTTTTTCCTTCATTAATCTCTCTTGATGAGCCTACAATTTCTTTTTATGTCACCCACTTTGTCACAATTGTAGCACATCAAGTATTTTCTAGTCCTCGACTTACTTTTTGACTTGCTACAATTTTTAGTATTGTAATCCTTATGGAAGTTTCCAGATTAACTTCTCCCCATGTGACTCTGTAACTAGTGTTGCTGACTTTGAGTAAAAAAACATTAAACTACTATCCTTTCTCCGAGTTTCTTCATTCAACGTGATCTCTTTAACTATTGACGTTTTTAATATTCTGCTTGGAGTTGAATTGGTCAATATCACAACAAGGACTTCCCAATTGTCAAACAAGGAACGCAAAAGATACAACACTTGCAACTCATCATCCATTTTAATATATGCAATAGTCAACTGATTCACTGTACTATGTAAAGTACTCATATGCTCTTACATTGCATCCTCATCTTTATATTTCATATTCACCTGCTTTTGAATTAAGAATATTTTATTTTTCACATTATTCCTCTCATACAACTTTTTTAATTTATCTCACATCTTATTAGCATCTGACCATTGCCTTTCTATTCATCTTCTTCTAGTCAATATCAAATTTATCTTTGGGTTTAACAGTGTACTCCTTAAGTGGATCATACAAATCTTTTCTATATAACATGTCTTCCATGAGGATATTCCAAAGTGTGTAATTAGTACAATTGAGTTTAATCATATTTGAATCTTTGTTTTCCTCTTTCATTTAAATGCACAAATCAAACCATCTAAGCGTTGATACCTGTTGGGTCATGAGGGGAGTCGGGGGATCATCCATATTAGACCAGGAGCAACCACACAAGTGAGTTGGACACTACATTCTAACTCAAAACTTTACCACATTAGGTTTATAAAAGGTCATCTCACTTATATGTTGTACAACATTCCTTTTTTTAAGCATTGTTGGACTTCTAACTCACACTTACTACACAACACCAACAACAAAATTACTATCCACAAAGATTTAATCTCCCTTTATGCTTGATTTTGAGTCCTTGAAGGAATTTTTGTTTCTTTCATATGTTTACTGCCTTCATATCAATTTACTAATGTTACTCATTGTGGTTGCCGCCTGCAAAGTTTGTGAACGAAATATATACTTGCCTATCCAGGCCATATGGTACAATCGTTAAATGTCCCAATGGGCATAGATTCAATGAAATAGATTGAAAGAAATGTTAGGAGAGGGCTTACTATTCAATTGCTTCAATATATGCATCAATTTTGCTCACATCAATGCTAAAAGCAGCTCTTACAATTTTTTTTTGTTTGGTAACGCTTTAAAGAACTTCCAATGATCTCTTTTGATTTGAAAATGGAATATAAGATAGGAGTTGAGTAGCTTATTCAAATGAATTGAATAAGTTTTTTTTTTTTTTTTGCAAGTTATTAGATAAAAATTATAAAACAAATCACTCAACAAATGAATATTTTAATAATTGGACTTATCTTTTGAAAAGATTTAAAGAAAATGGATTGGTTTTGAACTTTTCAACGTTAATGTCATCTTTTAACTTTTCTTCCGCAATTTTTGTTCTACTTGAGGTTGTATTAAAACAACAAATTACTACTTTTAATATATATTTATATAAAAGATTAAAATTACAAGTATTTGACAATCAATATTATATTTATGAGAGTCGAATTACATGTGTAATCTTAATCACATATAGATTACATGTATTTGATAATCAAGATTTAAACGAAAACATAGATTATCAATAGTCAATAACTTATAATCTATATATCCATGTAACATAAAAAGATACTCATATTTACATAAAGGATACGAAGGAGAAAGACAAATCAATAAGAGTCATCAAAATATTTAATCAAGGAAGAGAACAAAGACGTAAGTGATGGACAAAGAACTAAGAAGTTAAAGTTGCAATCTCACTCAAGAAAAATATTTAATCTCTAATATGACTAAATATCTTTAGAAGATGTTAGAATTATTTATATTTTTACTTAGAATATTCTTTAGATTTGTTAGACATTTTTCTAATATCCTTATTTTAAGAATATGATTCATAAATATGTTATTAATTAGGATATTTTATTAAAATATATCATTGTATTACACTCTAACTTTATATATAAAGCGATAAAAAAATGTGTATGATATATTATATTTCACACAAAATATATAGTTTTTCATACAAAATAGAAAACCATGAATGGCATCAAATTTGAGGAAGGACACTCTATATTTACACTTCCCTCGTTGCACATATGAGGAATGAGAAAATGTTGTAGACATCAAGTACTGTTGGAAATACCTTGAGATGCAATTGGACCATACTTTACAAAAGGTATGGTCATTGACCACGTTAATTTCACCTTATTCTTTTTTTCTTTTTATTGGAACACATGCACAAAGGTCATCAATTGATACCAAAGAGAAAGCGGTGCTAATGATTGTTAGAATCCGGTTCTTTTGCGACACAAAGGGTGAAAGGGCATATCAAGAGTTTTTTACCCTTTAGTCTTTAACGACTATAATTCATAAAATATGTCCTCAAATCAAATGGTTCGTGGTGGCGATAATGTACAATGCATATGGCCTACCACTTTATTTTTTATTTATTTTCTTTTATTTTGTAATTTCATTTTTGATGAAATGATAAATATTATCAAATGCGTAAATACCATTAAATGCAAGTCATTGTATGTTATTTATCTCATCGAATATGTACTTATTTTGATAATATAAAAAAATCTATTATATTTAAAAGAAAAAAAAAATTATTTTTTTTAAATTTTATAAAAAGTTAACTTAAATTTTTAATTTGAAATTGTTAACCTGATTGAACCGAAATAAATAAATTTATTCTTCATGGATCAGATTGGTTGGGATTTTATAGAAATAGATAGCAAAAATCAAATCAAACAGGTCGATTTTTTTTATTGCTTCGAATTCTTTTTGTCTCAAAAATCAATCTAAACATATATTTACATCCATGCTAGAACTACTCTCCTCATAGGCCCTAAACTCTTAAGTTATTTGTACTTAAGTCCTTAGTTTTTTTAAAAAAAAATTCTGGAATCTGATTAGAAATTATTTGTCCTTGAGATTTGAGCTCAATGGTAATTAAGTGTTTGACATTGATATTTCAATGTTTATACTTCAAATATACCCTTAGAAACAATTGTAAATGTTGGAGTTGGTTGAAATTATATATGTTGAAATAGTCTTACATAGCTTAGTTTTGCAAAAGAAGAGAGAGATCAAAGCTATAATATGGCTTTAATTCTTTATAACAAGATATATCATTCAGAAACACTTTAAGTTTATATTTGGCTTTTTTCTTTCTCTTTTTTTAGAGTTTTGTGAGGGGTAGTTAGATGTTTTCTTTTTAGAGTATGGTTGAGTTGTGGGAGTATTTGAGAGAAGTCTATGTGGTTTAACAATTTTCACATGTTGTTATTCTCTAGTCATGGTTTATTTCCTCATATTTTAGAGTTTATGCATTATATTTTTGTGTTTTAATTGTGTTATTTAAATTTCATGAAGCTATTTTCCCCCAACATTTATTATCATTAGCTTTTTTAACTTTGAAGTGTTGTTTGGAAAGGTTTTGACTAGGAAAGACTTTGTATTAAAGTGATCTTTTGTAGCTCACCTTTCTTTCTTGGAAAATTACCTACGGTACAGTTTACAATGTTCATACCACTGTAATACCAAATTTTTCTAGTGTTGTGAAGTTAGACGTAGAGAAATTTTATGGAAAAATCAATTTTGCCTTGTGAAAAATACATCAGGATTACACAATGCTCAAAAAAGGAAATATTTCCAACATGGATGAAGATAAATGAGAGCAATTAGATTTTAAGAGTTTCAAGTTCAATTCGATTGTGTTTGGCTAAGAATGTTGTTGCAAATGCGCAAGACAAATCGACAATCAAAGAGCTTTGGGACAAACTTGAAGGGTTATATTAGGTAAAGGGCATCTCAAATCGATTATTGTTGAAAAAGAAAATTCATAACTTATGCATGGATGAATATATGAAAATATATGAACATCTAAGTGCTCTCAATAATATTATATCTAATATAGGAAGCTATTAGAGTGAAGATTGACAATGAAGATTAAATGATAAGACTCATGGTCTTTTTCATCTTCTTATGGGCATATCAAACAAGTCTTGATATATGGGAAGGAAATTTTGATCTTTGAAAAATTTGTCAACAAATTATTTATGTAGAAAAAAATATTAAAAATCGGGAATAACACTTAATCGAACTCAATGTTGGTTGCTAGAGGTAAGTCTTATGTGAAGAAAAATCATGAAATAGTTTTGAAATGTTAAAAATGAGAAAAGTCTAGACATGTGAAGAATAATTGCTCTAGTATACAAATGTCAATAATTGCTCTAGTATACAAATGTCACAGATAGACTTTAGATCGAATGCTAGCAGCATCTCCCTCAAAAAGAAATATAATGATTTTCTCTAAAAATTTTATGTGAAATATGACTAAAGGAACGTAAATTAACTCTTCAAAGTTGACTATTGTTTAAGAGACTCGCAAAATTTGTCAAAAGAAAAACACTTGCATGTTTTAGTCATCACAAATTTTGTTCTTTCAAATTTAATCTATAAATAATTTGTTTACTTTTAGTCTTAAAAAAATAAACAAAATATGAGTGTTTGTTAATCTCAAAAGAATCTCTATAAAATTTAATATGGGACCAGAAAATAATAAAATTTATTTACCAAAACTTAAAAGCTTCTATTTTATATAGATTAAAAACATGTGTACTTTTCTTTGGTACACCGAATAAGGTGAAATATAATTTTTTCTGTAAAAAAAAGGAAAAAATATATTTCTTATAGAAACCTTGAATGCCAATTTTATTTTAGTGACTGAAGTTTATTAACTAGTTTACTTTTTCGAACTAGTTATTAGTTTCACAAAAACTGTGGTGCTTAACTATTATCTATTTTATACAGATTGATAAAAATATAATAAAAAATTGTGAATTTACTAGTTGATATTTATTATTTTGTTATTGATTTATTTGCATTATCATAAATATAAAATATAAAATAATAACTAAATAAATATGTAAAAAAAATTTAAATAAGCTGTATAGATAATATGAAATTTAAGTGTACGATTAAAATAATAATTAATATTACATTTAAAAATATTTAAATTTCGACAATTTTCTTTTAAAAATCAACAGATAAAGTATTCAAAAAGTAAAACTATAATTACATAGCTGAAAACTTCATCTTATGAATTTCATTTACTTCCATATAAGTAATCTGAAATGACCGAATTCACACATAATTGGACAACATAATTACAACAAATCAACAAAGGCAAAGATTCCAAACATGCAATTTAACAATGCTAGCTTTATTTTCCTCAGTGGTAACGCACTATGGCATGTGCACAAAGGCAAATATAGCACTTGATATGCCACCGTCTCATAATGTGATCATTGTCTTTCGAGGAACAAAGAGAAAATCTCACCGGCAACAACAATGTTTAAATAGAGTTATAATGATATATTTATTCATTAAAATTATACTCCTTTAATCTCAAACAAATAATGCATTTAATCACTTTGCACAAATATATTAAATAAAAAGAGAATAATAACTTTATTAAATTACCTTTAATAATTATTATCGTACTGTATTTATTATAAATATAAAATTAAGAATAATATATAATTTGATAGTGATGTAAACAATATTAATTACAATATAGACAAAAAAAAATTGCATATTTGCATTAGAAACTTAAAGCTCCTCTATTAGGACAACTTTTTTTTTGCAAACATGGTCGTTATCATGAGGCAAAGATACTAAGAATTATACAATTTGATTCTTTACCCTAGCATTCTCTTAAAATAATTAATTTTATTTATGAATGATAGGTTTCACTAATCTATTTAAACAATTTTAAATAATATTGTTATTCACCAAATGGCTTGCAACTAAGTCTAGAAAGAAGGGAGTTGAATATAATTTAAACTTCTAAAATTGTTTTGAAAACTTTTTGAAAACAGAAAAAATGAATTTTGAAATGTGTTGGAATCGCTTACAAATGTGTAATTGAATTTATATTTGAAAGTATAGTATTGAAATAAACTACCACAAAAATAATGACATTATACACAAGAAAAACTAAATTTAATTGAAGATTTTTAAAATCTTCTCGATTCGATAAATTTTGTAAAGATATATAAAAATCACTAAACGAATCATAGTTAATATAAACATATACAAATTCAAGATGTTGAGAATAGTGTAAAATTGAAATTTCACCCAATTAAAATCAAGATAAGATTCAAAAACATAAATTTCTAATGTCACAATGTATCTATAAATTATAGCACAAAATAGAAAATTTTGCAATCAAACATTGATAATAATGAAATCAATTAACAAAGTAAATTGCATAAATTAAAGAGTGGAAAAAAGAGAGAATCACATAGAGAATTGAATTGATTTCTCTACTTTTTCCTCGCATGAAGTGTACACAAAATCTCTATTCAATCAAATGAGAGTTTGTTCCTTTAACTTTTGATTTCAAACGTTTACAAGATCCATAAGCAATTGTTACATACACATGCATACCGATCTCTTCTTCCTAAATTCTCTTGAACAAAATTCTTGAAACAATTCTCCAAAAATTATGAACCTTACCTTCAAGATGAAGATCTTGAAAGTGTTTGGAAATATAGGAAAGGAGGTTTGAATTGTGTTTACCATTTTTAAAATTATTTTTCTTTGATAAACTAAAAATATGTTTTTTATCAAAACATTCAACTTTGATTATAAACCAATTTAATTACCAATTGAAGTTGAACCATAAAGAACTATTTAAATTAAAGAGATGACATAGACGAGAGGGATACGAGTATGTTGCTACATCTAGTTATCCCCTTACAAAGTTATTTTGACTCAGTATAGTGGATGACTTATTCCACTATAATTCCATATCAAACAACTATTATTTACTCTACCTTTTCAAGCTTTGAGTATTCTTCTTTTATCTCTTCAAGCTATACCACTAGAAACATTTCTAGTCTTCTCAACAAAATAGGAAATTGTCGTTGAGGATTATACTTATTCTTACACCTCTTCCAATACCCCATTTGAGTTAAAGAGTCATTGTCACTATTGGTCCTGAGTAAATCAATTCAAGTATGTGCCTCAACTAAAACATGATCTTTTTAAGGACTCTTACTTTCATTGAGAGGATAATACAATTTAATCATATATCAATTCAAGTGTATAGGATTATTTTATTGATTTACATCAATTTCTAATAACTCTTATTAGATATGATTTTTTTTGTTCAATCTTTCTTTTGATATGTTCAACACTTTTTCAAAAACTATTTTTAATTGAACATTGCCTTATTCTTTTCATACATAAGTCAGTTTTAGAAATGTTCTTCTACTTTATCATTTTTTTTATCCTTGGTGGAAACTCATTTTAAGATAATCATTTTTCTTCATGGATGATGAAGATTATTCAAGTTGTTTCTTTTAAATACTAAATAATATATTTGTTGAGAATAGAGCCATTGTACATATTTGTCGTTTTATAATAGTACATTGGCCATTGAAGGACATTTACTATTCATAGTACTATTTCAGACTATTGTTATACTATTTAGAGGATTAATAACACTCTTATCTTAATGCTTCAAACTTTGGTTCGACGTCATATGTATTATTCATCAGAGGAATACTCTTCTTTCTCAGAGGAATTTTGTCTTCAAACGAATAATAAATATTCTTTGACATTAAATTTGACTTGTTGATTCAGAGAAACTAACTTTTTCGGATTATAGCTTTACTAGAGAAATTGTTTCTTCATACAAATGCTCTGGTGTTACTTCTTTAGAGGATTTAACTTTAAGCATACAATTGACTTTCCCTTAGACTTCTCTTATCAAAGGATTATGTGACTTAAATATCACATATTTTTCTTGTTAGAATCTTGAATGGAGGATGAACAAAAGTTCTGATTTATAGTTGACTTTTGTCAAAGGCAAATGCTCATAGTTAGCGATCTTTTGCTTAATGATCAGAAGAACATGCATTGATTGATTTTCATTCTCTTACTCAGACTTAGAGTATAAGTTATCAGATACTCGTTTCAAAGCTCTTGTTAACATTACTTTAGTGAATCATATGTTACGATCAGATGAAAATTGACTTTAGGACATTCTCAAAGACTTTCTTATTATCACTTATTCTATTAGTAAACATAATTAATCATGTATTAGATAATAATATCTTTTGTGTTAATCACACTCAAACTATTATTCCTAATTTACTCATACTTTATGCTACCTTAAAATAGATAGTTATTAATACAAATTTTATCTTCTAACTTAATTTGCACACTAGCAAACACAATTAGAGGATAATTTTTTTTTTAGGTATCATCAAAGATCATTTAGAGGATTGTAGCTAAACCATTTTTTTTTTGTACAGATGCTACTTCATTTCTTCAATGTGACATCAATCAATATTCTTTCGATGATCCCCATCTAGAATAGGCACCTCAAAAAATGACATACCCTCAATGTTATTTCTCACACCAAATCTTGATCACACACATGACTTGAATAAGAAAAAGTTTTCAATCTTTGTTATCATCTTGAATCCATGAATTTGTGGAATGGATAAAATTATTCTTAGGTTTTAAGTTATAGAACACTCTATTTTGAGGTAAATCGATTAACAAATCTTAAACATAAAAAAACTGAGTTTTTTAATGTTTGTAAGTCAATTTATAAAGTTAAAAATCATTTAGAAAATATTTTTTATACATTTAAAAGTGCGCCAATGCAACATGAAATGCTATAAAGTTTATACATGCTAAAACAACATGCAACAAAGATTTATGCATCCTAAACATTCTTTTTCATGAACTCTTTCTAATTCAAGTATAATTTTCAAGAGTTTGAGAATGAGAACAACAAAGAAAAACACACATCATCTTGTCTAGACTAACTAGTGTTGACATCACACAAAACATTAACTCTAAACAAATATAAATTTGTTTATATAAAATAAAGGGTTAAATAAGGTTTTGGTTTTTATAAATATATCATATATTATTCTTAGTCCATCTAAATATTTTCTTCAAGCAATGGTCTCTCAACTGTTTTCTATTAAAAAATTTGGTCTATGCTTTTAAGTCAACTCGTGTGTATATTTCGAATTGTTGAATAATTTTTACAGCCAAACTTAGAAAACTATAAGAGTCTCTCGTACAAATTATTTTACCAAAATATGAATTATATATAAATGTATAAGCGCTTAAAGCTTAAACAAAATTATATTTAATCCATTTATTGTTAAAAAAAATTAATTTTTTGTGAGAGAAAAAACAAATTAAAAAATTTTAATAGTGGGAATGAGATGATGCGGTACTTATCCCTCAGGTATTGGTGTTCGACTTCCACAGAAGGGGGTGAGAATGCATCTTTTTTTTAACAGTTCATCCCTTAGCGTTATCGATAGTGCTACTCACAACTTTCTCACCCTCATGCATCTCCGTAGAAAATAACGAGTTTTTACCTACCATGAGAGTCGAACTCGGTACCTGGAGAATAAGTATCGCCTCATTCCATTCCCACTATCAATTAGTCGCTATTTCCTTTGGAGAGGAAAGGGATGTGAGAAGGTCGTGAATAGCCCTACCGATAACGGTAAGGGCTGGAGTGTTACAAAGATGAAGTCCTTTTCCTTGGGTTTCTTCCTACCTAAAAATTACAATTTAAAGATAAAATAATAATAATAATAAAATCTTATGTGGACAATAACACATCAACGTTTTTTTTAAAAAAAATTAAAATCTTATGCATGTTTTATAGAATTTTTGAAAAAAAATAAATTAAAATCTTATGCATGTTTTATAGGATAAAAGATTAGTAAAAAGAAATTTGAACTATTATTCATTAATAAGAAACTAATTTTGCCAAATAATTAAAACTTTGGCGTGAGTGTAAATGAAAAAAGATATACCTCAAAAGAGTGAAGAGTCACCCCATTGAAAAAAGTCTAATTCTTTTTAGGGATGACAAAGCAGGTCATTCAGCAGAGTGGGACAATACAACACTTTGTTCCATGGCCTTTTTATTTTAACACTTCACAAAAATAATAACTGCAATCATCAATAATCAACAAAGTCGATGTCAAAATAAAATAACCATTAACATAAAATAATATCAAAATAAAACTATTGTTTCTTACATACATTAAGATCACAATAAAAATAAAAACCTAACTTCACCATGAAAAGAACTAAATTACACCATCAATATTGAGAAAGCTACTGACTACTGTTAGGTATATACATTAAGAATAAGGACTAGTATTGTTAGTTGAGAACTCAATTAGGCCATAAAAAAAAAAATTTGTAAACATGGTTAGCTACTTTCAAAATTAGAATCCCAATATAAAGATAACTTCACTTACTGTTAAAGTTTACTTATTTATAAAGAGTAAGTAAACTTATTATTACAATCTACTTAAGTAACTTCTAATTAAACATATTAATAATTAAATTTATCAACAATAAATAAATTTATAATAAGTAAAAAATAT
>JBBPBR010000001.1:18218077-18235063 GCA_037974775.1 Cicer pinnatifidum | reverse complement strand
GTTCTATATATATATATATATATATATATATATATATATATATATTACCCATCAAAAATGCAGTTTTACAGTTTTGTTTGTATTAAAATTTCTCTAAATATATGTACTTAGTTTTCTTTAAGAGTTGAACGGTCGTAATATTTTATAAATTAATAACTTAACTAAAATAATAAGTTGTCATCAAAATGCAGTTTTATAACTTTGTTCGCATTAAAAATTCCTTTAAGAGTTACATTTACTTATTTTTCTTTGAGAGTTTTTCTTTTGACTGAATTTCTTTGAAGAGTTTAAGAACTGAATTTTTTTTCTTTAAGAGTTGAATGGTGGTAATATTTTAATAAATTATGACAAAATTTATAAATATAATAAAATTGAAGTCTATGAAATATGTATGTCTTTGGAGTTGGAACATTAAAAAAGTTAAAATTATTGATTTATTTTGAATCTGTAATTGATCGAATTAATATATCGGATAGAACTAAAAGAACACTACTTCAATAGGATGAAAAATAAAATGTGAGAAAAAAATTAAACATCACAAAAAGATAGAAAATACTAAATATATATATAAAAAATATTTATTTAATTAAAAGGATAAGAAAATGATTCAAATGAGTGATTTTATGCTTAAAAAAATGGTTTTAAATCACTCTTTTCAAGAGACTAAAAGCCAAGAAGGAGAGAAAGGTTGGGGGCGGCTGCTCTTATGAGAGTAGGAGAAAAGGGTTCGGCCACCTCATATTAAAACCAGTCGTAATGTTTTATAAATTAACACTACTAGAAATTAACGTTTTTCCTGCGGCATTTCCTGCGGATTCTTTTCCGCAGGTAATACCCAAGGATTTTCCTGCGGCTGCAACTATTTTAGGAATATCTCTGCGATCTCCAAATCCGCAGGTAACATCGCAGGTAAAGTTTCGATTTGCTGCGGATTTATATGTGACTTTAGATCCGCAGCAAACTTCACAAATTTCCTAAGGATTTATCTGCGGATTTTTCCGCATGAAACTTCCGCAGCAAATTCCGCAGGTAGTACCTGCGGATTTTCTTGCGAATACTTATTTTTATTTATATCTTTATAAATAAAGTAGTTTTTTTTTTTTATGGTTATTAAACTTCTATGATGTAACGCTTTTGCTTTTCGAAAAATAATTGATGCAACATCATATTTTTTTTTTTTGAATAATGAGTTTGTTTTTCATTATTTTTTTGAGTAAAAGTTATTTTAGGTGAGGTTATGTTATTGGAAAATTATGAATAAGTGAATAGACTAATTAAGAACACTTAAGTGATGTAAAATTTAAAATTTTAAACAAAAATTAATGAAATATACTTGTTTAATTCTATTTTTTTTTTTAATTTGATTAATTAGAGTTGATTGTGAATAATCTATTACTATTGTTATAAAACAACTTAGAATTTTTTCTTTTTAAAATATAAACATATAATTTTAAGTTAACATAAAGCCTAATATGACATACGTTTTAATACCAATTGTGTTTTTAAACGGGGGTAGAATTGATGAAAGTGATTGACTCGTCGGATTTAATTGACCTAGACAATTCCAATTCGAATACAAAAAATGTTAGTCTTCATGTTGTGGTGGGTTCAGTTATTGGAGGTTTAGTATTACTCTGGTCTTAAAAATATATAAAAAAATTAAAATTATTTATTTCAAATTTTGAATAAAATATATTTTAATTTTTATTTGTATTTGTAAAATCAGAAGAAGTATTGGTTTATATTTAAATAAACATGTTAAAATTATTGTAAAAGAATAACATGTTAAGTTGCATCTTGGGTAACTATGGCTTTAGTGTAATACTTAATGACATATTTAGTGTAGTATTAGTTATTGTTTATATATTATTTTTGTTTTTAATTATAAGTACTATTTGAAAAAATAAATTATTTTTAATTTATTATGTATATTTATTATTATTATTTAAATATATCTCTTATTATTAATATAAAAATTTAAATTAATGTCCATATTGAAATTAACATTTAAAAAATGAAAATCACCTAAATTCAAATGTGTGAACCACAAAAGGAAAAATATTCTTAGTTGTTTATAGCCACTCTAAAAAAAAAAAGGTAGCAGTACACTCCATTTAGAAACCACATTAACTTGAAAACCATCGAGAGCTCTCTTCTTCTTCTTTCTCTTCCTCATTTCATCGCAAATAGCCACCACCAAGGCCTCCACCACCCTCCTCCGTAAGCTTTACATCCTTGACTTGACTTTTTCCTTTTTCAGTATTCATTTCCAATTTCACTTTAACCATTTAGGCTTTTTTTGTTTTGTTTCGTTTGTTCAGTGACTTTGTGTTAGGGTTTTCAATTTATAAGCTTCATTGATTGAACGGTGTTCATTATGATTGGAGAAGTTCAGCTTCAGCCTCCTCCGATTCTGCAAAACCCTAGTGATTCTGATCCTTTACTCGATTTATAAAACAATCAATATGCGTAACCCTCTATTCTCTCTCGCAAGAACTCCCTTCTCTATTGCTCGACCTTCTTTCTGAATGAAAAAGAGGAAAACACGAAGGAAGCTTCTGAATCAATTACGGTTTCTACATGCTCAACCTCTGCATCGATTAGGGTTTTTGAATCTTGCGAGACTTCTACCTCTTTGTGACTTGGTGATTTTGGTATGTATTTTCATATTTTCTCTGTTATCGCTCAACCTCTGCTTTTGCATTACTCTAAAAGTAACTCTATAATCATCTTGAAATGGTTATTTGCATTGATTGTTCATATAACTTGAGATGTTGATTGTTTATTATTTTAATCTCTCTGCACTATGTTAATTAGTGAGAAGAACTATCATAGTTAGAGCATTAGTATCCTTAATGTGCATATGAAGTGTTTGTAAAATGTCCTAAGTATTAGTGTATAGACTTGAAAAAAAAAGTCACAAAAACTTGTAGTTGAATAGAGGTTGTGGTTCAGGATTCAGCAAGTTGGTGGTGACATAAAAGTATTTGTGATTCGAAAAAGTATTAAAACTGTGGTGTGGCAGATGTCTCTGTAGATTACCCACTTGAATTGGTTTAATCCATATATTATCAATGTCTCTTGGCTGTTTTCTACTTCTTTATCCGTAGTTTGTAACTTAATTATTATATGCAATTATTCTTTTGTCCTTTTGATCACATTTTAAAACAAGCAGTAGTAATACTGTAACATAATATAGGATAAGCCTCACCAATAAATTGGAGTCAATCTAAAGATTCAATTAATTCACCTAAAGTGCAGCCAAAAAAAGAAGAGAACAATATCAAATAAAAGGAAAAGATTGAGTAAGTTGGTTTCCCTTTTGCCATTATACACAACTTCCCCTTTGCAATTTTATATATCACGTCAATGATATTAATTCATTTCCAATCAACTTTCAACTTTTTATTTGTACTGCCAATTTTATTGTTTCTTTGTCCCCTTCTATGCTTATGGTTCCTAAAGTGAAAAAGTAATTATGATTAGTTATGAATTTAATAGTTGATATTACTTAATTTATTTTTTTTAAAAGTGGACTATTCAGTTGCTAAATTCTAACCAGATTTTGTATGTCAAATCAGGGCAATTAATTGGTTTAGTTTAGGTTCAGACCAAATCAGGGCAACCAGTTGCTTAATATAGTGCAATATTGATGAAGAGTAGTGTTGGTTTGTAGGGGAAGAGTTATGAATTTAAAGGGAAATACAAAGATAGGATAAGAGCTAGAGAAAGTTTGGTTGGTTTGATGTTGCTGATTTGGATAGTGAACTTATAATGATGACAGTTTCATTGTGCTTGTCCTTCTTTTTCCTTACATTCCTTGTTATTGGATGTTCTTTTGCTATCATTATGTTCTTATAATAATAATATATTCCTTACACATACTCCTTTTCTTTTCTGCATACTTTTTTTATTGTTAGTTTGTACTAATTTAATTCAAGTGTGTCCTTGAACAAGTCCCTATCAATGTCACAGTATAGTTGTTTCTGTTACTTGAATTCTGAATTATTTTCTCTATAAAGCTTCAATGCCATGCTTGTGTATAAACTAGCCATTATTAGTTTTGCATTAAAAGAAACCATCACAATTTTATGAATTGCTGATCTTCTGGCAGAAATACAAGCTTTGAGGGAATTGCTGATCTTTTGGCAAAAATACAAGCTTTGAGTTAGTTATTACGAGGTCCTCTACTTTGCTTTCTAGCTATTGTTCATGGCATCGCATTTTTTTGCACACAGACACTTCCACTTCCACCCGTTAGCATGAATATTTTTGGGCTATGATTCAATTGTAAGTGATTGAAATTGAACTTGGGGTTGGGACGTTTGTACATAAATCTATAAATAAATAGTGCTTCCAATAGGCAATGTCAATGATTAGTTTTGAGGTTAGAGCAATAACTCTCTTGTCTTGCTTTTACTTTAAATAATAAATTCAATTGCATAATTCTTGTTATGGGGCATGGTTTACATATATGTCTCTTATCATGCATACAAATTTGTATTAAATGGATTTGTGTCTAATTCTCTTCCAAAAAACTTCTTATCAAAGACAGCATGTGTACAGGAAATGGAAGTTCCTGCACACAGGACATGGATGTACAACAGACTTCTCCCCGGTCGAAAAGCATATACATTTGAGTTTTTAAAAGGTGTCGAAGAATTTATTCAATTTGCTTGTCTGCAAGACAAATATTTGAATGAAGGTGTAATAAGATGTCCATGTAAGTTGTGTAAAAATGAAAATCATTTGACCCCAGATGTAGTTAACGTTCACATTCATCAAAAGGGTTTTACACCCAACTATTGGGAATGGACATCCCACGGAGAGGAAGTCTGTCATGTTCATGATAACGACGATGATGAAACATACAAGGATGTGTCTGATAGTAGTAGTAGTAGTCACCAACAGTGTTATGATCATGATGATAGACACCAAGACATGGTGTATGATGCTGCTGGTCTTAATCGTGAGCAACATTGTCCTCAAAACCAAGAGGAACCTCCAAATATGGAAGCTGACCAGTTTTATAAAATGTTGAATTCTGCTCAACAACCACTATGGCCTGGATGTAAAAATACAACAGAGTTGTCTGCCTCTATTACAATGTTGGGTTTAAAATCTAAGCACAACATGTCACAGGCTTGTTTCGATGACGTGATGAAGTTTATGAAGGAGTCAAGTCACCCTGAGAATATAATTCCATCAAACTTTAGGGAAACAAAGAAACTTGTTGCCGGACTCGGTTTATCCAAGATCAAGATAGATTGTTGCATTAATGGTTGTATGCTTTATTATAAAGATGACATAAATTTGAAGGAATGCAAATTTTGTAATGAGCCTCGATATAAAGAAAATAATGTACATAGGAGAAACTCTAAGGACGTTCCTCGCAAGAGATTGCATTACTTGCCTCTCACCCCTCGCTTGCAAAGATTATATGCTTCTCCGAGATCTGCAGAGCACATGAGGTGGCACTTTGAAAATCGTAGAGAAGAAGGTGTGTTGTGTCATCCTTCAGACGGAGAAGCATGGAAACACTTTGACCAAGTATATCCTAGATTTGCCTCAGAACCTCGAAATGTTAGACTTGGTCTGTGTGCTGATGGCTTCACCCCTTTTAGCCAATCAGCCACACCATATTCTTGTTGGCCAGTAATTGTCACACCATATAACCTACCTCCCGAGCTATGTATGATGACGCCTTATATGTTCTTGTCCTTGATCATTCCAGGTCCACACAGTCCAAAAGGTAAAATTGATGTGTATTTGCAGCCGCTTATAGATGAGTTGCAACAATTGTGGAATGATGGTGTAGTAACATATGATGCTTCAAAGAGGCAAAATTTTCAATTGAGAGCTGCATTAATGTGGACAATAAATGATTTTCCAGCCTATGGTATGTTGTCTGGGTGGAGTACTGCTGGAAGATTAGCATGTCCGATATGCAAGGAAAATTCAAAAGCTTTTACATTGAAACACGGAAGGAAAACGTCTTGGTTTGATTGCCACCGTCAATTTTTACCTGATAATCATGCATTTAGGAGAAACAAGGTTGCCTTTTATAAGAATAGAATTGATAAAAATGAGCATCCTCCTATGTTAAGTGGTGAACAAGTGTGGGAAAAGGTTTATGGAATTCCCAAGATAACTGACACGAGGCAATGCATTGTTCCTGGCTACGGAATTTTGCACAATTGGACCAAAAGAAGCATATTTTGGGATTTGCCTTATTGGAGACACAACCTATTGAGGCATAATCTTGATGTTATGCATATAGAAAAGAACGTGTTTGAAAATGTATTTCATACAGTTATGGACAACAAAGAGAAAACTAAGGACAATGAGAAGGCACGATTGGACTTAGCAGAGTATTGTCACAGAAAGGAGTTGTTGCTGAAAAAAAATCCTAATGGGAATTATACCAAACCTAAAGCCAAGTTTTGTTTGACAAATGAACAGAAAAATGATGTGTGTGAATGGGTGAAGGGGTTAAAGATGCCTGATGGTTATGCTTCCAATTTAGGTAGATGTGTGGATACAAAATATAAAAAACTCTTTGGGATGAAAAGCCACGATTGTCATATATTCATGGAATGTCTACTTCCAATAGCTTTTTGTGCTCTTCCTGAACCAATATGGAAACCCTTAACTGAACTCAGTCAATTCTTTAGAGATTTATGTTCAACAACGTTGCGAGAAGGTCACTTATTACAAATGGAACAAAACATTCCTATAATAATATGTAAGTTGGAGCGTATCTTTCCACCTGCATTTTTTGACTCTATGGAGCATTTACCAATTCATTTGCCTTTTGAAGCTAAGTTGGGTGGGCCAGTTCAATATCGTTGGATGTATCCATTTGAAAGGTTTATAAATAAAATTAAAAAAACCGTAAAAAGCAAAAAAAATGTGGAAGGATGTATATGTGAAGCATATTTGGTGCAAGAGACAACCTATTTCAGTTCCCATTATTTTGTGCCTGTTGCTCAATATGCAAGTACAATTGGTCTAAATAAGAGGACTCATCAAGACCATGTGATACAAACTTTGTCTATCTTTGAAAATTTACATGGCGAAACAAGTGGAAGATGCATTGATAGGTGGCTTAACGATAAAGAATTGGCGGCTGTCCAATTGCATGTTCTCTTAAATTGCATTGAGGTTAAGGAATTCATTGAGTAAGTATTAATATATTAAATATATCTCCATTATTCAATGAACAATAACATTTAATTTTTTTTAAAATATCTTGTATAGGATGTATGTACAAAGTTTGAAAAGTATATATGGAGATCTCAATGACAATGTCATTGATACACAAATAGAAGTTGACTTTCCGCGATGGCTTCAAGAATATGTAAGCACTTATTTAGACTATTCAATCTTATTTGGATTAAAACAAAGATTTACAAATTGTTTAACCTAAGCTATATGAATTGCTTTATTTGACTAGGTGACAAAGAATCACAAACTTAGGATGCAAAACCCTGACTTGTATGACTTGGCAAGAGGACCCTTGAGACTAGCAAAGTCATGGCCTATTTATCATGTGAATGGATACCAATTCAACACAACTTCTTGGGGTGAAGGCAAAATAACATATAATAGTGGAGTATGTGTTAGTGGAATTGGTCAAGGTGAAACCTCAAGTGATTATTATGGTGTTGTTACCGAGATTCTAGAATTTGAATGGCGAAGTCAAGCAACACGAAAGCTAATTTTATTTTACTGTGATTGGTTCGACCCTTCAAGTCGTGGAATGAGGATACATAATCAATACAAGATTGTTGAAGTACGAAAAGGGAGAAAATACGGTAAATTTGATCCTTTTATTTTTCCAAAATCTGCAACTCAAGTTTACTATTCACCTTATCCTGGGCGCCAAAAAGTTGATTGGTTGGTAGTTATGAAGACAAAGCCGAGAGGGGTTGTTGATGATAGGCATACTTTAGAAGTTGCTTTTCAAGTGCAAGAATCAGAAGTTAATGCAACAATTGAAGATGACCCAATTGATAACTTACAAGATGATTCAGTTTATGGTGAAGAAGTTGATTTGCATATGATGCAAGATGATGAGGATGAAGAAGATGATTTAAGTGAAGATGAAGATCAAGAGGAAGATGATTCTATTGAATAGTATTTGTTAGCTCTTTATTAGTCACATATCTGGTGCTCATTTCAATCCTGCTGTCACTATTGCTCATGCTTCTACCAAAAGATTTCCTCCTAAGCAGGTGAATTGAACTAAGTTCGGCAAACACTAAAGGTCTTTTAAGATTATTTTGCACAAATTAAAAAATTACTTTGATTAATAAACAAGTTTTAAATATAATCTTACTTTTATTGATCTATTCACTCATTTACTATTGAGTATAAAATAATTGATAATATTAAGCTATAATTGATTAAAAAATATAGAAAAGTCAGGAATGAATTTTCCTATAAAATAGACGGTATACACACACTTAGGTCAAATACAATTTATATCCAATGGAATACTCAATTGTCTTGGTTATTCAATAATTGTTGAACTTTTCTTCATTCTACAATTTTGCAGGTACCAGCTTATGTAATAGCTCAAGTACTTGGATCTACACTTGCCAGTGGAACACTTAGACTTACAATGGCAAAGAAAACCACTTTTCAGGAACACTCCCCACCGGGTCTAATCTTCAATGTTTTGTTATCGAATTTATAATAACTTTTTATCTCATGTTCGTCGTTTCTGGAGTTGCCACCGATAATAGAGCGGTAATCTCTTTTGCTCTTATCATACATAAATATATCACTCATATTTTATAATGGAGATATGATGAAGGAGATATGATGATGAAATTGAAGTAGAGAATAATGGGATTAGGGAGATAAGTGTTTGTGTAGGATAGAATTACTGTACTGTTTTGTATGCATGATTTCTTGCTTCTGTTACATACAATTTTCATTTCAGAAAGAATTGTTTAGGTCTGCTTGGACTGCTGTTTTTAGGTCTGCTTGTTACTTTATTTGGACAACTTGATACAATTAATTTGGAGTGTTGTTTATTTGCTTATAATGAATGCTTTTGACACTTCCTATTGTGCTTGTTACAATTAATTAGACTGTTGTTTTTAGGACTTTTTGTTACTTCCTATTGTGCTTGTTTGAGTATGTCTACAACAATGTTCAACAAATCCTTTCTTGCATGTCCTGCACTACTCTGTTACTCTTTGACACACCGTTTTGTATTACAAAACCTATTAAATGCACCGTTTTGTTCACTTTCTGTAGGTAGTTTCAAGCACTGTTTAATAATTATTGTTAGTTTGTACTAATTTAATTCAAGTGTGTCCTTGAACAAGTCCCTATCAATGTCACAGTATAGTTGTTTCTGTTACTTGAATTCTGAATTATTATCTCTATAAAGCTTCAATGCCATGCTTGTGTTTAAGTTAGTCATTATTAGTTTTGCATTAAAAGAAACCATCACAATTTTATGAATTGCTGATCTTTTGGCAGAAATACAAGCTTTGAGGGAATTGCTGATCTTTTGGCAGAAATACAAGCTTTGAGTTAGTTATTACGAGGTCCTCTACTTTGCTTTCTAGCTATTGTTCATGGCATCGCATTTTGTTATCGAATTTATAATAACTTTTTATCTCAATGTTCGTCGTTTCTGGAGTTGCCACCGATAATAGAGCGGTAATCTCTTTTGCTCTTATCATACATAAATATATCACTCATATTTTATAATGGAGATATGATGAAGGAGATATGATGATGAAATTGAAGTAGAGAATAATGGGATTAGGGAGATAAGTGTTTGTGTAGGATAGAATTACTGTACTGTTTTGTATGCATGATTTCTTGCTTCTGTTACATACAATTTTCATTTCAGAAAGAATTGTTTAATAGTTATAGACTCATTTGTGCCGCCTTAAGAAAATTTGTCTGGGCTGCTAGGATACTCTACAATGTGATGTTATTATTTGATGAGTAATTAATTTTGTATTCTAGTATTGATAAATTAGTTTCTGTGCAGTTTCGTGTTAATCTTAATGTGGCAAAGGAGAATAACATTTGTGCCATTGTATATTATTTTAGATTTTATATAACTTTTTCTCAATCCAGTCTCTTATCTAACTAACCTGTGATATCATTTATTTATTCCTTTTATAGATTTTGGAGTAAGGTGGGGAAGGAAAGAATCGTGCTACTATAAGATCAAAGTTTGAACCTCCCACATAGGTTGCTACAAAACTTTGAGAATTTTTACATTCTAAATTAGAACGTATTTGCTTGTTTTGAATTTTGTTTTTGTGTCTGTGTGTTTGGATGGATAGGAGTTGTGTTTTAGTTGTATTTGTTTTATTGGGACTTAGAATGCTGTAATAGTTACATGGATATTAAGATAGATGACATACACACTTACACAGTACAAATCCAATGAAAAAAGCTTTTCCTTTTTTGAAAATTGGTCATTGCTACAAGGATGGATGATAAGTAAGCCTAGGCTCTACTGCATGTTTTGATGATCTCATAATGTAAGCCTAGGCTCTACTGCATGTGAGGAATTCATATAATCTTGTCATAGTAATCTTTGTAGCCTGAGTTGGTCCCTGTTGATATTTGCAACAGTTTTCGAAACTTTGCATGTGTGAAAGCACAAGAATGCACATAAACATTTAAAATATGGTGAATTTGACCTTAAAATAGAGTGGAATAATTATCACTTTCAAATCTTTTTTTTAAAGCATTTACTTCAGATTTGAGCATATAAGTCAGTGATTTTGCTATTGTCTTTTTTTTTTTGCTACTGAAACTTGTGGCTATTGGGTGTCAGGATTGTCTTGGATGCTATGAGTTTAGGAGTAAGACCCACCAAGATGAGTTCAGTCCAGAAGGGTGGTGTAAAGCAGCAATGTTCGCTTTGTTTGTCAAGGAGGAACTTGAGTTGTGGCCTGAGCAAAATACTAGAAATAGGAGTTGGTTGGCTGTATCTGAGGCACTCGAAATACTAGAAATAGAAATAGGAGCAAAATACTAGACTGATTTTAGTGACAATTCTAAATTCATTTTTAGGGGGATTGGTATTTGATGAAATTGTAACAGTATTTCAATTAAAGACTAATATTAAATATATAAAAAATATATTTATAATAATATTTTCATATATTTTTAGTTAAAATTTTTATATAAATAAAAAATCAGACAAGAAAATGTACCTGCGGATTTTACCTGCGGATTTTTATATACTTTTTATATTTACCTTCGGATTTTCATGCAAAAAGCATTTGGTGCAAAATTTCGTGTGGATTTTTACCTGCAAATATTCATACGAAATATATTTGTAGGAAATGTACTGCAGATATTTCTGCATGAAAAGTCGCAAGAAAATGCCTCAAGCTTCCTTCAATATTGCTGCGGATTGTTTTTCCGTTTCCTGCGGATTTATCCGCAGGTAAGTTACCTGCGGATCTTAAAATCCTCAGGTAACAATTATCCACGAAGGTTTTACGTGGGGATAAGGTTCCGCCAGAAAATCCGCAGGTAACATGCTTTCCTGCGGATTTTTAGCTTAAATCCGCAGGAAAATCCGCAGGAAAAATGCAGATTTCTAGTAGTGTAATAGCTTAAATAAAAAATAAGTTGAGTAAAAAAATTGTTGTTTTTGAGTTTTGAAAAACCGTTTTAAAAATAATATTCAGTCATCGAAGCTATTATTTAGTTGAGTCACAAACTAAGTCACTATTTTTAATAACACGTGATCAAAATTATACAAGTAAACTATCGATCATGACATTCCCAAGATAACATAGTTCACTTACAAACTATATTGGTTTTAATGCAAAGTAGAAAACAAGTTTAAAGCTATACCTTAATATGACAATTGTAGACTCTAAAATTATGGTACTAAGATTACTCATTAATTGCAGGAGTTATAAGATATGGTTTATGACCAATATTTGATCTGAAATCACTCATTTATATTATTTTTTTAAAATAAGTGAATTTCACGTATATTTAATTTTTTTCCATTTATTTTTGTGATTTTGGCGTTGTTTTTCATTTGTTGACTTGATACAATATTTTGATTTTCCGTCTTGTAGTAATGTTCATTTTGTTCAAATTAAAATATCGATTTCAATTTATTGTAAATTCAATCAATAATTTAATTGTCATCAACATTACAACTTTATAGAAATGAGTATTCTGAATATTTCAAGTTTGTCATATTTGTGTACATGTTGTCATTTGTTGAGACTTGTCGCAAATTCATTTTTTTAGGAACTTTAAATTATATTGTTTTCGATTAATGTAATTTTTATTAATTTAAATAAATAAATACTCTTTTTTAATTAAAAAAAAGTTAGCTTAATTGTATGAAAAACTACTCATTGAGTCACTTTATCTAATTATTTATTTAATTATTTTACATAAATTAATATATATATATATATATAAAAGATAAAATAAAACATTTATTAAAGTATTTTATTAACTATTGATATATTTACAATTAATATTAATAAATAAAATTAGTAAACTGGTAGTGGTTGATCCAATATTAATTAGACATTTGAAGAAAATAATTTATAATACTTTGAAAATTAAAAAAAAAAACTCAGTTATTTAAATTTAATTTTATTTACAAATGAATCAGCAATAAAAGAGTATATAGATTAGATTAATTAACATTTATAAAAAAAATAAAAAAAATGATTTTGTTTTGAAAAAAATAATTATAGAAATGTTAATGTTCTCCTTTTAATATTCACTGCAATCCTCACTCTTTTATTAAATAAATTTAGTATGAGCTTTACATTTTGAAAAAAGAGTCCCACATGAATGTTAAGAAGAAAGTCCCACATGAATGTTAAAAAGAAAGTATTTATATACTCTTCTTATAATTAACGTAAAATAGGTGAGATAGTGGAATTGAGTCAAAATCGATAGTAATATAAGTCTACAACCACAAGGATCATGGTTGGAATTGGGGGTAGGTATGGGCCCCACAACAGAAACGCGTTATAGTATTGTGAATGAGTTGTTGTGCTGTCCATGACACGATTTTTTTTATCACAACTACTACCGACGCCTCTATGATTAATTACACAGTTAAGATTCAATCCCAGATCCAATCTCAACCGTTCACATTTCCAGCAGACAAAATGAACGTGGATGAAAAATAATGAAATAAATTCAAATAATGAATCTATCTCAGATCTTGTTTCTTAGGGGCTTTTCAGTCATTAAAATTACTTCAACTACCACAATCTTCTCATTTGCCTATAAATTCATAGCTTAGTATTCTCTTTGGACTCGCACCGCTTGAACAGAATAAACCATATCAAAGCGGGTTCAAATCTGTTCAAGCTATAACTTCTCACTCACCTCTTTCTTAGGTACTTTTTCTCTTTATTTCTTTCTGTTATTTTCTCTCTATAGATCTCAAGAGTGAAAGGCTTGTTCAACTTTGGATTTTGCTCTTCTGGCTCATTTTGTTTTCTGTTTTTCTCAATTGGGTTGATATTCAATTTTCTAATTCTGTTGATCGAAATTAATGCTCTATATGCTGTTGAAACCTTGATCTACGTGTTTTTTCAGACGAGTTCTCCAGCTTTGTTGGAATTTAGTTTTGTCTTTTAGATCTGAAGGAATTCTTATTCTGTCGGTGGTTTTTATTTTCACAATTTTTGGGTGAAGTTTATTTTCTTTGATTTGTCTCGAAAATCCCAAATTAACTAACTTTCAGTTAAGATTGGAGGCATGATTTTTTTTTTCTTTTACTTTTTAAAAAAACCTTCAAAGTAACTTAATTTACCATGTAATTAATGCAAGATATGAAGCATGATTAATCAAAGTACTACATCATACTCTAAAGGCATGAGTTGATTTTGTGTATGAACTTGGACTCAATATGATTTTGGATGCTTAATTTAATTTACTTAATTTTGATGATGTGTATTTTCAGGTAATAATTAATCAAAGATGGCAACAGAAACTTTCCTATTCACATCTGAATCAGTGAACGAAGGACACCCTGACAAACTATGTGACCAGATCTCTGATGCTGTTCTTGATGCTTGCCTTGAGCAAGATCCAGACAGCAAAGTTGCTTGTGAAACTTGCACAAAGACCAACATGGTTATGGTCTTTGGTGAGATCACAACAAAAGCCAATGTTGACTATGAAAAGATTGTCCGTGACACATGTAGAAACATAGGTTTTGTTTCAGATGATGTTGGTCTTGATGCTGACAATTGCAAAGTCCTTGTCAACATTGAACAACAGAGTCCTGATATTGCTCAAGGTGTTCATGGCCATCTCACAAAAAGACCTGAGGAAATTGGTGCTGGTGATCAAGGTCACATGTTTGGCTATGCAACCGATGAAACACCTGAGTTCATGCCTTTAAGTCATGTTCTCGCCACGAAATTAGGCGCGAAACTCACTGAGGTTCGCAAGAATGGAACTTGCCCTTGGTTAAGACCAGATGGTAAAACCCAAGTCACTGTTGAGTATTACAATGACAAAGGTGCCATGGTTCCAATTCGTGTCCACACTGTGTTAATTTCAACACAGCATGATGAAACTGTTACCAATGATGAAATTGCAGCTGATTTGAAAGAACATGTGATCAAGCCTGTGATCCCTGAGAAGTACCTTGATGAGAAAACCATTTTTCACTTAAACCCTTCGGGCCGATTCGTCATCGGTGGTCCTCATGGTGACGCAGGTCTAACCGGCCGTAAGATCATCATCGATACATACGGAGGATGGGGTGCACATGGTGGTGGTGCATTCTCAGGAAAAGATCCAACAAAAGTTGATAGGAGTGGTGCTTACATTGTGAGACAAGCTGCAAAGAGTATAGTTGCTAGTGCACTTGCTAGGAGATGTCTTGTGCAAGTTTCTTATGCTATTGGTGTTCCAGAGCCTTTGTCTGTCTTTGTTGATTCTTATGGAACTGGAAAGATACCTGATAAGGAAATTCTTCAGATTGTGAAGGAGAATTTTGATTTTAGGCCTGGCATGATCTCTATTAACCTTGATCTTTTAAGGGGTGGAAATGGAAGGTTTTTGAAGACTGCTGCTTATGGACATTTTGGTAGAGATGATGCTGATTTCACATGGGAGGTTGTGAAACCACTTAAGTCAGAGAAGTTACCTACTGCTTAAGAAGTGATTCCAATCTTTTCTCACTATGGAGTTTTCGATTTTCTTCTACAAACTTGGCTGTACTAAGTTCTTATAATTTTTCTGTGTACTCTTATGTTTGTTTTCTTTTCTTATTATTAATTAATGTATTTTTTTTATTTGTGTACTTGTATGTGTTCCTTTAGAACATATATTTTATACATCATCTGCCGACAAAATGTTGTCTCCGAATTTATCTCAATATAATGTAATAAATCCCAAATTAATTAAAGTGAGTATACAGTTAGTTGGTTTACTACTTTTTTGGTAAAGAAAAAAAGGGGAACAACAACTATAAAAAAATCAAGTTATTGGTAACTGAAAAAAACTTTTTAATATATCAAATCGGGTTATATGATTCTTGGGTATATGATTCTTTGAAAATGAGTTGAAGAATCAATAGATGAAAATTTAAGAATAATAATTATTAAAAAGGAAATACTTAAATGAAATAATGAATTATTTTTAATTTTAATATAAAAATGCATAGTCAGGATATTTAATCCAATCAGCAAAATTATGCTGGTGTCACATCAGCAAAATAATGCAACCTCAGTATTTTTGAATTAAAAAATTCCAGACTTTTTTAAAAGTTATGTAAAATTACACGATATAAATCAAGCAGAAATTTTTCTCTCAATCAAAAACAAAATAACTTATATTTATAAGGATAAAAAAATATATTTAAAATGTCTCAAAATGATAATTTTAAAATTTGTGAGACAATTTAAAAAATTGAGAGATTAATTTGCAAAAATTGAAAATATAGACTAATTTCCATATTTTATAAAATATATGGACAAAATTGTTAAATTTAAAGGGATAAAGATGCAAATTTGAAAAATAATAGGTGAAATTTTGCACATTTAGAAAATGATATGGTGCAATTTTATAAATTAAAAAAATATAGGAATCAATCTGCAAAAAATGAAAAAATAAATACGTATTATAATGTAGAATATAAAATATATAAAAACCAATTTACGAAATTTGAAAAATTATATGATCAGTTTGAGATTCACATTTTATAAAATACTAGAAGAGATTTTAATTATTTATTTTAGATTGAATCGTAGATGTAGAGGGAATTTTTTGTGGCAGTGGCAAACCTTATTTTGAATGTGGCAACGTCGTCGTTTTAAGGGTGTGGGACTGGACATAGATAAGAAGATCTAATGACGACCATTTGTTATCTGATTTTTCGATCATCTTAGGGTGAAGATAGAGTCACGTGACATCCAATTGCTCTGCTATAATTTTTTATGATACGGTAAATAAAACTCCAAGGTGTAATTCTAAACGAAATATTTTGTTGTAATAATATCAAAATTTATTTATTAAATAAAATTAATTGTATTATTATATCATTGTGAGTGTTATATATCAATTATAGGTAAAAATTAATTGTATATTATCAACCACTTAAAATTAAAGCTATCAATTAATTTCTTCTTAATAAGTCTCCTGCTAAACTCTTTCATTATGCATTTTCTTTTGAGATAATTTTTTAAAAGTAACATTTGTTTTTCATTCCTAAAAGTGACAAACGATGTCACTGTAATCCTTAAAAGAAACAAAAACATTTACCTTGAATTAGTAGTCCGTTAATTATTTATGTCCATAACTTTTTTCCAATTTGTAGTTGTTTTAATTAGTTGTCAAGTTTTTTTTCCCTTCATATTATGGCACAAGAGATGACATTTATTTAATTTAATTTAATATCTATTATTTAACTATTTTTATGGGTTTAAATGAAAGGGTACATGACTCTATTATTTTGTCAATTGAATGTATTTTCTGAAAAAA
>JBBPBR010000001.1:18188750-18217836 GCA_037974775.1 Cicer pinnatifidum | reverse complement strand
TATTTATTTATTTATTACTATTTTACAAACTTAAATTCACCCTTTTTTTTATCACCATTCAAAGGTTTTAGGGCCAATTAATCTAAGCTTTTCAATACATAAAAGATTTCCAGAAATTATTGTAAATTTTTTTATAAGATTTCTGGTACATAAAATTGAAATTATTGGAATCAAATTCATTTTATACTTAGAGTTTTTATTATAACAAAAGTATTTAATTAGAACAATATATTTAACTTCAAAGATTATGAAATAAGATATTGTTAAAATTTGTAGAAGATTTGAAGAAATATCCGATCAAAATATATTTATAACAAAATATGAACAAAATCAATTTGAAGAATTTACAAACGCAACATGAACAAATTACGAACAAAATCAATCTAAAGAATTTACAATCTCAATCTAAACAAAAAAAATGGAGCATAATCAATTTAAAGAATTTACAAACACAGTCTAAACAAAATACATTTCATAATTAAACAATGACTAAATTGAAGTCCAAATTTTAACTATAAATAGATACTCAAAGCTGAAGAAGAAAATCATAGAAAAGCATAAAAGAGTAGTCTTAGAGTTCAAAAGAGAGAAATACTTGTTCAAGTTAGAAATATTATATGAGTGTTCTTTTCTTAGAGTGTGAGAGTTATTATTATCGTCATCTTTTTAGAAGCAAATACTCAAGGTGGTTAGTTCCTCAAAAGTATGGGGTTGTCAGGCTGTTTGGGAAGATTGACTTAGAGGGTTAGGTGCTTTGTAATTCAAGGTATTTGAACTAGTCGATTAAAGCCTTATGAATAAGGGGATTGAATGTAGCCAAGTTAGTGGTGAATTAGGATAAATCTACGTGTCAAATTATTTATGCTTTCATTGTTTACTGCCTCTGAATCTGATTGCTTCTACTCCAAGTAAGTCACCAAAACTAAACTAGTTTATTTATTTATTTATAAATTATCAAAAAGTTATCAACTTTGGCAAAAACAATTCAACCCTCCTTCTCGTGTTTGCATCTTCAATTGGCATCAAAGCTCGATATCAAGACTGGGCACTTTACAATGTTTGAGTAAAGATCAAAAAGTTTAGTATGCCTGGAATCATTGAAAAAGATGTTGGAGGAAACATCAACAAACTACCTCTGTTTGATGGAGAACATTTTGAGTATTGGAAAAACATGTTGAGAAGTTTCTATATTTCACAAGATCCTGGACTTTGGGACTTGGTGGTAGATAGTTATATTGCTCAGAAGAATACTAATGGTATTGAAATTCCAAGAAAGGAGATGAATGTTGATCAAAAGAAGATTTTCAAGATGCATCATAAGTCCAAAACATTCATGATAAATGCAATCACCTTCAAGGAGTTTGACAAGTGCACCAATAAGGAGACAACAAAAAGTATTTATGATAGTCTGTTTCTAACCTATGAAGGAAGCAAGCAAGTTCAAGAAGCAAAGGCCAACCTCCTAGTCAAAAAGTATGAGTTGTTCAAGATCGAAGAAGATGCCGACATTGAAACAATGTTTTCTAGATTATAGACCCTGGTCTCAGGATTAAAGGTACTTGAGAAGAGTCATACTGCTACTGATCATGTGAAGAAAATTCTTAGGAGTCAGACAAACAAATGGATACCTAAGATCATTGTCATTCAGGAAACAAAGGATCTAAATACTCTAAAGTTGGAAGAATTAATCATCTATCTCAGATCACATGAAATTGAGCTTGAAGAAGATGAGCCCAATAAGAAGAGCAAGACTCCGGCCTTGAAATCCAAGCAGAAGAAAGTTCTAAAGGCAACATCAGAATTAGAGGGTAATGATTCAAATGGTCAGAATCTAAACTTAAAGGAAGATGATATTGCTTTCATATCCAAAAAAAATTCAAAAGATGTGGCACAACAAGAAGAATACATTTCTCCAAAGATATTACAAGCAATCCAACAGAGGAATTGATAATAAATATGACAAGAAAAACATCATCTACTATAGATGCAATGAACCTGAACATATCAAGTTAGAATGTTCAAATATGGAGAAAGGGAAACACCAGAGGAAAGATTCCAAACCCAAGAAAAAGAGTCCAATGGCTACATGAGATGATTATGAGGAATCCTTTGACGATGAACAAGCAAATTTGGCTATGATGGCTCATACCAAGTCTATCTTTGGATCCAACACATATTTTGACTCTTAAAGTGAATGAACAAATGAAGAAATTGAGGTATTTTATGACTTTACTCGATCTGATTTAATTGCTGCTATGAATAATTTTTTAAATAATAATTACTAATTATCTTTAAAACTGAAAATACTTAGGAAAAATAAAATACAAATCTAACTCAAAACATTAATGCTTTAAAGAATCAAAGTGTTGAATTTAAAACAGAAAATGCAACTTTGAAAATGAATATATCTGAACTTAAGACAAAGAATGCAAATTTGAAAACTGATATTGCTGAACGTAAGGCTAAAAATCTGAATCTAAAAAGCAATCATATTTCAACATCAATTGAAAATACCACATGTAACTCTGATAAGCATGAACAAGTATTTCAAGATTTTCTTGCTAATGGTATAGAAAGAAGCAAAAGTTAGTAGAAATGGTAAAAGAGGTATAGAATTTGAAAAAACTGTAACTAAATCTAAATATATTCCCTCTGATATCTTGTGTACTGTTTGCTCTAAGAAAGGTCACTCCAAATTATCTTGTCCCATGTTAAACACAAGGAAAGACAAGAAAACTTTCAAGATTAAAAAACCTGGACCTAACCAAATTTGGATACCTAAGAACAAAATTATATTTGTTGCAGATGTCCTCAACAATCAAGTTAAAACACCAATCATGGTAGCTGGACAATGGATGCTCGCAAAATATGATAGGAGAAAAGTCTATGTTCCAAGAACTAACTTTGAGCAAATGAGGCACAATGACTTTTGGAGGAAAGCAAAAACGTTAGATCATTGGTCAAGGTACGTTTTGTAATGGTACTTCACCTTCTATTAAAGATGTCTTGCTTGTTAAAGGTCTTAAGCATAATTTATTAAGTATTAGTCATTTAAGTGATAATAATTATGATATTATATTCAATCAAAAAACATACAAGACAATTAGTCAGAAGGATGAATCTGTATTCTTTACAGGTTTGAGGCATAACAACATTTATAAGATAAATCTATTTAGCCTAGAAAAACAATAAGACAAGAGGTTAAGTGTCTTATGTAAGTAAATGCAGAGAAACTAATTTGGCACAAAAGATTAGGTCATGCAAACCTTAGATTAATTTCAAAACGTAATAAACTTCAACTAGTTAGAGGTGTACCTAAGCTTAGTTACAAAATTGAAATTATGTGTGAAGTTTGTCAAAAGGGAAACCAAACAAAAAACTCATTTACCCCTAAGAATCCAGCCTCTACCTCAAAGCCCCTTGAACTCTTATATATAGATCTCTTTGGACCAGTGAAAACAACCTCTCTAAGTGGAAAGATATATAACTTTTTTATAATAGATGATTACATTATATGGACATGGACAAAGTTTTTAAGAAGTAAGGATGAATCCCACAAAGTATTTATTACATTTTCCAAACAAATAATGAATGAAAATGGGTTTTAAGATTGTAACAATTAGAAGTGATCATGGAGGAGAGTTAGAAAACAAGTTATTTTGAAAGTTTTTGTGATGAGAATGAATTTCTCATAACTTCTCCTCTTCTAGAACACCCCAACAAAGTGGAGTTGTAAAAAAAAAAAAGAATATATCACTCCAAGAAATGGTGAGAACCATGTTAAATGATATGAATGTTGCAAAACACTTTTAGGCTGAAGCAATTAATATTGCATCTTATATTCAAAATAGAGTCAATATTAGATCTATATTGAATAAAACACCATATGATTTGTGGAAAGGTAGAAAGCCTAACATCTCTTATTTTAAACAATTTGGTTGTACTTATTATATGTTAAACACTAAGGATAACCTTGGTAAATTTGATTCTAGATCTCAAAAGTGTACCTTCATTGTATACTCTGAAAGATCCAAGGCTTATAGAGTGTTTAATAGGGAAACTCATGTTGTGGAAGAATCCATACATGTTAAATTTGATAACAAACAACTTAATCATGAAAAGTCAAAGCAAGATGATGGTAGTGGAGGCTTATCAGAACCAAAGGAAGCATATGCAGACAAACCAGAAGAACTTGAAAAATCAGAGGAGACAAACAATTTAGAAGAATATGACAAATCTTCAGAGTATGAATCTGATCAAGTTAGAAATAGTCAAGATAAGTCAGAAGAAAGATCTGGATGGAAGTACCAGTCATCTCATCCTGAAACTCTAATAATTGGAAGTACAAGTGATCCTTTGAGGACCAAATCATCACTTAAAGATACCAGTTTGTTTGACTTACTCTCATCAATTGAGCCTACCTATATTGATGAAGCATTGTCATATGATGGATGGATTCTTGCAATATAAGAATAGTTAAATGAATTTTAGAGGAATTGTGTTCGGGATCTAGTACCTAGACCAAAGAAGAACATTATAGGAACCTAGTGGGTTTTCAGTAACAATCTAAATTAAAAAGGTGAAGGGATCAAAAACAAGGAATGACTTATCACACAAGACTACAATCAGCAAGAAAACATTGATTACACTGAGACATTTGCTCTAGTGGCCATGTTAGAAGCTATTCGTATCCTACTTTCTTTTGCGACATGTAATAACATTACATTATTTCAAATGAATGTTAAAAGTTCTTTTCTAAAAGGTTATATAAGTCAAGAAGTCTATGTTAAACAACCCTCAGGTTTTGAAAGTTCTAAATTTCTAAATCAAGATTTTAAACTTAGGAAATCTCTGTATGGTCCAAAACAAGCACCTAAAGCGTGGTATGATAGACTTAGTAACTTCTTGCTTAAAGTTAACTTTGAAAGAGGACAAGTAGATAATATACTTTTTAGAAAATCAATAGAAACTGATATTCTTATTAGTCAAATTTATGTTGATGACATTATTTTTAGATCTACTAATGGCACTCTTTGCCAATAATTTTATAAATAAATGCAAGGTGAATTTCAAATGAGTATCATGGGAGACCTTAAGTTCTTCTTAGGGATACAAATTCAGCAAAGTCAAAAAGGTATATAAATTCATTAAACTAAATATACAAAAGATCTTCTCGAGAAGTTTGAGATGAGTGATTGCAAATCTATGGCTACACCAATGCACCTTACTTGTTCACTTGAAAAAGATGATTCAGGCAAAAAAGTTGACCAAAAAACATATAGAGGAATGATAGGGTCCCTACTTTATCTCTCCACTTCCATACATGACATAATATTTAGTATATGTGTATGTGCAAGATTTCAAGCTGACACTCAAGAATCACATTTAATTGTCGTTAAGAGAATCCTTATATACCTAAAAAGCACTACCAACCTTACCTTGTTCTACAATAAATCTCCTAAGTACAAACTTAGTAGATACTGTGATTCTGATTATGTTTGAGATAAACTTGAGAGAAAGAGCACTAGTGGAAACTGCACATTTTTAGGTGACAACTTAATATCCTGATCAAGTAAGAGACAAAACACCATTGCAATGTCAAGAACAAAAGTTGAGTACATTTTAGCAGCTGGTTGCACTTCTCAACTATTTTAGATGAAACATCAACTTAAATACTACAAAATTCTAGAATCCAACATTCCCATCTATTGTGGTAACACTTTTTCCATTTTCCTAACCAAAAACTCCATATTACATTCTAGAGCTAAACACATCGAGATCAAACACCACTTCATTAGGGACTTTGTTCAAAATGGGGTACTTAATATTCAATTTGTAGACATTGAACACCAATGGGCTGACATATTAACCAAACCACTATCTGAAGATAGATTTGACTTCATCAAAAAAAATCTAAATCTTACCTTCATACCTGTCTGATATTGTGATAACTTCAAAGTAGTTTGGTTTTATATTAGTTTTTATATTTTCTTGTAATATGTTAAATTCATGTTATTACAAAAAATGAAAAAAAAAATTAAAGAAAAAAAAAATCTCTCAAGTCTTTTTGACTGATGACAAAAGGGGGAGCAAAATATTTGATAAAGTGGAGACAAAGTGATACTTAGGGAGAACCCTAAGTTAGGAGGAATTAAAGAAATATGAAGAAAAGTTGTTATAAAAAAAATACAAATTTTGTCATCATACAAAAGGAGGAGATTGTTAGAACCAAATTCATTTTATACTTAGAGTTTTTATGATAACAACTATATTTTATGAGAACAATATATTTGACTTTAAAGAATATGAAAGAAGATATGGTCAAGATTTGTAGAAGATTTGAAGAAGATTTGATCAAGATGTATCTACAACAAATTATGAACAGAGTCAATATGAAAAATTTACAATCTCAATCTAAACAAAAAAAAGTAACATAATAAATTTGAAGAATTTACAAATGCAATATAAACAAAATACGATCAATATTTTTGACACATATCATATATGATTAATTATTATAATTTATTTTATATTTTACTTCTGATATTTGATACACGAGAAATTGTTGTGAATTGAGCTGGGAAAATTGATATAAAAAAAGATTGACGGTTATAATTACTAACTAAGATAAAGAGAGAGTGGAAAAAGGAAGGCGACATAAATTAATATTAGATTGTGATAAAGAAAGAAAATACAAACTTGTTAATAATTTAACTCAAAATTCAATAAAAGAGTGTGGTTATTCTTTCAAGTTTTAGATTAAAACCATTAAAAAATGGTTAGGATGGACACTTAAAATCTGATAAGATGTCAAAAATTATAAGGTTGAAATAACATCCATAAAAAATAGATAGAAAAACAAAAATGTATGACCCATAAAAAGAAACAAGAAAGAATACATTATCTTTGGCTTAGTGAGTGGAAAACAAAAATGGGTATTGTTCAAGAAACAGGTGGAGCTATCGAAACCTTATGTTTTAATACTGAGCAAAGAAACAAAAGTGTTCGACTCATAGAAAAGACATGCTGCCTTTTTTCCATCGACATTGCAGATTGTTGTCATAATATTTAGACACTTGTATACAATTAACGGGTTAGTCAGTAGACATTTTGGACCACTGGCATTCAGCTACATCATTCATACGACGACTTAATATTTTTTTTAACCCTCCATTTAACTGAAATTTTGGCAAAAATCATGCTAATTAGATTCAAATTCCAATGAATGTTTCAAAAGAAACAATCCAACTGACTATTCAGTTAATCATTAACAAATCTATTGTTAAGTAAAAAAAAAATAAAATTCAATTGTATATTTATTTTATTCTCATAGGAACAATTGTTAATTTTATAAATTTTGTAGTTTTATTTTAGTTTTTGTCGTATAAGAATTAAACCTTTCCATACGAAAAACATTACTCTCTCTAATCTTAAATATAAAATAAAGTTAAGTCCACAAAAATTATTCTTAGTTCATAATTTAGATAAAATATCTTACTTCATCTTATATTTAAAACTAATGTTTGGTTGTTTTTTTATTTTGGTCTCAAAATTTTGTTTCTTTTTGACAGTGCAAGATATAATCTATGATGTGTTTTTTTTTTAATATTTTTTTTTTATCTATCTTACAAAAACTACAAACATGAATTAAATGGATTTTACTTTTACCGAATGATTTAGGTGTAAAATAGTCTAAACTTAATATACCAACGGAGAGTAATTTTGAACAAAGGGCACTTCTATGACATTTACTAATAGAGAGGAAATAAGCCATATGAGAAGGAGGTGCCAACATCACCTTGAGCCAGTGAAGTATTGACATCTACACTTTTTTGATTGTTCACTTCTTGGCATAGAGCCAGTGAAGTATTCAACCTAAACACTAATATTTCTTAATGTGTGAGTTTGTTCTCGTCATGTGTCAACTCTCTACACTTGCATCAATTCTTATTGATATTACACGTGATATGTTCATACACAGAGACAATTTTTTTGTGTGGTACCTTAGCCTTTCTAATCACCTTGAAAAATTATACTTTTATCCGTTGTTAGAACTTTAGAGTATGTATTCTGTTCTTTGTGTTATTAGCCGCTTTGCAAGCTATACTTGCGTGATCATTAATAATCCACCTTACTTGAGGTAGGTGGGACATTCATTTTTAAGCTTTAGTTAAATTTTAAGTTTGAAGTTGTTCATAGAAATAACAATAAAATAAGTTTGGAGTGACATAACATAGTTCCAAACATTTGAAAAAAGAAGAAAATATATATATATATTAAGAAAATTGTGAAAAATTTGAAAAAAGAAGACGATTATTTAATTTCCCTCTCTGGATTGATCGGTCTTAATAATTATGTTTGAAAATGGTGGAATCCAAATGACAAACATTTTACCTAATTCTAAGTTATGAAGGCTACTATCTACAAATAACTCACCTTTACTTAAGTCTTAAAACAATTCGACAGACCTCTAAAAGTTTATATATGTTATTTTGGAATATTGTATCCATCAAACCAAAGGTAAAGTAATACGTGTTCTAGAAATTGACAAACACTTGAGGGACTTGTTGATGAGAAGAGAAGTTAAATTTTGGGAAATGCTTGTTTGATTTATTGTTTTTCCTTTTGACAGTTTGTCTGTTTATCTGTCTATCTATCTATATGTCTATCTATCTATCTATCTGTCGGTCTGTCTAACTGTTCGTCCGTTTGTCTATCCATCTGTTTGTCTGTCTGTCTGTCCATTTGTCTGTCTGTCTGTCCTCATAAAAAATCATTCAAAAAACCCTTATCGTTCGTCTGTTTGTTTGTCTGTCTTTTCGTTTGTTTGTGTGTCTTTCCATCCATTTCTATCTGTTCTTCTATTTGTCAGTCCTTTTGTCTATTTTTCATATGTATGACTGTCTGTCTGTTTGTCTCTCTATCACTCTGTGTGTTTGTCTATCTGTGTGTTTGTCCGTCCGTCCGTTTGTCCTTCTCTCTGTCTGTCTATCTCTTTGTCTGTCTGTGTGTCTGATTGTTTGCGTGTGTCAGTCTATCTATCAGATTCTCTGTCTTTTTGTCTCTCTATCTATCTGTATGTATGTCTGTATTTATGTCTGTTTGACTGTCTTTCTGTATGCCGTCATTCTGTCTGTTTTTCGTATGTCTGTCTTTTCGTCTATCTATATATCTGTATGTATGTTTGTATGTTTGTATGTATGTATGTCTGTCTGTCAGTCCGTCATCTGCCTGTCTGTTTGTCCGTTTGTATGTCCGTCTATCTGTCTGTCTGTTTGTCTATCCATCTGTTTTTCTTTCTGTCTATCCGTCTGTCCATTTGTCCGTTTGTCTGTCGACACGAAAAATCATTCATAAAACCCTTATTGTTCGTCTGTTTGTTTGTTTGTCTTTTCATTTGTCTGTGTGTTTGTCCATCCATTTGTGTGTATGTCTGTTGTTTGTCTGTCTATCTGTCTGTCTTTCTATCTGTCATTTTGTTTGTCCGTCCTTTCGTCTGTTTTTCGAATGTACGACTGTCTGTCTATTTATCTCTCTGTCACTTTGTTTGTCTATATTTCTGTCTGTTTGTCCGTCCGTCCGTCCTTCCGTCTATCTCTTTGTCTGTCTGTATGTCTGATTGTTTGCATGTGTGAGTCTATTTGTCAGACTCTCTGTCTTTTTGTGTATCTATCTATCTGTATGTATGTGTGTATTTATGTTTGTCTGTCTTTCTGTATGTCCTTCATTTTGTCTGTCTTTTCGTTTGTCTATATATTTGTATATATGTTTGTATGTTTGTATGTATGTATGTATGTCTGTCAGTCCGTCATTTGCCTGTCTGTTCGTCCGTCTGTCTGTCTATCTATCCGTTCGTCTGTCTGTCCATAAGTCAATCGGTCTGTCTGTTTGTTTGTCTATCTGTCCGTCCGTCTGTCTATTTGTTGGTCTGTTTGTCAGTCCGTCTATCTTTCTTTCCATTGGTTTGGGTGTGTCTGTTTGTGTGTTGGTCTGTTTGTATGTTAGTATGTCTCTTTTTTTGTTTGTCTGTCTGTTTGTCTATCCGTCTGTTTGTCTGTCCTCACCAATGAAAAATCATTTATAAAACCCTTACCGTCCCTATGTCTGTCTGTCCGTTCATATTTGTCTATGTGTTTGTCTATGTGTCTGTCTGTATGTCTGTCCGTCCGTCCATTCACCTGTCTATCTCTTTGTGCGTTTGTGTGTTTGTTTGTTTTTGTGTGTGTGTTTATCTGTCAGACTATCTGTCTTTTTGTATGTCTATCTATCTGTATGTATGTATTTTTGTCTGTCAGTCAGTCAGTCTGTCTTTCTGTATGCCTGTCTATCTGTTCGTCCGTCTATCTGCCCGTCTGTTCGTTTGTCAGTCTGTCTGTCCGTTTGTCTATCCATCTATTTGTCTATATGTCCGTTTGTCTATCCATCTATTTGTCTATCTATTCGTTTTTCAGTTTGTTCGTCCGTCTGTCTATCCATCTATTTGTCTGTCTTTTCGTCTGTCTGTGTGTCTGACCATCCATCTGTGTGTCTGTCTGCTGTCTGTCTTTCCATCTGTTTGTCTACATATCGGTATGTATGTCTGTATTTCTTTCTGTATGTCTTTCATTCTGTTTGTTTTTTGTATATCTGTCTATATACTTGTATGTATGTCAATATGTATGTCTGTTGGTTAGTCCGTCATCTGCTTGTCTGTTTGTCCGTATGTTTGTATGTCTATCCGTCTATTTGTCCGTCTATTTATCTGTCCTTTTATTTGTCCGTCTATCTGTGTGTCGTCTATCTGTCTATCTGTTTATTTGTCGGTCTGTCTATCAGTCCGTATGTCTTTATGTCCATTCGTTTGCGTGTGTTTGTCTATTTATCTGTTTGTCGGTATGTCAGCATGTCTCTATGTTTGTTTGTCTTCACCAATGAAAAATCATTTATAAAACCCTTAATGTATGTCTGTCTGTCTTTGCATATCTATCTGTGTGTCTTTGTGTCAGTTTGTGCGTTTGTCCGTCCGTCCGCCCGCCCGACTATCTCTTCGTGCATTTGTGTGTGTGTTTGTTTGTGTGTGTGAGTCTATCAGTCAGACTATTTGTCTTTTTGTCTATTTGTATGTATATCTGTATGTCTATCGGTCTGTCTGTCTTTCTGTATGTCTGTCTATCTGTTCGTTTGTCCGTCAGTTTGCCTGTCCATCTGTTTGTCTGTCTATCTGTCCTCACGAAAAATCATTCATAAAACCCTTATCGTTTGTATGTTTGTTTGTGTGTCTTTTCGTCTGTCTGTTTGTGTGTCCATCAATTTATGTGTCTGTCTATCTTTCTATCTGTCTTTCTATCTATCCGTCCTTTTGTCTGTTTTTTGTATGTATGACTATCTATCTGTTTGTCTCTTTGTGACTCTGTCTGTCTATGTATCTGTGTGTTTGTCCAACCGTCCGTCCGTTCGTCACTCTATCCGTTTATCTTTTCATCTGTTTGTGTGTCTGATTGTTTGCGTGTATGAGACTCTCTGTCTTTTTGTTTGTTTATCTATCTTTATGTATATCTGTATTTTTGTCTGTCTGTCTTTTTGTATGTCTACCATTCTGTCTGTTTTTTGTATGTCTGTCTGTAAATCTGTCTATATACCTGTATGTATGTATGTATTTATGTATGTATGTCTGTCCGTCATCAGCCTATCTGTTCGTCCATATGTCTGTCTGTCTATCCGTTTGTTTGTTTGTCCGTCTATCTGTTCAACCGTCTGTCTGTCTATTTTTCGATCTTTCTGTCAGTCCGTCTGTCTTTCTGTCCATTCGTTTGTGTGTGTTTGTCTGTGTGTTTGTCTGTCAGTATGTCTCTCTATTTGTCTGTCTGTCTATTTGTCTATACTCACCAATGAAAAATCATTTGTAAAACCCTTACTGTTTGTGTGTCTGTCTCATCGTATCTATATTTGTGTTTTTTTGTGTGTTTGTATGTTTGTCTATCTATCTGTATGTATGTCTGTTTTTCTATCTGTCTATCTTTCTGTATGTCCGTCATTCTATCTGTTTTTCATATGTATGTTTGTATGTCTATCTTTTCGTCTGTCTATATATCTGTATGTATGTCTGTTCGTCAGTCCGTCATTTGCATGTTTGTACGTCCGTCTGTCCGTCAATCTATCCGTCCGTCCGTCAATCGGTCTGTCTATTTGTCCGTCTATCTGTTCGTCCTTCCGTCCGTCGATTTTTCGGTCTGTCTATCAGTCTGTCTGTCTTTCTGTCCATTTGTTTGTGTGTGTGTTTGTCTGTATGTCAGTATGTCTCTCTGTTTGTCTATGTATTTGTCTGTCTATTTGTTTGTTTGTTTGTTTGTCTGTTTTTATGTCCTCACCAATGAAAAATTAATTATAAAACCCTTACCGTCTGTATGTTTCTCTGTATGTCTGTCTATCCATCAGTTTGTGTGTGTCTGTCTATGTGTTTGTTTGTGTGTCTGTTTGTTTATCCATCCATTTGTGTGTCCTTCTTCTGTTTTTCATCTGTTTGTTTGTAAGTTTGTATGTATGTGTTTTTTTATGTCTATATCTCTGTATGTATGTTTGTATGTATGTCTGTCTATATGTTTGTCCTATTGACTGTTTGTCTGTCTGTCCATCCATTTGTCTATCCGTCGTCTGTCCGTCTGTCCATCCGTTTGTCTATCCAGCCTCTGCTTGTCTGTCTATCTGTCCATCTATCTGTTCGTCTGTCTGCCCATCCATCCGTCAGCCGTTTGTCTATTTGTCTATCTATCTATCTATTTGTTTGTCTATCTATTTGTCTGTCCATTTGTCTTTCTATTTCTCTGTCCTCACCAATGAAAAATCATTCATAAAACCCTTCTCGTCCGTCTGTCTGTTTGTCTGTCTATCCATCTGTTTATGTATGTCTGTCTGTGTATTCGTTTATGTGTATGTTTGTTTCTCCATCCGTCTGTCTGTACTTCTACCTTTTTTTCATCTGTGTGTTAGTTTGTATGTATGTGTTTTTTCAGTCTATTTATCTGTATGTTTGTTTGTATGTATGTATGTATGTATGTATGTATGTATGTACGTATGTACGTATGTACGTATGTATGTATGTATGTATGTATGTATGTATGTATGTATGTATGTATGTATGTATGTATGTATGTATGTATGTATGTATGTATGTATGTATGTATGTATGTATGTATGTATGTATGTATGTATGTATGTATGTATGTATGTATGTATGTATGTATGTATGTATGTATGTATGTATGTATGTATGTATGTATGCATGTATATATGTTTGTTTGTTTGATTGTATATCTATCTGTTTTTCTATCTGTCAATCTGTCTATATGTCTATCTATCTATCTGTATGTTCGTCTGTCCATTCGTCTGTTTGTCCGTTTGTTTATCCATCTGTGTGTTTGTCTGTTTGTCCGTCTGTCTTTCCTCACGAAAAATCATTCATAAAACCCTTATCGTCCGTCTGTTTGTTTGTCTGTCTTTTCGTTTGTACGTGTGTCTGTCCATTCATTTGTGTATCTGTCCGTTCTCTGTCTGTCCATCTGTCTGTATTTCTATTTGTCCATCATTCCGTCTGTTTTTCATATGTATGATTGTCTGTCTCTTTGTCACTTTGTCTGTCTATGTATCTATGTGTTTGTTCGTCTCTGCGTCCGTCCTTCTCTCCGTCCGTCTATCTCTTTGTCTTTCCGTGTCTGATTATTTGCGTGTGTGAGTCTATCTGTCAGACTCTCGGTTTTTTTGTCTGTCTATCTATTTGTGTGTATGTCTATATGTCAGTTATTTTGTCTGTTTTTCTTATGTTTGTCTGTAAATTTGTCTATATACCTGTATGTATGTCTGTATGTATGTTTGTATGTATGTACGTTTGTCCGTCAGCTTGTCTGTTTGTCCTTATGTCTATCTGTCTATCCGTTCGTCTGTCTATTTGTCCGTCCATCTGTTTGTTTATTTGTCGGTCTCTCTGTCAGTCTGTCTGTCTTTCTATCCATTCATTTGTGTTTGTTTGTCTGTGTGTCTGTCTGTCTGTCTGTATGTCAGTATGTCTCTCTGTTTGTTTATATGTTTATCTGTCCTCACCAATGAAAAATCATTTCTAAAACTCTTACTGTCTGTCTGTCGGTCTTGGCGTATCTATTTGTATGTTTGCCTTTGTGTCTGTCTGTGTGGTTGTCAGTCCGTCCCCCGTCTATCTCTTCGTGTGTTTGTGTGTCTAATTGTGTGTATGTTTATATGTGTATTTGTGTCTATTTGTCAGACTATCTGTCTTTTGTCTGTGTATCTATTTGTATGTATGTCTGTATTTCCTGTCTATCTGTCAGTCCATTTGTCTTTCTGTATGTCTGTCTATCTATTCGTCCATCTATTTATCCGTCCGTTCGTCTATTTGTCTATCCGTCCGTTTGTCTATCCATTTGTTTGTCTTTCTGTCTGTCTGTCCATTTGTTCGTCTGTATGTCGTCACGAAAAGTCATTCATAAAACCCTTGTCGTCCGTTTGTCTTTTCGTCTGTCTGTGTCTGTCCCTCCATTTGTGTGTATGTTTGTCCATCTATCTGTCTTTCTATCTGTCCATCTGTTTGTTCGTCCTTCCGTCTGTTTTTCGTATATATGTATGTATGACTGTCTGTCTGTTTGTCTCTTTGTCACTCTGTCTGTCTATGTATCTGTGTGTCTGTCTATATGTGTGTTTGTTCGTCCGTTCGTCTATCTCTTCGTCTATCTGTGTGTCTGATTGTTTGCGTGTTTGAGTCTATTTGTCAGACTCTCTGTCTTTTTGTCTGTCTATCTATCTATGTGTATGCATGTATTTCTGTTAGTCGGTATGTCTGTTTGTCCGTCTATCTGTCTGTCCGTCCGTCTGGCTATTTGTCGGTCGGTTTGTTTGTCCGTCTATTTGTCTGTCCGTTTGGCTATTTGTCGGTCTGTCTGTCAGTCTGTCTGTCTTTCTGTTCATTAGTTTGTGTGTGTCTGTTTGTGTGTCTATCTGTCTGTATGTCAGTATGTCTCTCTGTTTATCTTTCTGTTTATCTGTCTGTTTATTTTTCTGTCCTCACCAATGAAAAATCGTTTATAAAATCCTTATCGTCCGTATGTCTGTCTCTATGTCTATCTATCCATCCGTTTTTATGTGTCTGTTTATGAGTTTGTTTGTGTGTCTGTCTGTTTATCCATCCATTTGTCTGTCCTTCTGTTTTTCAACTATTTCTTTCTAAGTTTGTATGTATGTGTTATTTTCTGTCTATATATATGTATGTATGTTTATATGTATATTTGTCTGTCGGTCCGTCTGTCTATCTGTCTTTCTATCTATCTATCTAACTATATGTCTATCTATCTATCTGTCTATCGATTTGTCTGTCTATCTGTCCATCATTTCGTATGTCTTCCCGTCTGTCTTTCTTTCCATTCGTTTGTGTGTGTCTGTCTGTGTGTCTATCTGTCTGTATTTTAGTATGTCTCTCTGTTTATCTATCTGTTTGTCTGTCTATTTGTCTGTCTATCTATCTATGTTTATATATGTATTTCTGTTAGTCGGTCTATCTGTTTGTCCCTCTATCTAGCTATTTGTCGGTTTGTCTATCTATCCGTCTGTCTTTTCTGTCCATTCGTTTGTGTGTCTATCCGTCTGTATGTCAGTATGTCTCTCTGTTTATCTATCTGTTTGTCTGTTTTTCTGTCCTCACCATTGAAAAATCATTTATAAAACCCTTACCGTTCGTTTGTCTGTCTGTATGTCTGTCTATCCATCTATTTGTGTGTGTCTGTCTGTGTGTTCGTTTGTGTGTTTGTCTGTTTATCCATCTGTCTGTCTGTCCTTCTTCTGTTTTTCATCTATTTGTCTATAAGTTTGTATGTATGTGTTTTTTTTTCTGTCTATATATCTGTATGTATGTTTGTATGTATGTCTATCTATATGGATGTTCGTTTGACTGTCTATCTGTCCATCCATGTGTCTGTCCATCGTCTGTATGTTTGTCTGTCTGTCCATCCATTTTTCTATCCACCGTCTGCCTGTCTGTCTATCTTTTCGTCTGTCTGTCCAAAAAGAAATATATATTAAGAAAATTGTGAAAAATTTGAAAAAAGAAGAGGATTACTTAATTTCCCTCTCTGGATTGATCGGTTTTAATAATTATGTTTGAAAATGGTGGAATCGAAATGACAAACAATTTATCTAATTCTAAGTTATGAAGGCTACTATCTAAAAATAACTCACCTTTACTCAAGTCTTAAAACAATTCAAAAGACCTCTAAATGTTTATATATGTTATTTTGGAATATTGTATCCATCAACAAGAATTCCTTCAAACCAAAGGTAAAGTAATACGTGTTCTACAAATTGACAAACACTTGAGGGACTTGTTGATTAGAAGAGAAGTTAAATTTTGGGAAATTCTTATTTGATTTATTGTTTTGCCTTTTGTATAAAAATAATGGCCTACAATTGCTAAAGTTTAGTCTGACATGGAAGTTTGAAGTACGACATGATTACTCTTGTAATGGAATTTTGTTTGTTTGATTCTTCATTTGGTTTAATTGAAATTACAACTTGAGCAAAAACAACACTCTAAGTTGTGATTACTTGTCATTTCATGTATTTTCTCTTAGCTTTTAGCTCCATTTTTATTCATTAAATAATAGTTTTTGGTTAACCAAGTCATAGTTTAGGTTAATTTTGTTGTCTCGGTTATTTTTATTATTCTTTGAGTAAGTGAGTAAAATTGGTGTGTTTTCCTTCCTAATCAAACAAATTTTTATAGTATTTTTTAATCAAATTTTTTTAGCAAGAGGTGGATTGTTCAAAGCAATACAATACTTAGGAAGTTTTAGAGTTGCACTCAGGGAACTCATTTTATTCTAGAAAATGAAGGGTTCAAATTCACGTTATTAGTGCCTAGAGAAGGCCACATGTCGCCGAAGAGCTAACTAGTGACGAAACCTCTTAGCCACGTAAAATTCAAAAATTTCAAGATTGCACATCCTTGTTAGAAGACACTGTTACAAAATCTTTCGTATTTAACCTGATTTTCACAACAGAATTAGGGTTCTAATATTTTGGAAGCTGAAGAGACATATTGAGGTAAAAAGGGAGTTTGAAATTTGAAGGTTTCCACTATAATACTGAGTTGTTAGGCGCATCTATTGCAGTGAAGAAGATTCAAAACACTTGACATGGTATGCAAATGAAATAATTAGAGATGAAAAGTTCCGACACCCTACCGATTCTCTATAATAGGCAAAAATTGATCACGAGTATCCGAATTTTGGGAGAGAGTCGAGAAATCTACGACTTGCACTTTCTAATGATGGAATGAATCCACATGGTCTTCAAAGAATCTCACACAGGACGTGGCCTGTGATTTTGTTGATTTATAACCTACCTTCATGGTTATGTATGAAACATAAGTTTATGATGTTGTCTTTGTTAATTTCTTGACACAAACAATCGAGGAATGTTATCGACGTATACTTGACTCGTTTAATTGAAGATTTAATAAATATGTGGGAGATAGATGTAGAAGTTTATGATGGGTATAAGAAAGAATGTTTCAATTTGAGCGCTATGTTGTTCGATATAATTAATGATTTTCCAGCATATAGTAATTTATCACGATATAACATTAAATGTTAGTGTGCATGTCCTATATGTGTCTGTCTATCTATATAAGATATCTATCTACCTATCTATCTATCTAAGATATCTATCTATTTGTCTGTCTGTATGTCTGTCTATCTATATGTATGTCTATCAGTCTGTTTATCAATCTATCTATCAATCTGTCTATCTATATATCTGTTTATCTATCTATCTATCTATCTATCTATCTATCTATCTATCTATCTATCTATCTATCTATCTATCTATCTATCTATCTATCTATCTATCTATCTATCTATCTATCTATCTATCTATCTATCTATCTATCTATCTATCTATCTATCTATCTATCTATCTATCTATCTATCTATCTATCTATCTATCTATCTATCTATCTATCTATCTATCTATCTATTTATCTATCTATCTATCTATCTATCTATCTATCTATCTATCTATCTATCTATCTATCTATCTATCTATCTATCTATCTATCTATCTATCTATCTATCTATCTATCTATCTATCTATCTATCTATCTATCTATCTATCTATCTATCTATCTATCTATCTATCTATCTATCTATCTATCTTTCTATCTATCTATCTATCTATCTATCTATCTATCTATCTATCTATCTATCTATCTATCTATCTATCTATCTATCTATCTATCTATCTATCTATCTATCTATCTATCTATCTATCTATCTATCTATCTATCTATCTATCTATCTATCTATCTATCTATCTATCTATCTATCTATCTATCTATCTATCTATCTATCTATCTATCTATCTATCTATCTGTCGATCTGTCTGTTTTTCTATATACCTGTCTATATGTTCGTCTGTTTATTTGCCCTTTCGTCCGTCTGTCTATTTGTTCGTCCATTTGGCTATCCATCTGTTTGTCTGTGTGTCTGTCCGTTTGTCCATTTGTCCGTCTGTCTGTCCTCACAAAAAATCAATCATAAAACCCTTATCGTCTGTCTGTTTGTCTGTCTTTTCGTCTGTATGTGTGTCTGTCCATCCATCTGTGTGTTTGTCTGTTGTCCGTCTATCCTTCTATCTTTCTTTCAATTTGTCCTTCTATTTGTCTGTCCTTCTGTCTGTTTTTCATATACATGACTGTCTGTTTATCTGTCACTCTGTTTGTCTGTGTATCTATGTGTTTGTTCGTCCGTCCGTCCGTCCGTTTATCTCTCCGTCTGTCTGTGTGTCTGATTGTTTGCGTGTGTGAGTCTATCTATCAGACTCTCAGTCTTTTTGTCTGTCTATCTATCTTTATGTATGTTTGCGTTTCTATCTGTTTGTCTTTCTGTATGCCCGTCATTCTGTCTGTTTTTCGTATGTCTGTCTTTTTGTCTTTCTATATATCTGTATGTATGTTTGTATGTATGTAAGTCTGTCCTTCAGTCTGTCATTTGCTTGTCTGTATGTCCGTCTGTCTGTTTGTCTATTCGTCTGCCTGTCTGTCCGTCCATCTGTTAGTCGATCTGTCTGTTTGTCTGTATATCTGTCCGTCCGTCCGTCTGTCTATTGATGATCTATCTGTCTGTCTTTCTGTCCATTCATTTGTGTGTGTCTGTTTGTGTGTCTATCTGTCTGTATATCAGTGTGTCTCTCTATTTGTCAATCTGTTTGTTTGTTTATTTGTTTGTCTTCACCAATGAAAAATCATTTATAAAACACTTACCATCCGTATGTCTGTGTGTATGTTTGTCTATCGATCCGTTTGTGTGTGTCTGTATATGTGTTCGTTTGTGTGTCTGTCTGTTTGTCCATCTATCTGTCTGTCTTTCTTCTATTTTTCATCTGTTTGTCTGTAAGTTTGTATTTATGTCTATCTGTCTGTCCGTTTGATATTCTTTCTGTCTGTCTATCCGTTTGTCTGTCTATCTATCTGTTCATCCGTCTGTCTGTCCGTCCGTTAGCCGTCTGTCTGTTTGTCAGTCGATCTGTCCGTCTATTTGTCGGTGGTTTGTTAGTTCGTATGTCTGTCTGTCTTTCTGTCCATTCATTTGTGTGTGTCTGTCTGTGTGTCTATTTGTATGTCAGTATGTCTCTCTGTCTATCTATTTATTTGTCTATCTGTTTGTTTATCCTCACCAATGAAACATCATTCATAAAACCCTTACTGTTTGTCTGTATGTATGTATATCTATCTATCCATCCATTTGTGTATATCTATCTGTGTATTCGTTTATGTGTATGTCTGTTTGTCCATCCGTCTATCTGTACTTCTGTCTGATTTTCATCTGTTTGTATGTATGTGTTTTTCCAGTTTATATATATGTATGTATGTTTGTATGTATGTTTGTTTGTCTGTCTGTTTGTTTGACAGTCTGTCTATCTATCTGTCTGTCTATCTGTCTATCTATCTATCTATATGTATGTCTGTCTATTGGTATGTCTATCTATCTGCCCGTTTGTCTAACTGTTTGTCTATCCATCTGTTTTTCTATCAATCTGTCTGTCTATTTTTGTGTCCATTTGTCCGTCTGTCTGTCCTCACGAAAAATCATTCATAAAACCCTTAACATCCGTTTGTTTGTTTGTGTGTCTTCGTTTGCCTGTGTGTGTGTGCATCCATCTGTGTGTCTGTCTTTGTATATTTGTCCATCTATCTGTCTTTCTATCTGTGCTTCTGTTTGTCAATCCTTTTGTTCGTTTTTCGTATAAGTGATTGTCTATCTGTTGGTCTCTCTATCACTCTGTCTATTTGTGTGTCTGTCTATCTGTGTATCAGTGTGTCTGTCTATCTGTGTGTTTATCCATTCGTCCGTCTGTCCTTCTTTCCGTCCGTCTATCTCTCCGTCTGTTTGTGTGTATGATTGTTTGCGTGTGTGAGTCTATCTATGAGACTCTCTTTTTATCTATATATCTATTTGTATGTATTTCTTTCTGTTTGTCTGTCTTTCTGTATGTCCGTCATTCTGTCTGTTTTTTGTATGTCAATCTGTATATCTCTCTTTTCGTTTGTCAATATATATGTATGTATGTTTGTTTGTATGTATGTTTGTCCGTCAGTCTGTCATCTTCCTGTCTATTAGTCTGTCTGTGTGTTTATACGTCCCTCTGTCTGTTCGTCCGTCCGTTAGTCTGTCTGTTTGTCCGTCTATCTATCTATCCGTCCGTTGGTGTATTTGTCGGTCAGTTCGTCTGTCTTTCTGTCCATTCGTTTGGGTGTGTTTGTCTCTGTGTCTGTCTATATGGCAGTATGTCTATCTGTTTGTTTGTCTGTCCGTCTGTTTGTCTGTCCTCACCAATGAAAAATCATTTATAAAACCCTTAACGTTCGTATACCTGTATGTTTGTCTGTCCCTTCGTATATGTCGGTGTGTTTCTCTGTGTATCTTTATGTCTGTCTGTCTATATGTCTGTCTGTCCTTTCGTATATGTCTGTGTGTTTGTCTGTGTATCTGTCTATGTGTCCGTCCGCTCGTCTATCTCTTCGTGCGTTTATGTGTCTGTTTGTTTGTGTGTGTGTGTGTCTATCTGTCAGACTATCCGTCTTTTTGTCTGTATATCTATCTGAATGTATGTCTATATTTCTATTTTTCTGTCTATCGGTCTGTCTTTCCGTATGTCTATCTATCTGTTCGTCCGTCTATCTGCCCGTTTGTATGTCTATCCATCTGTCCGCCGTTTGTTTATCCATCTGTTTGTCTTTCTGTTTGTCCATTTGTTCATTTGTCTGTCCTCACGAAAAAGCATTCATACAACCCTCATCGTTCGTCTGTTTGTTTGTCTGTCTGTGTGTCTGTCCATCCATTTGTGTGTCTGTTTATTGTCTGTCTATCCATCTGTCTGTCTTTCTATCTGTCCTTCTGTTTGTCCGTCTTTCCGTTTGTTTTTTGTATGTATGAATGTCTATCAGTTTGTCTCTCTATCACTCTGTCTGTCTGTGTACCTGTGTGTTTGTCCGCCCGTTCGTCGGTCCGTCGTTCTCTTCGTCTGTCCATCAATATATATGTATGTATGTTTGTTTGTATGTATGTTTGTCCGTCAGTCTGTTATCTTCCTGCCTATTCGTCTGTCTGTGTGTTTATATGTCCCTCTGTCTGTTCGTCCGTCCGTTAGTCTGTCTGTTTGTCCATCTATCTGTCTATCCGTCCGTTGGTGTATTTGTCGGTCAGTTCGTCTGTCTTTTTGTCCATTCGTTTGGGTGTGTTTGTCTGTGTGTCTGTCTATATGGCAGTATGTCTATCTGTTTGTTTGTCTGTCCGTCTGTTTGTCTGTCCTCACCAATGAAAAATCATTCATAAAACCCTTACCATTCGTATGTCTGTCTGTTTGTCCCTTCGTATATGTCTGTGTGTTTGTTTGTGTATCTTTATGTCTGTCTGTCTATATGTCTGTCTGTCCTTTCGTATATGTCTGTGTGTTTGTCTGTGTATCTATCTATGTGTCCGTCCGCCCGTCTATCTCTTCCTGCGTTTATGTGTCTGTTTGTTTGTGTGTGTGTCTATCTGTCAGACTATCCGTCTTTTTGTCTGTATATCTATCGGTATGTATGTCTATATTTCTATCTTTCTGTCTATCGGTCTGTCTTTCTGTATATCTGTCTATCTGTTCGTTCGTCTATCTGCCCGTTTGTATGTCTATCCATTTGTTCGTCCGTTTGTTTATCCATCTGTTTGTCTTTCTATCTGTCCATTTGTTCATCTGTCTGTCCTCACGAAAAAGCATTCATACAACCCTCATCGTTCGTCTGTTTGTTTGTCTGTCTGTGTGTCTGTCCATCCATTTGTGTGTCTGTTTATTGTCTGTCTATCCATCTGTCTGTCTTTCTATCTGTCCTTCTGTTTGTCCGTCTTTCCGTTTGTCTTTTGTATGTATGAATGTCTATCTGTTTGTCTCTCTATCACTCTGTCTGTGTGTGTACCTGTGTGTTTGTCCGCCCGTTCGTCGGTCCGTCGTTCTCTTCGTCTGTCTATCTCTTTGTCTGTATGTGTGTCTGATTGTTTGCGTGTGTGAGTCTATCTGTCAAACTCTCTCTCTGTCTATCTATTTGTATGTATGTCTGTATTTTTGTCTGTTTGTCTATCTTTCTGTATGTCCGTCATTCTATCTGTTTTTCGTATGTCTGTCTGTATGTCTGTCTTTTCGTCTGTATATATATATGTATGTATGTCTGTATGTATATATGTATGTTCGTCCGTATGTCTGTCTATTTATCCGTTTGTCTGTCTGTTTATCGGTTCGTTTGTCTGTTTGTCCGTCTATCTATCTATTTGTCCGTTTGTCTGTCTATTTGTCGGTCTATCTGTCAGTTCGTCTGTCTTTCTGTCCATTCATTTGTGTGTGTCTGTCTATGTGTCTGTCTGTGTGTTTGTCTGTCTGTATGTTAGTGTGTCTCTCTATTTGTCTATTTATTTGTCTGTCCGTCTGTTTGTCTATCGTCACCAATGAAAAATCATTTATAAAACCCTTACTGTCTATCTGACTGTCTGTTTATCTCTCTGTTTGTCTCTCTGTCTCTATGAATCTGTCTGTGTGTGTGTCTTTGTGTTTGTTCGTTCGTCCGCCCGTCTGTCTTTATGTCCATTCGTTTGTGTGTGTTTGTCTGTATGTCAGTATATCTCTCTATTTGTCTTTCTGTGTGTCTGTCTGTTTGTCTGTTTGTCTATTTGTCTGTCATCACCTATGAAAAATCATTTATAAAACCCTTACTGTCTATATGTCTGTCTGTTTGTCTGTCTTTCTATATGTCTATCTGTCTCTGCGTATCTATTTGTGTGTCCGTCCGTCCGTCCGCCAGTCTATCTCTTTGTGCGTTTGTGTGTCTGTTTGTTTGTGTGTGTGTGTGTCTATTTGTCAAACTATCTATCTTTTTGTATGTCTATCTATTTGTATGTATGTCTGTATTTCTGTCTGTCTGTCGATCTGTCTAGTGATCTGTCTGTCTTTCTGTATGTCTGTCTATCTGTTCGTTCTTCTATCTGTTTGTCCGTCCGTCTATTTGTCAGTCTGTCTGTCAGTCCGTCTGTTTGTCTTTTTGTCCATTCATTTGTTTATGTTTATCTGTGTGTCCGTCTGTCTGTATGTCAGTATATCTCTTTGTCTGTCTATCTATTTGTTTGTCTGTTTGTCTATCCGTTTGTTCGTCTGTTTCTTTGTCCTCACCAATGAAAAATCATTCATAAAACCCTTGCCGTCCGTCTGTTTGTCTATCCATCCGTTTGTGTATGTCTGTCTGTGTATTCGTCTATGTGTATGTCTGTTTGTCCATCTGTTTGTCTGTACTTCTGTCTGTTTTTCATCTGTCTGTTTGTATGTATGTGCTTTTTTCAGTCGATATATTTGTATGTATGTATGTCTGTTTTTCCGTTTGTTTGACTATCTGTCTATCTGTCCGTCTGTCCATCCGTTTGTCTATCTGTCCGTCTGTCCATCCGTTTGTCTATCTGTCGTATGCCTGTCTGTTTGTCTATTTGCCCGTGTGTCTGTCTGTCCGTTCGTTTGTTTGTCAGTTTGTCTGTCTGTCTATCTGTTTGTCTGTCTGTCTATTTGTCCATTCGTTTGTCTGTTTGTATGTGTTTGTTGGTTTGTGTGTCTGTCTGCCTGTGTGTCCGTCTGTCTGTATTTTATATGTTCGTCCGTCTGTCTGTCCGTTTGTCTGTCCTCACCAATGAAAAATCATTCATAAAAATTCCAAATTTTCCACCATGAACATTTCTCATACGAAGAAAACTTCATATGAAAGAAGTGTTCCCACTCCCACCTTTCCACCAAAAACCCTTAAGAGAAAACTTCATATGAAAGAATTGTTCCCATTCTTGGCCCATCCATCAACCAAAAGTCTTCCTCTGATCTCTTACCCTTGTGGCTACCGCATTTGCCACTATTGCCTCTATATGCACCTCCCCCATTCCCTCGGCCATAACCATTCCTACCACCACTCATCATCCTACTCTTCCTCCAAAGGATGAACCTTCAAACAATGAGATAATGCTTGCCCTTCAAACCATTATGGCATGCCAAACTCAATAGGGTATGAAAAACTACCATACTACGAACTTGGATGATAGATCAATTTGCTCCTAAGATAGTATTAAGTCCCCCTCCTCTTCATCCTTCTCCTTCTTAACCCATTCTTGATCCTTTAAAATCTTCTTCATATGAGAGATCGTCCCCGTCGTTGGCTAAATAGGTGCTATTTTCTCCTACCTTTTTGTATGATAAAAGGGGAGAATTAAGTTTAGTGTTATTCTGATAAATAATTAGAAGTCCTTTTGTATATGGTACTTGTGTATATGTTTTGAAGTTGAAGTTATGTATCTCTTGAATATATCAATGAAATCTTCTTTATGTTGAAACTGTGTATCTTTATGTAAAAAAATTAACTACTGCATAAATTAAGGGGGAGCTTCTAAGCACTTCAAAATTAAAATTAGAATCAAAATTAAATCTAAATTAACATCTTTGTTAATATTAAAAAGGGGAACACTGTTAAGACAAACTCTCAATTTAAGTTTTGATGAAAATAAACAAATGTTAATTAAGAGCGTTAATTATGATTCTAAATGTTATGTTAATTTAACTTGTGTTTTTGATTGTATTAAATTAAACATATGATTTAAACAAAGTAAAGAAATTACCATAAAAAGGAAAATACCTAAATAGACAAGAACGAAAAACATTCTTGATAAAATCTAGAAAACGGAGAATGTTCTCCAGGTCCAAGAATGATCAAATTAGCTTCAAGAACAATCAATATCCATTGATTAAAAGAAGATATTGCTTATGAAATTAAATATAGTATTACCAATATTGTCCAAAGAAAAAACAAGATCCATTCCAGTCAAAGAAACGATTTGAATCACAAAAGAAAAAACATCATGAATCAAACAAGATCAAACAAGACTGATCTTTCTCCTAATCGACTGCCAAGAACGTTGAACAATCTTGAGATATGTAAGACATGAGAGCACCCTCAAGAACAATAAGGAAAACATCAAGAATAATCAAGATTAAATCTCCAGAACAATTATTAATCTCCAAAATGATCAATGAATCTCCAGAATCAAAAAACATTCTCCAGAATGTTCAATAATTATTTTGCAACAGATTACCATTATTCTTCAGTCTGTTTTGCAAGAATCAAAACTGCATATTAAACTGATGGCATCAATAGAAATATCTGAAGAATATAGGATCATTAAAACTCAAGAGAAGACTGCTAAGAACGAAGAAAATCAGTCCAGTCAACAAAACTCAGAATATTCAAAAGCTGGAACATTTTTCATCATATAATTTGGTCTTTGGTCAAGATTGACAAGAGCACTACCAACAAATCTGTATGAACATCATTAAATGTCCTAAAAGCCTATAAAATAAAGACAAATGCTCAAGGAAAATGCATAAGTTCAAGTGCTAATAAGTCTCATTAAATCGTTCACACTCACAAACTTGAAATTCTCACTTTCTCAAGAAGAATCAATTATGATTATTTTTCAATCTTTTGCTATATTTGTATGAAATCTTGTATAAAGAATCTAATCTCAAACAAGGGTTGATACATCTCAGATTCTATCAAAATAATCTTATCATTACTGGGTAAAACTCAAACTACAAGAGTTGAGTATAGTTTGAGTAAATTGTAATAAATCCTTTTAAGGTTAAAAGGTAAAGTATAAACTCGTATGTAGAGACTGATAAAAGATTGCTTAGAAAGCCTTTCTGAGTGGAAAGGACTTGTTGTGTAACAAATCAAGGTTGATCTAGAGAAGTGGTATAAACCAAGATTGTTCTCTGTTTTGAACAGTTAGTGAAAATCTCACAATTGTGAGAACTAGACGTAGCCCAAGTTGAGTAAACTAGGATATATCGTTGTGTGGTATCTCTTCTCTTATCTCTATTTACATTAAGTTTGATTGATGAACAAATTAAATATATAAATTGAATTGCTGATTAACCAAGAACGTTCTCCGTTTTCTGGTTAAAACCAAGAACTTTCTCCATTTTCTAGTTACAACTAAGAACATTCTCCGTTTTTCTGTTTTCTCAACCAAGATCAATCTTGAGCTAAAATTTTAAGTTTTTACAGGAAATTTTAAATAGGAACATTTACAATTCAAACCCCCCTTCCTTGTAAAATCGACATTGCTACTTCAAGCACAACTCAATAGTAAACACAATCCCTGAGTTCGAAATTCGATACTACCGTTTTATTATTACTTGCAACGGTTCAATACATTTTCTTAAACTCAATCACATAGGCACACACTTACATATGGAACATGTTTTTCAACAACATTTGAAGGAAAAAGATTTAATTGATGTATAAAATGAGCTTGAAAGGTATACTAGTGCGAAGTGTATTGAGTTTCCGTAAAGCTTGAAATTCTAATGTTGTGGAACACAGTTTTTGTCGGTATCCAATTTTATCCAAAATGGTAAGAGACATCAACATCATGTTGACACCAATTTCTCAGTGGTTTAAAAGATTGCTCCCTAAACCCACACAATGGATAAGACTCTACTATGTACACAAGATTGATTGAAGCCATCCTTTTAACTCTAATATGGCTAAGACTCTAATATTTTACATTTGATGAGGAAGTAATATCAAGTCAACTTTTGTCGCTGTTATTTATATTATTTATTTTTGTGCAACATGCTATGTAATTTTTTTTTTTAATGTATGATAGAAATAAATGAAAACTCATTTGGAAGTGGCTCACCCCTTCTCTCAAACTCAGTCACAGCCTTCAAAATGTTTTTAAAGTATTATAGGTTCAATTTCAATTTGTTCCTTCTCACTAATCAAATTTAAAGCATTATAGGTTTAGTTTCTGTTTATAGTATTATAAACTTAGTTTCAATTTTTAATTTTGTTCAATCTTTTGGTAATCAAATTTATTTATGCAGTTGCCACTAATTAAATTTTTGGAGTCTTGCAAGACTCATAGACACTTAATAGATATCCAATTCAACTTATGTTGATTGTTATGTATGTTATTAATTTATGGATAGTTTTTTAATGGTACGAAGGTGGAAACTACAGTGTCTATGGATTGTTATAGCAAGAAACTGTAGGGTCAAGGTGGTCAAGAACAAGAGCAACCATGGTATAATTCTTTTGAAATTCAATTTTTCTAAATTGAACTAACTTCGTTCAGTTTATTATTTTGTAGTTTTGCTGATTTAATATTTAATATTCTTGTCAAATTTATAGGTGGTTGTTTACTGTGGAAATGCATTGCCAATTTGATATGAATTTCCAATATGATAAGTATAATGTCAATGGAACTCAAACTAAAATTATGATGAAACTGAAATTATTTGAGTGTTGAAACCAAAACTGGAATTTATACTATAATTGTAATATTTATTTGTATGTTGTTTAGTTTGATTGGTTTTATTATGACACAAATTTATGTGAAAGCCTTTATTCCCTCAATGTTTTGTTGTATTTGTTGTGACACTTATTTCTGAGGAATACTTTATTCCCTCAATACTTAAAAACTTAATTATCTTCATGATATTATCCTTAACATTTTGAATGTGCTTTAGAAAATGTTATAGTTATCCCTTGGCAGGTTATTTGTGACTTGTAACAACCATTTTGTAATAGTTTGGCCTATAAAAATTTAAAATTTAGACCCATAAAAGTTTAACTAAATAGGCTAGCATTAATGAATTCATGTTTTTAATTTTATTTGAAATATATTTTTAATAACTTTTTTATAAAAAAAAATGGCCCAAAAAATGTAATAGCCCTTCAATAGGCCACTTGGTTAAACCGACCTGTCAGCCTGTCTAACTCGAGACCCGAGACCCAACACAAATCGTTAAAAATGGTTGAAATATAGGTCTACATGTGTCACTTGTAGATTGGTCTGCATGTGGAGTTTGGGCCAGAATCCTCCTGTTTATCCACCCTTAATTTATAGGGACTAATTGTCTATTTAGTCTTGACGACACTTTAGTTCATATTTCTTTTAGATTGATTGTCTCTATAATTATTTTTTCTAAGGATATCATTATAATATGTCGACATTGTCCTTGTAAATTTTTCCACTAACACCTTTGTACAAACGTCAAAACTTATACCTCTGTACAGACGTCAAAACTTATACCTCTGTACAGACATTAAAACTTATATACTTTAAGTGTTAGTTCAAACTTAGTTCAGTGGTAAGAGTCTAACTTTGTAACCTTAAAGTACGGAGTTAAGATTTTTTTCAAGGACAATTGTAAATTGATCATTAGTTCCACTTTAATTAATAAAAAAAAATTCCTTTCACTAATTTTATTTTTAAAAATATTTCTCAATATAATGATATCTATTTGAAAGGTTGACCTTAATAAAATATGTTTTCATTGTGTCCAAAGGACATTAAACATATTTTTTTTTTACATAAATATGTTCTTTCCCTATAAATATGAGTTATTTTAGTTTTAATCTTTATGTTATTTTGGTCTTTTATCGTTTATCTAATATTTATTTTGATCTTTTATATAATTTTTATCATTTATA
>JBBPBR010000001.1:18126500-18180766 GCA_037974775.1 Cicer pinnatifidum | reverse complement strand
TTATATACAAATACAAATAACATTTTAGGTATGTCTATGCATAGAGATAATGAACCCCTTCATGTATAATTTGTACACTAGATAGTAAAGTGTGATCTTTCATTTATTTTTTCTCTCTTTAAATAGTATAATATCACACTTTAACTCTTTCATGTGTAAACTATACATATGATGACTTATTTTCACTCCAATAATTATATTATTAATTTTTCTTAATAAAAGTAAAATATACAATACATAATATATGATTATATTTAAGGTGGAAAGGAAGGAGTATCAATTGAAGGAGAAATGATAATTAGAGTTACATCATCTTAAGTGCTAATAAAATCATAGCTTGGAATGAACACTTGTTTTCTTTTTCAACTTAACTACTGCATGCAATAACACTGACCTAACCAACACGTCTCAACATTAGGAGAAATACAATTCTTATTTGAACAATCATGATTAGAGTTGCAGATTTCACGAGCTGCTGTAATGTTAAACAAGAAAGAAAAAAAGTGTCATTGAAATTGGATGAAATATTACATGTATAAGATAAAGAAGAAAATTGTTAAATAAATAAATAAAGTCTTACCATTGACTTTAGTTACAACAAGAAACAGAAAAAGAAAGAGAATCATAGTACGCACAAACTTGAGAATTCTAGCCATTTTTATTGCATGTGAATGTTAAAAACGATTACTTTATAATGTAAAACACACATGTTCTGTCTACATCAATTAAGTAGTTTTTGACACATAAAGTTTCAAGAAACATTTATAGAAATGTTATTAAATGTCTTTTATTAAGTACACTAAAATTGTATGGTGTTGTCTTCATTTAACGAACCTTTTATTATTTTCATTTTATTATTTTTTATTATATGACATTCTCATTAAGTAGTATTTGTGACATTTTTTACTTAGGAACATAATTTATATTTAATTATTGTCGTAATGGATGAAATTAATATAGATTCTCTGTGAAGTAATAAAATTTATATGATTTCCATCCAATAAAAGATTAAATGTTAGAATAAGTATTAAAAAGAAATATATTAATTTCTATCTTTAATTCACGACAAACAAAAGGTTGGGCTGCCGGTGGGGCTCTGGCCCATGGAACAATTTAAAGTTGATTTCAATTAATATAATAATATTATAATAATGGTAATCCATATTTGGTTGCTTGTTGAATACAAATAAAAGAAACGGCAACATCAACTTATAGATCACATATTATAATATACTCTTTTTTATTAATTAAAATTATATGTAAATGTTATTAAATTTACATGTTTTGATTGAATCAATCAAATAAACTATGTTATAAAAAAGTGTATTATTAGCATTTTCATAATACAATATGATAAGCATTCGTAGTTTTTTTATACTGACTAGCATTCTAAATTGTTTATCTAAAATTTATTGTTTTCCTCTCATCAAAAAATATAATTTGAATCCTGAAAAAAAATTAAAATAGATATATTTTTAAGACAACATCTATCATACTCTTAGAAGAAAATAGTGGTATTATCAAAATTTTAACCAATAGTTGAATAAATTTTTCATTAATACATCAATATCAACGTTTATATATCAAATACTAATGCAATTAATTCCTAAAAATTATATAAATTATTTTCATAATTAAAAAAATCTCACAAATCAAAAAATTCTAAAGTTCAAAATTTAAAAGTTTAGTGGTGTTAAATCTATAACTTAATCTAATTGTCTTTAAATCTTAGTTCAGTTGACAAATATCGATAATGTTTCCGACTTCAAATCTAGAACTTCTTAATTATGGTGAAATTTACTTTTTCTTCTAAAGATGAAAAAATCTATAACCTAATCAAACTAATTCATTAAAGTTGTGTCATTCAAAACATGTCAATTTGCAAATATAATTTAGAATTTTTTTTTTAATTAATTATCAATTTTTGATATTTTTCTCATGATGCTTTATTAATTACTCTACTGTGAAAGTTCTTTTATCTTTGTTTAAAATACTACGAAAAAACTGTGACACCATATTTTAAAAACTGTGATAGTGATTATAAAATGACTCCGCCCTTCAATGGATTTTAGCATAGAATGTGGTATTGTGTTTTAAGCACAAATGTATTCGTTTAAATGATTCTTAACTCGTATTGGTGTAATTTTCACATGTATTTACAACAATTTGTTACAAAGATGTCATCTTTTTTAATTATCTTTTTAAATTTCATTTTTCAAATAAATATCATTTTTAGTAATTAACACTTCATAAAAATTAAATATAAGACTTGTGTATGTCGTTTTATTCTATACCCCATTTGGAGGAGACCCTAGTAGCCACCAGATCAGATACTATTAGATACTTTTTCTTTATTCTTTTAAATTTCTCTAGTGACCTTCATGAAATGTTAGATCCATATCTCGAGTTACATTTATTTAATAAATATGTAGGGTTGTGGTTTATCCCGTGCAATTAGAATATTGATTTTCTATTGGACCTATACTTAGTATTTTTATCATATCTTGAACTATAAAATTTATTTTAAAGTAAAACCAAAGCCATTGATTGCGTGACATTCATTACCAATTTTTTTATGAGGACACCAAAGAAAAACTAGGTTGCCCTCATAATGAATCATCTATATGAGTTGTTTTCACTAATCGGTACTCATTTTTCGCAAATCTCTTATTCATGCTGTAAGGTCCTATTGATATCTTACTATAACTCCTAGTTACTAATTAATATATAGGATTCCACTGATGACTACGCGAAAAATGTCATTTTATAGCGCTTCTTTTACAGCGTTTATTAAATACAAGCGCTGTTGTAAATATATTTTAAAAATAACGGAGCCTATAACAGCGCTTTAATGACAAACGTTGTGAAAAAAACACTGTTGTAGGGTCGTATAGCGTTTGTGCATAATGTTTACAAGACTTTTACAGCGCTTGTACACAAGCGCTATAAACTGAAGCGCCCTCACATAATATTTTACAGCGCTTTTTTCACAAGCGCTTTAAAAGACATGCGCTTTTAAATAATTAAATTACCTATTACAGCGTTTTTGTTACAAGCGCTGTAAAAGACATGCGCTTTCAAATAATTAAATTACCTATTACAACGCTTGTAACAAAAGCGCTTAAAAGACATGCGCTTTCACATAATTAAAGCACCTATTAGAACGCTTATTCTACAAACGCTGTAAAATCTTACACTTTAAAAATCATTTACTTTTAAATAAATAAAAACAAATTTACGAATCCTCATCACCTCTACTCTAGGAACCCTCATCACCTCTACTCTAGGAACCCTCATATCCTCTACGTACTGTGCGGCCATCTACGTTGTCTTAGGTATTTATTAATTTGTTGTTGTCAAAAAATCTTTAGTTTTTTAATAACTGAAAACTAATAAATTGCTACATATTAAATCTTTTATTTTTAAAATTTGTTGATCTGTTCTGTTTTGAAATCTTTTCTGTTTTGAAATAGTTACATAATAATGGACCTTGGTTTCCATTTTCCAATATTAGATATGTTGATATTAGTTTCTTTTTGAAATTTGTTGATCTGTTCAGTAACTTATTATTTTTATAACTGCATTTATATAGGTGCTCATATAATATGGATCGGAAATGGATGTCTGCCAATCGATTGTCAAAAGAGTATGAAAATGGAGTGAAGGAGTTTGTTGAGTTTGTAGTGAAGAATGCAAAAGATCCAAATAGAGTCGTTTGTCCTTGTTTAAAATGTTGTTTTGGAAAACGCGTTAGAGAAGAAGAATTGGAAGGACATTTAATATGTAATGGAATTGATCAAAGCTATACATGTTGGATAAGACATGGTGAGGGAAAAAAAAAAGGAAACATTAATTTTGAGAATGGTTCGACATATGCTTCAACTGACTTCGATACATATACATATGAGTCAGACCGAGTTGAGGAGATTGCAAAAGCAATTGAAGAAGATCTTCGAGATTGTCCTAAAATGTTTGAGAGTTTGTTGAGTGATGCAGAGAAACCATTATATAATGGTTGTACTAAATTCACAAGACTGTCGGCGATATTAAAGTTGTACAACTTAAAAGCGAGTAATGGATGGTCTGATAAAAGCTTCACAGAATTATTAACACTCTTAAAAGATACGTTGCAAGATGATAATGAACTTCCCAGTCGAACCTACGAGGCTAAACGGATTTTGTGCTCTATTGGCATGAGTTACGAAAGGATTCATGTGTGCCCTAACGATTGCATTTTATTTCAAAACGAATATGAATTACTAAAGGCATGCCCGAAATGCAATGTCTCTCGATATAAGAAGAAATAATCTACTCCTGCAAAAGTCGTGTGGTATTTTCCTATAATACCAATATTTAGGCGCATGTATCGCAGTGAAGAAGATTCAAAACACTTGACATGGCATGCAGATGAAATAATTAGAGATGGAATGTTTCGACACCCTGCAGATTCCCCACAATGGGCAAAAATTGATTGCGAGTATCCTGAATTCGGGATAGAGTCAAGAAATCTAAGACTTGCACTTTCTACTGATGGAATGAATCCACATGGTCTTCAAAGCATCTCACACAACATGTGGCCTGTGATTTTTTTGATTTATAACCTACCTCCATGGTTATGTATGAAGCGTAAGTTTATGATGTTGTCTCTGTTAATTTCTAGACCCAAACAATCAGGGAATGATATCGACGCATACTTGACTCCTTTAATTGAAGATTTAAAAATTATGTGGGAGACAGGTGTGGAAGTTTATGATGGGTATAAGAAAGAATGTTCAATTTGAGGGCTATGTTGTTCGGCACAATTAATGATTTTTCAGCATATGGTAATTTATCAGGATATAGCATTAAAGGTCAGTGTGCATGTCCTATATGTGAAGAGAGTACAAATTGGATGCGGTTGAAACATTGTAAGAAGAATATGTTTCTTGGACATCGTAGATTTTTACCTTATAGTCATCAGTATCGTGGGTGGAGAAATGCATTCAATGGAAAATTAGTGGAAGGTAAAGCTCATTTAGCACCGACTAGATATCAAATACTTGAAAAAGTACAAGGTTTGACCAATAAATTTGGCAAACCTTTTGCGGGAGAGCTGGTCCAAACTAGGTGGAAGAAAAAGTCAATTTTCTTTGAATTCCCATATTGGAAGTCGTTGTATATAAGACATTTCCTCGATGTGATGCATATTGAAACAAATGTATTTGATAGTGTTATTGGTACGTTACTCAATGTTCTAGGAAAGTCTAAAGATGACATCAATGCAAGATTGGACTTGGTCGATATGGGAATAAGAAATGCATTGGGTCCCGTAAAGAAAGGAAATCACACATATCTACCTCCAGCCGCTCATACTCTATCTAGAAAGGAAAAAAATTGTTTTATGTAAATTTCTACACGAAGTTAAAGTTCCAGAAAGATACTCATCAAACATTAAAAATTTGGTTTGTATGAAAGACCTCAAGTTAAAAGGTTTGAAGACCTATGATTGTCATATTCTAATGGAGTATTTGCTACCAATAGGTATACGTTCCGTTTTACCTGAAAAAGTTCGACGAGCCTTAACTAGATTATTTTTCTTCTTCAGGGAAATTTGTAGTAAAGTGATCGACCCTCAGAAATTACCGACATTGCAGAGGGAAATTGTTTTTACTTTGTGTGAGCTTGAAATGTATTTCCCACCCTCATTTTTTGATATAATGGCTCACCTTACTGTTCATGTGGTTAAGGAGACACAACTTTGTGTGCCAGCTTATATGAGATGGATGTATCCGATAGAACGATATATAAAAATATTAAAAGGGTACGTAAAAAGTAGAAGTCGACTAGAAGGTTGTATTGTTGAACGATACATTGTTGAAGAAGCTGCTGAATTTTGTACTGAATATCTGTCCAATGTTGAATCCATAGGGCTTCCCATGTCTCGTCATTCGGGAAGAATATCAGGAGAAGGGATAATTCGAAGGAGACTACTGACTATATCAAGGACAAAATGGGAGCAGGCACAATTGTATGTTCTGCACAATGATGATGAGGTTCAACCGTATGTTATAATACACATGGATCAGTTATCTCGTTTGAACATGAATAGGAATCAAAATTGGAAAAATCGAGAGCACAATCGAAGTTTTATAACATGGTTAAAAAATCACATAAAGTCAAAGTTTGATATAGACCCAAGATCAATTTCACAAAGATTGAGGTGGCTAGCAAATGATCCGAGTTTACATGTCTTTTCTGACACTGATTATGTTATTAACGGCTACACATTTTATACCAAAGAACAAGATGATCAGACCACTATGCAAAATAGCGGAGTCACTCTCGTAGCTGAAGCGATTCATGTCTCAAGTGCAAAAGACAAAAACTCAATATATGCAAATCTATCATATTTTGGGGTTATCGAGCGCATATGGGAGTTAGACTACACAATGTTTCGTGTTCCCATATTTGGTTGCAAGTGGGTCGATAATAATAATGGCGTTCGGATTTATGAGTCAAGATTCTTGCTTGTCGATTTTAATAGGGTGGGATACAAAGACGGACCTTTTATTTTAGCGTCGCAAGCTCAACAAGTGTTTTATGTCACTGATCCTGCTGATGATAAATGGTATGTTGTCCTATTGACCAATAAAATAAGTGATGATAACAATAATGATGAAGATGTTGGTAATGATCTTTTATTTGCAACATCACAACAACCACATGAAATTGATTCAACTGATGATGGTTTATATCTTAGAGATGATCATGATGAGGGAATTTGGATTAATCCATCGTTTCGTATTGTAAATGGACAAACAAATGTGAATCCCACTAGGAAAAGAAGAAGGGCATCTTAATGTACATGTTTAATTGTTTTATATAAGCCATGTAATCTGAACTGAATTAATATAAATTTAATTGTTTGAACATGTTTAATTGTTTTATATAAGCAGCCATGTATTTGATTTTCTGATTAATTTATTTTCTGCTTATATTTAGCTTGATTTGAGTGTTTTATACTAAGTTCATGTAATTTAATATAAACTAGTAATTAACGTGAACTGAACTGAATATAAATTAGTATTTTACATGAACTGAACTGAACTGAAAAAGATCCTTAAATATAAAAATAAAACATGTATGCCTTTTACAACGCTTATTTGAAAAAGCGCTGTAAAAGATCCTATTAAAAATAAAATAAGGAGACCTTTTAGAGCGCTTATCCAACAAGCGATGTAAAAAGGCTTAGGCCTTTTAGAGCCTTTTAGAGCGCTTTTCCAACAAGCGCTGTAAAAGGCTTATAAAAAAGCGCTATAAAAGGGTTTTATATATAACAGTAAACCGCTTCAGTTTCCTCTTCATTATGTAAACTTCACTATCATCTCAACCTTCATCGTTCTTCTCTTCCTTTGCAAACCCTATTATCTCTTCAATTACAAACCTTATTTCCACGATCATCTCCCTCATTTCGAACCTTATTTCCATCCACGATCATCTCTCCCATTACACACAATATCTTTTCATTTAAATACATAACCCTCATTACGTATTTCTTCGAACCATATTTCTGCGAATCGTATTTATGTGAACTTTCTGCGAACCCTTATTTCTGTGCATTACGTATTTCTTCGAACCCTCATTATTCAGGTATTGATGTTATTAAATTTTTGTTATCACTAAAATGCATGTTGAGCTTTTTTAAGATATATTGATACTGATATGTACTTAGAATACTACATGTTGAGCTTGTTGAAGTTATACTAAACTGCATATTGAACTTGGTATAGATAAATGGATACCACCAAAGATTTAGAATGTCAAAATGAAGAAGTTGTCAACACTAAGACTTACGAAAATGAAGTCAAATGTGGTGCAACTATAATGCAAAAGGTCATTAAAGCAAGGAGCAATGGCATTAAATTTAAGGTATACTATACTCTGTTTGCTGTTTATTTTTTATCTTTTTCTAATAGCATGTACTTACTATATGAGTTTATTAGGTTGGATAGAATGAGAGTGGTCATCCAATTGACCCCAACAGCTCCATGTTTGTAAGTTACATTGGGGCTGTTGTTCGTCAAAATATCCCAATTACAATTGATGATTGGAGAGATAAGGCGTTGGAGGATGCCAAAGATATACTATGGAATGACATTCAAGTAACTTTTTTGATCCACTCTTTTGTCATTTATAATTTTTTTCATTGAAATACTTTACTCAAACTATATCTTTATTTCGGTTGCAGACTGCATTTGTTCTTGATGATGGGAGAAAGAGTTACGTATTGAGAGTTGCTGGGAAAATCCACCGGGGTTTTAGATCTCACCTCTCTAATTTCTATCTAAAAGATAGAGAAGGAAATACGAATGCTGAAGATCCAATAATATATAAACATTATATATCAAATGATGAATGGAGTGCATTTGTATCCAAACGTTCGGATCCCACGTTTGTCGTAAGTGATTAATTTATTAGCATTTGTGTTTTATTATTCATATTCGTAGTGTATTTTAAATTTTTACACGATTATTATTTTTTTATATAGAATATAAGTAAGGCAAATCGCGAGAGGGCACGAAATCCGACGCACCCATACAAAAAATCACGTATGTGATATGCACGTCTAGAGCAAAAACTTGTAAGTAATTAAACATCACTTTTATATAATGAAGTAATTTGTATTATAAACTATAGTTTCTAACTAATATTTTATTTATGATCTTAACAAATAGCGACAAGACACCCAATTCGATCAACTGTTGGGTCGTCATATATTGTGGAAGGAAGCTCGTGTAAATAAGGATGGAGTGGTTGACAATGAAAATATCCAAAAAGTAATAGAACTTTGTGTAAGTATATTATCACTTTAATATTTTTTAATATTGTATTTTATCACTTGAATATTTTTTAATATTGTATTTTAAAAATGATATTGAACTTATCTTTTTAATCCTACATGTATTTTAGGAGAATATCGAACAAAGTTCTAAAAATCAAGAGGGCAACAAAGCTAGTTGTAGGGACATTCTGGGTAAAGTGTTTAATGTTCCTGAGTATTCCGGTCGGGTTAGGGGGAAAGGATTTGGCGTAACTCCTAAAAGCTATTTTTCCCAAGAGAAGCGCCAAAATCCATCCAGTGAGGAAGTATTAGAGAAGGTCAAACTCCTTACAGAGCAAGTGGCACTTTTGGTGAAGATGAACAAAGACAAGCAACTCCCGGATCAGCTCCAACGTGAAATACAAATGGAGAGTGAAAACGCGAGTTGCAACATCGGTCTCAAAAGTCTTCCCGAGGTAATTAATTACTTACTTATATATTAAATATACTTATATATTAACCATACTTATGTTTTAACCATTGATTTAGGGTGTCACTCCATGCGTGCTGTACTTATCCTCGCCTACTCATCGGAAGGTCGGAAAAGGAAAATTGTACAATACTTCGGGAGAAGTATTGCACAACACACCGATCTCTTCGGGCCATGTCAAAGTATCACCAATTATTATTTTGGAACCAACTGCACCGTTGCCGATACCGGACAACGATGGAGATATGAAGTTTTTGGGCGAAGCAATTGGTAGTTACGTGGTATGGCCCACACATCTTGTTTCCCTCGATAAGGTATATTTAATTAATTGAAATGTATGTTTAATTGATATGTATATTTAATTGCTGATTTTTTTTCCGCTCCTAACTTTAATTTCACATTTATATTTAGATTCAGAAAAAGCCTAAAGGGAATGATAAAAAGATTCCCATAAACGAATCAATTACATCGCCCGAAAAGGTTTGTCACATTTATTCCCTAAGGTTTGTCATTTTTTCAGATTCAATAAACTAACATTTAACCTCATTTTTTCAGATTCAATCAAATAAACCACCCGCACAACAAAATAAAGTTGGCAAACCTCAAAAATTGGAGGGTAATATAGCTGGCAAACTACAAAAGCTGGAGGGTAATAAAGCTGCCAAAGTTGCAGCTAGAAAACTGGATCGGGGACAATCGGTCGTTGCTGCTCCTAAAATTATAAGTCAGTCATGCCTTGCTAAATACGGGGAGTGTCTTGACATCCAAGTAAAAAGGAATATGGGCAGCAACGACGATTCACGTATCATAACCATGAATAAAGCTATATTCAAAGATGAGTATGAGGAATTTCTCAAAAAGGAGCACATATACAAACTTCTCAACCATAAGGAGCTGAGTGCTACTGTCATAAGCTTGTACATAAGATAAAAAATACTTTTATTTGCATTTATTGGTAATTAATTAAATTTATTGGTAATTAATCTAGTTTGAAATTTTCATTGAAGGTTTTTGTATGAGAAAGTGGTGTGCACGCACAGATTGTCAAATAGATATTCATTATTGTCTCTGCATAAGCTTTCGATGTGTAAACTCGATCCAGTAAATGTAAAGAATTACATTGTAGATATGCTATTAGGAAATATAGAGAAGGATAACTTGTTCTTTGCACCATATAATTCAGGGTACGTAATTATATATTATTTATTTATATATTTTTTAATTTATGAGATCTTAATTTATTAGTTGTGTAAACAAAATTGCCAACCAAATTTTTATTGTTGTAGGGCATATTGGGTACTATTTGCAATCAATGCGACATCTGAAGTTACATACTATTTGGATCCCTTGCATTGCAATTACAACAATCACTCCGATACAAAGACTATGTTCAACACGTAAGTAATATTCATTTATTTCTTACATATATATATATAAATAATATGTTTGTTAATGCTATAATAATCACATTTATTTATTCGATAGTGCTTTACACGTTTTTCGAGCTCAAAGAGGTGATACAGTGTCGAAGCAAAAGTCTAATAACATCACATGGATTCCAATAAAGGTTTGAAATATATGCCTTTAAATTTTCATTTACAAATATATGCCTTTACGATCAATGCACAAATATTTTATTGAATTATATATTTTATTTTATGGTGCCCTCGTCAAACTAACAACATCGACTGTGGGTACTATGTATTGCGATTCATGAAAGAGATTGTTGACAAGAATCAAACTATTATCCCAGAAACAGTACGGTATTTTCATTATATGATTTTCATATATAAATTATCTATATATTTGATTCTAACTTAATATGTTGAATTTTTATATTGCACAGTACTTTGACAATTCCAGTCCAACATACTCTGAGGAAGATCTAATGGAATTAAAGGAAGACTGGTGCCAGTATGTGCTTGAAATGAAAATTATTTGATTTTCTGGGAAATAGCATGCTGCAAGGGATCTGAATATTATATGGTAGCTAGTTATATTCTGTGTATTCTGTTAGTTATATGTATATGAATAGGACACAATATATGAACATGTATATGAATATGTGTTGTTGTACAATATTTGTCTAATGTATATGTAGTTAATTAAGTTATATATATATGTATCTGACTGTAAAATATGCATAACAAGCGCGCAATATATCTACATGTTTTATAGTGCTTTTTGGTTTTAAAAAAGCATTTTTGTATCTTTTAAAGCGCTCGATTCCACAACTCTTTTTATTTGAAAAAGCGTTGTAAATTGGTAAGAGGAAATACATTATTCACCGATTATTAAGTTTATGTTTCAATCCATTTGAGTTTCCTTTAGTTGAAATTGATGAGTAAAATTTTATTTATCTTTTATTTAGTTTTGTAGTCAATGTAATAATGAAAAGCAATTTGAATCTTTTAGATTTTTTAGATTATTTTAGATGTTTTGCTATCAATCCTTTTAAACTAGAGAAATTCTTAGAAGTATTTTCTCATTGTTCAAATATTACAGATCAATAACATTGAGGAACAAACACTCGGAAATTTAAAGAGGGTTACTACTAACACAAAATAGGTCTCAAAAGGCAAAATTGCATTTTATTTTAGCTTCAACGCAACATGAAGAAGCCAAGTCGCATTGTGCCAGCTAGTCACTACGTTGTAGTGCTGTTCCTTGCACAACTCCTTACCTCTAAGCACAATATGGGAGTTTTGTGGAGGCATTGAACAACATGGTTGCGCCCAATTCAATTCAAAGCCAACACATCGCATCTAGACTCAGCAATGTGTTAATACACACTTCCATACCACTATTTAAGTCAACAATTATTATTTAACTAGGGTTTTGAATTTTCGGATGCAAAGGAGAATGCAACTACACCATAGAGGAGTATTTATACAATATTCATGTGTAATTTTCTTTTTTCTTTATATTTTCTATCAAACATCACGAGCAGCTAATTTAGTGATTGATTAGGGATTAGATGAACCTCTTTAAATTTATGTAATTTTGGTTTTTATATACTATTTATGCATTTATAAAATGTTTGATTATTCATCTATTTTACTATTTGTGTTTTTATGTGCTTGATCAACATACAACTAAATTTAGGTATTATTTCGCTTTGGGAATATGCTATAATAATTGAAACCAAAATAGATGTTCATGTTTCAATATTGTTATAAGAATATAAAATATTAAGATGTATCTCAAAAATTAACATTCGTACAGGCTTTTAGTAACAAGTTTGATTATCTACGGAATTAGAGTTTGTTGTTATAAAAAGGCATTTTAGATTGTTAAAAATAGTGAATTGATTCTCATATTGAATTTTATCTATTTATTTTTACATTTGATCGAAATATAAATCTTTTGTTACCTAAGTGTCTAAAACTTTATTGCGATGAATAAATTAATAACAATCTATGTGGAGACGGTTTAATTTATCACTTTATTACTTGATGGGTTTAGTACACTTGCCAAAGATTTGTTAAATTTTAAAACAAAATATAATAATAATAATAATAATAATAATAATAATAATAATAATAATAAAAATAAAATAATAATAATAATAGTTGTTGACGTTTAGTGATGTTTTTTTTTTGGTAATTGTTATTCAATCTAAAAATAGAGAAAATTGCAAAAATAAACAAAAAAAAGTCAGAGAAGAAAACCAACCATAAATAGAGACACTAAAAGAAACATTTGCTACCGAACTTCCACCATCTGATTCTAATGTTGAGACAGAAGATATGAATCCACCACCATTCCTACAACCTCAATGTGTTCTTAGAGATTTTGGTAAAAGAAACAAAAAAGGGCCGACGACTCATGGATATCAAGTTGTGAGTGCAATTCCTTTTAAAGTTAAGTAATTTGTGTTGAGTTCCTTGAAGAATGACTCAAGATACAAATGGTTAAGGTTATTTCATTTGACCTTAACCGGAAGAGCTCAAGATTGGATTTCATTCATTCTATTCGAGATGATACATACTTAGGATGAATTGGAGGAAAATTATCTCAACAAGTAGTATCCAATTTCAAAGTATTCAGAAGAAGTTTGAGATAACAAGTTTAGAGATAACAAGTGTACCTCATAAGAATTTGACGAGGTTAATATCACGGGAAGTCAACCACGACATGGTGGTAAACCATGTTCGAGCACCTATAATCAATGATGGAGGAATCATCCTAATTTCTCTTGGAAAAATGATGGATTGAGATCCAACCAACAAGCTCAACAACAAAATAAAGAGCTCTCATTAGAAGAAACTCTCAATAAATTTGTGTAGGTAGTTCAATTATCATGGGAAAAGAAATAGCGGGTCAACAAGAGTCAAGCTACCTTCATGAAAAATCTTGAAATTCAAATGGGCCACTTTTCCAAGCAAATAGCAGAAAAGGCTAGTGACAATTTTTTTAGGTAATATCGCTGATAAACTAAATAATGAGTTGGAAGGCCAAAAGTTTGAGAAGTGGAAAAGTGACTTCATCTCTTATTCCAAAACTCTAAAAGAACGAGGTTGTAGGGAGTGAAGTTGAGCAAGAAAAGAAAAAAAAAAAGTTGAAGTTACAGGTGCGTAGGTCAATGAGGATGAAAATAGGCCCTAGTTGATCGATGAAAACTCAATCTTGATGAAGTCACAAAGTTAACTATTCTAAGAAGGTGATAAGCCTCAAATCATTAGCCCTATATGAAATTATCGTACCCAAGTGAAGAAGAAATAAAATGATGAACGATTTACAAAACTCATGGAGATTTTCTCTCTGATTTCAAATCAACATTACTTTTTTCGAGGCTTTAGAGCAAATGCCCAATTATGCAAAATTCAATAAGGAGTTGTTGACAAAAAATAGGAAATTCAAAGTAGAAGAATTAGTTGCACTTACTAAGGAGTGTAGTGCCATCATTAAGAGGAAACATCCTCCAAAGTTAAAGGATCCAAGTAGTTCCATTATCGTAAACTAACTATTGGAGAAAAAAAATTTCATTACCATTACAAGCAGTGCTACCTCACGACTTTCTCGCCCCCTATCCATCAAGTGGAAATAGCAAGATTTTTCCTTTTGTGGGATTCGAGCTCGGTACCTAGGGGATAAGTACCGCCTCCACACAGTCCCACTACCAATTGAGTTGGCTCAATTGGTAGTGGGATGGTGTGGAGGTGGTACTTATCCTCAAGTACCGAGCTCAAATCTCACAGAAGACGGTAATTATCCCCCAAGTACTCGGCTCGAATCCAACATAAGGCAAAAACTCTCTATTTCCACTAGATGAATAAAGAGGCGAGAAGATCGTGAGGTAGTACCGCCGATAACAGTAATGGTCGGGGTGTTACCAAACTCATGTTGAGATTTCAAGAAGAGAAAGTGAGAGTAGATATTATCGAAGATTCAGCTGAAGAAATATTTTGATATCATTTATCTTCTCCTTGAGAAAGTCATAGTTAACTCATAATAAAGTGGAAGAGAGCTTTGAGGAAGATGTTGACGAATGTGTATTATAGTTGAACACATTCGAGGAAGCGAGAGTTCTAAAAAAAAATATAAGAGTTAAGTGTGGAAGTGATTGATGAGGAAAAGACCCCCCTCATTTAGCTACCCCCCTCATTTATAATATATTTTTCTTGATGATGACTCTTTTAGTTTGGTTATAATTAGCAAGTCTTTAACTATGTTTGAAGGTGAGAAACTTTTGAGGGTGTTGAAAGAGAATATGTCAGCTATAGGGTAGAGCATTTAGACCTCAAAGGTATAAGTCCAACAATTTTATATGTATAAAATTGTGCTAAAAGAAGAGTTCAAGCCAGTTAATCAACCTCAAAGGAGGTTAAATCCCACTAAGATAGAAGTTGTTAACAAAGATGTGAAAAAGTTGTTAGATGTTGGGATGGTTTTGTAGAATGAAAAGAAAACAAGAAAGGGATAGGGTTTGAATTGGGTTTTTCTAAATAAAACTTTTGTGTGCTATACTAAAAGTAAAGAAGATAATGCACGAGTGTGAAAACAGAGCAGAGAGACACAACAATTTATCCTAGTTCACCACCAACACAATATCAATGTCTAATCCCTTCAACTTGAATGATTTAATTCACTAAATTATCATTGAATTAGACTTACACTTGAACACCTACTAGTCATATTGATTGTATTCAATCTTCGCAACCTTCTAGCTTAGTACAATAAAGCTGTTGAGGAAGGTAGTCGCTACTAGGCTAGGATACAACAAAAAGGTTTCTGGGTTTATTTGAATAAGCTCTTGTAGAGAGTGTTTACAATTTTTGCTTCGAAAAAATTCTCTTTGCACTAATAAGATGATAAAAGTAGTACAAATGTGTTTATCGCTTGTTACTTGTATGCAATGCATTGTTCGTTGTTGTCTTTTTCTTTGTTGAGGGAGGCACATCCTTTATAGAGCATAATTAGGGTTTTTGGTCGTTGTGATGATTGCATAAAATCAAGATGATCCATGATGTTTCACATCATATCTTTGTGGAATGATTTGATAGAGAGACTTTGCAGAATAAACGGATTTTGTACTGATTTTATGTGTCTATTTGAAATAGTTGGAAACCATAGGGAACAATGATCAAAGAGTGTCATGAGATCTTCAGCAAAGTAGCTGACTCAAGATGTGTATCGGAAGATGCGCAAATTGTTTTGTCTTCATAGCAATGACTTTTTATAGTGTTGACTTTTTTAGAACATTGAGTTTCTTAGAAGATGGAAGTTCAGAGTCAAACAATAGAACGCTTGATGTGATTGTTAGAGGTAAAGGCAGAATAATTCTTCTCACACTTATTAATGGTAGATGCATACTATCAAACACTTGATGTGATTGTCAGAGGTAAAGGCAAAAGAATTCTTGTCGCGTTTACCAGAGGTAGAGGCAGACTATCAGAATTGAAGTTTGAGTTCATTAGAGGCAAAAGAGTTATGGTAATGGTTAGCCCTACCAAAGGCACTACAGCACAATGCTTATTCGCGTATCAGACTTAGTGAAGAGAGGGCACTATGTGTTGTATCTTTGTCTTCGTCTATTTATCAAATGATATGCTGAGAGTCCATTGACCTTATTGAGTGTCATTAGTTTCCAAATCTTGTTAGAAACATTACTTCCATATCTTGATATGATACGAAAGGATGCATTGTTGTAATACAAGGGCAATTGTTGTTTCATTTATTCAACTTTTGTTTTCAATGTTGGAGATCTTGAAAAACAAGAACAGTGTTTCGTTGATCTCAAGCTACTCATCTATGACATACATGCAAATAACTTCAAATCCAATTATTGAACTCTTAAATACCTTGACATTATTGTTTAGGCCATCTAAGTAAGAAACATATTTCAAGTGTCATTAAAATAGATCCTTGAACTCGTTCAATTAAAAATTGTTTGGCATTTATGATAATTTCTTATTGGAAATGATGACTAATCTATGATCATCGGTCATGATGAAATAATGAATGATTTTTTGGCATGATACATGAGATGTATAGGTGCCACTAAACAAGTTTGTAAAAGGTGGATTTCTTGACTTCGTTGATTATAGCAAATTTGCATTTACTATTGATTATATGAAACATAAACTAAGACTTTTGAAGTATTCATCGGTTTAAAGAACAAAGTAGGATGTCATATTGGAAAAAGTATTGAGATTATATGATTGGATTATGATGGTAATCACTTAAGCTAGAAGTTTGATGACTATCTAAATCAAATCTTATTAGACATGGTCTGATTTGTTATGAGTCAAATATAATAATTGTTTTAAAAATATGAATTTTATACAACTATTTTTTATCTAGTAATCATGTTCCATCTTAGGCTATAAAGATTCCATATGAGATATGGAATGAGTTGAAAGGAGAAAAAATGACATTTATGAAGATTTGAGTTGTAAAGTTTTTTTTTTTTTTAGATAAGCTTGAAACCAAACTAAAAAAAATGTAATTTGTGGAATATCCTTAGAAAACTAAATAAATTTTTTCTACAAAGTCTCCAATGATAAAAAGTTTATTGTGAAAACTAATGTATCCCTTAAATGGGTTAAATCTGATGGGAACCAGTGAGAGAATTATAAAAGTTGGAGAAATCCAAGTACCACAAGATCTATACTAATGTAAGATTAATAGATTCGACAAGTATTGTGTATATGTCATGCAACTAGCATACAAAAGAGCTAGATATATACAATAAGTTGTGTCATCTTTTAGAATAAGTGAGAGAATCCATGTGAACCAACATGGTTCGACGTTGAAGGAATCTCCCTTATGGGTATAAGGTGAAAACGGTTCTTCAATTGAAGACTGCAATAGATGGTATATTGAATACAGTTCAAGGATGTGTGCTAATAAATATTTCATCAAAATCTATGATATAGCGGTTAATAGGAGCATTATTGATCTCATTTTGATGATGGTGAATTAATTGTGTATGGTAAAGAATATTTATCTCACAAATGATCCCAAACGTTTACTTAGTGGCGTATATCACATTTGATAGATGATCTAAAAGAGAGAGGTGAAAATGTTCATAATGTCTATACTAAACAATATGCTAAAAGAGTCTTTTACTTAGTAGCATGACACTCACACTAGATCGATGAATGTTATGTTGATGCATGATTGACTCTAGTGGTAGTGGGAGTTTAATGGTGTAAGCCTTAGCGCCAATCTATTTTACATATATTATTATGTGTGTCATGGATTTAAATCATACATCTAATTTTGACAATATGTACTATGCATTATTTATTATTTTATTAACCGTATAATATAATAAAGTCATTAGAATATATAGTTTTTTTTATAGGACATCAAGTGTAACTTGATCATGAGACTTTATTTAACATTAGGAACACTATTCTTAAAGTATATCCATATAGGAAAAGTACTATTGTTAACTAGGAAGGCAATAATACCTCGAGACTATTATGTGAATGGTTGATGGTCACATCTCACAAGTCATGCATATAAGATATCAAGTCATCACATAGGTACAAATATTAAGAGTAATATTTATAATAGATTGATTAGTCATGAAAATGCTACATAATTGTTGTCTAAATTTCATTAGTTATTCTTATGCGACCATAATGAGTAGTCATTCGACTTGAACATATTATGATCCTTACATTTGAGGTTACAAGCTTTAAGGCCATCAAACATTGTTTGTAATATGATAATCACAAATGTGGTTATTGAGCCTACAATAAATCATGTAGAGGTGTGTGAGTGATATAGATAGGATTTGTTCCTTCTACATAACAGGAGTTATGTCTTGGCCCACTGAATAGAGTAGGACATATGAAATGTATGACCATGCTAGAATGGACCAATATGTGGTATTGGATCCGTTGATTTTAAATTCCACTCTAGGATCGAAAAACAAATAATTAAACATTGCAAGGATGACACATATTGTAACTTTTGTTCAATTAAAATTTTGAACGAATAGACAATTACTGCACAATAAATAGTGGTCACGGTAAGATTTATATCATATCACCTATTTTCTCATTATTTGGGTAGGAATGATGAATTGCTAGATGTTTGTTTATAATATTTTACATTATATATAGTATGTATAATACTTAATATTATTTGTGAGAACCTTCAAGAGTCACACACATAGAGTACTAACAGTGAATCGAATAATTAAATTAAATAACAATTGATTTAATTAGATATTAATCATATTAAATATGATTTAATTTAATTAATAGTTTGCATTTAATTAAAGATTTTAATTAGATATAATTATTTAGGTCTTATTTTGGATTGCGCCCAAACTAGAAGTCTTAGAATTTTAGTGACTCATTCTCTATAAATAGAATAAGAGCACATTTTTCAAGTAATCATGATTTTTATTACCTTCATAGAATAGCTAGCACCACTTTCTATTTTTTTGTTCTCGTGAACTATATAGAGACGTCGATAACTTTTGCATTGGTGATCAAAGTTAAAGCAGACTGTGTTGGTAATTTGAATCCTCCTTGATATGTGTTTTATTAACGTTTTAAGGTTTTGAATGTGCACTTGTTCAAGCAACTCTATTGAAATATCTTTATTATGCTTATTGTTTCAAAACTAACAATGTCAACTTACAGATTTGATTGTCTTGAGTCATCCATATCTGCTTTCATTTGCAAAACAAAATGATTATTGACAATTCATTTAATATGACACTTGAATATTCAGTTTCCTTTTTACCTACCAGGGGAGGTTTGTGCCAAAACACTTATATTCTTCATTGTGTGATATTTTGATATGTATCATTTCTTCATAATTTGCATTTTTTTTTCTCGCAAATATGTTTACTTGTAATTTGTGCATAAACTGAGGCATTTTTCTTGGTATTTGTTGAGTCTTTGTTAACCCCTTTGAATTAATTATTTATCATTTGCGAACCCGTTTGAACCAAAAAAAGTTTTATCCTAAAAGCTTACTTGGAGTTAGGTAAAATTTTAATTTTATAACTTGACAACAATTTAAGGTTGATTTGCTCATGGAATTGCAACTTTTTAAGTTTGAGGTGGAGTACAAGGGAAGAAAAAATAGAAAAATATTGAAAAAAAATGGAATAAAAAAAAGTAAAAATTAATTGGGTCATCTTGCGAAATAGTAAGAGGGTGATCTCAAATGATCCACATTCACCTTGGCCTCATGAGAACCTTAAAAAACCTCTGAAAGTGTATGTGCAATTTACATTATAAACCTGTTTAGAACATCTTCAAGCATGTTGTCGTTTGTGCATGTAGAATCTAAGTCATAAACACAAAAACCTTGAAATACTTGAGGGAAATTTGGTAAGTTGTGTGCCTAGAAATTTGAATCTGACAGGTATGTATTGAATGAATTCTAAGATGAACTTGAATTTTCTTTGCAAATAAAAAATTATTTTAGGGATAAAATTTGTTTTCTTAGACAATGGAATTTTGATCGTATGATAAATTGAAAGAGAAGTTTTAGAAGTTGGGCGGTGAGCAAATTGAAATTTCGTTTTGAAAAAGCTTTGTTATTTGATGACAAGAAATATGTTAAGTTTATGGTTGTGATGAGTCTTCAATAGTTCTTATTTTTATGCATTTTGTTATTAGTTTTATTCAAATTTTATTCATGTATTATTGAGTTTTATAGTCAATATAATAATGAAAAGGAATTTTGTTATCAAGCCTTTCAAATAAGAGAAATTATCAGAGTATTTTCTTCGTCATAATCACTACGCCAAAAATTGCATTTTACAGCGCTTTTTTTAAGCCTTCTACAGCGTTTTTTCAAAAAAAAAAAGGGTTGTGGATTTGAGCGCTGTAAAAGATACAACAGCGCTTTTAAAAAAGCGCTCTTAAAGGCACCTTTTATAACACGCGCTTGTTACAAAAAAGCGCTGTAAAAGGCTTACCCATATTACATATATTTGGGGTACCTTTTACAGCGCTTCTTTGTAACAAGCGCTGTAAAAGGGGGTACCTTTTACAGCGCTTTTTTGTAACAAGCGCTGTAAAAGGCATACCCATATTTCATATATTTGGGGTACCTTTTACAGCGCTTTTTTGTAACAAGCGCTGTAAAAGGCATACCCATATTTCATATATTTGGGGTACCTTTTACAGCGCTTTTTTGTAACAAGCGCTGTAAAAGGTATACCCATAATTCATATTTTGGTTTGCCTTTTACAGCGCTTTTTATAACAAGCGCTGTAAAAGGTGTTTTTTTTTTAAACCCTGTATATATTTTAAAAGCGTTTTTTAGCTTTTTATGGCACTTTTTTTATAAAGCGCTGTCTTTTATCTTTTTATCCAAAATTAGTTTGAACCAGATCACACAACACAACACAACCAGAATCAGTAATTTAGAACATATTCATATGCATGTTAAAACCGAAACAGAATCAGTAACACAACCAGAACCAGAACCAAAGCCCAGAATCAGTTAAAACATAATCAGCTCACACAATATGATACATATATATTATCCTGTAACACAGTAATTTACAACATAAGTAATTAAATATACATTGAACCTAATTTACAACATATTCATATGCATGTTTATATACTGTCCTATGATCATATACATATAATAACTATGCACCATATAATATTCAGATCCCTTGCCCAGCAGCATGCTATTTCCCAGAAAATCAAATAATTTTCATTTCAAGCACATACTCACACCATTCCTCCTTTAATTCTATCAGATCTTGCTCAGAATATGATGGACTGGAATTTTCAAAGTACTGCAATATAAAAATTGAACATATTATATTAAGTTAGTATCAAATATATAGATAATTTATATATGAAAATCATATAATCAAAATACCGTACCGTTTCTGGGATAATAGTTTTATTCTTGTCAACAATCTCCTTCATGAATCTCAATACGTAGTACCCACAGTCGATGTTGTTTGTTTGACGAGGGCACTTTATTGGGATCCATGTAATATTATTAGACTTTTTCTTCGACACTACCGCACCTCTTTGAGCTCGAAAAACTTTTAATGCACTATCAAATGAATAAATGTGATTATTTTAGCATGAACAAACACTTATTTATATATATGTGTAACAAAAATAAATGAATATTACTTACGTGTCGAACATAGTCTTGATTTCGGAGTGATTGTTGTAATCGCCATGCAAGGGATCCAAATAGTATATAACTTCAGAGACGGCATTGATTGCAAATAGCACCCAATGTGCCCTACAACAACAAAAAATTGGTTAAACAATTTTGTTTATACACAACTAATAAATTAAATTCTCATCAATTAAAAAAGATAAAATTACGTACCCTGAATTATATGGTGCTAAGAACAATTTATCCTTTGAAATATTTCCTAAAAACATATTTACAATGTATTTCTTTACATTGTCTTCATTGAGTTTCCACATGGACGTCTTATGCGGAGACAAGAATGAGTATTTATTCGATAATTTCCTCGGGCACACGACATTCTCATGCAAAAACCTTCAATGAAAATTTTAAACTAGATTAATTACCAATACATTTAAATAATTACCAATAAATGCAATTAAAAGTATTTTTTACCTTATATACAAGCTCATTACAGTTGCACTGAGCTCCTTATGTTCGAGAAGTTTGTATACGTGCTCCTTGTCGAACAATTCCTCATACTCCTCTCCGAATATTTCTTTATTCATGTGTATCATGCGCGAATCGTCGCTGCTGCACAGGTTCTTTTTTACTTGGATGTCAAGACACGCCCCGTATTTACCAAGGCGTGACTGACTTATTTTAGGAGCAGCAGCAACAGCGACTGATTTCCCACGATCCAATTTTTTTATTGCTGCAAGTTTGGCAGCTTTATTGGCCTCCGGCCTTTGTAATTTGGCAGCTCTATTAACCTCCAAATTTTGAGGTTTACTGCCTTTTTTTGGATGTGCGGGTGGTTTATTTATTTGGACCTACAAAAATGAGGTTAAATGTTAGTTTATTGAATCTGAAAAAATTGACAAAGCTTATGCAATAAATGTGACAAACCTTTTCGGGAGACGTAACTGATTTGTTTCTGGGAGGGCTTTTAACGAGGGCAACAAGGTTCGTGGGCCATGCCACGTAACTACCAATAGCTTCGCCCAATGTTTGCATATCTCTGTCGTTGTCCGGTATCAGCAACGGTGCAGTTGGTTCGAAAGCAACAGTAGGCGATACTCTGACATGGCCCTTTGGGATCGGAGTATTGTGCAATACTTCTCTCAAAGTATTGTACAATTTTCCTTTTCCCACCTTCCGATGAATGTGCGAGGACAAGTATAGGAAACATGCAGTGACACCCTAAATCAATAGTTAAAACATAAGTACAGTTAATATATAATATTGTATAATGCATAAGTAATTACATAAGCAAGTAAGTAATTAATTATCTCAGGAATAATTTTCAAACCGACGTTGCAACTCCCGCTTTCACTCTCCATTTGTATTTCACCTTGGAGCTGATCCGGAAGTTGCTTGTCTTTGTTCGTATTCACCAATTGTGCCACTTGCTCAGATAGGATGCTGAGCTTCTCTAATACTTCCTCGTTGGAAGGTTTTTGGCGCTTCTCTTGAGGAAAAAAGCTTTTGGGAGTTACGCCAAATCCCTTCCCCCTAACTCGACCGGAATATTCAAGAACATTAAAAACTTTGCCCAAAATGTCCCTACAACTAGCCTTGTTGCCCTCTTCATTTTCAGAACTTTGTTCGATGGTCTCCTAAAATACATGTAACATTAAAATAGTTAAGTTCATTAGCATTTTTAAAATACAATATTAAAAAGTATTCAAGTGATAAATACAATATTGAAAAATATTAAAGTCATAATATACTTACACAAAGTTCTATTACTTTTTGAACATTTTCGTTATCAACCACTCCATCCTTATTTACCCGAGCTTCCTTCCACAAGATATGACGATCCAACGGTTGATCGGATTGGGTCTCTTGTCGCTATTCGTTAAAACAAAATATTAGTTAGAAACTATAGTTTATAATACAAATTCCCTCATTATTGATGTTACATTGACTTACAAGATTTTGGTCTAGACGTGCATATCCCATACGTGATCTTCTGTATGGGTGCGTCAGGTTGCTTGCCCTCTCGCGATTTGCCTTACTAATATTCTATATAAAAAAATAGCAATTATGTAAAAATTTAAAATACGATACGAATATGAATAATAAAACACACAAATGCTAATAAATTAATCACTTACGACAAACGCGGGGTCAAAACGTTTGGAAACAAACGCTTTCCATTCATCATTTGATATATAATGTCGATATATCTTTGGAGGTTCAGCAGTTGCGTTTCCTTCTCTATCTTTAAGATAGAAATTTGAGAGATGCGATCTAAATCCCCGATGGATTTTGCCAGCAACTCTCAAAACGTAATTCTTTCGTCCCTCATCAAGGACAAAAGTTGTCTGCAATGAAAAAAATTATAAGTAAATTATTTCAATGAAAATATTTATAAATGACAAAAGATTGGATCAAAAAATTTAATTGAATATCATTCCATATGATATCTTTGGCATCCTTCAACGCCTTATCTCTCCAGTCGTCAATCGTGATTGGAATATTTTGACGAACAACAGCCCCAATGTAGCTCACAAACATTGCGCTGTGGGGGTCAACTGGCTGACCACTTTCATTCCATCCAACCTAATAAACTCATATAGTAAGTACATGCTATCAAAAAAAGCTAAAAAAATACACAGCAAACAGAGTATAGTATTACTGATAGCGTTTCAGCAAGTGTACTGAATCGTTGCAAGTAATAATAAAACGGTAGTACCGAGTGTCGAACTCAAGGATTGCATTTTACTATTGAATTATATTGAATTACTAAAATTGAACAAAAAGTTTCCAGTTTGATTGAAATAATAATTGAAATTAACAATAGTAATAAAATTGATCTTTTATAATGAGAAAAATGTCAGGGATGAGTTTCACTTCGAATCCAACCTTGGTGTCTAATTTGATCCTAGTTATTGAATTCCTTTATTGAATTATTACCGAATTATCTTCATTATTCTTGCCCTAATGTCTTAGTGACAGAACCTTTAATTCCAAAGTAACCCCTAATTCCTTAGTAGATTTAAGATTAGAATTAAGCATTACCGTATAGAAATTCTCTTGTAAATTATTGCTTTGCAACTTATTTAATTGGTTTCATGACCTGCATCTATCCCTAGACTACAAATTCATGAATTTCTCATCTCAAGCATTCGTAAAGTCCACTTCCGTTTCAAAATACAAACCGTAGAACATTTTAATGTTGATCAAGCAATAAAAAGCGTTAAGCACAGAGATGAGAAAAACAATTCAATAAACTCATTCATATAACTAGAAATCAAATCAGAAAAATAAGGGTTTCATCTGGTTACACTCATCCCTAACAAATAGGGTTTAGTTACTCATGGCAGAGATACAAAAGATAAGGATTAAAGAAGAATTACAAGAATGATTCATGGATGATTCTTGATAAAACTGCTTCAATGGCGTTAGAAACGGCCGTCTTTGAGTTTCTATGCTAGGGCACAAGTCTCCCAACTTCCCAAGAGTCAAAAAGATGTCTAAAACAGTCAAAAATAGCGTTTTTATGATTACTGATGCGCGTCACGCGCTCTAGGCGCACAGGGCGCGCGTTGGCAGAGCTGAATGCTGTAAAATGCGCTCCAGGCGCACAGGACGCGCCTTAGGCGCGCAGCATCTGCTGTCTGACGTATTTTGCATTTTGCTTGGCTTTCGCGTCTGAATTTGGTCCTGGTGTCTTCATGAAAGTTGTAGATATGGATCTTAGCTTTCATTAGCACTTGAAATGACTCTAATTGGACATCTAGAACTCCAGATATGGCTGAAATACTCCAGATGTATCATGTTGATTTTTCACCAAAATTCAGCATTGCACTTAAAAACAAAATGCAATGTAAAATTACGAAAAACTTCTACTAAATCACTGAAATACAAGCATAACCTATTAATAAATTCAAAGAATAAAAATAAACCAAATGTATCAAATAAATCCTTAATTTAACTGGTGATTGAAGATAAATAAGACTAAAACAGTGGAAAATTATGCATATGATGAAGAGTTATCACAACCCCAAACTTAATCTATTGCTTGTCCCCAAGCAACAATTAATTTCATGTTTGGTGTAGTTAAAAAAAAACCTTAAACTCAATTTCTCAAATCACATCAAACTCAATTTTTCAGTTTCAGCTACTGCAAACATCCCTCATGCTCTATGGTTGCTAAAAATTTACAACAAGATTTGTACACATTGGCATTCATTTATCAAATTCAACTCTCTCTTCACACAATCTCACCAAAATTCTCTCGAGTGTTTAGAAGGGTTATGAATTTATCACTCAAATCCTAGAACATGCATCACGCTACCATAGGCTTGAAAAAATTCTAGTTAGTCATCACTGTGCAGCAAATACATACATTTTTAGAGGACTTCCGGGTTGTAATGGGGCTTAGGTAAGGGTAGGACATTTTGGGATAGTAGGCTTTACTACTTGGAGTTAGGCATATATTTCCAAATTATTCTACCATTTTTTTTTTCACCTTTTCATTATGGAGATTCTCAAACATTGACCAAAGAACCAAGAAGATATTATTTATCATTTTTTTTTTCTTATTTCTTCTTTTTCTTTTTTCTTTCTTTTTGTGAGAATCACCACCCCAAACTTAAAAGGTTGCTATCCCATGAGCAACCCCAAACTTAAAATTTGATCAATACATAACAAAACTTTACTTCCTAACTCCAAGTAGGGTGATGTAATTGAAGCAGGGTCATATTTTTTTTTTTGTGTGTTTTGTGATGTGGCTAGTAACTGAAGTAAAGGGGCAAGGCTCAAAGGGGCTAGCAAAGGATACATTTTTATAGGGTAGTTAGAAAGGCTCAAACGACCAAATAAAATTGCCTCAATGTATGCATAAATTACAAGTGATGCAAGTCAGAATTAGTGCAAGTTCTGAAGGGATAACAAATGTCTGGATAATCACACAACAAAGAATTTAAGTGTTTAGGCTCAAAAACTCACAGCTAGGATAATAAGAGAGAGTATGAACAATCAACATAATGCCAAACATGTATTCGAAAAGTTAACATTGTATTTTTGAAAAACTTGATGGCCTATTAACCTTCTGCAACCATTTAGTAATCAAGCATGTATGCATTAGAGAGACTTATCGATTTGGGCAATAACATAATCAAAGAAATAGAGTTTAACTTTCAAAATCCCAAACAGAACTTAAAGATCAAGTGCAAGTTATTACAACTTTTCATCATCAAACCAAGAAAACAAGAAGAAACAAAGAAAAGCAAATAGACTAGACTAAAACAAAGAAGAACAAGAAAAGAAACAAAGAAAATATAAAAAAAGAAAAAAAAAACTAAAAAAATAAAAGAAAGAAAACTTCTCTAGTTTAGCAATTCAAGGATCCTCATTTAGCTCATCTGCTCCTGTTCCGCTCTAGTCGCCTGTGTAATGATGAGGTGTAAATAGATCAGTATAAAACATGCCTCCCGGTGTCTGTTGAGAAGAGGCGAATGCTCGATAGAGATTGGTCATCCCCAACTCTAATATGGCGTGTCTATCTCGCTGATCAATCATTACTCGTTCCATCATGGTTTCCAATCTACTGATTCTGTCTTCATTAGAGGGCTGGACTGGGTGTGGGGAGTGGTGCTGTGGTTCCTGTGGTTTAGTATGGTCCTCTGCTGGCATCGCTGCTGGTGGGGCAACAGGGTAGTCTGCTGGAATCATAGAGTGTTTTGTTATCCATCTTGCAGTGATTGGAGTAGTTGGTTTCAACATTTCTTCGCCTTGTCTTGGTACCACTCTCACCAACTCACATAATTTGCCTATCAGGGAGGCGTGATGGAAGTAGCCTGTTGGAGGATCAAGAACGGCTGTGCCCCGAATATCATTTGCTATTAACATGCCCACATTAATTCTGTCACCTTTCAGGATAGCAAGTAGTAGACATGCTCTTTGAAATGTTATATCGGATACATTCGAACATGGCAATAGTGTATGATGGACAAAAGTACTCCATGCTTTAGCAATCGGGGTGAGGTCCAATGAGCGTAATTTCCGAACGGAGCCATCTCTATTTCGTACCCAATCTGTGCCTGGTATGCATAAGGTGTGTAGGATTTCCTGACTGCTTGCTCTTATAAGTTGTTTTTCCATAGCTAGAAAGCGGCAATCATTATAGTTTGGAAGGCCAAGGATTTCATTGATGACTTGAGGCGTGAAAGGCACCCTTTTCCCCCTCACATAACTCACATATTGGTCAAGTGGGAATGGTTGGTCAGACTTTAGATCGGAGGCATTAGAGTAGAATTCCACAGCTAATGATTTGCTAGCTGCGGTGACAAATGTGGTCAGTTTCTCCCATCCTCTGGCAGCAATCATAGTCTGGATGTCAACAAATTCGTCGTCTTCCAACTGAAAATTCTTTTCACTTACGAACTTGTGGACTGCTGGAAGTTTGGCGTAGTATTCTTGTGTTGCCATGTTCTTGAATAGGAATGCATCGTGTTGTGGGGCAAAGGATGTAGTTGCAACCTTAGTTCGTTTTGCCTTTTTTTGGGTTGCCATTAGGTCCTGCAAAACAAGTAGTCACCCCCAAAGTTCAGAATATTCCAAGTTAGAGATAATTATATTGAGCACGGTCAACCTTGGAGAAATAACATCATACATGGCCATGAGTTTGTTCACTAACGTTCTAAGTGATAATAAAGCATGTGCATTGGTTGTGTCATTTTAACAAACAGTTGGAATGCAAGCATGATGATGGTTGTGACATTTTATCAAACAGTTGGCATGCAGGCATAATATTGGTTATGACATTTTATCAAACAGTTGGCATGCAGGCACAAAATTGGTTATGGCATTTTATCAAACAGTTGGCATGCAGGCACAAAATTGGTTATGGCATTTTATCAAACAGTTGGCATGCAGGCACAAAATTCAATGAAAAACCCCTAATCTCACACCCATTTTCCCTATTCGAAATAACTAACAACACACATGCATGCATATGTATAAAATACAGCATAGATATCACGTTTACAACCCTAAACATACATCAATCACATACATTAGTCACCAAGAAAGCATTGTTGTTAGAAGTTTGAGGAAACTTACTTGAGGATGGGATGATGTTGGACAGGAGAGGGGGACTTACTTGATGATGGTGTTGTGAAAGGAGGATGGTGTGTGTGCAAGAGAGAATGTTCACCTCTTTGTAGTGTTTTAAAAGAACAATGGTGCCAAGCTGCTGTGAAACGCGCTTCAAGCGCATCGGACGCGCTTCAGGCGTTGACAAGTCAGAAGCTGGATTCAAAAATGCGCTTCAAGCGCATCCAGGCGCGCTTCAGGCGCGTGTCACCAGAACTGGAATGCGCGAAATGCGCTTCAGGCGCGAGGTACGCGCTTCAGGCGCGCTCAAGACAAAGACAACGCTGGAAAATGCGCTTCAGGCGCGAGTTACGCGCTTCAGGCCCGTTTTGGCTGCACTTCAACAGAAAAAACACCCCCTAACACATTTTTATGAGTTCTTGCTTATACTAAACATCAAGAATGAATACAATTAGTAATTAAAAGCTAAAATGGAAATTAAAGGAAGTGTCATCAAACTAAAATGAAAAGGATACGAAGTTGGGTTGCCTCCCAACAAGCGCTTGTTTAGTGTCCTAAGCTTGACAATTCACTCTTCCAGTTGTGTCGAGATGGATGGACTCCATCGAAAGTTTTGACTCCTCCCCGAAATACGATTTGAGTCTTTGTCCATTGACCTTGAAGTTTCAATCGGAGTTTGTATCTTTCAACTCTACAGCTCCGTGTGGAAATACCTTGATTACCTTGAACGGGCCCGACCATCTTGACTTTAGTTTTCCGGGAAACAACTTCAATCTTGAGTTGAATAGGAGAACTAGTTCTCCTTCTTGGAATTCCTTGAATCTAATTTTTTTGTCATGCCATTTCTTGGTTTTTTCTTTATATATCTTGGCATTCTCGTAGGCAAAATTCCGGAATTCCTCTAACTCGTGCAGTTGAAGAATTCTCGCCTCGCCTGCCTTGCCCGAGTCAAAGTTCAAGTACTTCGTCGCCCAAAATGCTCTATGCTCAAGTTCTAGAGGTAAATGACAAGCTTTACCATACACAATTTGATACGGTGACATACCAAGGGGGGTCTTAAAAGCTGTTCAGTAGGCCCAAAGTGCATCATCCAGTTTCGTTGACCAATCTTTTCGTGAGGCAGTTACTGTCTTTTCTAGGATTTGTTTAAGCTGCCTGTTGGAGACTTCAACTTGCCCACTTGTTTGTGGATGATATGGGGTTGCCACTCTATGACGCACATTATATTTCTTCAGTAGGTATTCCATATTCCGGTTTATAAAATGGGTGCCTTCGTCACTAATCAAGGCTCGAGGCACACCGAAACGAGCGAATATGTTCTTCTTGAGAAAGGTGATAACCTGTTTCGAATCATTTGTTGGAGTAGCTATTGCTTCAACCCATTTTGAGACATAATCCACCGCCACTAAAATATAAACTTTATCATATGACGATGGGAATGGACCCATGAAATCAATACCCCACACATCGAACACTTCTACTTCTAATACAGGATTTTGTGGCATCTCATCCCGTTTTGAAATGTTACCGGTGCGCTGGCATCGATCGCATTTCTTCACATAGTTGAATGCATCCTTGAATAATGAAGGCCAAAATAACCCCGATTGTAGAACTCTTGCTGCAGTTCGGTCACCACTGAAATGACCCCCATACTCAGAGTCGTGGCAGTGCCACATTACCTTTTCTTGTTCCTCCTCGAGCACACACCTTCGCAACAGCCCATCCACTCCTCTTTTTTACAGAAAGGGTTCATCCCATACATAGAATTTGGCATCGTGGATAAACTACTTTCGTTGTTGGTATGTGAAATCAGATGGGATTGTACCCCCCACCTTGAAATTAGCAAAGTCGGCGAACCACGGTGCCATGGTAATGGCGAAGATGTGCTCATCAGTAAATTGATCTCGAATCGGTCTAGTATCCTCATTCTCCTCGACCTTCTCCAATCGAGATAGGTGGTCAGCCACAGTGTTCTCTAATCCCTTTTTATCCCGGATCTCAATGTCAAATTCTTGTAGTAATAGAATCCATCTAAGCAACCTTGGTTTTCATTCCTGCTTAGTAAACAAATACCTCAAAGCAGCATGATCAGTGTAAACAATAACTTTCGATCCTAATAGATAAGACCGAAATTTATCAAAAGCATAGACTACAGCTAATAATTCTTTTTCAGTTGTAGCATAATTGTGTTGTGCTTGATTTAAAACATGACTAGCATAGTAAATCACATGCAACATCTTGTCTTTTCTTTGTCCCAGAACTGCCCCAATAGCACTGTCACTTGCATCACACATGATTTCAAAAGGTAGTGACCAGTCAGGTGCAGTGATAATGGGGGCAGTTATCAGCTGGTTTTTCAAATTGTTAAAGGCATGCAAACAATCCTCATTGAATTTGAAAGGTGTGTCTTTCGCAAGTAGGTTTGTAAGTGGTTTTGCAATTTTTGAAAAATCTTTTATAAACCTTCTATAAAATCTAGCATGGCCTAAAAAGCTTCTAATGCCTTTCTCATTGGTAGGAGGGGGAAGTTTTTCAATAACTTCAACTTTGGCCTTGTCTACTTCGATCCCCTTGTGGGAGATTCGGTGGCCTAAAACAATTCCCTCTCTTACCATAAAATGACATTTCTCCCAATTTAGGACCAAGTTAGATTTTTCACACCATTCTAATACAAGAGATAGATTAATCAAACAATTATCAAAGGACGACCCAAATACAGAAAAGTCGTCCATGAATACCTCAATATGTTTCTCAATCATATCAGAAAATATGGACATCATGCACCTTTGAAACGTGGCCGGCGCATTACACAGTCCGAATGGCATTCTTCGATAAGCAAATACCCCATACGGGCATGTAAATGCAGTTTTCTCTTGATCCTCGGGTGCTACCGCTATCTGATTGTACCCTGAATAGCCGTCTAGGAAGCAGTAATACTCATGTCCGGCTAACCGCTCAAGCATCTGATCAATGAAAGGGAGCGGGAAATGATCTTTCCTCGTAGCACTGTTCAATCTCATGTAATCAATACACACTCTCCAGCCTGTAACCGTTCGAGTAGGAATTAACTCATTCTTTTCATTTGTGATGACAGTCGTCCCCCCCTTTTTCGATACCACTTGGACGGGACTTACCCAAGAGCTATCTGAAATTGGGTATATGAGGCCGGCTTCTAGTAGCTTTACCACCTCTTTCCTGATCACTTCTTTCATTACCGGATTCAATCTCCTTTGAGGTTGTACTACTGGTTTGTGATTGTCCTCCATGAGGATTTTGTGCATACAAAAAGTCGGACTTATTCCCTTCAAGTCATCAATGGACCAACCAATAGCACCCTTGTGTTTCCGCAGAATTCTAAACAACTTTTCTTCTTGCAACTCGCTTAAGCTTGCACTAATTATGGCTGGATTTTTTTCTTCTTCACCCAGGAATACATATTTCAAATGAATAGGCAGCTGCTTGAGTTCAATCAGTGGTGTCTTTTTCTCTGCGGACTTGTCTTCATTTCCTTTCAACTCCTCCCATCTAGTAGGAAAACGAGGGGAGTAGGATGGTGATGCTTCTAACATGGCCAACACTTCTTTCATCTTTGGGTCTTCACTTTCTTGAACGACATCTTGGGATAGACATAAAACTCTTTCTAATGGTAAGTTGGGTGTTTGATGTGTTATTTCTTCATTGACTATCTCATCTAAAATCTCGATTCGATTGCACCCTTCTCTTTCCTTTGAGTGTTCCATGGCTTTCAGAATGTTAAAAGTGGCAGTTTCCTCATTTACTTTCAGGGTTAAGGTGCCATCTGCTACATCAATCATAGCTCTCCATGTTGCTAAGAACGGTCTCCCCAAAGTCAAAGGAATGTCGTTATCTTCCTCCATATCTAGTACTACGAAATCTACTGGAAAAATGAACTTATCCACTTTGACCAACACATCTTCCACTACTCCATAAGGATGTTTCATTGAGCGATCCGCAAACTGTAACATTAGTTGTGTGTCCTTGACTTTTCCGATGCCCAGCTTTTTGTATATTGAAAGGGGCATGAGACTTACACTAGCTCCAAGATCACACAAAGCTTTCCCAAAAATTCTATTTCCAATAGCGCACGGGATTGAGAAGCTTCCAGGGTCCTTGAGTTTCGGTGGCAACTTCCTTTGTAGTATAGCACTACACTCTTCCGTAAGCATAACAGTTTCTCCTCCGATTTTTCTTTTTTTCGACAAAATCTCTTTCATGAACTTAGCATATGTCGGCATCTGCTCTAGTGCTTCTGCAAAAGGGATGTTAATCTGTAATTTTTTAAAAACATCAAGAAACTTCCCAAATTGTTTTTCAGTTTCTTCCCTCCTTAATCTTTGAGGGAATGGAAGTCTAATTTCTGGTTTGGGCAATGGTTCCCTTTTTTGTACCACAGGTTCTTCCTCCTTTTCAATAGCGATGTGCTCTTCCCTCGATATTGGTGTGACCATTTCCTACAAGTGGGTTGAGGTCAAGGTACTTTTACTCTGTTTGGCTTCAGGTGGTACTTATTCCCTTACTTTGCCACTCCTCGTGGTCACTGCATTAACATTATTTCTAGGATTCGGAACTGTGTCACTAGGCAAATTTCCGGACGTTCTTTGTGCCATTTCTTGAGCAAGTTGACCCACTTGAGTCTCAAGATTCTTTATTGATGCAGAGTGATTTTTCTGGACGGCTCTTGACTCTTCAATGAAAGAACTTGTGCTTGTAACTAGTTTCTCTATAGCGCTCTCCCAAGCAGCCTTTCTCGGTGGGAATTGGTTTGGTTGAGCTCCTTGTTGACCCTGAGACCCACCTTGTTGATCTTTCCAAGAAAAATTTGGATGATTTCTCCAACCAGGATTGTACGTACTAGAGTAGGGATTATTCTGCTTGTTGTTGTTGTTACTCACAAAATTCACCTGTTCTAGTTCTTCTACCTCGTTGTCATCCAGTGCTTCACAAACTCCAGTTTTATGTGCTCCTCCACAACGGTTATAACTAGTCTGCTTTAGTAATTTAACAGGGGCCACTTGGGGTTGTATATTTAGAGCTGCCATTCCCTTCTTGATCTCAGTGGCGATAACCTCTTCCATCTTCGATATAAACCTGCCTGGAGCTAACCCATCCATAACATTCAACTCCATTACACCACTTGTCGACCCACCACTTCTGTCATACAACATCGTCTGTTCATTTGATGCCATGATCTCAATAATCTTTCGTGCTTCTGTTGCGGTTTTGTAATTCAAAGAACCACCCGCTGTGGCATCCAACATAATTCTAGTGCTCGGCCTCAAGCCATTACAGAATATTTGCATTTGGGCAGTGTCGTCATAGGAATGATTAGGGCATCCGGCTAGTAAGTTTCTGAATCTCCTGTAAGTATCACGAAGAGATTCCCCTTCCTTCTGTTTGTAACCGGTGATTTCTTGCCTCTTTCTAATGAACATGGCTGGGGGGAAATATTGTTCCAAGAATTTATCCTCAAGATCATCCCAGGTGGTGATACTGTCGGCAGGGAATGAAAGAAACCACTCTTTAGCATCATCTATCAAAGAGAATGGGAATAGCTTCAATTTCTTGCCTTCTTCGGACAACCCATCCACCTTCACTGTTTCACATAATTCAAAGAAGTTTGTGAGGTGTCTGTTGGCATCTTCGTTATGTCTACCGGCAAAATGAATTTCCCTCAATTCTCGGTATAGACCAGGACTTATTTCAAACTTATTAACTGTAACCGGTTGGTGATGAATGGGTAATCGAGCACGATTTCTGTTTCGGGGCCCATATTCTCCGAGAGTGCGTTCTGGTGGTGGTGGTTCGGCCATTTCAGTTAATATGACAGAATCACCTAAAACCTCTTCTTCCACTACTAAATGTCTTTCCCTTTGTCTCCTTTCCCGAGCTGCCTTTCTATGTGCTTTCGCTGTTTTTTCAATTTCTGGATCAAAGATAAGCTCAGCTGAGGACTGGCCTCGCATACAAGGTTAGACAAATTGTGAGTACTGAAGAGTTTTAAAATAATAAAGAAAAATAAAAATTTTATTGCAGAGAAAAAAATTTCAATTGCAGTAAATAAATTAAATTCAATAGTGATATGGCAATCCCCGGCAACGGCGCCAAAAACTTGATAGCGTTTCAACAAGTGTACTGAATCGTTGCAAGTAATAATAAAACGGTAGTACCGAGTGTCGAACTCAAGGATTGCATTTTACTATTGAATTATATTGAATTACTAAAATTGAACAAAAAGTTTCCAGTTTGATTGAAATAATAATTGAAATTAACAATAGTAATAAAATTGATCTTTTATAATGAGAAAAATGTCAGGGATGAGTTTCACTTCGAATCCAACCTTGGTGTCTAATTTGATCCTAGTTACTGAATTCCTTTATTGAATTATTACCGAATTATCTTCATTATTCTTGCCCTAATGTCTTAGTGACAGAACCTTTAATTCCAAAGTAACCCCTAATTCCTTAGTAGATTTAAGATTAGAATTAAGCATTACCGTATAGAAATTCTCTTGTAAATTATTGCTTTGCAACTAATTTAATTGGTTTCATGACCTGCATCTATCCCTAGACTACAAATTCATGAATTTCTCATCTCAAGCATTCGTAAAGTCCACTTCCGTTTCAAAATACAAACCGTAGAACATTTTAATGTTGATCAAGCAATAAAAAGCATTAAGCACAGAGATGAGAAAAACAATTCAATAAACTCATTCATATAACTAGAAATCAAATCAGAAAAATAAGAGTTTCATCTGGTTACACTCATCCCTAACAAATAGGGTTTAGTTACTCATGGCAGAGATACAAAAGATAAGGATTAAAGAAGAATTACAAGAATGATTCATGGATGATTCTTGATAAAACTGCTTCAATGGCGTTAGAAACGGCCGTCTTTGAGTTTCTATGCTAGGGCACAAGTCTCCCAACTTCCCAAGAGTCAAAAAGATGTCTAAAACAGTCAAAAATAGCGTTTTTATGATTGCTGAGACGCGTCACGCGCTCCAGGCGCGCGTTGGCAGAGCTGAATGCTGTAAAATGCGCTCCAGGCGCGTAGGGCGCGCTTCAGGCGCGCGTTGGCAGAGTTGAATGCTGTAAAATGCGCTCCAGGCGCGCAGGACGCGCCCCAGGCGCGCAGCATCTGCTGTCTGACGTATTTTGCATTTTTCTTGGCTTTCGCGTCTGGATTTGGTCCTGGTGTCTTCATGAAAGTTGTAGATATGGATCTTAGCTTTCATTAGCACTTGGAATAACTCTAATTGGACATCTAGAACTCCAGATATGGCTGAAATACTCCAGATGTATCATGTTGATTTTTCACCAAAATTCAGCACTGCACTTAAAAACAAAACGCAATGTAAAATTACGAAAAACTCCTACTAAATCACTGAAATACAAGCATAACCTATTAATAACTTCAAAGAACAAAAATAAACCAAATGTATCAAATAAATCCTTAATTTAACTGGTGATTGAAGATAAATAAGACTAAAACAGTGGAAAATTATGCATATGATGAAGAGTTATCAATTACCTCAAACTTGGTGCCATTGCTCCTTGCTTTAATCACATTTTGCATTATAGTTGCACCACGTTTGACTTCATTTTCATAAGTCTTACTGGTGCCAACTTCTTCATTTTGACATTCTATTTCTTTGTTTGTATCCATTTAACTACAACAAGTTCAACATGCAGTTTAGTATAACATCAACAAGCTCAACATGCATCATGCATTATTCTAAACAACCTCAACATGTATCAGTATATATATTTTAAACAACCTCAACATGCATTTTAATCATTACAAAAAATTAATAACATCAATACTTGAATAATGGTTCGAAGAAAGATGAAATGCAAAGAAAAGAGCGAACGGAGAAATTTCACAGTAATAAAGTTCACAGAAAAACGGTTTTGAAGAAATACGTAATGAGGGTTACGTATTTCAATGAAAATATAAGGTTCGAAATGATCTTGGATGGAAAAGGAGATGATCGTGGAAATACAGTTCGTAATGGACGGGATTATAGGGTTTGAAAAAGAAGAGAAGAACGATGAAGGTTGAGATGATAGTGTAGTTTACGTAATGAAGAGGAAACTAAAGAGGTTACTGTTATATATATAACCCTTTTACAGCGCTTTTTTATAACCCTTTTACGGCGCTTTTCCAAAGAGCGCTCTAAAAGGCCTAAGCCTTTTACAGCGCTTGTTATAAAAGCGCTGTAAAAGGCGTCCTTATTTAAATTTTTAAAAGACTCTTTTACAGCGTTTATCCCAACAAGCGCTGTAAAAGTCCTCACTATTTTAGTATGTTATATAATGTTTTTTTTAAAAGCCTTTTACAGCGCTTGTTCAAAGAAGCGCTGTAAAAGGCCTTATTATGTTATTTTTGTGTTTTGTTATGTTATTTTTTAAACAAGCTCTGCAAAACCCACATAGTAGTAACTGGTCACCACCAAAATATCTTCCTCTTCACCAAACTCCCCCTCAAAGTCCTTTTATGCATCTTCTTCGCAAACATCAAAGCTTACTCTTTCAATCTCCACCTCAACACCCTTTTTATCTCTTTACATTCCCTTTCATTCTTAAATCGTAACTTGATCTTCAGGTTCATTGCCATGTTGCAAAAAATGGGTTTGTTAACAATGTGTCTGATGTTTTGGTTAACAATGGGTCTGATGTTTTTGTTAACAATGTGTTTTTTGGGATTCCCATGATGCGTACAAGGTGTTTGAAGAAAATCCTGTTAGAGAAAGTCATGTTAGGTATCTGATGAATATTATTTTTAAAGCCTTTTACAGCGCTTGTTCACATAAGCGCTGTAAAAGGTCTCTTTATTTTATTTTTCAAAGAGTCTTTTACAGCGCTTTTCCCAATAAGCGCTGTAAAAGGTCTCCATCAAACAACAAATATAACATTTATTTTTTACTTTATTAGGTACATTAATTATAAATATTAACACATTTTTGAAATCCATAAAATATTAATTAATATTATTAATTATAAATATTAACACATTAATTATTTAATGTCATATATTGTAAAAATTGTTATATACTTATACGTTAAATACCCATCTACGTTGTCACACTTGGAAGGCCTCAGTTCGAATCTGAATTAAGAGAACTTTGTAAATTTAAGCGTTTTTAAATTACAAGAGTCTTTTACAGCGCTTTTTGATGTAAGCGCTGTAAAAGGTATCTTTATTTAATTTTTAAAAGGGCCTTTTACAGCGCTTGGTAAGAAGAGCGCTGTAAAATGTCTCATTATTTTATTTTTAAAAGGGCCTTTTACAGCGCTTTTTTTAAAAAGCGCTGTAAAAGGCATGCACTTTTTTTACATGCATAGTTCTTAAGAATTGAAATTGTCCAAATTTACATAAACATGCACTTCACCAAAGACCCTTATCCCCCACCCATCAACCAAACTATCCAAAAGCCAAAAACTTAAGTCCTAATTGAATCACTGGTATGCTTGCCTTCTTAGACAACAATAAAACAAGAATAGAACCAGAATAATTCAGATTATAATACCACAATAATTCAATAAAACCATAATAGAACCAGAATAGAACAATAATTCAGATTACAACAATAAAACCAGAATAGAACAATAATTCAGATTACAACAATAAAACCAGAATAGAACAATAATTCAGATTACAACAATAATTCAGATTACAACAATAATTCAGATTACATGCATGGCTTATATAAAACAATTAAACATGTACATTAAGATGCCCTTCTTCTTTTCCTGGTGGGATTGACATTTGTTTGTCCATTTACAATACGAAACGATGGATTAATCCAAATTCCCTCATCATGATCATCTCTAAGATATAAACCATCATCAGTTGAATCAATTTCATGTGGTTGTTGTGATGTTGCAAATAAAAGATCATTACCAACATCTTCATCATTGTTGTTATCATCACTTATTTTATTGGTCGATAGGACAACAGACCATTTATCATCAGAAGGATTGGTGACATAAAACACTTGTTGAGCTTGCGACGCTAAAATAAAAGGCTCGTCTATGTATCCCACCCTATTAAAATCAACAAGCAAGAATCCTGACTCATCAATCCGAACGCCATTATTATTATCGACCCACTTGCAACCAAATATGGGAACACGAAACATTGTGTAGTCTAACTCCCATATGCGCTCGATAACCCCAAAATATGATAGATTTGCATATATTGGGTTTTTGTCTTTTGCACTTGAGACATGCATCGCTTCAGCTACGAGAGTGACTCCACTATTTTGCATAGTGGTCTGATCATCTTGTTCTTTGGTATAAAATGTGTAGCCGTTAATAACATAACCAGTGTAAGAAAAGACATGTAAGCTCGGACCATTTGCTAGCCACCTCAATCTCTGTGAAATTGATCAGGGGTCTATATCAAATTTTGACTTTATGTGATTTTTTAACCATGTTATAAAAATTCGATTGTGCTCTCGAGTTATCCAATTTTGATTCCTATTCATGTTCAAACGAGATAACTGATCCATGTGTATTGTAACATACGGTTGAACCTCATCATCATTGTGCAGAACATACAATTGTGCCTGCTCCAATTCTGTCCTTGATATAGTCAGTAGTCTCCTTCCAATTATCCCTTCTCCTGATAGTCTTCCCGAATGACGAGACATGGGAAGCCCTATGGATTCAACATTGGACAGATATTCAGTACAAAATTCAGCAGCCTCTTCAACAATGTATTGTTCAGCAATACAATCTTCTGGTCGACTTCTACTTTTTACGTACCCTTTTAATATTTTCATATATCGTTCTATCGGATACATCAATCTCATATAAGCTGGCCCACAAAGTTGTTTCTTCTTAACCAGATGAACAGTAAGGTGAACCATTATATCAAAAAACGATGGTGGGAAATACATTTCAAGCTCACACAAAGTAACAACAATTTCCCTCTGCAATGTCGGTAATTTCTTAGGGTCGATCACTTTACTACAAATTTCCCTGAAGAAGAAACATAATCTAGTTAATGCTAGTCGAACTTTTTCAGGTAAAATGGAACGTATACCTATTGGTAGCAAATACTCCATTAGAATATGACAATCATGGGTCTTCAAACCTTTTAACTTGAGGTCTTTCATACAAACCAAATTTCTAATGTTCGAAGAGTATCCTTCTGGAACTTTAACTTCGTGTAGAAATTTACATAAAACAATTTTTTCCTTTCTAGATAGAGTATGAGCGGCTGGAGGTAGATATGTGCGATTTCCTTTCTTTACTGGAGCCAATTCATTTCTTATTCCCATATCGACCAAGTCCAATCTTGCGTTGATGCCATCTTTAGACTTTCCTGGAACATTGAGTAACGTACCAATAACACTATCAAATACATTTTTTTCAATATGCATCACATCGAAGAAATGTCTTATATACAACGACTTCCAATATGGCAATTCAAAGAAAATTGACTTTTTCTTCCACCCAGTTTTGACCAGCTCTCCCGCAAAAGGTTTGCCAAATTTATTAGTCAAACCTTGCCAAGTATTTGATATCCAGTCGGTGGTAAAGGAGCTTTACCTTCCTCTGATTTTCCATTAAATGCATTTCTCCACCAACGATACTAATGACCATAAGGTAAAAATCTACGATGTCCAAGAAACACATTCTTCTTACAATGTTTCAACCGCATCCAATTTGTACTCTCTTCACATACAGGACATGCACACTGACCTTTAATGTTATATACTGATAAATTACCATATGCTGGAAAATCATTAATTGTGCCGAACAACATAGCCCTCAAATTGAAATATTCTTTCTTATACCCATCATAAACTTCCACACCTGTCTCTCATATACGTTTTAAATCTTCTATTAGAGGAGTCAAGTATACGTCGATATCATTCCCCGGTTGTTTGGGTCCAGAAATTAACAGAGACAACATCATAAACTTACGCTTCATACATAACCATGGAGGTAGGTTATATATTACCAAAATCACAGGCCACGTGCTGTGTGAGATGCTTTGAAGACCATGTGGATTCATTTCATCAATAGAAAGTGCAAGTCTTATATTTCTTGACTCTATCCCGAATTCAGGATACTCGTGATCAATTTTTGCCCATTGTGGGGAATCTACAGGGTGTTGAAACATTCCATCTCTAATTCTTTCATCTACATGCCATGTCAAGTGTTTTGAATCTTCTTCACTGCGATACATGCGGCTAAATCTTGGTATTATAGGAAAATACCACACAACTTTTGCTGGAGTAGATTCTTTCTTCTTATATCGAGAGACATTGCATTTCGGACACGCCTTAAGTAGTTCATATTCATTTCGAAATAAAATGCAATCGTTAGGACACGCATGAATCCTTTCGTAACTCATGCCAATAGAACACAAAATCCGTTTAGCCTCGTAGGTTCGATTGGGAAGTTAATTATCATCTGGAAACATATCTTTTATGAGTGTTAATAATTCTGTAAAGTTTTTATCAGACCATCCATTACTCGCTTTTAAGTTGTACAACTTTAATATCACCGACAGTCTTGTGAATTTAGTACAACCATTATATAATTCTTTCTCTGCACCACTCAACAAACTTTCAAACATTTTAGGACAATCTCGAAGATCTTCTTCAACTGCTTTTGAGATCTCATCAACTCGGTCCGGCTCATATGTATCTGTATCAAAGTCAATTGAAGCATATGTCGAACTATTCTCAAAATTAATGTTTCCTTTTTTTTTTTTCTCACCATGTCTTATCCAACATGTGTAGCTTTGATCAATTCCATTACATACTAGATGTCCTTCTAATTCATCTTCTCTAACACGTTTTCCAAAACAACATTTTAAACAAGGACAAACTACTCTATTTGGATCTTTTGCATTCTTCACTGCAAACTCAACAAACTCCTTCACTCCAATTTCATACTCTTTTGACAATCGATTGGCTGACATCCATTTCCTATCCATATTATACCACCTATATAAATGCACTTACAAAACTAATAAGCTTTCAAAACATATCAACAAGTTTCAAAAAGAAACCAATATCAACTAACAATTTCAAAAACAGAACAGATCATGTGGTATGAGTTTTTGACTAGCAGAAGAGATTTAATATATATATATATATATATATATATATATATATAACAATTTCAAAACAAAACACAGATCATGTGGTATGAATTTTTAATTTGATAAAAAAAAAATTCATAACAGAACACAAATCTAGTTAAAAAAAATACCTGAGACAATGTAGATGGCGGCACAGTACGTAATGGATATGAGGGTATGAGGGTTCCCAGAGTAGAGGTGATGAAAGATGTAGAGGATATGAGGGTTCCCAACGTATATAATTATTTGAAATTTATGTATTTTACAGCGCTTGTCAATAAAAGCACTGTAATAGGTAGTTAAATTCAATGAAAGCGCTTGTATTTTATAGCGCTTGTGAAAAAAGCGTTGTAATAGGTGGTTCAATTATTTTAAAGCGCACGTATTTTACAGCGCTTGTGAAAAAAGCGCTGTAAAATCATACGCGAAAGCACTTCATTTTACAGCGCTTTTTTGAAAAGCGTTGTAAAAGCCTTATAACATTATGCGCAAACGTTATATGACCTACAACAGCGCTTGTTTTACAGCGCTTGTGAATAAAAGCGCTGTAAAAGGCTCCGTTATTTTTCAAATACATTTACAACAGCGCTTGTGTTTAGCAAGCGCTGTAAAAGGGGCGCTGTTAAATGTCATTTTTGGCGTAGTGAATATTATAAGTCAATTACATTGAACAAAGAATACTCAGAAAATTATAGAGGATTACTACTGACACGAGATAGCTCTCATAGTGCAAAATTGTCTTTTATTTGAGTTTGAGTGTAGCAGGAAGAAGTTAGAGTGCATTGTGTTAGTCATTACTATTATTGACACAACTCCCCGCCACTAAGCACAACAGGAGAGCTTTGTGGTGCATTGCAAAATATGGTTGCACCCAATTAAATTTTGAGCTAGGGCACACTGCACGCAGACTCAGCCCAATGCATTGGTATGTGTTTCCAGACCACTATTTAAATCAAAAATTATTATTTTATTATGGTTATGAATTTCTTGATGAAAAGGAGAAGACAACCACATCTTAGAAGAGTATTTGTGCAAACTTTATATGTAATTTTTTTCATTATCTGTATTTTCTATCAAATATCATGAATAGCTAATTTATTTATTAATTAAGGGTTAGATGAATCTCTTTGAATATATGTAATTTTGTTTTTTTATATACTATTTATGAATTTATAAAGTGTTTGATTATTTATTTAATTATGTTCTTTATGCTTTTCTATACTTGATAATCATAGAATTGAATTTAGGTATTATTTCTTTATTGGGAAATAGGCTATACCAAAATAGATGTTCATGTTTAAATATTGTTATAGAAATATAAAATATTAACATGTGTATCAAAAATTGACGTTTGTACATGTTTTGCGTAATAAGTATAATCAACTTAGGAATTAGGATTCATTGTAATACCAAAAGGATTTTGAGCTAAGGAATTGATCTTATTCTAGTTTGTTAATTTGACGTAATCAAATAAGTTAAATTGTAAAGATAATGAATTAATAATTAGTAAAAATGAGTTTATTCCAATCTCTAATCGTTTTTCTTATATATTTTTACGTTTATTTGAAATTATTATCACTTAAACGATTTGATACATTTGTCAAAGAAACTCATTTTTGTGTGTATTATTAATTATATTATGTGAAATCGTTAGATTTTGTTTCTTGTGACGTGGGAGAATCGAGTTACAGACAACAAATTAATAAAATTATTCCTGGAGTCAACAAATTTCTATCCGATATATATATATTAAGAACAAGTTGATAAATAATAGTATTTTGCTGAAAGAAATTTTCTATACTTAACACACACAAAGTATGGTTGGGAGAATCATAAATTTTTATTTTTATTTTTATTCTATGTTAATGAATTTTATAATTCACTGCATTGCATTGTTGAAATGATATCTAATCATAGTCAGAGTCTTAATTTTAGGATTTGTTTCATTTCCATGAGTTGTTGTTTTATATGTAGTATAATCATTTATATCGAGTTGTTTTAACTATTGTAAATGACTCTCTATTATTTTTCAATAAAGAAGTATTTTTATTTCAACCAATTTTGATTTCTTTTAATTCCACAATTTATTTTTAAAAAACTTCAGGAATTTGAAAGATAAAAATTAGTTATGAGTTAGTGTCTATAAATGATTTGGTCTAAGAAGTCAACAATTAATATAAAAGTCAGTAATTAAGGTACTTGTAATAGAATTCTTCTTTGAAGTATTTTAAGTAAAGCATTGAGGTTGGCTCCTCAATGGGTTGTTTATAGAATGGAAAAGGATAATTATTAATAGAATAAGCATTAGACAATTGACGGTTCCATTATAGTAGATTGTACGAAATCAATTTGAAAACTATATTTAGTGAAAATCTTACAATAAATTATTTCTATAAATTATTTTAAATAATTTCACAAGTATTTATGTCGATAAATAAACTTAAATAAGTCAATATAAATAGAATCTTGTAAATGGCTAAGTAGTAAAAATTCTCTTATATTTCTATACATGCATATGATATGATTGTTGATTGAACAATCAAGTAATTCAAGTAATTAATTATCCCTTTAATAAAACTCCTAAAGGGCAATAAAGGTATAGTCTTAGGCATTTATGCATTGTTTTTTTGAAGTGGACATTGACTTGTGTAATTCAACTGCTTTTGACTTGCTTATGATTTATTGAATGTTTTGGTTTCTTCCATATTAGATCAAAGAGTTTTTTAGTGTTAGATGAATACTCTTACTATCGACTGTCTTTACACTATATATATACAATGTTGCTACACTAAAAGTTGTAGTTTAATGTATTAAGTCAAGATAAAACTTAGCTACCAAGTAAACTTAGTCACCAAGTAAGAAGATTTAGCCAAGACGCATGTTGTTTAGCCATGAAGGAAGTCGATGAAGTAGAAATATCAATTATAAGGAAGGGGGTTCGAATTATAATTGTTCCTTTTTTAAAAATTCTGTTTTAAAGTTAAGAACTTAATCCAAGATTGATCTTGGAAGTAATGAAGATCGATCTTGGTATTACTGAAGATCAATCTTGGTTTGTTTCAAAAACAGTCAAATCAATTTTATCAAAATAAAATTGATTGTTAAGCATACAGTAAACAAGGATAGAGATAGAAAGATTACGCAAGCATATATCTTGGTTCACCCAAACACGTGTTACGTCTAGTCCTCACAAGAGTGAGATTTTCCATTATGTGCTCAAAGGCAAGATTGTTCTTGGTTATCACACTTTTTCACAGACCAATCTTGATCTTTACACAGTTTCTACCCTTCTACCTAGAAAGGATTTCTTCAGTTCTACCTTACTGTTTTGGAAAGGCTTTAACAAGTTACCTTTCAAAAACGTGAAAGGATTTCTGCAATTTACTCAAGATTATGTTGACTAAATAACCTTGAGTTACAAAGTGGTGGATTTGAGACTATTTAGAATCTGGGTATTTACTTAACTCATGTTTGAGAAATAGATTATGTAAATGGAGCTTAGTTGTTGCTGATTCTTACAAAACACAAGGATTAAAAACAGCAAGCTATAAGAATGATATTAAGACACTTTCAGGTGTATTTTGTTCTTCATCTTGAAGCTGCATTTATAGACTTCAAGAAAGCTTGGGACAGCTCATATGACCGTTGAAATAAGGCCAGCTGTCAATAGATAGTTGTTGGATAAAGTCTTCCAAAAGCAAGAATGATCACAACTGCATCCAAGATCGATCTTGAGAACCAGGATTGATCTTCGAATTTGTGATGAATTGATTTGTTATTATGAGATTGTGCCAGTTGTCTGAGTTGAGTGCTTGCTTTTTTTCAATCACGTGTGCAGGTCTGGAGAAGTACAATCAATAGTGTACTTTACAGCTTGTAGCCTTGTACTTGCACTTGCCTCTTTTGAAGAATGATCTTGTATTATGCTTTTATTGAAGCATGCCTTTGATTCTTCAAATTCTGGAACAAATATGACTTAGATTGATCCTTTGTTGATTCTATATGAAGATGTGAGATGAATAATGTTTCCAGGATTGATCTTTTACAAGGAAACTGATTATTTTTGTTTCTGCCATAAACGAAGATCGTTCTTCGTTTCTCAGCAAAGAGTCAAGATCAGTCTTCGTTTTCCTGAATAGCTTGAAGGTTAATCTTCGTTTTCCATAACTGTTTCAAGATTAATCTTCGTTTTCTAGAACTGCTTTCTTTGATCTAATTTGTAATGTTTGATACCTATCTTGTTTTAACACACTCAAAAGCACATGTTAAATATTAAAATATTTAGAATCATAATTAATAATCTTTAATTAATCTTTTGTTATCATCAAAATATTTAATTGAGATTTTGTCTTAACAGTTGATTGGCCATGAAGTAAACTTGGCCATAAAAAAACTTGCTCATGAAACAAGTGATCTAAATCACCAATAAATAGAGGTGATGGATGACAAGTGAATTTATTCTAACTTGGAGAAAATTACAACGTTGAGAGAATTTCAAAAGAGCTAGACAGATTTCTAAGAAGTGAAATTCTTAGGTGTAATTGGATTTTGGGTAGTGAGACATTGTGAGATTTTGTAAGCACTTTGAATATATTTCCTTTTTTCAATATAAAGGTCTATAGTAGTCAAAAGACGTAGGCAGATTTGGTTGAACTCTGTTATCAAATTTTGTGTGTTCTTTAATCTGACAACAGAGAAAATTCTGCGTAGTTTCATAACAACTCGTATCTAGAGGGTGATCCTAAGGAAGTCAGATTTAAGTGGGAGTAATGACTACCGAGGAAGGAAAAGTGAAAAGTAAAAATTAAAAAGTTCAATAGTGCAGACTTTGGTTTTTGGATGATGCAAATTGAGGATTTTTTATAAGAAAAGCCTGTTTCAACCTCTCAAGGGAAAGAAACCAACTCAGATAAAGGAAGATGATTGGAATATTCTCAACAGACAAGCCCTTTGTGCTAACCGATTAATGTTATCTTGTAATGTTGCTTTTAACATTGCAAAGAAAAAGACAACAACAGATCTTATATCAACTCTTTCTAGCAAGTATGAAAAGTTGTCAGCCTCAAATAAAGCTCATTTGATGAGGTAGTTGTTTAAATTATGGATGACATAAGGAGTAGTTGCGGCGCAACATTGTCACCTGATTGAGATCGATTGGAATAGACTTTTATGATGAGGTACAAGTATTGATACTTTTGTCTTCCCTACTAGATAGTTGGAATGCTATTGCCACAGTTGGGAGTAGCTCGTCAAGAAATAAAAGGTTGAAATTTGATGATGTTCGTTGTCTCTCAATGAAGATAGTCGACAAGAGAATTGGGTGAATTGCCATCCTCTTAAGTATTACATACAAAGTCAAGAAGTAGAAGTTCAACCAACACAAATGGACCCAGTAAATCAAAGAAAAGGTAGTCCAAATCCAAATATCATTGTGATACTTATAACTTGAAAACTATCGAGTGTTAGAATTGTTGAAATATTGGGCACTACAAAAATCAATGTAAGAGTCCACCAAAGAATCAACATGAGAAGGATGATGCAAATCTTGCTCCACCTTAGAAAAAGGAGATGCATTAATATGCTCTATGGAAAGTAAGGAAGAGCCTTGGGTTTTAGACTATCGAGCATACTTTCACACTATTTCGTAAAAATAAAATCTGTGAGAATTATGTCTTCGAAAACCTTGGTACAATTTACCTTGGTAATGAACAGTTTTGTGTGATTGTGGGCAAAGGTGTAGTAAAGATTAAGTTGAATGCGTTTGTATGGGAATTGAAAAATGTCAAACATATTGATAACCTAACAAAGAACTTAATCTCAGTGGGATAGTTGGTCAGGTGGTAGCAACATAACAGTCTTCCACGGGGCTAATTTAAAGATTTCAAAGGGTGCAATGACGATTTTTCTCGGTAAAAATACTCTTTACAAGACAGCGACATATATCATTTGATTGCAATTGCAACAAACGAAAATTCCAATCTATGGCACCAGTGACAAGGCCATATGATGAGAAATGGGAGAAGATTATGCACTCACAGAGAAAACTTCTAAATCTTCTATCAATAGAAATTCACTTCTGAGAAGATTGTACACTTGGAAAGCGGAAAAGAGTCAGCTTTTAGACAAGTGGAACCCCAAAGAAAGAGAAACTTCATTTGATTCACTTTGATATTTGGGGTCCAAAGATTGTCTCATCCATTCGAGGGATACACTACTTCATGACTTTTATCGGTGATCACTCTAGAATGTATAGATATACTTTCTAAAACATAAGTCTAGATTATTTGAGGCTTTGAAGAAGTGGAAAGCCGTCGTAGAAAATGAGATAAGATTGAAGATAAAAAAAGCTCATATTTGACAATGGTGGGGAATGTAAAGACACAAGATTTAAGAAGTTTTTTTATGAGCATGGGATCAGAATTAAGAGAATTGTATCAAGTACGCATCAACACAACTATATAGCTAAGAGAATGAATTGGACATTGAATAAGAGAGTCAAAAGCTTGAATATACAGCTTGGCCGTTAAAGTGGGAGATATACATGCACCAACCTAAAGGATTCTCGTAAAAAGGGAATGAGAGTAAGGTGTGCAGACTAAATAAGAGCTTGTATGGCCTGAAACAAGCTCAAATAAGTTTGAAAACTTTACGCACAAGGAAGATTTCCAGAAGTGCAACACCGACCATTATTGCTTCTTTAAGAGATATAAATCTAGTTATAGCATTTTGCTACTTTTTGTTGATGGTATGTTAATAGAAAGTTCTGATGTAGACAACATCATAAACTTGAAGATAGAGTTGTCAAAAGAATTTGACATGAAGGACTTGGGTCCAGCAAAGAAGATCCTTGGAATGCAAATCACTAGAGATAAGAAAAAGAAAACTTTGGAGTTATCTTAAGAAGAGTACATCAACTGTACTTCCCAAAGATTCAACATGGGTAACACCAAACTAGTTAGCATACCTTTGGCAAGTCATTTTTGCCTAACCAAGGAATATTTACCTCAGACAAAGGACGAAGGAGAATTCATGGCTAAGATTCCATATGAATAGTTATTGGAAGTTTGATGTACGCAATGATTTGTACGAGGCCATACATTAGCCATGCAGTGGGCATTATTAGAAGGTATATGTAAAATCTAGGTAAAGCTCTAGGAAGCAATAAAATGGATTTTGAGGTATATACAAGCCACCATAGAAAAAGTGTTTGTACTTAGGTAAAGGAGAAATGAAAATACAAGGCTACGTAGATGCAAACATTGCAGGTGAGGTCGATCACCGAAGAAGTTCCATTGATTATATATTTATTGTTGGTACTACATCAATTAGATAGATGTCGCAGATACAAAACATTGTCGTTTTTTCCACAATAGATGTTGACTATGTAGTAGTAATAGAACCAACAATTAGTTAATATGGGTTTGACCTAGGAGCAAAGTGTTTTGTATAGTGACAGTCCAAATAGGATATATCTAGCAAAGAATTCAACATTTTCTTCAAGAACAAAACACATTGATCTTATTTATCACTTCATCATATCACTACTTGAGGATGAGGTGCTGACATCGAAAAAAAACAAAAGGAAGAAGAAATCCAACACACATGTTGACCAAAAGTGATAACCTTCGAAAAAATGAAGTTTTGCTCAACTTCAATTGGCTTGCTAGAGTAATACACCAGAAAAGGTTGTTGCATGATCAAGGTGTAAACACCGATTAAAATCAGTCTTCAAGTGGGAGATTGTTAAGTCAAGATAAAACGTAGCTACTAAATAAACTTAGTCAGCAAGTAAAAATGCTTAGCCATGAAGCAAGTTTCTTAGCCATTAAGGAAGTTGCTTAGCCACTTTCTCATGAAGTTATCCAAATCACCTATAAACAGAGGTCATGGAAGAAGAGTGAAATTCACTTCAACTTTGAGAAAATTACAACCTTGAGAGAGTTTCAGTACAGCTAGAGAGAGAGATTTCTAGGAAGTGAAATTAGTAGGTTTAATTGGGTTTTGGATAGTGAAAGATTGTGAGTGTTTGTAAACACTTTGTATAAATTTCTTTTTTTGTCAATATAAAGTTTTGCGGCAGTCCAAAGAGATAGGCAAATTTGGTCAAACTCCGTTATAAATTTTTTTTTATATTATATATTTTTTGCTTTCACTTTAATATGACGACATAGATATTTGTGTAGTTTCTTAACATTTAGATCTCCATGTTGTAGTTCATACTCTAAAACTATCCTTTTATGTATCGTCCAAACATATACCATGAGGATGTTCCTGCATTGTTATGTATGCACTAGTAGAAAATTGACTTTTTAATACGGTAGATTTAAGTCGTTTACGTGCCACCACTTAAGAAATGAGGCGATGTATATTTAAGTCGGTTGTTCGTATAAACGAGTTAACAAAATGAGATGGTGGCAATTTTGTAAATATATCACGATTATATTGGCAATCGACTTAAGGGATACGCTAAAAATAAAATTAAAAAATTAATATATCCCATCATATTCAGTGGCTAAATCGGTTACTGATAAACTACTTAACAAAATGAGGCGGTGACAATTTTGTAAATATTTAAAACTTGTTTAATGCGGTTCTATTAATAATCGATTTAAGCCAAATACCGTGTATATATGATTTAAAGGGGATGTAAAGAATCACTTAGTGTTTTATCTTCCACTTTATTCACCGTTAACTACGTGCAATCGCGTTTCATCGCCACCATTTCAGATTTCAGGTATGGTTGTTCAATTTATTGAATAATAAATTTATATGTCAGGTTACATATGTGAACATCTTAACATAGTTGTTTCATGGATGCAAGTACGTAATTTTTTACATGTTGTTATTGATTATATTTTTTTATATTTGTATGATAAAAAATTATAAGTTGTTATTGATTGTATTTTTTAATATTCATATGATAAAAAAAAAATTACGATTCAGCCGATATTGATTGTGTTTTTTTTTCTTCCAGATATTTGATGACTCGAGATCAATTCACCCGGATCAAAGTAAATAAGTTTGAAAACGTCGTGTGAATTTTATTTTGAAATTAATTGAAGAAAATGACGATACTAATATATGTCTATTGAATATTGCTACATTGTAGTTTTGTAATTTTGTTAATGGATATCTAATTATTATTTTTTTTGTCTCGTCAAGATTAGTCGGAAATGGGATACATCTTATTTGTACTCAATATTTTTTTTTTTTTTTGTATAAATGTGAGATATTGTGATATTGTATATTTTGATTATTAGATGATTATATAAAATTGTGATTGTAAGTACAAAACTCTTATTTGAAATTTAATACGAAATATTGCATAGATTAGGGGCATGAAAACAAAATGAGAAATTTATATAAAAAAATAAAATAAAAAATTATTATTTTAACTATATCTATTAAGTCAGTTAGTCAAAATATCCGACTTAAAAAGATGATGTGTTGTACTGAATTTACGATGTTTAAGTCGGTTAAGCTGAATCGACTTAATAGATGAAGCTCTGTTAAGTCAGTTCAGGAAACGAGTTAAAAAACATGTTTTTTAAGTCGTTTGTTGTTAACTCGGGCACGGAACCGACTTAAAATGTACATTTTAACCGACTTAAAAACACAAAAGTCTACTAGCTAGTGATGTGTTTATTTTTAATGTATTTGATTAAAATGTTACATTATTTACTAAACTAAAAGATGAGCAAGATGATAATTAATAGGAGTAATCTCCATCTAAATATGATCATATAACATGTTTTGACGTGGTTACTTAATAATTTATAATAATTTGTTGGTCGTTAAAGTGTATGTCATGCATAATAGTGATAAATATACTATAATAAGTCTTGTTTAGGATTAACCCGATAATGAAAGAATAATATGCAAGAGTGTAATTCTATAAGTGCAAGGATATTGATTTGTTTAACTCTAGTATGTCTAAATCCTTGAATGCACCCTAACAATAGTTGTGAGATGTAGACTATGGTAAAACTTTATCATTGTTGATCTTATTTACATTCTTACTTACGTAAACATTGGGGATGTAAATAATAACTATGCTCTTAAATTACCAATCACTTCTCATTTATTTTGATAGATAAATTTAATATTCAAGGATTGTTTGACTTGTTATACCGTGTGTATTCATTAACTAGACATGTAAAAAAATAGATATCCTTGTAGTGAATGTGTATGAATGTTGTTTGAAATTAAAATTTAAATAATTTTGAGGACAAAGTTAATAAAAAAGATTAAGAGAGTGTGACACTCCAATTTTTTATAATTAAATAAATTTTTTATTATTATTATTTTAATTTTTAAATATCTTTCAAATTATAAATATTTATATTTTATAATTCATGACTATGAGAAATAAAGAATTGTGTAGTCTATCATTCCAATACTCAAACATGTTGTAACTTAAGGCTTTTTGGTAAGTATGTTGTAACTATGAATTGATGATATAAATTGTAAGTTGAAATTAAAAGTTATTAGCTTTCAATAGAAAGTATTTTGAATATGAGATCGTTTGAATGCACTCAAAATTGTTTGTCTACTTTTTATAGTACACGAGAATTATCCCGTTGCAATTATGATTGTTGCATAAAATATCGTGCATAATTTGTACAATTTGTACTAGGAGAGTTAGTGTATTTCAAAATTGATTCTTTAAACTTTCTTTTTACCATTAGAAAAATTCCTTAAGAAAGTTCATTCATTCAAGATAAATCTTAAATGATTGAAGATAATTTAATCAAAGGATTGACAATCAGAAGATTGAGTTTTATCAAAGTGTAGACCATAAAATGTACTTGTATCTTAGTGTTGACTTTTTTAAGAGCGATGACCAGAGGAAGAATAAAAAGATGCGCTTATAGAATTACGTTGACGGAAATATTGACCAAATGATTCACCGAATCAACTTTCAGAGGAATCAAATATTACTCTTCTTTGATCAAATGAAATGTTGAAATACCCATTAGAAGATATGCATACTTAGAAACATGTTAGAGTATAAATTGTTCTCTCATATATTTTGTTATCATCAAAATTAAAACTAAGAGTCATTGGTGTTCAAACCAACTTAGCTCTAACATATGCACACACAAATAATTGTGCAATAATTTAAGTGAATTTGTGCAAATATATATATCAGTGATTCAAAAATATATATTGCACAAGATAATTTAGGCTTAAATTTTATACTTATCTATAAAAAAAAATATAAATTTTAGATGAATTATATACACTAATAACATATGCAATGTTGAAAAAATATTTTAACATTTATCATATAACCAATACAAATTTCATACACTACTTTAAAAATAAAAAATAAATAATATTAAAAGCATACAGTTGTCACAAGTTTGACACTTATACACATTAATAGGCCTATAAAACATATACAATTTTGCTACTCACATCTCTACTCATCCACTCTTTTGCTAGTTACGCCTATGTTATTGTTAAAAGACTAAATTATATTTATCATTAAATCAAATTTGTCAACTTTTCTTCTCATTTCCTCTTCTATTGTGTAACCCACAAAATTCCTTTAACTGAGTTCAAGTACGCACATCCCATATTAATTGCAAAATTTTACATGTACGTGAACTCAATTTACGTACATTTATGTAAACTCAATTTACATATATTTACGTGAAGTCAGTTTAAATACACATTTCTCCTACTCATTGCAAAATTTTACATATAGTTGAACTCAGTTTACATATATTTACATGAACTAAGTTCGAGTACGCACTTCTCATACTCACTGTAAAATTTTACATATACTTGAACTCAATTTAATTACATGTATTTAAATTTAGTTTACGTGAACTAGATTCAAGTACACATTTTCCCTACTCACTGTAAAATTTTACATGTACTTGAACTTAATATAAGTACATGTACGTGAACTCAGTTTACGTACATTTACGTGAATTGAGTTCAAGTACACATTTCCCCTACTCATTGCAAAATTTAATATGTACTTAAACTCAATTTTCATGCATGTACGTGAACACAAAATACGAAAGGATAAGTGATTTAAGTTTGCATACAATGTATAATTTACCACATACGTGAACTCTAATAACGTGAAATTGCAATATTTTGAAGAAGACAAAATACGAACTCAACATATCAGAAAACACATCTTGTTAGTGGATTTTAGTATTATATGAA
>JBBPBR010000001.1:18114811-18126031 GCA_037974775.1 Cicer pinnatifidum | reverse complement strand
TAATTTAGCTTTTATTTCTATACTATAAATTTTATTTTTATTTCTACCGTAAATTTCATTTTTATTTATATACTTCAAATTTTCAACAAAAAAAAAATAAACAGTTCAGACAATACAATTAACTTTTTTATTATTTTGAAAATATTAAAAAAAAATTAACCAATTTATTTTAAGAGATGACAACAATTTTATTTTCTTTTTTGTTTTCCGTTTATATTCAACACCATAAAAAATATTCAGATAAGTAGCACCATCAATGAGTCCACCTAGACACCTACAAGTTACAGTGTCCACCAAAACATATTAATAAAAGCTCTATTTTTTATGTAATTAATATTATATTTTTAATGAATTTTAAAAAAATTCTGAACTTAGACACAAAAAACTTCTAACATAAACAATAAAACTTTATTTCATAAATCCTAGTAACTCTCCAGTTGAATATATTTAAAATTAAGACAAATTATTGTAGCATAAATTTCAACACATAATTTGTGCATAATGACACCAAAATTCAATCTACATTCACCACCAAATGGTATAATTCTCTCATCACTAGTCTACTACATGTAGTAGCTTATCTATCTTTCATAATAGCATCATTAAATCATGATAATTTAAAAATACTGACCTGTAATAATTTTTTACATTTATTGACTAATACAAAAGGTGTCCTAGGCTTACTATCTTGCCAACGCATATATATATATATATATATATGAACTTATAACCTCATTTACCTAACAATTGATAGATACCATAGTGAAAATTATTTTTGGAAGAAACTTCAATACAATATTGATGTAATATACTAAGAACCAAGACTTTCACTCTTCCAAAAAGAAAAATGCAAATCTATTAGTGCAAGGAACATCTGATGTAAAAGAACATTAGATTGATCCATACTCCAATGATTCCCAGCTGAAAGGTTGGAAAACATAGTAAACTTTAGGTGAGCTTTTGAAGAGCAGAGCCACACAGACACAAACAGCTGCAATGGCAACCATTGACAGCATCGCCGGCCGATAAACAAGTGCCCTCCTCATGCGGCCACCGCCATAGGCCAACTTCTGCTGACAGAGACCACAATGATTTGGTGTTGATGTTGTTGCAACCTTCTCTGTATGAAAACTTGAAACTTTTGATGATTTAGGGCCATCTGATTGCTTCTTCATGTTTGCGTCAACGAGCGTGCTTGGGATGTCAAGCACATGTTGAGTTTGGAAGTTCTTGCTTGTTTTTCTCTGCACAAGTTGAATGTAGGAGTAGTGGCCCCTAAGAGATGCATAGTCATTTGGTGTCAAACCTGTACCGTCCTTTACACTTTTCCATGCTTCGAGTCCGACCTGATCATGAAACAAACAGATAAGGGTAAAACATTTTGTAATAAATCCTTCTAAAAGTAACTTAGTTAAGGATTGACAATCTACTGCAAATCGTACAAGCTTTCCATACCTGATATTCCCTTATATTATATTGACCCACTTACAAAATTCACGGATATTAAAAAATAAGTATTTGGTACCTAACCTACCAAAAGGATTGCTGAAGTCTTATAAGCACTACAAAGTTCCCAAGTGCTGTGGGATTAAACCCAACCCGGTCAACTCAAAAAACTAAGGTGTTGTACCGCTGCAATAATTGACCACGGAGGTGACTACAATTAATGCAAACTTTCCAACACCTTGTCACGCCTAGGCCAGATGATTGAAGAGCATGGACGATGTGAGCAACCAAACAACAGATCTAGGATAAGCTTTAATATCATCTTAGAATTTAGGATCCATCTTAGAATTTAGGATTACGACTAACTCATCCCCATTAAATCAGCTTGTAAGGTGACGGATCTGCAAGCCTTATAAGCACCACAAAGAGGCGATACCTCTAGGCAATATGAGATTAAACTCACCCTCTCAACCTAGCATGCTAAAGGTGTTTGCATTGCTGCAATGAAGACAGACGATGTGGCCGAAAGGTGGATTTTCAAACCAAAAGTTCAAGTGTTTGTGGAGGAGTCAAACGAGGAAGCTTCTAAAAAAGCAGCTAAAAACTCGTTTCAACTTAGGCAAGAAGCTATGGATGGAGTTTAAATCCCACCTAAGACAGTTGTAAGATGTTCATTAGTGTAACCATTATTAATAAATAATTTTATATTCCCCAATTTTTTTTTTTAAATTAAAATATTTCTAAATTTTCAGAAATAATTAGACTATTTATTTCAAAGATGTTTTTTATATTTCAAAATAAATTGAATGCAAAAGACGAAGTTTAAATCCCCTTGAAGTTACAATGTAAAAGACTCCATCCAATGCACCCTTCTCCCATCCCCTAAATTTCATGGTTAAAATATGAACTCAAGATATGATGATGCGTGCAGAAGCAAAAAGAATTACCATTCCCGGATCATCAGTTAATGCATCCAACACATTCTCATAGCCATTCATACTTGCTGCAACATGTAGGGGAGTCAACCCAGCAGGCCCAACAGTATCGGGTCTAAACAAGAATCTGTCAGTGGACTTGTTGACTTGCATCTCTTTACTATCTCCACCATTGGCCGCTTTAACCGGCACAAAGTTTAACAGTAGTTCTACCATAGGCCTACAATTTCTCTTTACAGCTTTGTGTAAAAGACTCATGTTTAACAATGCAAGCTCCACAGAGGTATGTTCTCCGGTATCGACTTCACCCTCAAAGATTATGTCCAACAGTTTTTTTGTCACAGCACACCAATCATGGTCCATAGAGAAGCCAACAAGCGATGTATACCGATTAAAATGAAAGCGGTCTTGAACAGGTGCCATTGGCCCTAGCCTAAATTTTACACGAATTCTATGAAGGAGCCAACCCATTTCTTGGACGAAATACATTGCTCGAGTCTTTTCTTCCATTAATTTGGTTTTGATCTGGATGTCATCAGCAGTCTCGGCTGCCTCAATGACAGTCTCTAGCGTACATATCTCTGAACAAATTTCTTCCTCTGCAACTATGAATGGAAAGGAACAGCTGTCGAGACCGTTATCTTCAACCTGAGTAAAGATTAGCAAATCAGAGACATAGATATAGCTTCAAAAGAGAAAAAAATTGAGAAAGAAAAACACAAATGTGAAAACATTTTTATCGGATTCTACCACCTGGCAATTCCCTGCTTCACTTGTAGAAATGATCTATTCCATATGCATTGTAGATATATAAGCCATTTCATAAACATTTTCTAAAAGATTTGAAAATTTAAAGTTTGGTGTCTATCATGACATATGAACAAAGCATCTCTTTCAAAGAATTAGTTTCACCTAAGAAAAAGCCGCATGATTATAGGTAACTCAAGATTTCAAGAGCAAGAAGGGCAATACCAGACTCAACACTCTCCATTAAAGATTGGTTTTAAATCGATTGTATGAAAAAAACTAGAACTATACAAAATCATTAATGCAACCTGAATCCAACACATGAAATTAAATAACAATCACATAATAATGGAAGGAATATATGTATAGTATTTCTGAAATGAAATTATAGTAGAAGGGAAATTCTATTGCCACAAAGCCAGGCATAACTGATTAAAGATATAGCAACCAAAGTGCAAGATACTCTCATCACAAACAAACAAATCAAGTAATTTTCTTGACTTCGAGAGTGTTCTTTCTCGTTTTTCTTCCAATTTCATCTTCAAGAAATTCAAAATGCGCAAGCTGAATCATGTATTTAGTTCAAACCCACCAATTTTGAAAATTTGGACATTCAATTTAGAGTATGAATTTCATCTCATCTTTGGCGTGGTTGGTAAATATCATTTCATATTAATGGACACAGTTTACTAGTGCTATTAGGTGCTATTCATTTATCCAAATTGGATACCCACTAAACTATATCACTTCAATAAACTTCAACTCAAATAAATATTAGTATTCGAAGGTGAACATTGATGATTTGAAACTCATCCAAGTCGGTCTCACTTCAACCGACGTCGATGGCAACCTTCCTTATTTAAGAAGGTATGGCTTTGTTTAAAGTGAGACCAACTTGAATGAGTTTCAAAATGATAACATTCGCCTTCAAATACTGGTCAAAAAATTGCGGTGGTGATACAATGATGTTCACCATGAATAAGTGAATAACTCCGTGAAACTCTAATCATTGAGATGAAATGATATTTACCGACCACTCCACCGATTATATGAAATTCATACTCTATATTGTATGCTCAAATTTTCCTGATCAAAATCAGTGGATTTGAACTAGGTATATGATTTAGCTTGCACATTTTCAATTTCTAGAAAAAAAACAAGAAAGATAGAAAACAAACATCATTAGAAAACAAACATCATTGAAGTCGAGAAGTACTTGATTTGTTTGTGATGTGAAGTGATGACTCTCCAGTTCTTTACAAGCTTCATCGAAATTAAAGAAGTTCACAATGAAGAAAATGAAAAACACTTGATTAAATTTAGAGCCCATTTGTCACAGTTTTTTAGGAAACAATCACTTTAGGAGTTTTCATCCATTTGTAATAAATTAAAAACAAAATGAGAATCTGAAGAAAAAAAATCTAAAAACTGCTTGGAACGAGAAAGATGACTTTTTTTAAAAAAAAAAAACTGATTTTGATTATGGTAAACAAACAAAAAATAGCTTATGTTTTTCTTAAAAATCTCTGAATAATTGAATACCAAAATCACTTTTTTTATAAACTATATCAAACAGATCCTTAAGCATATTTCATTTGGCTGAAAGAATGCCAATGAAAAAGAAATATGTATAGGAAAATAAATAATATAAGAAACAACCTCAATAAACCCTCTTCCAGTCATATTCGGTATATGACAAGAGAAGCTGAGTTGCTGAAGCTCATGATGTCCAATGGCTGCATCACCACCATCAATCAAATCGTAACACCTATCCTGTAGCAGATACTTCCCTTCAAGTGCGCAGAGCAACCTGAAACCAAGAGGAAGGGATTAACCAATTCGCATTAAATGTAGAGCATGAATCTTCCTCTATTCCCAATTCATAAATGAAACTATACCATGGAGGTAATATTTCCTAGTTTCTCTTGCTCTTATTCATTTTCAAAACTATTGCGGTGCCTATAAAAATATTGCATACTATATATTATAGTCATATGAAATTTTATTTTCTTTCAAAATACTACACAATCATTGCTGAAGTAGAAGGGGGATATATCTCAAACAAGCAACAAAAATTTGTCACTCATTTCTTAAATAAAGTTTTATTACATGATTAGCTCTTGCATTGTTTCCTTAATTTGCAGAATTATATTTCCATATTTTCAGTTGATAGGCCAGACTTTGTTTCCTACAATGCAAGGCTCTACCAATGACAGCATTTATGTGCATTAAATAATGTTATTAAGGTAGTATTATCAATTTGTTAGTCAACAATATTCAGATTATTATTTCCCTCATCTCTTTCAAGTAATAGTATATCCAGCAGCATGATAACTGAAATAAGTATTGTTCAAAATATGCCTTGATGGCTCTGCCGATGCTCTTTTCAACACAAATAGGGTGTGTGGAAATTACCTTGCACTAGACAGGAAAAGGTTGAACCCTTTCACAATAAATTTTACATTTGCACTTGCAGAAACAGCAAGTGGTTTCACGCACAATATCTGACAATTTTGCGGGCTTCCAAGATGCAACGGAACATCTAAGACCACTTGACCTGCAGGAGATACACAAGTAATAAAAAAAAATATGTATTAGCAATAGATTGTCGAAAATTATCTATACTAAGATTTGGTGTAGCTATTTTCTTCTAATTTTATCGTTCATTTAAACTGTTTCATTTACAAATTTATCCTTCTTTATTCAATCAAATAAAGAAATTATTTTAAACAACAACATAAAACTTTATAACTTATATTGCTTTTGTCGAGTAAAGCAGACAGAAGGGCAGGTTAGTGCATGTCTGCATGCTAGAGCCCTTCTGCACTCTGCATGCTAGTAATGATAACTGAAATACAATCATGTGAGAAGAAAGGATGCAACACAAACAGGAAGAAGAACGAACCATTATACAGAATAGCTACAGAGTGCCGCACTCTTGTATATATCCATCCTGTACTCCAAAGAGAATCATTTGATGAAGCAAGTAGCTTTCTCAAGCTGGATCCAAGATTATAGCATAGCTGCATTATGAAATAGTAATAAGCACATTCAGATTTATTGATTTAGTTGTTCTAGTAGGCCATCTACATAGGGTATTATATCAAAATTATACCTCATCCCATGCAGAATTTTCTAGGCGGAGACATATAGTTAAAATAATACAGCCAGGCCTTATATAGCTCTCTATCTCTGTGGGACTGTGGGATAACCAGTTAAGGATCTGGTGTTCATGAAAACCATAAATCAAAAACCATATAGAGAAATATTTCAGTGAAATTGTTGTTTATCCCAATTTCAACATAGGAAAAAAAATACCTGTGATCGAAGAACAACAGGAAAATCATTAGGATCCTTGCCAAAGAGTTTGAAAACAATTCGATCTGTTCGACTCTGTAAACATAAAAAAAAATAAAAAAATAAAAAATAAAAAAAATAAAAATAAAAAAAGCTTAAATAAATAATGTGTTAATAAATGAAATCTTCTGGTAGCCACCAACTTTTATGATATTAAAGGTAATAGGAACATTATCAAATTATAAAATAACAATGAAACAAATTCAAATTGCTAAAGTAATTAACCTGGCCTTCACCGCTAGAACTAGACGGTGACTGAGTAGAGGTTGAATCCGAGTTTCTACTTGTCTGTGGTGGACTTGACTTGAGAGAGTCGCATTGTACCGACGAAGGATGATACGGTTGATGAGGAGAATTTCCGAGGTTCACCATAGAATCCTGCACGTCATCGTATACATTATTCAGGTCGATATTAGTTAATCTGTTTCTTCCAGCTGTAGTCTCTGCGGAAACTGGTCGGGGTGGAAGGCCGCCCCTTGTAGAAAGTACGTTTGAGGATTGTGGTATCAAACGAGAATTTGAACATCCTACTCCGACACATCCCGAAGGTATAAATTTTTGCGCTGTTTGATTGGTAGGAACTGTCTCACACGGTGACCTAGACTCTGGAGGGTCTTGACGGATTAGACCGTTTCTGTTTTCGATCGAAGAATCAAAAGGTCTGGATGGTTCAGGACCATTTGAATTTGTGTTTGGAACATTCTGTGCTGCTCCAGATGATCCAGCTTTTACTAAATCTTGATGTACCTCCAATAGGGATGCAGTATTTCTTCCATTTATCATACCAGCTACATTTCCTCCGTTTATCGTACCAGCAACACTTGCCAGGTTCCCAATCAGACGAGATAGAACATCGATGTTTCTCGTATGATCTGGGCCGTTTGCTGCAATTCAGAGAAGGTAGATATGTGGAGTCAAACTAAACATATCAATGATGAAATTCACAATAACTGTAGATAGTCATAACCAATGTTTCAAAAACCAAACCGGACGGTTGAACCGTGAACCAGCATGATCTACTGCTAAGTTATTTGATATTCAACCACGGTTTTGACCCGGGTCGAGCGGTTTAAAGAATTTGAATCATGTCCTAGAGGTCTTGCCGATTCAATCTCTAGTTCAGTTTTTAAAACTTTGGAAATGAGAGTTCCAAAAACAGATAATGTGAATTTGAATAAGCTCAAAAGGAAACTTGGAAACATTCAACTTTTCAAGAATTGGTTTTGAAGAACACAATCACTATAGAAGGACAAACCTTACACCTTTTTAGTTGTCCTGTATTGATGTGTCGAAAAGTTAGAAGGCATATGGATACAAAATCAAATGATAACAAATGCAACACACAAACTCACAATGCATATTGGAGAGTAGCCTTAGTAGACTCATCAAAAGATAGCTACTTCCCCTTTCTTCATTCGGAGAGTCTCCATTAACTACAGCAGCATCAGGATGTGTCTTCCTCCTCCTCTTATTGTGACCTGCAAGACGCCTACGACAACTTCTCTTTCCTTCATCGAACTCTTGAAGAACATGAAACCTGTCATAGATTTAAGAAGTTGCACCAACTAAGGTGCTAAAGTAAGTGTTCTGAAAAGTAAAAAATGCATGTAAACCCGGTTTTAAAAACCAACTACAAGAAACAGGGAGGGCTAAGTGTGTTAAAAACATTACACAACACAAACCCCTAGATTCTTCATCTTTCTTTTTACAACATATTCCAAAAAATGAATGTAATGTATCACCGACACCTCAAATTGAAGGTGTGTCTAGTGTACAACACCGACACGGGTGGTTACATTCAACTTCTTCTATTTTTTTAAAATTATTATCATTGTCCACATGTCAGTGCCACTATTTGGTGTCCTTGTCTTTGTATGAGCTTCATAGAACAATAATGAAGCTATCATAAATCTGAACTGTGCTCCTTAAGAAACTATCATTTTATAACCTAACTGACCTGCTACACTGTTGACAGAATCGCTGCATAACATTTCCCACCAGCGCCTTGCTAGCTTTAGAATGCACATCACAAACTTTGTGGCGACGATGATAATCCTTCGCATTACTAAGATCCGCCCTACAATCCTCCACCTGACAAACAGCACGACTCATCGAAGTAGTCACAGACGTAATCTTTGTCTTCTTTCCACTTTTTTCATCCCCTTCCATGATAGGGTAAACTTGACCCCCAAGATTCAAATGAAGGGAACCAATTTCATTATCCATCTCCAACCCTTCATCAACAACAACACCCCTCCTCCTCTTCTCCAATTCTCTACTTCCTTCACCACAAGTCAAATTGTTAGAACCATCAACAATATTTGTAGGTATTTCGGGCTCAACCGGGAATAATTGACGATTTCTACAATCTGTTGGCACTGAAGTCAGTTGCTTAGCAGTAAAAAGATCACCATCCCATCTCCAATCATTCAAATTCCAATCCAAACTCACCTTACCAACACCCTTCATCTCAGGCACTACTGGTTCATATAAATACTGATTTTTCCCCTCAAATCTAGAATCCATATTCATAACTCAAAACCCCTACCCTAACAAAACTATAATTAAATACCCAGATTCCAAATCCACTAGAATTAAATATCCAATTGAAGGAATTATACAATTAAAAACCCAATTAAATACCCAATTGAAGCAATTACATAAAAATCCTAACTTTAATTATAAAACTTTCATCAGATAGAAAAAGCAACAAACCCCTCAAGCTGCTTCATCTATACATCATCATCTACAGAAGAAGCATAGACATGGATCCAATTCCAAACAAAAGTTGCTAACCCAAACCAAGAAAACACGCTAGAAATTACCCTGAAATCATAGAAAAAAGACCCAGAATTGAAAAAATCACAGGTTGCAGCATGAATTCACAAGTGAGGAAGTTGTTGAAGGAAGAGAAGAAATTGAAGAGAAGAGAAAGGAAGATGACAGAATAATGGTATAGGAAGTGGCCACAGAAAGCATGCGTATAACAAAGGGAAAATTAGGAAAAGGTTAGGAAAGAATTTGTGGGAAAATGCTGTTTATGTGCTGAGACAGTACTTGCCTCAACCTCTCTTTCTCTCTCCCCATTTCAATGTGACTTTGTTTTTTAGTGTCAAATTAATTTCATGACTAGACTCACACATCATTTTTAGTATAAATATGTGCAAAATCTTAAATTCAAATTTTAACTTTAATATATCAATTTTTTTTTCTGTTATGAATTTAGTTGTATTTACGATAGTATAGTTCTTGTATGCATATATTATTGTGACTTAATTTAATAATTATAATGATCAGATTATTAAAGATTTTTTATTTTTACTATAATTATATTTACCATCGTATTTGTAAATTGTTGTGATATATTAAATAATAATTAAATCTGTATTATTGTTATGAATTTATAAATGATAAAGGAAATTTAGAGGCTATATAAACTCTCTCTCTTTGTTAAAACTATAATAATCTTTTCAAAGATTGGATTTGGATTCCATATACTATTTGTAATGCATATTGATGTTTAGATCATTTAAATTTTGTAATGATTTAGCAAATAATGAATATGATTCATGTTTAATGATATGTTTTTTTAAATGTAATGAATCTGGTATAAATGCATAAAAGTACAAGAGTTTGATCTTTAGAGTCTTTTATTTTATGATCTCTTAATCTCATATTAAATGTTATATTTAAAATATTTATTTATTTTATATTATTTATCAATTTAATATATGAATAAAATATTTTTTTTATAGATACTCTAATTTATTATATTTTAATTTATCTAATTATTTTATTAATAAATATATTTCATTAATATATCACACTTATTCATGATAAGAGTTTAAAATTGATTATAATTAAAATTAAATATTTTTAACGTTCTATGGAAAAAATAAAAATTACACTTGTTTTGAATGTGAATTAAATCATTTACTCAATGAACCTTTCATTTATCATAGAAACTAACATACTTAATGATATCCTTAAGAAATGTAAATGTAACCTTAACACAAACACTTAAATATGAAATGAAGGGAATAGTTGGTTCGACCTTAATGTTCCATATTGACTTGGAGAGTCAGGCCCCTAGAGTCTAAGAGTGTTCGTTTTGACTTTTGAGTGAAGTTAGTAAAGGCTATGAGGGTAGGGGAGAGAGAGAAGGAATTTTTTTTTTTTTGTTACAACTTACAAAAGAGGGAGAAGAAATCTCTTACTTGGTAGGAAGTAATTGTGATGAAGAGTACGATTAAAAAAGTGTGGAGTCTCAAAAATTTTCTCTCTCTCCATGAATAAGAAGATATATTTATGAAAACATAAAATCTTTAAAATAAAATATAAACAAAATTAGTTCGTGTTTTTAGAATGAAATATCATTAATAAATTATCTTTCATTTAGTATATTTTTTATTTTATTTTCAATGATCCAATTATTAATCATTAAATAAATTAAATATAATCAATGATATTTTTAATACACGTAATCAAATTTATTTTTATTTATAATTCATTTTAAAGAAAATAAGCATTAGGTTATTGTTGAATTTATTTAAACTTATTTAATAATAATATTAAGATTATATTGAATATGTATATATATTTATACAAAAAAAATTGATGAAGATTTAAATTATGTTATTTTTGTAAATTATTTTAATTTTATCTATTTTAATTGATTCTCATCTTTATCAAAAAATAAATGTACGGATTAATACCTAATTAGTTTTTTTTTTTT
>JBBPBR010000001.1:18078851-18105150 GCA_037974775.1 Cicer pinnatifidum | reverse complement strand
TTAATTTTTTTTTTACAATAGTTTTCTAAATCAAATTTGTAAAACTATTTTTAAAAACTAAAATACAAAAATGTTTCAATCCCTACTAAGTTTTAGTTTTAGTGATGGAATCTTTGAGTCCATAGAATAGTAAATTTTGTTATCCGTGTGTTTTAGTTTTGATTTTTTTAATTAACCAACACTTCATTTTTATTTTGTTATAGGTTCATTATTGTTTATTAGTTTAGATGGAAAAGTAATCTATTTGAGATTTGGAGTGTGGTTGTTTTTATAAATAACAGTAGCATACTTTTATTTTCTATCCCTATTATTTCTTATTTTTCTTTACAATTCTTCTTTCCTCATTTCACTAGCTTGAGTATGATTCTTAATTTTTTGCTTTCTTAATTGTTACATGTACTTATTTAATATTTCCAATAACAAGGTTAACTAGAATAAAACAAGGTATAACTTTTTTCAATGATTGTTAAATGCACAATTGTTGACCATAAGAAAATGACAGAAAGTTGAGACCAAATTTTTAACTTTGAAATTGATTGTTTCACTCTCTTGGGGTCTTTGGAAGGAAAAGAATGTGATGTATTTTTTGTTTTAGATGTTGGAGTTTGATTTCATGGATTTTTTAATATTTATTTTGTTTTGGTACTTAGTTGTGGTTTGCATTTAATCACTCGTGTAGGAGGCTTACACCAAACTGTGTAGGTAGCAGAGAAATGCTAGAGCTTGACAATAGCAAGGGATTCCCACTCTTCCATATTCCCCACAAAAGCATTACAAAAGAATGACATTGTTCCAATGTTGAATTTTTTTTTCTACATTCTATCTTTTAGGTATCCAAAAATAGCCCTTTTTTTATGACTCACAATGCAGGGTAGACCAAGGTATCTACCATGAAAGGAGAGTAGTCATAATCATACTCATATGATTAGATGTGTTCTTGCTAAAAGAGAGAGCAAATTTTTAGTAGTTGATTGATTGGCCACTAGCCTCTTCATACACATCAAGAATGTTCTTCAATTCAATGAATTCATGCTATATTTCATTAAAGAATATGAAGCTATCATCTACTAAATAGATGTTAGATAGAGAGACTACCACGACAAGTTAGAGCTCTATTTACATTACCCTTAGCCTTTGATTTTTGGATGAAAGTTAAGAAACCTTCAAAGAAAAGAATGTAAAGATTTAAAGGGATATAAAGGATCTCATTGTCTTAATCTGCGTACTTGAGCGATATGGCTCACCCTATCTAGGTTCACCACCACATGATATCTAACAAAGAAAACACACTAAATAATTTCGAATATCCATGAAGGAGTTTTATCCCTTGGCTATTGGTTCCTTAACTCCAAAGAGTGTTAAGTACGAAAGAGTTTTTTGTGAACTTCAAAATCAATGAAAACACAAGTAAAATTGCAAAACATAAAGTTAAATGATAAATTATGTGAAAATTGATATGTTGGATTCATTGTGTGTTATAAAATGGAAATAAAATGAGTATATATAGGCAAAGTTAATCCTATTGGCATATTGATATACAAAATCTAGTCATGACATGTCTAATTCGGATGATCTTGCAAATAGTGTGTTTCTTCTCGTTATTGAGTGTATGTTGCATTCCACGTTTGACTTTGGTTTCCTTCCATTTTGTGGCGTGACAATTTCCATTATCCACACATGTATTCCCACTCACGTTCAACATTCATGAAATTAACCATTGCATTTAATCGGAGCTAAAAATATGGAACATGAGTCTTTTAGCTTAATTGTCAAGTTCCACGTACTTTTCACTAATTCAAAATTTCAACGATCCTCTAGATGTTTCTTGGACTTGAGAAAGATTCATCTAAATCATATTTGACTACTCTTACTTCGTCTAACCTTTACTCGACAACTTGGGCATCAACTAAATTCAATTCGACTGTAGGATGTTCTCGGCAACGTCTCAAATAATTTCCTGACATATTATGTTTTAGGCAAAGATGGCTCGTAAGTTATCGATGAATTAGGTAGAATCTTTGGCTACTATTACCCGAAAATAGAAGGGTGAGTGAACTCTGTGACACTCTTCACCCCAAAAGCATACATTTTGAGTAACAAAGTGAAAATACAATAAAATTTTATTCCAAATAAAAATAAAACTTATAATAAAGAAGTCACATTTCAAAACAAAAAATAACAAATCATATGAAAATGGATCTAAACCCCAAATGTCACGTAGTATCAAGTCAATTCTAAAATAATATCAAGTTATCCTATGGATTTACACAATCCTATGGGAAAAACGCATATACAAGGTAAGACTATGGATGATGCCACTAATGCAAATGTCTTTTGATAGTCACCCTTCGCTACAACGCACGACTTGTGGCAAATTCAACACAATTTGGATTTTACTCTTACTTGTCTCATATCTTGATTAGTTTGATAGATTATCAAAGGTGGTAATCAAGCTTTGATATATTCAATGTCAAATAGATAATATAATGTTTTTTCAAGTAGTCATCTTCAAGGAAGAAGCCTATTCTTATTATTTACGTAGATGATATTGTTATAATATGAGATCATGATGAATAATTTTAGAGATTAAAACTCTCCTACCCAAATTTTTTGAGATCAAAGACATGGAAATCTCAAATATTTCCTTGGGATAAAGTTAGCTCAGTCCACGAGAGTTATTTTGGTCTCCCAACAAAAATATGTCCTAGATATTCTAAAGGAGACAAAAATGCTTGGATCTGACCTATCTAAGACCCCTATGGATGCAATTGAGAAGCTTGGAACTCTACAATGATACACCTGTTAATAAAGGAAGATATTAAAGGCTGAATGGAAGGTTGATATATTTGTCTCATGTTAGATAATTCATCAATTTGGCAAGGAGTATAGTGAACCAATTCTTGAATTGTGCCACAAAAGAACATATGGAAGCAATATACAAAAGTGATACGTGACAATCAGTCTTCAATCAACATTGCTAAGAATTCAACTCATCATGATAGGACAAAACATGTTGAGATTAATTGTCATTATATGAAAGAAAATATTGAAATAAGACTATATCACTTCAGTATAATCCTAAAAGCTAATAGACAACAGATATTATCACCAAAATAGTGCCATGGAAAACGTTTGAAAATCTTATATTGAAGCTAATATAGCTAAATATCTACAACCTAGCTTGAGGGGAGTGTGAAAATATGGAGCATTACTATATATACACGATGTAGCATAACCAAATTAATGCTAAAGGTTTTTTTTTTTTTTTTTTTTTTTTTTTTTTACAAATATCAATTGAGTTAGTCATATTATGATTATACGTTTGTGCGCGATATATATTTCTAAGAGTGTGTCCTCCCAATTCCAAATTAACCCTAAAATTTTCGACTGATTTAGATGTTATACCAAAATTCATATATACTAGTATATGCCTTACATTTTGATACTCGATTGAGTCTAAAACTTGGTTTTTGAATGCTGTTCTATTTGTTTTGATTGAAATCCATTTTTCTATTTTAATGTGATTTTTTAACTTATCTTTTAGTTCTACCGTTTTTCTTATTTTTTTTATTGATTTTGAAATTTATTCAATTTTTGAGTGAAGAAAATCAAACTTCCCCTCTATTTTCAATTCAATTGTCAGGTTCAAATTTTCACAATAAAGACATGTACTAAATGAAAATTACTATCCAAAAGTAAATATGGAGAACAAGGACCCATGTCTCCACCCACCAAAAAGCCCAAGCAAGCAAGCCTAGCATTGCAAAAGAGGTTTGTGTATAGAAACAAAATATATCAAACTAGACAAGCCAAATACTAGGAATTCAAATAAAATATTATGTGTATATATAGTAGTACTAGTATGTGGTCCCTAAAACCAAACGGTTGGCAACTCATGTAAGTGGCATGGACGACATTGCTTCTTTCCTATAATGTGGACCTAATATTGGCCATACAATTTCCTTCTTCTCTTTTCTCTCCCTTTTGATCCTAAACAAAACATCAAGAGTAAAAACTACAAGGCGAACTTGTCTACTATGTTACACTTTTGGCGTACAATCAAACTATGCTAGATCAACAAGATTTGTCCAATGTGCAAGCCATGTACATATTTTTCAAGGCCTTAGACAAACATAATCTTCAATGTGCATTCTAATTCTATGAGTACCTCAACCTATAAGGAAAGCAACAAATATTTTAGTTTCGAACATTTTAATAATGTGATTAATATTCCCTTTTAAGTACTAGAGTAAGAAAGTCAATAGTATAATTTTGAACCATTCTAAACCATTACAAATATTATCCAATTTAATACAAGATTTAAGATGAAGGCCTTACTTGCTATACGTATTACACGTCTTGATATAAATGACATTTTTCTATAACCTCGAGTTCTTTTGTTGTTTTTATATTTATTTTTTCAACAAGTTTTCTATTTCATCATACACAATGGGAATAGTAAAATCTTACTAGCATCATCATAAAAATAAAAGATTGCTAGTAATTAATGATATATTCATATACACAAACAAATCATCACGGATATAGTTGGATAATAAACTAGTTCTATGATACGACCACACCCACAACAGGCCCAACAAATGCTAACAATATGGGCCACTTCTTGTCTAGAGAGAAGATTGAGCCTAATCCAACATAATAATATACTTGGGATCATCAACTACTAGGATATTTGCGGTGTGATTTGTATTGATTTTAAGAGAAAAAAAAGATAAAATCACATGCGGTTTGATTTAGATGATAAATTTTTTTTAAAATTCAATCCGGTCCAATTAGAAATGGTTTAATTTAAATCGATTTATTGATATCTAAATTACAAATATAACAAATATTTTAATATTATATAATATTATAAAAATACAGTAAAATAGTAGGTTTGAAGTAAAATAAAATATATAATATATTTAAATTTAACACAATAGAATAACAAAAATCAGTTGTATTTGAAATAACAACAAAATAGATTAAATTAAACTAGGAAGTATTATTAGGAAGAAGATTAAAAACCAACAAATAGTATAATAATACAATAAATTATACTAATAAAAAATAACAAGTATTAAAATTCATGTATTCGATTTGATTATGAAAAATGAATTCGAAATCTAATTTGATTTGTGAAATTTTCAACAATAACAAAAAAATATCTAATAATATTCAAGTTCATAGAATGTTTGATTTTTTAGATTAATTTACGATTTTATGTTGGATTAGTTTGAATATCAACACCCCTACCCAAGCTAGTCCCCATACCTCCACATTTCATCTAAATTCCCCTTTTCCCCCTACATTTATAAAAATGTATGTTGAATTTTTTAGAAACCGAAAAGTTGGTTTTTTTTTTTTTAATTGAAATTAAATAAATGATTTTAACTTTTAAAACTTAGAAATAATTAGGGCATCTCTAATGGTAATTCAATATGGGTTTATTACTTTTAAAAATCATATTAAATCTCAACTTTAATTTATACATAAATATTTTATTTATTTTTAATTTTATTATAACTTAAAATACTAATTTAAATATTTTAATTAATATTGTTATACATTATTTTAATTTTAATTTAAAATAAAGTTAAACTTCAATTTTTAGAACAATAATAAAAATTAAATGTTAAATACATACATAAATAATTAAAAATGATAAAAATAAATAAAAAATTTAAATTTCGTTATTCTAAGTTAACACCATAAATTAATAAAAAATGATAAATTTATTATTATTAATAAATTAATAAAAAAACTAATGGTTGAAAAAGACTAAATTTTAAGGACGAACTTATTTAGCTACCGTTAGATATGTTCTTAGCCAACGACTAAATATTTTTTATCCGTGACTGAACCTTTTTATTCTTTTAATATTATTTTATTTTAAAATTCAGATTTTTCAATTCTTAAAAATTCAAAAGTTTATATATATTTTTAATTATTAAAACATAACCTCGGTTGAGTAGATTCTTCCTAGAATGGATGAAGGACTAATTCAAAAGAATAGGCTGAGTCGTTTGAGTCACAAATTGGATATGCTTTTTTTGTGTTATGCAGTTAATGCACATTAATGAGGGACATATACAGGGAAACATAACCATTAAACAAATAGCATAATTATAAAATAGACAAAGGGAAAATAATCTTTTAGATTAACAAATTAATGGCGATTGATTTTAGTATGAAAGTCTCTAATAAGTTATGAGCAAGAGGTTTGTGCAGCAGGTCCACTGAGGATGAAACCTCTCTCAGGTTTGCTTTATTTCATTTTCAAACTTTTTATTTATAAGTGAATGACATTAAGGGGAGTACGATAAATACCCTAACCCAATATAAAAAGTTTTAATTAACCACTTTACAAACACCTAAAAGGGTTATTATACCAATTTGAAAAGTAGAGTGATAGAACACTGCAAATTAAGAGGAATGAGGGCCTAAAGAGTGGGCTACACTCATCCAAGTCACACACCTCACACACATTCAGTTTCTAGAATGATGGATGGAGTGAATAAAAGTTAGTTAATAATATCTCTTATTCAACTGATATTCCATTAAAGGAATGAGGGAAGGAGAAGTGGGAAAAACATTTAGTTTCAAAAAAGATGAATGAAAGGAATAAAAGCTAGTTAATAATGTCACTTAGTTTATGTTATAAGAATATGAGAATAGGAATACGGAAAGGTATTCAGAAATATTCTAAGAAATAATTAGGGAAATTCTTTCTCTGGTTAGGAGCAATTTTGCTCTGGTTTAGGAGTTCTTAGAACTCTAGTTTAGTTTTTTCTTTCTGCATGCTTTCTTGATCTCGTCATTGTAAGAGATACTACTCTGAATTTTAAGAAATAAGATATCTTTTTCTTCAATTAAAATTTTGAGCTCTATCATTGGTTCGACCTATCGAATAAAGATAGAAGCTATCGAAAATGTCTAACAAAGTTAAGGCTTTGGAGATAAAAATGGATGTGATGGAAGGTTTAGTGTGTCAAACCTTAGATGAATTTCGTCTTGCTTGCTATTTTGATAAAGTTTGTAAAATTGTTGAATGGACCTACACATGGAGTGTCGTAGACAATTGAGGATCCAATTACATAATACAAGATGGCGGTAAAGATGGTGGAGCTGTTGTCATTTGATGGTGACGATCCAATGGGGTGGACCACACGAACAGAGACATATTTTGAGGTACAGGGAATATATGAAGAAGTGAAGGTTCGTTTGGAAAAATTAGCATGGAGGGAGCAATCATTCATTGGTTTAATCTTCTATATGAAACGAAGGATGACCTCACATGGTTAAAGTTGAAGGAATCGCTGATTGAAGGATATGGAGGGAGAAAGAGCGATAATACATTTGAAGAATTGAAAGATCTTCAACAAACTAGAGATGTGGAAGTGTACATTTCAAATTTTGAATATTTCTCTTCCCAAGTTATATGTCTCCCCGAAGAACAATACCTATGGTATTTTTTGGCTGGCCTTCAACCAGAGGTACATTTGTGAGTAAGGACCTTCATTCCTAAGACACATGTGGAGGCGATGAAATTGGCACGTGATGTTGGAACAAAGTTGTGGGACGTGTTGAATTACAGAGGAAGCGGACGTGGAGGTCGTTAGCAAAACTAGAAAGGGGAAATAGAATGAAATAATGGGCTTACTAATAGAAACGGGTTCAGACTGGGTTTTTTTCCAGGCCTAAACAAGAGAAATGTGAGTTCTTGGCCAAGTGGGGGAACCCAATCTAGAAATACTCTAACTGGGTCAAATCGTAACCCATAATTGAGCATGCAAGGAACCAACCTTAATCAGAACCAAACACAAATAAATGGTGATCAAGAGGGATGAGGAAGCCACAAAAATCACAATCGGGGAACCAAACATCTTCTATATTCTGAATTAATGGATCGTAAGGCGCGAGGCCTCTATTTTCTATGTGGGGAAAAGTTCCATCCTCTTCATTAGTGTGCTGAAAAACAGTTGAGTTTGGTGGTTCTAGGAGATGATGAATTGACAGACGACGTCAGTGATTAACTACCGAATTGTAGGAATGGGAAAAAAGATGATGTAGTAAGATGCAACTCCACGATGCTGTTCAGAATAGTAGAGGAAGGCAGAGCTCGAAATTCATTCCCTTTTCCCTTATGTTTGGAAGGTACCATGAAGGGCATACCGGTCACAATGATGGTGTACATTGGTGCTACTCACAATTTTGTGACTCCACAAATGGTTGCAGTTTTGTAGCTTCCAGTAGAACAGATCCCGGTTACGAACACGAAATTTGGAAACGGTTCCCATGTGGCCATAATAGAGAAGTGTGGGAAGTTTGACATTCAAATTGGAAAGTTCTAGACCACTACTAAAGCTTACATAGTGGAATTACAAGGTGAGCACATGATTTTGGGAGTGTCTTGGTTGTATAAGCTAGGAAATGTGGTATTTGATTGGGAAGAGATGGAAATTTGCTTGGACTGGAAAGGGAAAGCTATGAAGCTGCAATGTAAAAATCCATAGAATTGGAGAATCAAGTAGGAAAAGGAACTTAATGTTGTTACCACAAATATGCTATGGCCAAGAAAAATCATAACATGGGAATGGAATAAAGAAACCATCAGCTGGGAACCTGGAAGTCTGCTACATAATCAATGTATTAATGTTAGCCTTGAGGACAAGACTCATTTTGAAGCGGGTGGCAATGATAGAACACTGCAAATTAAGAGGAATGATGGCCTAAAGAGTGGGCCCCACTCACCCAAGTCACACACCTCACACACATTTAGTTTCTAGAATGATGGATGGAGGGAATAAAAGCTAGTTAACAATGTCTTGTATTCTATTGATATTCCATGAAAGGATCGAGGGAAGGGGAAGTGGGAAAGACATTCAGTTTCAAGAAGGATGAATGAAATGAATAAAAGCTAGTTAATAATGTCACTTATTTTATGTTATAAGAATGAACAAATAGGAAGAGGGAAAGGTATTCAAAAAATATTCTAAGAAATAATTAGGGTAATTCTTTATGTGGTTAGGAACATTTTTGCTCTGGTTTAGGAGTTCTTAAAACTCTGGTTTAGTTTTTTCTTTCTGCATCCTTTTCTGATCTCATCATTGTAAGAGATACTACTATAAATTTTAAGAAATAATATATATTTGTCTTCCATTAAAATTCAAAGTTATATCATAACGCAAAAATTTCTACAATATTTATTAATGAACTAGATCCATGAATAAGTTTGATGTTATGGCATGAATCCAAATCTGGAGCACTTTTTTTAAGAGAATTTGATGAAATTCATCAAATTCCAAACAATCCAAATGGTGGCAATCCATATCAGACTCCCTCTTCTTTCCAGAAATTTTTGGTGAATGCTCTGACACTTAATACTTCTCCTTAGTAGCAATTATATTTTATTTCTATTATTGCATGTTTATCCTTTATTTTTCCTATTTTATGAAATGCATGCTTCTAGAAGCAGTGTTGTCAAAAGTTTGACATAACAACTGTTAATTTATCTCAAAAGATTCCCTAGTACAAGGAATGATTATAACCACGTTGCTTTAATGAAAAGCATCGTCAGTATTCAAAATATACCCTTATCCTCTTTTACTCTAACTCCTAAAATGATTCTTATTCAATCCATTAATACTCTTGTGGTGAAACCGGATTATTTAGGTCTCCCTAGTAATCCAAAGTTGTCTCAATTGGTCTCTTAAAGCACCAATCCTAATGGTAATGCGAATGCAAACATCCATCACTGAACTTGAGAAAAAAATTAAGGATTGTCACAGTGAGCTTAGTGCTCGTTGGACATCATGTGTAGTAAATCAGAGAATAGAAATGTTATATTCTCATATATTAAAAAATAAGGTTACATGGAAGGAATATATAGATGAGGCAGACACTCAGCCATCTTCACCAGAAAAGAAATACAATTAAGACAATAACTCCTCAATAATTAGAATAAACAGAAAAAGAAATAAACTAATGAGGAGAGATGACAACATAATGACCAAATCCATCCTATTATAGAAAACAAATCATGCTTAATCAATTGTATTAAAGTGGCATATTTCCACACTCCCCCTCAAGATAGGTTATAGATGTTTAGCAATCCTAACTTGGATGTAAGATTCTTAAATGTTTTCCTTAGCACTGCCTTGGTGAGAATGTTAATAGTTTGTTGGCTTGTAGGGGTATATATTGGAGTGATATATTCCCATTTCAATATTTTCTTTGATAAAACGATGCTCAATCTCAATATGTTTTGTCTTACCATGATGAATATGATTATTAGCAATGTTGATGGTAGACTGATTATCACTCAACACCTTTATGGGAATTGAATTTAGGACTCCAATTTCATGAAGCACCCTCTTTAACCATATTCCCTCACAAATACCTTGAGATAAAGCTCTAAATTCAGCTTCTGTTGAACTACGAGACCCAACATATTGTTTTTTACTCCACCAAATAACTAAGTTTCCCCCAAACAAAGGTACAATAGCCTGATGTTGAGCGTCGCTCAGTCACATAGCCTGCCCAATCAACATCGGTGAATATTTCAATTTGTCTATTTTTTGTCTTATGGAAAAATAGTCCCTAGTCTTGTATCATTTTCAAATATATGAGAATTTTGTATGTTGATTCCATATGTTCTTATGTGGGACAGTTCATGAATTGGCCCACTGTACAATAATGTTTGGTCTAGTATGAGATAAATAAACGAGTTTTCCAATTAACCTTTGATATCTTCCTTAATCAATTTGTGCACTATTGTTTAGAGTCCCTAACTTTATAGTTGTACCATATGAGTTTCATATGGTTTACATCCAAGCATACATGTATCTTTTAGGAGATCTAGGACATATTTTCATTGGCAAACTGAAATACCTTTCTTAGATCGAGCAACCTCCATCCCAAGGAAATATTTGAGATATCCCAAGTCTTTGATCTCAAATTCTTTTGCTAGGAGACTATTTAATCTCTTAATTTCTTCCTCATAATCTCTTGGTAGAACAATATTGTCAACATATACAATAAGAATAACCTTCTTCCCTGACGGTGATTGTTTAAGAAACATTGTATGATATGTCTGACATTGAATGTATCCAAACTTCCTTAACACCTTTGTGAATCTGTCAAACCAAGCTCTGGGTGATTGTTTCAATCCATACAAAGATCAACATTTAAACTCGGGGGGAATCTCCATGTAAACTTCCTCTTCAAGATCACCATTTAGGAATTCATTTTTCACATCCATTTGATAGAGAGGCCAATCAAGATTTTAGGCAAGTGAGGGTAAATTTTGGACTTTGTTGAGTTTTGCAACAGGTGCAAATGTCTCTTGATAGTCAATCCCATATGATTACGTAAACCCTTTTGCAACCAATCGTGCCTTGAATCTATTGATATCAGCATCTGAGTTTTGTTTAATGGTGAAAATCCACTTGCATCCCATTGGACGTTTTCCTGATGGTAGATCAAATAACTCCCAAGTCCCATTCTTTTATATCAATGGTTAGAATAGCTTCATGGGCATAATTTGGAATCTGATTTTTATCAAGGTTGCTAACAAAATCCAAGTGATGAGGAGATAATTTATCATAAGAGACAAATTTTCAAATACGATGGTTAGTGCAAAATCGTTTGTCTTTTCTAAAAAGAATTGAAATTACCTTTCGTTTGTCTATCATCATATGGAATAACAATGGGAATAGGGTCACAATTGACATTACCTTTTGTGTTTTCGATCTCTAAATTCGAGTTGGATTCCTGACAGTCTTCAATTTGCTGCAAATATTTCCCTTCATGTTTGTTGTTCCTTCTAGCATAGACCCGAAACTCATTAATTTTAGTAGATTGGTTTGAATCAGAGGGTTGAACAAGAGGCTGCTCTAAAGGCTGTTTTGACACTAGCAGAATAGAGGACTGAGTTTTAGGCAGTTCAGATTGAGAATTAGGTTGGTCTGACACGGGCAGAGGCATAATAGAAGGCTAAGTATTGAGCTAGTTTAACATGGGCAAAGGGAAAGTAGTGCTAGGATCAAGGGACACATTTGGGTCAATTTGGTTTACTTGAGGTGACACATAGAAATTATCACCGTACGTCGACTCCAAGGCTACAATATCCCAAAGTTGGTGTTCTTATGTGAAACTCTCCCCCTGATATCAATTTTGGTATAAAATGGTTGATTTTTAAAAAAAATGCAACATCCATTGAGTAATACAATTTTCTAGTAGTTGTGGAACAACATTTGTATCCTTTCTGGTTAGGAGAGCACCCTTTAAATATGCACTTGAGAGAAATTGGGTTAAGTTTACTAGCTTTTCGGTGGACATACATAGAACAACCAAAAACTTTGGTTGGAAGAATAGATAGGACACGCGTGTGAGCAAAATAGTTGGAAATGATCTAGTAGGGAATTTTAAATTTTAGGACACGATAATGCATTCTATTTATTAAGTACATGGTTGTGGAGACAACTTCACATCAAAAAAAAAAAATGGAACATGTGTGGTAAACATAAGAGATCCAATAACTTTCAGGATGCGTCTATTTTTTCTTTCTGTTGAAGGGTGTCAAGACAAGAGCTTTTGATGAATGGTCCCATGGCTATCCAAATATTCTCCAAGAAATGTTTCAAATTACTCTCTTGCATTATCTGTTTTTAGAACCTGAATTTTGGTTTGAAATTGAGTTTGAACCATATTATTGAATTTTCAAGAAAAATGACCAGGTTCAATCTTTTCTTTCATAAGGAACAACCATGTTATTCTAGAATGATCATCTATAAACAACACAAATGATCTAGATCCTGTGATATTTTTTATTCTAGATGGTCCCCGCACATCGCTTTGAATCATGGAAAAAGGATGAAAAACTTTATAAGGTAACATAGAATAAGAATGACAAGCATGTTCAGAAAATTGAAAAACTTCACATTGGAAAAACTTTGGATTTTTATTTTTGCAATATGAAGGAAACTATTTTTGAAGATACATAAAAATTGGGTGACCTATATGATAGTGCCACAACATAATAGCACAATCCTTATTTTGTTGGTTGGTTGACTCAACACAAGCTGCATTGTGAGCTTGTCATATAGGAGGATGATTTGTTTGAAAAAGGTAGACTCTTGAGCAAATCTTAGCACTACCAATCGTCCTCCCTGAATTCAAAGTCTAAAATTCCCACAAATTTGATGCAAATTTAGCAACACAATTAAGATCATTAGAAAGCTTACTCACATATAATAGATTGCAATCCAAATTTGGAACATGTAGGACATAATTTAACTCTATATCTTTTGACAGAGTGACCAAACATGTACCAACTACTTTAGAGAATGAGCCATAAACAATTTTTACAAACAGTCCATCATAATATGGACTGTAATTACGAAATAGTGATTTATCCCTCGTCATGTGATTTGAAGCACCCGAATCAACTATCCATGGCTTATGATTTCCAGTTTCAACAATCCAAGTAGTTAAGAAATCACCTTCGTGAGCTAATGATGCAACTTTGGTACCATTTTGGGAGGACATATGAGATAACATCTTTTGGAGGGCTTCAATTTGCTCTTGATTAAATGGAGTGGATTGGGGAGCAGCTATGTGATTTACTTCTTCAGTTAAGACATGATTGCCTCGACTTTCCCTGTCCACAGTGGATTTTGAAGGTTTCTAATCAACAAGTTTCCCTTGTATTTTCCGACATGTGTCATTAGCGTGGCCAATTCTTTGAAATTGATCACACCAAGGCCTTTTCTTCTTATTCAACCGATATTCTCCAGATTTATTGTGGACTCCTCGGGCAATAAGTGCTGATTGATTTTCCATGGCAGCTATTGTAGAAGACTCTCCCAACATCACTTTCTTCTTGCTTTCTTCTCTTTATAATTCAGAGAAGACTTCTCTAATACTCTGCAAAGGCTTGGTTCCAAGTATCACTCCTCGTACTTCATTCAAGTTCTTGTTAAGTCCCATAAAGAACTTGAAAATTCTTTTCATCTCAACAATCTCCTTGTATTCCTTGGAATCAGCCGAGCAGGTCCAACTATGTTCTTCAAACACATCAAGTTACTGCTTGCGTGAGAGAATGATAGAACTGTGTGACTATTAGATTTCCTTGTCTCAAATCCTGCAAAATTGTCTCAATCTCAAACATAGCTTATATGTTTTCTTTGCGGGAGTAAAATTCTTTTGCGTCATTCCAAATTTCATTTTTTTTGTAGTGTACAACAAGAAATTCTCACATATTTCATTTGTCATAGAATTTATTAACCATGACATGACCAAGCTGTTCTAGATCTTCAAGTTTTTGTAGGTTGATTATTATGTTTTTGGGGCATGTTTTTCACAAATAAGATATTCATCTTTTCCTTTGCCACTGATGAACATCAAAATTGATTGCAACCATTGAAGACAGTTGTTCCCATTCAATTTGTGTCTTGTAATGAATAGATGATTGGTGGTCTCCAATGTTACCCCATGATTGGTGTTGCCTTGTGTAAGACCCATAGTTTTAAACTCTGATTTATGTTTTTAGTGTATTTTGGTATTGAACTCGGAGACTTTTTAGCCAAGTTATTGATATTTTGTGAGTTTAAAGCCCAAAAATATCTTTTGGAACTGGTTAAAATTATTTGTCGAAGAATAATTTATTTACGTTACAAAGAATTGGATACCAGAGAGTTTTGTTAAAAATATCACTTGTCGCTGAAAATTTTATCTACAATTGAGTTGCGATGAGAGTAGATATTTTTAACAAAAAGTGGTTTGAGAAGTGATGGGAGGTGATGTGGAAATTTGTGGGTGAAATGGTAATTTTGATAAATATCTAGATATTTTTAGATATTTGTTATATATATATATATATATATATATATATATATGGAAAAGAAAAGGAAAGAAAAAAGGGAGAAAAGGAAATAGAAAGGAAAGAAAATAGAAGAAAGGAAAAACAAAGGAAAAAGGAAATAGAGGAAAGAAAATGTTCCCTTCCTTGCCTCGCTTGAGAAACTCCTTCTTCCTCCTACCTTCAACTTTTTTCCTCTATTTTAAAGCTTTCTAAGTAATCCAGCAAAGTCATTTGCTCGGTAGTTTCCCCCCAGCTTCTTTCTTCTTCTCTGATTCGAAAACGAAGAAAAACGGTGTTAGGGGTTTTCAAAACCATCAAACGCAAACCTCCACCTTCTTCTAGATCTAAGCTTTGTTTCGTGAAGAGATAGAAGGGAAAGTTGCTCACCTCCACGCTACGGTGCTAGTGAACTAACTTTGGAAGCGACGTCGCGAGCGGAGATTTTATCAGAATTACTCGCAGTACCGTAATCGCTCATTAAAGCTAACGTTAAGGTAAGGGCTCCTCCCAAACTTTTAGTTTGCATTTAGGGACTTATTTGTGGTTGTGTGGAAAATAAATTTGTTGGGTTTGAAGTGTAGATTTGGGGAAAATGAATTTAATGCTTTTATGGGTGAAAGTTTGGAGTTGGTTTTTGGTGAAATTGATGAGTGTTTTCATGGAAAAGGAATTTGATTCATCTATGTGTGTTGTTGAAGAAAAGAAATTTGATGTGTTCATAAATTAAAATTATGAAATTTTGAAGAAGAAACTTATGTGAATTGGTAGAAAATGAGTTTGATTCATTTATGTGTGTTTTGAGGAAATAAAATTTGAGATGTTTGAGGTGTGGTTTGTGACACTTAATTTGGCATGATTCATGTTGAATGTAACACCCCGTTTTTAAAGCGATGGTGTATTTATTTTTTTTTTCAAAAGAAATTAAAATAAAACAGAGAAATAAATAAGGTAACACCTTTGAAAAAATAATTAAGTCATTATAATTTACAAGCAGCGGAAAAAGTTCTCAAAATATGAATTCAAAATATTTACATAACAAAAGTGGTACAGTCTTCCAGTTTAAAAATAAAAGCAACCCAAAAGAAAGACATCTATTCCCTTTGTGTCCACCTAGTCTGATCATTTTACAAAACAACTAAACACCCTGAGTGATCTCCACGCGCCTCGTGAGATCCTCCTAACGTAGTTCCAATCAAGCATTCCCATCTGTGGGGTACGAACCAGTAGGATCATCCTGGCTCTCATATGAGGGCAAAACCCAGATTTCCACAATAGTTGTAAAGGGTCACCAACCGAAATTAACAATTAACACATAACATTTAAGTTTTTAAATGCATTAAGTATCCTCTCAACTAAGCATGCACCTTAAAAGGATTTTTCATATGCGAAAAGTTCATATAATGCTTGCCAAATGTAAATGAAATCAATTAAAGTTCTCAATCTATCAAGTAATATATAACTGGCCAAAACATTGATAAATCAATTGAGCAATCAATTATCTAACTCAAAATAAGATTTTCCACTGAGCCAATCGATTGGGCAAATCGATTTCCTGAAAGTTTTTAGTGAAAATTGAACTATGAACTTACATCAATCGATTGGGGCAATCGATTTCGAGAAGGACTGAGCCCCTGTATTGGCCAATCGATTGGGCAAATCGATTTCGTGAAAGACAGAGCCCCTGTAATGAATCCAATCGATTGGGCAAATCGATTTCGTGAAAGACAGAGCCCCTGTAATGAATCCAATTGATTTACCAAATCGATTTCTTAAGTGGTTTTGAAAAACATATTACAAAATCGATTGGGTAAATCGATTTTTGGCAAGGGAATGTCCCTGTAACTCATCAAATCGATTGGGTAAATCGATTTCCCTGTATATTCTTTCAAAAATACATAAACTAACTCAATCACATTCAAACACCACTCCAAACCTTAACACTTAGCAATACCCATACAATCACCACGACATTATGAGTTTCGAAATCGTTTTACAATCTAACATACTATCACACAATTCCAAAACATAACTCTTAGTACAATCAACACAATCACAAATTTGAATCAAACACACTTACACATAATTTCAAAACATAACACTTAACAAAATCAACACAATCATAATTTGAATCAACCACGACTCGTGTGCCAAGCACCCTAATGCAATGCGTATATGCCAAAATGCATGGACTCGGAATTCCAAACCAAAACCCTCATCGAAGGGCCGTAAATCATAATTGTACCGTCTATCGCAGGCCAAAGTACCAATTACCGAGGTGCCACCTATCACGGGTCAGCACGATTTACTAAAAAACGTAAATCGTAAACGTACCACCTATTACGGGTCAGTACTGTTTACCGAGGTGCCACCTATCACGGGTCAGCACGATTTACTAAAAGAAAAAGCGTAAGTCGTAAGTGTACTGCCTATCACAGGCCAAAGTACTATTTACCGAGGTGCCACCTATCACGGGTCAGCATAATTTACCAGATGAAATGCATGAGCATACACTTACTCCATCCTCAAAAATCGTTAAGTAAATGCAGATATTAAAAGATTCCCCATTTTTAATACTCATTTAACTTAAACGATTTTCACGCCAAACATTAAGCAAACAGACATATTAAGATATTCTACATTCTTAATATTCTTTTAACTTAAACGATTTTCAAAACAACATTAAGTAACCAAGACATTAAGAGATTCCCCATTCTTAACGCCCAGTTAACTTAAACGATTTTCAAAACAAACATTAAGTAACCAAGATATTAAGAGATTCTCCATTCTTAACGCCCAGTTAACTTAAACGATTTTCAAAACAAACATTAAGTAAACAAGACATTAAGAGATTCCCCATTCTTAATTCTTATTTAACTTAAACGATTTTCCAAAACATTAGTAAACAGAGATATTAAGAGATTCCCCATTCTTAATACTCATTTAACTCAAAACGATTTTCACAAACACACATTAAGTAAACAAGACATTAAGAGGTTCCTCATTCTTAATACTCGTTTAACTCTAATGGTTTTCACAACAACATTAAGTAAATAAGTCATTAAGAGATTCCCCATTCTTAATACTCATTTAACTTAAACGATTTTCACAAACTCACATTAAGTAAACGAGACATTAAGAGATTCCCCCTTCTTAATACTCGTTTAACTCTAATGGTTTTCAAATTCCACACCAAACAAACTCAAACATAATATCCAATTCAATCCACGTTTCACACCAAATCACATCAATTAACAAACATCAAGTATGAACACGCCAAGTACGATGAACACAAATCAACGCAATCATAACACTCAAATACATCAAAATTCATTTGCTCAAAATTATACATATATGAGTTAAAATTCATTTTCCCCAAATCAATACTTTAACCCTAATAAAATTCTTTTCCACACAACCACATATAAGTCCCTAAATGCAAACTAAAAGTTTGGAAGGAGCCCTTACCTTCACTTTAGCTTTTTCGTTCGATTACGGTACCGTGAGTAAGTCCGCTAAAATCTCTGTTCGCAACGTTGCTTCCAAGGTTGGTCCACTAGCACCGTAGCATGGAGGTGGGCAATCTTCCCTTCTATCACTTCTTGAAAGGAGGCTTAGATCTAGATGAAACGGGAAGGTTTGTGTTTGAATCCCTAATACCGTTTTTCTTCGTTTTCGAAACAACGAGGAAGAGTGAAGTTGAGAAATCCTTGTCCTATCACCCACTATCAATTTTCGAACTCAAAGGAAGCAAGAACAATGAAAATGGATGAAGATGGAGGAAGGAAGAAGAAGATGTTTTCGCGAGGCAGAGGAGAAGATGAAGTTTTTCCTTTCTTTTTCTTTCTTTCCTTTTTCTTTCTTTTCTTTCTCTTTCTTTTCTTTCTAATCTCTTTCTTTTTCCCCCCACACAAACATATATACATATATTTTAATATATATATTATTTACTTTTAACAAATATCTTCAAATCTAGATATTTATTAAATTACCCTTTCACCCATAACGCATTAAACTCTTTGTAAAAGATTCACTGCAGTTAATTTAATTTATTAATCGACGAGTAATTCTAATCGGGCATCAAAATATCTTCTTGGTCATATAAACTCCAAAATGTTAATAAATTTGGCTAAAAAGCCTCCGAGTTCAATACCAAAAATTACACTAACATACATAAGGTACACTTTAAAATTATGAGTCTTACATTGAAAATGTGGAAATTTATGGGTGATTGATGATTGAACTTGTTGTGAATTTTGTGGAATTTGATTTGATCGAATTTAATATATATTGTGGATTAAATTTGATGTGTGTGGTGGAAAATAAATGTTTGAGTATGCTCTGTGTGGAATTTGAAAATCGTTAAAGTTAAATGAGTATTAAAAATGGGGAATCTTTTAATATATGCATTTACTTAATGATTATCCTGAAAATCGTTAGAGTTAAATGAATATTAAAAATGAGGAATCTTTTAATATATGCATTTACTTAATGATTTTCGTGGATAGAGTCAGAGTATGCTCATGCATTTCATTGTACATGGCGACTGGATGGACCATGGTGATAGTGGTGATCGGATGGGCCACGAGATGATTCCATGTGATTTGTTGGTTAATCTTATCCTTATAGGGATTATCGTGTCGTGCTGATCTGTGAGAGATTGCTCTCTAGAACATGTTGATCTATGAGTGATTGCACTCTAGAAAATAGTATAAGGCATGTGATAGGCGACACTTTAGTAAATCGTGCGGGCCTGTGATGGGTGGCACCTTGATAATTAGTATACGGCCTGTGATAGGCAATACAATTATGATTTACGCGCCTTCGAGGAGGTTTTTGATTGGAATTCCGAGTCCATGCATTTTGGCATATACGCATTGCATTAGGGTGTTTGGGACACGAGTCATGTTTGATTCAAGATTATGATTGAGTGTTTGAACTCAAGTGGTTGTCGTGGTTATGCTATAATTGCTAAGTGTGAATGTTTTGGATTTATGTGTAAGTGTGATTGATTGTAAAACCTTTTCGAAACTCAAGTTGTCATGGTGATTGTGCTATAATTGCTAAGTGTGGATGTTTTGGATTTGTGTGTAAGTGTGATTGATGGAAAAACCTTTTCGAAACTCAAGTTATCATGGTGATTGTGTTATAATTGCTAAGTGTGAGTGTATTGGATTTGTGTGTAAGTGTGATTGATTGTAAAACCATTTCGAAACTCAAGTTGTCATGGTGAATGTGCTATAACTGCTAAGTGTGATTGTTTGAATTTGTGTGTAAGTGTTGATTGATTTCGAAACCCTTTTGAAAGCTGATTTTTGCTGTTTTTCAGTTGTTTTCTGATGTGTATTCGAATACCGAAGGTTGTATTCGAATACAGACATCTTGTTTTAGCTACTGACTTATGTGTAGTTGAATACAAAAGGTTGTATTCGAATACATACATCCTGTTTTAGCTACTGACTTATGTGTAGTCAAATACAGAAGGCTGTATTCGAATACATACATGTTGTTTTTGTTGCTGACTTATTAAACAACCTTGTATTCAAATACAAAGATGTTGTATTAGTATACAACAGTGCAATTGTGTTTAAAACTTCATTTATCAACTTTATCTATGCATGTTTGGCATATGGAAACCCTTTTAAATTGCATGCTAAGTTGAAAGGTTATTTTATGCATTTAAAACTTAAATGTTATGTGTTAATTATTAATTTCGGTTGATGACCTTTACAACTATTGTGGAAATTTGGGCTTTGCCCTCATACGAGAACCATGATCTTCCCACCGGTTAGTACCCTGTGGATGAGAATATAGTTGGACACACCTGACTGGAGCTGTGTTAGGAGGATCTTGCGGGGCGCGTGAAGATCACCCGTGGTGTATAGTTTTTTGTAGAATGATCATATTAGGTTGACGTATAGGGACTATATGTCTTTCTTTTTGGGTTGTGTTTATTTTAATTTGGAAGACTGTACCTATACCAATATTGTCAGCTTGACATTTTATTTTGATGGGTTCCATGTACCACTTTTTGATGTGTAAATACTTTGGATTAGTATTTCAAAAACTATTCCATTGCTTGTAAATACTGTTGAGTTTTGTCGTTGTGTTACGACTTAAATATTTATCCAAAAGTATATCCTTATTTATTTCTTTGTTTTTATGAGTTTGTTTTGAAAAAAAAATACACTCGCGCTCTTAAAAATCGGGGTGTTACACCTTGAGGTGAGAAGGATTCATTGTTGTCCTCCTTGAGTATGTTGGTTTCTATTTATGTAGCCATGACGTATTTGGTCATGGGAAGGATCGATTTGCTATTGATACCATGTAGTAAATCAAAGAATAGAAATTTTATATTCTCATATATTAAACAATAAGGTTACATGGAAGGAATATATAGAGGAGGTAAGCACTCATCCATCCTCATCAAAAAAGCAATACAATTAATACGATAACCCCTCATTAACTAGAATAAACAGAAAACGAAATATATTAATGAGGAAATATGACAACATAATGACCAAATCTCTCTTATTCTAGGAAACAAATAATGCTTAATCAATCGTATTAAAGTGACAAATTTTCACATCATGCAAATCAATGGGGAGCTAATATGGACGAGCTCTACAACTTAATTTGAGCTTAATCAGGTCATGATGTGCATCAAAATCCTTACTCCACCCGAATTTCAAAAGTGGACTTTCCATGATTTGATGGAAAAAAGGTTAGAGATTGGTTATACAAATGTGACCAGTTTTGTAATTGGAAGGAACACCTCTCACCTCCTTGGCGAGGTTGGCGTGTATTCACTTGGATGATTTAGCACTACAATGGCACTTAAACTATATCCGTTAAAAGTTTGATATCTACCCACCTTGGAATCAATATGTAGTGGACATTACTACAAGGTTTGGGGAAGCTTATGAGGACCCTCTATCCATTCTCATTTAGGTGAAACAAATTGGCAAAGTCTAATAGCATATTGACGGGTTTGAGTTAGCTCTCACACAGGTAACTTTCCTCCTTGAACATGCTTTAATTATCTTTCTAGGTGGATTGGAACATAACACCCAAATGCATGTTCGAATGTCTAATCCTACCAAAATTTCCCATGCCTCATACTTAGCCAAACTACATGAATCCACCAAACAGTTTAATCCCAAACCCTTTAACCATTACTTCCCTCAACCACAAAAATCCTCAATTTGAAATTCCAAACCAAAAACTTCAAACACTCTATCACAAACACTTCCATCCATTTCTCATAACCTTATACATGTCCTTACTCATGGCCCAAGAACATATACTGTAGCTGAACTTGCTGATAAGAGAGCCAAGGAGTTATACATGTTCTATGATAAAAAATAGTATTTTTTTAAGTGACTATAACTCCTAAAATGACTCTATAACATTCAGTGTTATTCAACCCATGAATACTCTTCTAGTGAGTCAAGATTATTTCAGTTTCCATAGTATTCTAAAATGGTCTTAATTGCACATGTAAAAAAGAGATTGTGACATGTTTCATCATCACAAAGACTACTTATCAGAGTTAGTGCAACTTCAAAGACTACTTATCAAAGGTAGCATTTTGGAACTTGTTACAATTATTTGAGCTAGAGGAGCATGAAATTCAAAGGCAGACATGAATGCTAGACTTCAGAGGCATGCTAAAAAATATTGTTCATCAGAAGCATTCTGAAAGTGCTTCTCATTAGAGGCATACAAAAGTACTGCTTATTAGAGGCATGCATAATTACTGTTCAACAGAGGCCTGAAAAAGTTTTTGTTCATCAAAAGCATTAAAACTCTAGTGACACGCTGAATCTTCAGAGGCAAATGATTCTTTAGAGGCACGCAATGAGCTTCCAAAAATCCTTTGAACTACGAAGAACACGCTAATAGAGGTAGATCTACGTACTTTTCCAAAACGTGCATTTGTCTTATTTTTGAGGATTTTGTTGACTGATTTGATTTTGTTTCCACTAACCTTTTTACTTTCTTTGGTCAATTCCTCTATTTACTTCCTCTAGTGACTTCCTATGGTGACTTTCTCAATTGACTACCTCTAGTCGTTTCTTCTAATATTTTTCTTCTTATTTTTATGATATTTTCTTTTGATTTCCTGGTCAAATTCTTGCACACTTAATGAAGCAATTTGTAACGCCCCAAATTTTTTATCCAAAAATTACTTAAAAATATTTATTTTCTTTTATAAACAACTATAATTTTTTTATTCTTATGCATAATTGATCATGTGAAAATTTGAAGATGCGTTAGAAAATGACTTGATATATTTTTTTGTAAAAGAACATAATGCAATTTGCTAAAATATTATCCACTCATTTATTTGCAAAATTAATATTCTAATTGTAAGATCAATATTTATTTATGCTCCAAATAAAATAAATTCTCTTTAAGTGAAATTCAAAAGAAACAATGTTGACTGAAATTAAGGACATTCAATTGGAATAAAATCTCACTTCCACATTTTTCTTAAAAGTTAATGATGACGAGTAAATAACTTTACAATGTACCACAAATTTTTTAGTAATATAGAACATTATTTTTAAATAAAAGTCCCATTTTCCCATGCGCGTGCACCAACCAAACATCATTCATGCAACTCAACTCTTTGAGATCATTAGTACCTAAATGTTGGTGTAAGGGGTCAGTTCATCCCACAACAAAATTAAACCAAATAATAAAATAACAACCATAAAATATGAATATAAAATCCTTTTGTAATAAAAGATTTAAATAAATTGATTATTTAATAGTTCTCAAAGATATATCAAAAGTCATAAAATGTATCCAAATAAGTAACAACCGTAGATCAAATAGTTAAATCAAAATAAAAATAAAAATAAAATGTATATATAAGTTATGCATGCTCCTAAACATATATGATCCGGATATAACCAGCCACACAGGCGTCCACACAGAAGTCACCCATACCAATGGGAAAAATTAAACCAGCCACACAGGCGTCCACAAAGATGCATATGATATGTCATGAAATGATAATGATGCTCAAAATGTACAAGTCACCACTCACTTAAATAATCACACACATCACCAGCCACTTAGACAATCCACAAAGATAACAATAATTAAAACACAAATCACCAGCCACTTAGGCAACCACAAAGACAACAAATATTTATAACACAAATCACCAGCCACCTAGGCAACCACAAAGATAACTACATTTAAAACACAAATCACCAGCCACTTAGGCAACCACAAAGACAAGGTATTTTAGATTAAATTTTTTAATCACATAAGCCATTAAATTTATATTCTCATGGATGTTCATAGTTATAACTCAATAACTTCAACACATCAAATATGCACGTGAACAAATATCTCAAAATCACCACTTTCATTTTAATAATCCTTAAGATTCGATTTGACTACATGTTATTGATAACCATTAAAACTCATATCACCAAGAATACAATAGCAACATAAATTTTGTTCCTTTCACTATAAAGTTTTCAGCATTCTAAAAATGGACTATTCATTAATGCATTCAATAATCAATTTTCTCATATTATTAAATTTAAAGAAATATAAAATTCTCATCAATTTTCTCAACACACATATATTGTTCATGAAAGTCAAGTTTTAAATTTAAAATACTCAAAGGTCAACAAATAAAATCAAATACATCGTAATAAAATATTACTAAATACATCATTATAAAAATTATCACTTCATAATTAAATAGTCTAAAACACGTAAAGCACTAAACATTTTCACTACAAACATATTTATCAAGGGATAATAATAAAATATAACTCTATAATTAAGTTCATCAAGATAGATGTATTACTCAAAAGAGACAATCAAAACATTATAGTTAATTTCTTTACGACAAAAATAAAATCAACATTTTTCTTTTAAGACATCCAGACATCATATTAATATCCTACGAACTGCTAATTTAATATCTAGCCTAACTCTGCATGGGGAAAAGCCCTTACCTTAGGCGCTTTCTTTCTTAACATCTCTAAATTTGCACGGGAAATAGCTCATGAGACAATGATGAATTCAACACCGATAGATATTGGGATTTATGACTTAGAAAATTATTTTAGGAGTGTAGGAATGAGAAATAGGTGTGATAGCAAGAGGCCTAATAGAAAATTATTTTACGTTGCAATATTACAATTGATTTCTGGTCTAAAATTGAAGTGCACTTAATTCCAAAATTATGCTACCAATAACTACAATTTATTTAATTTTATTACGTTGTTACAAAGTCAATTGAAATCATGTGTATGAGTTAATTAGGATTAACTAATAAAATTTACCATATATTGCAGGGTGTCACACTATTCATTTTAATTAAATAAATAAATTAGAGGGTGCCACATCACTCTTTTAATTTTTTTATCTAATAGTTACGGAACCAAAAATAACATAAAATTATTTTTATAGACAATTAAAATAAAATTATAATTTTAGTTTAAAATAGATGAATTCATGAGATACAAAAAGGAGAATAGTCATATCTTAATTGCACAAAAACTCATAATTAAATTTATAATCTTTCTTTAAAAAAATAAATTAAAGGTGTTAAAAATGAGTTAATGCACATTATGTCACACAATGAATCGTCACAAAAATCTTGTCATAAAGGAGAATAAAAGAATGAGTCAAGTCACTATTTTTTTTTGATGAACCAAAAATATTTTCAAAACACTTATACATAAAGGTTGAATTTCACTAAATATCTCTAAAATGAGTACTTATTTGGTCGTAAATAAAATTAACAAACAATATTAATTTTATAAATTCTAATTTAATTTAATAATTCAACTAATATTTTATCAACTAAAATAAATAAAACAAGACACAAATACCACTCACACATAGCAAAATAAAATAAACATATCTAACACAACAATTTCGTGATTATCGAAACTAATCAAATAAGCAAAATACACAATTGTCTATGTAGAATTTAATTATGCCATAAACCATTCTAATGTAATTGTCACACCAAAATAACTAAGTAAAAATAAAGGTTATAATTATTCTAGTAAAATATGGAGTGGTAAATTTTAATTTAATTTATTTATATGTAGAATAAATTATTGATTAAATAATAAATTACAAAAATTACTAAAAACGCATATATAATATATATAAAAATATTAGGGTGTTACAATACTTACCCCCTTAAAAATAGTTTCGTCCTCGAAACTATGAGAAAAACAAATGGACAAGTTGCACACAAGTATTGACACCTTTCTTAATAAGCTAAGTCAAATTCTTTTGAATCCTCATTAGTGTGACAAAAATTTATTGATTAACAATAATTCGACTTAAATATAAAAATTGCATCTTACAAAATTTATTTGCTAAACACATGAACTAGTTAAAGCAAATCAATGAGCACATAAAGAAAAACAAAAGAAAAAAAAA
>JBBPBR010000001.1:18055269-18065697 GCA_037974775.1 Cicer pinnatifidum | reverse complement strand
TAATAATAATAATAATAATAATAATAATAATAATAATAATAATAATAATAATAATAATAATAATAATAATAATAATAATAATAATAATAATAATAATAATAATAATAATAATAATAATAATAATAATAATAATAATAATAATAATAATAATAATAATAATAATAATAATAATAATAATAATAATAATAATAATAATAATAATAATAATAATAATAATAATAATAATAATAATAATAATAATAATAATAATAATAATAATAATACAGTGAAAATTAAATGTGATATGAAAGGGGTAGAGCATATTGGAGAGCGACATTGGCATAAGCAACCGATCCAGTGCGTTAAGTGAGACTTATGAATTGAAGAACACTTGTTTCAAATCGCACATCCAAAATATTCACACCACTTCCCTTCTCGGGTAACAAACCTTTTTCTCTACTTCGATTTCGAATTCAAATTTTCTTTCTCAGATTTCTAATTATCTTCCTTTCAAAATCATGAATTCAATTTTGTGAACTGCAGAACTCTCGAGTTTCTATCCCAACGAGAAGGAGAAACACCCGAACCATAACAAATGGTAGGTGCTGTGCATCACACTATATTTGAATCGTTGTTATCTGTTTTGTTAATTAATTACTGTTTATTTAAAAATTTAATTTAATTGAATGTCTTGGGATTGAGGAAATTGAATGTCTTGGAGTTTGCGTGCTCCTGTTTAAGCTACTGTGTACATGTGAAAATTAGGTCTAAGCTATAAAAATGGATACTGACATAACACGAAGCATCAACACCCGTAATAATTTGAGATAATGAATTAACGAAATGTAATCAACACGTGTCGGACACTAGGACAACAGACCTTCAATCAAAGATGTTATGCAAAAGAGGGTCTAAGTGCTAGTGCTAGAAGCTATAAAGCATTGACACACACAACATTAGCATTGACACCTAAATATCAGTAATAATTTGTGCCAATAGAAGTGATTGATTGTACATGTGTTGGTATCTGAGACCGACATGTATTGGACATTGGACACACCTTCGATTTGAGCTATTGATGCTACATAGAGTAGAAGAAACTACTTGGAGAAGGGTGATGGAATTTGGAAATGAAATATGGTTTCAAATTGAAAGTTAAAATAGGGTTACTGTGTTTTAGTGCTTGAGCTTAAAAATATATTGGATTTATATTATATTGGTAGTGATGTTAGGTGATTTTTGAAGATGTTTGTTTGGTATCCTATTTAAATCCCAGTGTTATTAAGTTGGTTTTAGACTTGTGTGATTAACATATCCAAAAGTTGTGCTAAGTGCATTCTTTATGTATTCGAACTAGTCTAGTTGGAGAAAGATTGAAGAATGATAGGAATTTTATTGCGAAAGTCCTATGGATCAATAGGATCTTGAGGAAAGAAAGAGTAAACAATCCTGAATCCTTAGTGCTCATTCGACTACCTTGAACTCTAACAATTCGGACTAATTGTCTGGACAATCTCAACTTTCTCCTTCTTCCCATTTAGTAAATGATGTCCTATCAGACGACAATGTTTCTCTGCTCAGCAGTTAAACTCTTACTTACTGGGTTAAATTCACTATCAAGTCTTGCTTGGAACTTGTAAATCCAACTTTTCTCCTTGTATCTCCTTACTATTTGAATATTATGTTTCTGTAATAGCCTAACACTGGCCACAAATTTTGCAAATTTTGACCATAATCTGCAATGAATGATCCCCATGTTATGTAGCCGAAATCTTCATCTTAATTTCTTAAGTTTGGTTAGCATCTTCCACCTTAAAAAACTTGTTTGCAACTGTCATAGATTTCTTTAGCAGTTTTCAGAAACATGCACTAGTGACTGATCTCAGGCACCATTAAACTCCATAGCCATGATATTACTACAACATCTTCCAATGAGATAGTTTAATTTGCTTTTCCTTTTTATATGGGTTTGGTCATATTGATGCCACAGCCACTTGAGGTAATACTTCCCATTCAATGCAAGCTCAGAAAAACAGGCAGCAATTCGACAACTCCAGTATGTTCAGTCAGGGACATGGTTCCAGGGGTATTGATTAAGCCATTGAGGTGTTATTTTCAGACATGTAGAGGTTCAAGTGTTTCAGTATTGTTAATGGAAAGAGAGGAAGTAATCTGCAATGCAAGAGAATGAGAAGGACAAAATGTGGCAATGCAGGCCCCTGAAACAACGGAAAAAAATGGTGATTTAGGCCATTGTAACACTGACACAATTTCCCACAAATGCAGGAGCTCTGATACCATGTCAGAAGACTGTATTTCCCATATTTTATTGTTTAGAATGATTCTATTTGCTCTTATATAGAGTACAAGGGAGCCAAATTAGGAAACTCCTGAACTTCTGCTATTATTGTTCCTACCTTCAATATCTAATTAAACTTGATAACTACAGTGGTTAGTTTGCATATACCCACAACTAATCATTTTCTAAATTAAGATATGTGTTTACTTTTAAGCACTGTTGTCAAATAACTGCTATAGCATAGTGGAAATCGAACAAATCGCTATTGCTTTGCGATATGCTATCTAGTACAAAGTGTTGCCAAATAGCCGCTATTGCAGTGCTATGACATAGCGGAATTTGAACAAATTGCTATTTTCTTTGATCTGCAATTGACAACACTGCATTTAAGTAAGAAAGGAATGATATCTTAATAAAGAAGGATAACAACATAGTTGTTCTGACATATTCCCTCTCTCTTGACAGTAAATAACTCTGACAATTTAGCATTTCTTTCTTCTCCTTCCTCTCATGCCCGCACTAAACTATTGGTCTTTCCCTTCCCATGTGTTGCTTCCCTTTTCCCTTTCTCTTCATGGATCTCATTAGAGACCAAGGAAATTATGAGTTAAACTATCAAAAGGTTTTTTTATTTAAATGATGATATTAGTCATCATTTGTTGTAGGGCATTATAGCATTGTTTGATCCATGCTGCCTACCTCATCCTATGCGAAAAGACATTTGCCATACTGACATGTTCAAAATATCTCCTTTGTCTTTGTTTGCCTCCACCAGAAAAACTAGTGGTATGGTATGTTCTTTTGTGAAGCAACCACCATTCAAAGCCCTTTCGCCAATCTACCTACCTAAACCAAAAACCTCAAGTCCAGCTGATCTATCGAGCCATATTTGTTTCCCTATTAAATTATGATTTGTAGTCTTGGTATTAGTATTAATAATGGTTAGTGTTTAGTTTTTTGGTATTGTAAAAATATGAGTATTTATGTGTTTCTTGTGTTTCTAATGAGATCACACACCTTCCTATTTATAATGATGCTGCAATAATTACATTCAATGTCTAGGAAATTGTATTGACTAAGACTACTAACAATTAGTCTAGGATGTTGCACAATCAAGGAATAATTAATACATACAGTGAATTTTAACACTCCCCCTCATGCTAAAACTTACTATGTTTTAAGCTTGATACATCAAAACATTTTATCACCAAAAAAAATGAAACTATATTTGACAACTGTTGGACTAGTTTGAAAAGAGGAACGAAGAGTTGAAAAATGAGAGGTTGCTGAAAAATCACCAAATCATGAAAAGACCTGCAGAAGGGGGCCGAAGACAGGTGCATGCGCTCTCACGCACGGATTTTGGTGGAGGCGTGTGGGACCCACACATAGAGAAGACAGACACGTGTGACAGCGTATGCAATGTCGGTTGGCAACGGAAAAAGCACCGTCGTGCTCGCTGGAGGATTGCGCAGCGGTGTTTGTTGGTTTTGGATGCGCACTAGAAAAGGGGCAGCTGGTGTTGGCACAGCTGTAATGGAGTAACAAAAAGAAAAAAACACTGACAGCTGGTGTAAAGCACAGCTGTGTTTGAACGGAAAAAAAAAGTCACCGGAAAAACACATAGTGAAGACGGTGCTTTTGAGGCCAGCTGTAGCGTCTTGGCTGGTTGCTAGAAAGGCAGCCGGAGTTGATGGTGACAGATGACTGTATGAAGCCGAAAAATTGAAAGACTGAAAAAGGTGGTGCTGCCGACGGCATTTGCAGTCACTGGCAGGGGTAGTGTAGCACAAAGACAAGTCACAAAATCAGAACCTGCTCTGATACCATGTAAAAAATGTGACTTTTGTGTTTCTTGTGTCTCTAATGAGATCACACACCTTCCTATTTATAATGATGCTGCAATAATTACTTCAATGTCTAGGAAATTATATTGATTAGGACTACTAACAATTAGCCTAGAATGTTGCACAATCAAGGAATAATTAAAACATACATTGAAATTTAACAGGTATAATCAAATGATAATCATTAATCATATCGAACTATATTGATAATTTATAGTCTTTCTTTCCCTTCCCTTTTATCGAAGATCCTATAACTTCAACAAATACAAATTAAATGACTTTGGTTGGATGTAGCTTGCTTTGTATCTTAAAAATGTTAATGCTTGTTCTCTTTAAAATTCATTAATTTCAAGAGGCATCTGCTGCTGTGATTAACATGTTTAACTATACAACATACTCTCTGAGCAATGATCAATGTTCTATGCTATGTTAATGCTAATTTTACCCATAATATAGATGGGGTTTGTTGCCCTGTTTTCTATTAAAAATCCTTCTTTGCAGCGCTAATTTAGTTTTATGTTTCTGTTATGCATTGTGAGAAATTTGTAGTGGTCTTTAATCTAAACTACCATTTCCTGACAGGAAATGTACATTCGCGTTAAACGCTGTAAGACAACATATTTCATCCGGTGCAAGCCATCTGATAAAATTCTTGACATAAAGCAGAATTTGGAAGAACTCATTGATGAACCAGTTGATAACCAACGGTTAATTCTACCTAGTACAGGGGAAGTATTAGAGGACTCTAAGACTCTGGCTGATCAAAAGGTACATTACTACGCAACTCTTTATGGGATGTACTATGTGTATATTCTTTTTAAAATTTCACCATTTAGGATATATCCAACTCTTGGGACATTTTTCATCTATTCTTAGTTTCTAACTAGCCTGAAAAAATTCGGCTTGCTTCTCATACAACTTACACGCACAAGAAGTTGACAATTTCCATTTGTATTTTACGTTTCAGGTTGAAAATGATGCTGTTGTTGCACTGACCTTGAAGAAAGGTAAAACTTATATCATTACCCTCTTTATCCTTTTCCTTCCTTCCTACCCAGTTTCTCTTTTTTCTCCGATTGTTTGCAGATTTCCTGTTCCCTATGTTCTTTGAACGATTCTGTGATTTTTGATAATAAATATAGGCTATTGAGGTTGTCCTGGATTTTGATGGATTAATATTGAATAATTTCATTACCATTGGGAAATTGCAATCATTAGAGATTGTTTCAGAAAGATAATATTGTATTCCTCAAACTTTTTTAGCGTAGTTTCAGGTTATCTGTTCTTGGAGTGCCTTGGAATTTTCTGAATATATTTTAGGGATACAAAAGAAACTCTAATTTTATTTTGACATGATTCAGAGATGCACAATTTATTCACTTTTGGGAATATTAGTAACTTAATAATGTAGGCTTTTATCAGTTATTTGTAAAAATCGTAATGCAGATAATTTTAACCTGGTTGATATTTAACTTAGAAATCTATAATCCCGTTCACTCAAACAAGAAAAGTGCTTCCTTTTTCATTTTCGTATCATGTGAGCATCATTCATCTTTATTCTTAAACATTTTTAGCCTTTAGGTTGTATTCAATTTTTTTCAAGGATAATGTACAACTTATCCTCTTATGTAACAATTGTAAATTTGTTTAATATTGTCAATTGCGTGACATAATAGTTTTTGAAACTTTTGGCTTTAATAAAGCTCTTTGTTTGCCATTGGCTTCCCTGTTTCTACTATATAATGGTATCACAAGTCACTAAAATATGTTGTGGACTTATGAGTTACTGTGAGGTTAGGGAAACCAAAGTAGTGAAGGTGACAAGAATGAAAACAATTCTTTTCAATCTGAAGTAAATTTTTGAACAAATCTGATTTTTGACGATATATATGATGTCTTTTTTTAAAAGCATACATGATGTCTTATTCAGCTGCGGCTGTCAGCTGATGGATTGGACTGATGATTTCGTAGAATTGAAAATGTTTTGATGGAATAATAATTCACATATTGATTGGATTATGTTAAATACGATAAGTGATAACTCATTCATTGGGAAAAATGCTAATTGAAGAAATTCATGAAGGTCTTCTAGATGGCTGTTATATATTGATATCTTAAATAGTAACTTTTAGCATGGGTTCAAGTAACTGATGTTTACAAGTATGTCTCTTTTATTTACTCATTGTTGTTTTGTATCTTTCATTATAGACAACATCATCTGCTCTAGAGGATCATTTTGGATGTACATGCATTATTACTCTATTGCCATTTGTTTTTCAAAAACAACTTAATGAAAATATACTTTTCTATTGCTTCCAGATGATAATGAGTTTGAGGAGGTCAACATCGTTCGACCAAATGATTTCTATCAGAATCGGGATGGAGACTAAGTCACAACTGGTACCTTGTTCATTGGATCATTAATTAATGAATACTTTTTTAAATAAAACTTTCTTGATAAGAGCTAACAGTACTATCCTGTTAATTTGTCAGGTGACTTGATGAATTTCATAATGACTCTGGTAACATCTTCAAACGATTGATAAATTGTAGAGATAAATGATGTACTAGTTTGAATTACACTGAAACTATCCCCTGAAATGAATATGGCAGTCTCTTAATGAGAAGATTCTATCTCGGTGAATCAAATTTGTGGTTAAGGTCTAGATTGGCCTTACACCTATGTGATGCAAATAGGACTAAATATAGGCTCAACTCATCTAGAAAACATAAACCATTTACATAGTATTTGGGCAGTTAAAATTTGGACTTATAAAAATTCAACATTTGGTTAATTGATTGGTTTTCTACATCATGTATAAGTCTTTTTAAAAATCTAGAAATATAAATTGGTAGGAACTCAATTAGTGACATGTCAATCTTTCCTCCACACCTCTTTGGTTAAGCTTATACTTTTTAAAAAAACCTATTTATCTATATAGATTGAATATAACTTTTTCAAAAAACCTATTAAGTATGAGAAGTATGACAGGTCGACCTCTTTAGAGTATCTTCAACGGTAGTCAAATAAGTATGTCCGTCACGTGTAGTTATGTAAAATTCAGTTTTTGGCGAGTTCACTGTTGGAGTTGTGCCAACATGTTATCACGGTGCTCTCAGGAAGGAACAATATTTTCATAATTTAATAATAATGAAATTATAACCGTTATTTTTTTTATTAATTTATTAATAATAATAAATTTATGACAATTAGTGGGTTTTATTTAATGAACTCATGTTGAGTTCACCGTTGAAGTTGCTTTTATGTAATGAAATTTTTATTTATTTGTTTTGTTATTTCAAATGACTTATGTAAGACTTAAAATGTATTATGGTTGAATTTAAGAGATTGTTTACTTATTTAAAATATATGTTCTCGTTGTAAGGTTGTAGAATCTGCTTCTTAATTTAAGGTTTAAGGCCTATTTGACTGTATTAGTCTTTTAATATCAAATTCCCTATTAGATATAACAAATTAATAGAGGGTTTATATTTAGTATAGTTGAAGATTGATAGACTATATTAGTCTTTGAAAGTTTTGATATGAAAAAATAGGCTTTTAAGCCTAGAAAAATGACCTATAACAAGTAATTAAGTTAGATTCATATTTCAAATTTTCAAAGTAGGTCAAATTATTTAACTAAAGTCTGGTTTGGTCTAACCCATTTCCATCCCTATTCACAGAGTTTTTAAGCAAGTTTAGTTTTAGTTTTTATGCGGAAACTGATAGATCATGCAATTAAATTTAAAAATATAATTTAAATATTTATGTTAGATGTAGAATTTATATTAGTTGAACTTTTATTTTTTTTATTTATTTTTTTGTCTTAGAAGAGATGGTAACATCTTAATTAATTCAAACAACTACTAGATTTCAAATTCGAATTCGGCACAAATCATCCAACCTAACAATATCGACATTTGTAAGTTTAGTTAAGATTTATTTTATTTTTATTTAATTGGACTTTTTGGTCTTTAAACATTTATTTTATTATCCACTATGTGCTCAATATATATATATATATATAGTTGTATTAAGACATTTAAGATTGTCCAAATTAATAAAAAAAAAAAAATTATGTTTTATTTTGATAGCTAGTTTCTCTTATTTTATTTTCTTACCTTAGAATCCTAGTTTTGTTAATCTCTTCTTAAAAGAGTGTATCAGAAACATTGAGGTGTTGTTAAAATATAGAAATTTCGTACTCTTTCATTTGTTATTCAATAAAGTCTTGATCCTCCAATTAGTTCAATCAGACAGCAAACCATGTTGATTAAGAAAACATATAAAAGCAAAATAAGATTCAAATTTGTTCACACTCCAACATCTATACCTACCTACGTAGATTATTACATATTTTTCAACTAACAAAATCCACCTAACTGTACCGGTTTTCTACATAGACTCAGAACTTCACTTGCTTTATTATTATTATTATTATTATTGTTTTTTTTATATAGAAAATAAAATTCTACAATCATGACACGTATACTAGCTACAAAATAGATGTTGGCATGATTTGTCTGTCCGCATTTTTTATAGCACTTGTTGTAAACATTTTTTTTATTGTAACTCGTTGCGTAATGTTGATTTTAAATTAACTTACCATTAACATTTATTTTATCACCGGATCATTGTGATTTTAAATTAAGGTTTGAAAACTCAGTTGAATGAGGATAATACTGAAATAGTAAAAAAAGTGAGTCATGAAGATACGGTAAAACTTGGTATCTTCTTGTTATATACTTAGTTTTAGATGCAAATTTTATAAATTTTTACAATTCACATTAAATTCTAACGACGAAATCGACGATAATCTCACATGTATAAGTTAACCACTATCTACGTATTAAGATTGATATAATGATTTGATTGATGTTCGTTTGACGAGTTAAGTTTTAAACGATATAATCATTTTTTCTTATTTTTTTTATTGAACTGATATCAATAAAATAAAGAAATTGATTCAATCATAAAGGCTAAAAACTAAGATAATCCTATTAATTTAAACTTATAAATATATCATCGATAGTGATTAAAATTTCAAGTAACTTTCAAACTATCATATATTGTGGACCACTTATGAAAATATTTAGCATCCTTCCAATAGATTGCAGGAGACATGCATGTGTGTAAAGAAAACATCCCACCAACTAACCAGTAAATGTTGGTAAAAATTAGTTGAACAACCCAAAACAAACTAACCAATTCAGTTCAATTTCCCATCAACAACTTTTCTTCCTATACAAAAACACCCTTCATTTCTAAAAGCTATATTTATACATATTATATGATGGTTTAACTATTATCCCTAAAGTTAATAATAATATATTTCTCTTATTTTCTTACAATGTCTAGTAGCAACAACACAATGGTTCCAAACGAACGCATAGGAGCAGAAATAGTGTATGGTTCAGAAAATTGCTACAACCAATCGATTCAACTCTTAGAAGAGCTTGGATTTCCAAAAGGTGTTCTTCCTTTAAAAGACCTTACTGAATGTGGAAGAGTTAGAGAAACAGGGTTTGTTTGGATGAAACAAAAGGCACCAAGTGAACATTTTTTTGAAAATACTAAAACACTTGTGAGCTATGCAATTGAAGTCACAGCTTATGTTGAAAAATTCAAGATGAAGAAAATGAGTGGAATTAAGAGTAAGCAAATGTTTGTTTGGGTGAGTATAAGTGAAATGAGTATTGATGGTTTTAAAGGAAAGAAAATGTTTTTTAAGACACCTATGGGGATTGGTAAGTCATTTCCTGTTACTGCTTTTATGAATTTTGAGGAAAAGGAAAAGTTTCAGTTGATGCTATTGAAGGATAAGGAGGTTGAGATCAAAGAAAATTAATTGATCACAAATTTGTTACATTGCATTTTTTTTTTTAGTTCAATTTATGTTATTAAGAATTTGGTTATGAATAATAGATGAGTATAATGAGATCATGATTCCTGAAAATTATATGTATGATGTATGCTATATATATATATATATATGTTGTTATTTTGATGGTAATGATTTATTTTATGCATTTATTACACTTTGGTCTCTTGAATTATTGGTTGGTTTTCATTATTTGACTGCTTTTTTGAAGATTATTTCATTCACAAGAATTTGCAGAGTGTTTGGAGAGTACTTTATCACTGAGTTTCATTAATAAGCTGATATAGTAAAGTTACAAATAAGAATCGTAAGTTCTTATAATAGTGAGGATCACGCCCTTTACCATCCCTCAAACATTGAGACAAATAATTTGATCTTTAAAATTAATAAACTTTTAAAACAATCTCTAAAGTGGAACTTT
>JBBPBR010000001.1:18015656-18055000 GCA_037974775.1 Cicer pinnatifidum | reverse complement strand
TTTTTTAATCATATTAATAATTTTGGATCGGTCAATTTGACATTTGAACATGTATACATATATGACTTTCGAGATATTTTAAAATACTAATTTAGAGAATTAAATTGACAAAGATATTATAAATATTGTTGTCGAACTTAAGAATTATCGAATAATCAATTACGGGTTTTTTTTTTAAAAATATCATCAAACTATTCCCTTTTGAAATTTAAATACTAAACTACATTTTTTTTTATAGTTACAAGTCGTCATTTGAAATGGCGATTTTTTAAATGATTTTTTTATAAAAAAAAAAATTCAATCTTTTTTCAATTTTTATTGAAATAACAAAAAGAATATATATATATATATATATATATATATATATATATATATATATATATATATATATATATATAATATAATTCATAAAAATACATAAATAGAAATTTTAAATTACGATAAAATTTTAAATTACATAATTTATTCATAAAAAACATGAAAATTTTTACAAAAATTACGATAAAATTAATGTCGAAGGTGGCCTCCAGTACCACATTGCCGATGTTTTCTCACATGTACGAAATTTTGACGACGCTTTGGTACATCACAAGTTTGTTCTTCTTCTTCTTGATCTTCGTCTTCTTGCTGTTGAGGATGTCTAAGAGGAAGTGCTGCAGAAGAACTACTTCCACCTTGAGTCCAATTGGATATTTGATTCAACGAAGTATATACATTCCCAAAGCTTGGATTTTGAAAGTTTTGTTGACACATATTATTCAGTAGCTGGGTAGTGGACTCATGTGTATTATGACGAGTGTTGAACGTGTTATACAACAATTCCTCTTCGTTTGATGCAAATGATAGTCGATGATTGTCTTCTTGATGTGGTTGTTGGCTGACAAAATTAAATTGTTCTCTTTGCGTGAACTCGTAAGATTGATGTGGTGTGTGGGTAAAAGTATGAGGAGGCGGTTGAGTGTCAGGAGGTGTTCGTATATAATATTGATTTTGTTGTGTTGTGTTGGACCTAGATTCTTGAAGAAAATGTTGGCTAGATTGTGGTGGAGGTTGGGGGTGGATTGACACGAGCATCAACCAATTGGTTTTTTAGAGAAATAAATCGTTTAGAATTTTTGCAAAACCAAACCATGTATTCATAACTTGGTTTAAATTCAACATTGAGAGGTTGACCATGAAGAATATGATTCTCTCGTTCATTCCACTATTTGTTCTCATTTTCGTAGAATAATGTTCATTTTTCATCGGTTTTTGTTAAGATCGTTTTAGAATAAAACATATTCAAACCCCATTTCTAGTGTTTCTTGATCTACAATTTGGTGATCAAAGGAGTTGACTAGAGCAATTTGTTATAGCATCAAGTATGTGATTCATATTCTTATTCATAAGATGACTTCACATAGTAATGTAAATACATGTATTAGACCAAATATTTGTTGCCTTGATCAACATACATTTCTTCTAAGTTATGGCTAGCTCTTTCACTAGGCTCTGTTAGACAATTTAGGAGGAGATGGGAAATGAATGGAGGGATTTGGAAAAATGAAAAAAGGAAGTGTAAGGAAGATATGATTTTGAGAGGGGAGGGGTTTGGGGAGTCTATTTTTCTTCGTTATTCAAAATCCCCATAATTTTGGAGAACTAAAAAACGTATCAATTAAAATTTTTAGGTAAATTCTTCAACTTATTTTTGTGTTGTTATAATAGTCTAATATATATATATATATATTCATCATACACATTATCTTATCATTCTCTACAAAATTAATCTTTTAAATAAGGCAAAAGGTTTCTTTATATTTTCCTCTCTTTCCCTCTCTCAAAAGCTCTCCCTTACCCTCCGCTTTGAACTCTCAAACAAAGTCTTAGTAACATATTCACTTGTTCATTAGTTGATAATATAATTTATATTCTTTTACTTATCACTAACTCACAATTGCTTATGCTACTTAGTCAAAGAGTCAATAACATAAATTCTTGTTGTGTCATAAACTAATATGCACACTTAAAACAACTAGATAGCGAATAATTGTTCTATTGTTTTGTTATCATCAACACACCAATAATTGATAAACTAAAAAGCGTAAATCGTAAACGTACCACCTATCACGGGTCAGTACTGTTTACCGAGGTGCCACCTATCACGGGTCAGCACGATTTACCAAAAGAAAAAGCATAAGTCGTAAGTGTATCGCCTATCACAGGCCAAAGTACTACTTACCGAGGTTCCACCTATCACGGGTCAGCACAACTTACCAAAAAGTAAATCGTAAACGTACCACCTATCACGGGTCAGTACAGTTTACCGAGGTGCCACCTATCACGGGTCAACACAATTTACCAAAATGAAATGCATGAGCATACATTGACTCCATCCACAACGATCGTTAAGTAAATGTAGATATTAAAAGATTCCTCATTTTTAATACTCATTTACTTAACCGATTTTCACACCAAAACATTAAGCAAATAGACATATTAAGAGATTGCCCATTCTTAATATACTTTTGACTTAAACGATTTTCCACAACAAAACATTATGTATACAAGACATTAAGAGATTCCTCATTCTTAATACTCATTTAACTGAAACGATTTTCAAAAACAAACATTAAGTAACCAAGACATTAAGAGATTCCCCATTCTTAACGCCCAATTAACTTAAGCGATCTTCAAAACAACATTAAGTAACCAAGACATTAAGAGATTCCCCATTCTTAATGCCTAGTTAACTTAAACGATTTTCCCAAACACACATTAAGTAAACAAGACATTAAGAGATTCCCCATTCTTAATACTCATTTAACTTAATGGTTTTCAAATTCCACGCAAAACAACTCAAACATATTATCAACCCACATCAAAACACATCAATTTATTTTTCCACAAAATTCAACCATACACATATCAAATTTCATCAGTATCAATTAAGAACACGTCAAAAACAACGAACACAAATCAACACAATCCACCACTCAAACACACAAGTTTCATTTGCTCAAAATCATACATAAATGAGTTTAAATTCATTTTCCACGAAACATTCATCAATATAACCAAAACCTAACTCTAAGATTTTACCCATAAAGCCTTAGATACCTTTTTTTCCCAATCAATACTCCAACCCTAACAAAATTCATTTCCACACAACCACAGATAAGGCCCTAAATGCAAACTAAAATTTTGGAAGGAGCCTTTACCTTCACTTTAGCTTTTACGTTCGATTACGGTACCACGAGTAAATCCGGTAAAATCTCCGCTCGCAACGTCGCGTCCAAAGTTGGTCCCCTAGCACCGTAGCGTGGTAGTGAGCAACTTTCCCTTCTATCTCTTCGCGAAACGAAGCTTATATCTAGATGAAACGGGGAGGTTTGTGTTTGAATCCTTAATACCGTTTTTCTTCGTTTTCGAAACAACGAGGAAGTATGGAGCTGAGAAAACCTTGCTCTCTTATCCATAAATCCTTGGGTTTCAATTTTCGAACTCAAATGAAGCAAGAAAACGAAAAATGGAGGAAGGGAGAAAAGAAAGTTTCGCGAGGCAGAGGAAGGAGAGGAACTTCTGTTTTTTTCTTTCTCTTGTTTTTCCTTTCTTCTACTTTCCTTCCTTTCTATTTCTTTTCTTTCAATTTCTTTTCCTTTTCCCTCCACACAAACATATATATGTATTTATATATATTAATTACTTTTAACAAATATCTCCAAAACTAGATATTTATTAAAATTATCATTTCACCCATAACGCATTAAATTCTTCGTAAAAGATTCACCGCAGTTAATTTAATTTATTCATCGACGAGTAATTCTAACCGGCATCAAAATATCTTTTTGGTCATTTAAACTCCCAAAATATTAATAACTTGGCTAAAAAGCCCTTGGGTTCAATACCAAAATCCACTAAAATACATAAAGTATAATTTAAAATTACGGGTCTTACAGTGTGATTGTGGAAAATTTCAGACTATACATGTTCCTTGTTCACATGTCATAGCTGCATGTTCTTACACTCGTCAAAACTATTTAGTGCTTCTACCTGACGTGTACAAGATTGTTAATGTATTTAACAACTACAAAGAAGAGTTTCCACCTATACCTAATGAAGGATATTGACCCACATATGACGGCGAAACATTGTATCACAATGCTCAACTGCAGAGAATTAAAAAAGGTCGTCCAAGTAGTAACCGTATTAGAACTAAAATGGATGTTAAACAAAAAATATCAAGAAAATGTAGAATATATTGGTTAACTGGTCATACTCGAAAACATTGTCCAAATGTTACAGTCAGCTCTAGTCAATCTATGTAATTTAAATTTTTTATTTATGTATTTATTTATGTATTCTTATGAATTATATATATATATATATATATATATATATATATATATTATTTTTGTTATTTCAATAAAAATTGAATTTTTTTTATAAAAAAAATAATCCTTTAGGAAGTCGCTATTTAGTTTAGTATTTAAATTTCAAAAGACCATAATTTGGTAATATTTTTTGGAAAAAGGATTATTTGAAAAGAAAAAAAAAAACCATCAGTTACTAGCTTTAAACGATAATTTTCTTCTTCTTTAAAAGATTGTACTAAAGAAGAAACATGTGCCTATCGGTAGGGGTGGACACGGACCTGAGGTCCGACCCATAACCGATAGAACCGTGTAGAAAGTGAAGCAATCGGGCGGATCAAGGTCGGGTCACGGGTCAACGGTTTGAAAAAATCAGTTTTATTCGGCTTCATTTGGACGGGTGCGGTCCTTAGATTCAACTTTGGCGGTGTTCGAAACCGACCGTATGCAACAAGTTTACCCAGCGCCTCCTCTCAATCTTTCCCCCTCCTATGCTCCCATTCGTCTTCTTCGTAGAACTCCATTATCAACCCCGCTCACATCACTTTCGCGCTCATGCACAACACTGTGGTAGGTTCAAATCTGACAAGATTTTTCCAACACAACATTGTTGTTGGTTCCAGATCTGTTGTAGCCTCATCTCAATCTCTCTTATTTTGTTAGTCTCTACATAGATCTAACAATTATTGCACCCCATGTCTTCTTCAAGACCAGATCTGTCCAAGGTTCTACCTATTTCCATTATTTACTCCATTTGCTCCTTTTAAGTTTTAGTTTTTGCAGTTATTCTAGGAGAAAACTTTGAAGATCAAATTTTTAGACATTTTTTTATGTTAAAACCGTCAAACCGACTCAAGTTATCCGACCACCCGTTGAAACCGTCAAACCGCCACCCCCCATAACCGATGCTTCAAACAGTCGGAGATGGACCAAACATTCTCAACCGCGGGTTTCCTTCGGTGTGCCATTTTCAAACCGAATCCGACCGGATCCGAACGGTGTCCACCCCTACCTATCGGTAAATGAAAAGTAGAAAGATATAAAATGTATGAAAAATAACAGGATCGAAGAGATAAATATGCATCTCACAATGAAAATAAACTTGAAAGCTTGATACAATAGAAAATTCTCTAATGTTTCATATTGATTGATTAAAAAAATACTCAAACAATAAATACAATAGTATTATTTATAGAGTAGATTTCAATCTTAACCGGTTAACTAACCAAGTCTAACCAACTAACAAACTTTTATCTTAACCAAATTTTTCAATCTTTAAGAGTTCTCCACAAAATAAACTCTAAGTAAGAAAATTATTAACATGAGCTTGAATTACGAAGACAAACAAAACCCAAAAAACAAATTTACAAACCCAAAAGTCAACTCCGCATAATCCAGGGTTTGAAGTTCTTTTCTACTTCTATCAACACCTTGAATTTGTATTGGTATGAAGTTTTATGCGATAGATCATAATATCCTCTGCACTTTTTGTCTTTATATCAAGATTCGCATAATCAAATTTAAAAATATCTTTGACAAGGTTTAATGGTGAATCAATCTCAAAAGATTAGATACAAAACTTTATGATACATGTTCATTTCTTGCAATCAGGACAACAACCAAAAACCCTAAAAATATATATAAATGGGAGTGCAACCATTATTGAAAAGCACAATCAACAATGTACCACAATACAACCATTTAACACTCTTGCTTGATACCTTTTCTCTTCTCTAAGTGTTAAGAATTACTTTTCTAAGAGTATAACATTGTAAACACCCTCTTGTGAGAGTAATTCACAAAATCCTTAAACCTGTTCTTTTGTAACCTAGCCCAGTAGTGGTTGCATCTCTCAAAAACTTGATTGTACTAAGGTAGAAGGTTGAGAAGACTTGAACACAATTAGTTTGACTAATAGGTGTTCAGTGGAAGTGTAGTTCAATTGGTAAATTAATGGATTAAATCCTTCATGTAGAAGGAATTAGACGTTGCTACCGGGTTGATGGTGAATCGGAATAAATCAGTTGTTTCTTTCTATTTTTCTTTTTATTTGATTTTTTTTCATCGGTTTTTGTTAAAATCGTTTTAAAATAAAACATTTTCAAACCCTATTTCTAGTGTTTCTTGATCTACAATTTGGTGATCAAAGGAGTTGACCAGAGCAATTTGTTATATCATCAAATATGTGATTGATATTCTTATTCTTAAGATGACTTCACATAGTAATGTAAATACATGTAGTAGACGAAATATTTGTTGCCTTGATCAACATACATTTCTTCTAAGTTATGGCTAGCTCTTTAACTAGGCTTTGTTTGACAGTTTAGGATGAGAAGGGAAATAAATGGAGGGATTTGGAAAAAAACGAAAAGAGAAAGTGTAAGGAAGAGATAATTTTGAGAGGGGAGGGATTTGGGGAGTCTATTTTTCTTCGTTATTCAAAATCCCCATAATTTTGGAGAACTAAAAAACGTATCAATTAAAATTTTTAAGTAAATTCTTTGACTTATTTTTGTGTCATTATAATAGTCTAATATATATATATATATATATATATATATATATAAATAGTTGATGAATATGGTTGATGATGTACACAATTTCAAATCTAATAGATCTGAATATGGTTCCATCATAAATGATTGTAGAGCCATTAATGTATATAGTAATTTTTGGAATGTTTTTACTAGGCGATAATTTTTAATAGTAGTACTTATATTTTGGCAAGAGTATATATCTCATATGCTCCTTGGAGCTACTTTCGTGTTCTTCCTATATATATTCTAAATCTTTTTAATGGTAATATGAATTAACTTGTTTGAGTAAAAACAAAGTAATGGACTAAATAATTTAAAATAATTCTTGAAGGAAAATAGTGGTAAATGGGCTTGGATTTGCTACAACTTCAATACCAATCCTCGTGTCTAGCGTCAATCTTGGATCAATTTATTACAATGAAATAGGTTTGAATCTCACCTATGCTTAGTGTGAATCTGGGTTGAATTCATTAATGTCCACGAATTTTCACATGTGTTGTTGTCTTAAGAGATTGGTGTTTAGCCAACTAGCCGTATGATTAGCTAGTCAACCCTTTCCTTGGTTGATTGGTCATTTGATAAGATGATATATAGGCTAACTATATTTTATGTGGGGAAAACACCTTAATCCTAAATTTTATTCATTGTTTGATATATAGAACTAAATTGTATCATAAAAACATATTATATCCCTAAATTAAGGAACAAATCTTAAATATATTTAAATTTAAATAAAATCTTCTAAAGATATTCAAACATATTATTCTCAACGCTCCTCCTTGACTGAATATCTTTTGTGCAACCCATTTGAATCTTAAGTTTGATATTTAACTTTGTTTTTTCTTAGGCTTGATTTCTTATTTTTATGTTGGTTGTAATTCTTATCGATATATTTCTTGATTGAAACCAAATTTACACTTGACTTAAATTTTTCCTTCTTTGATTTTATCTCTTTTTGATGAATTTCTTTGTACCTTGGGGGCTCCATGGTAGAAACATTGCATTTTTTTATGACTTTGAGGTGGTTTTACACCTATATCTTTATTCACTTCCTTAACATGAAATTTATTCAATACACATGCATCTTCATGGTCTTCTTTGAGTTTATATCATTTTTTTCTCTTCTCTATCAATAACATGTTCATTCTTCATCAAATTTAAAATAAATTTATTTCCTTCCATATGAGCTATGATCACTTCTTTGTTGTTTTGATTTTTAATCACACAACTTTGAATTCTTTGAAATGGTTGCAATGTCTTCTAGTGCAATGTGTGCTCCATTACCAATTATGACTTTGAGAAATAGTAGTTTTATTGAGTTCTTTGAAAATATATCGATCATAAATCATATGGTTTGTGCAACAACTATCAATAAGTCAATCTCTTTAGGGTTTGTTGGTTTTAAAACCTGACATTGCAAATAGCAGTTCCTCTTCCTCTTTATCCTCAACAATGTTCACATCTCTTTGTTGTTGTTGTTGAGACATGCATAAGTACTCCATATGTCCTAATTGACCAATCTTGTAGCATTTTGCATCAGGACTCCACAAATAACTATTTTGTTGGTGATTAGTCTTCTTGCAACAAGGGCATGGTGGAAAAGATTGAAGATTTTGATTTTGGCCGTCCTTTTTTTAAATCTTAGAATATTTATTTTTTCTTGCTTTTTCACCATTGTTATTTTTCCATTTAGCCAAGTATATATCTTCTATAGTTTCTTCTTCTCTCATAAGTCTTCTTTGTTCTAGGGCTCACAATGTTGGGAAAGATAGCATAAGTTCAAAAGAATTAAGACACAATCACAACACAAGAATATTACGTGGAAACTCCAAAACCGGAGAAAAAACCACGACCGCTGCCTAAACCGGCAACCAGAGAATTAACATTATGTGAAAATTGTTACAACACATAGACTTCTCTCACTCACACCCAACACCCCAGTACAACCACACTCTTACAAAGCAAATATTTAAACTAAGTTAGATACAAGCTTAAAGTGCTATTGCTGACTGGTGCATTTGAAAACAAAGGACCAAAACCCAATATATAGCCTTGGCCTTCTCCTTATTCTCCCACACTAAAGGATGTGGGACTTGCAATCAACCCCAACAATCTCCACCTTGATTGTAAGAGTTACAGCTTCCGCTTCCATTGTCTTACCGACAATCATACTCCACCGTAAAAAGTACACTTCACTTGGAACTAAACCATCCCAAGAATTTTTTCCACTTGGAACTAAACCATTCTAGGAATTTTCTCATGTCGAAACCTAGCTGAAATTTATGGTGCAACTCCCATGTTGGCTTCCAGGAAGTTCTTCAGCCATCGACACATCACCCCACATCTTGCATCAATGCCAACCAATGCCCGTGTGCTGTTCTGAATCTGCTAGCAATAACTTATCTTTTTTCATGGTATAGCGGAAATACCATAAGGACAAACTTTATCTTCTAGATGAGATCACCATCATCTCCAAAAACAAGGGAGACCTTGCCAGCACTTGTCTCAGAGTCTTTTTCAGATATTGCTCCACCTGGACAATTTCTCTTCACATGCCCAGACTTTCCACACTCCCAACACACCAAATTCTTTGCATGTATCTTCTTCCCATTAGCCCCACTTCTAGTTAGCAACATTGAGCTTGATGAAGTGCTTTCATCATTTTTCATTCTCCTTTCTTCAGAAATAATTTTAGTTGCAACTTCTTCAAAACTCAAACTTTCCTTCCCATACATCAGAACAGGTTTAAGATGAACATAGGAAGGTGGAAGGGACAAAATGAGCCTTAACGCTTTATCTTCATCATCAATCTCAACTTTGATAGATTCCAACTTAGAGACAATATTATTCAAAGTACTAAGATGATCAGAGATTTTCGTACCCTCATCCATGCGCAGATTGTGGAATTGCTCTTTCAACAACAACCGATTTGAGATGCCCTTAGTCTGATATAACCCTTCAAGCTTCTCCTAGAGTTGCTTGGCTGATGACAAATTCTGCACATTCGCAAGAACATTCTTTTCCAAACACAGACGAATTGCACTTGCAGCTCTCAAATCTAGTTCCTTCCACTTGTCGGCCTCCATGTTGGAAGTGTTTCCTTTCAACGCCTTGTGTAATCCTGATTGTATAAGCACATCCTTGACTTGTACTTTCCACAAGCCAAAGTGGATTCTTCCATCAAACTTCTCTATGTCAAACTTCATAACGCTTGAATAAGACATAGCAGCTGCACGCAGACTGTAAACTGTGCACCAGGTAAGTTCCCAGGAAAGAGAGGTGGGTCACAACAGACACGCTTAAATACCAAGTCTTTCCTTAGCCAGAACCTCCCTAAACAGCACTTTCACAGTATCACCTTTCCCCTAACAATACCAAGGATAATTCTTTTCTGATGTGGAAGATCAGACAAAGCTGCAACCACAGAGCATACTAAGAAAAATTATCCCACCAAACCTCCAAACCTGGCTCTGATACCAGTTGTTGGGAAAGATAGCATAAGTTCAAAAGAATTAAGACACAATCACAACACAAGAATATAACGTGGAAACTCCAAAACCAGAGAAAAAACCACGGCCGCTGCCTAAACCGGCAACCAGAGAATTAACACTATGTGAAAATTGTTACAACACATAAACTTCTCTCACTCACACCCAACACCCCAGTACAACCACACTCTTACAAAGCAAATATTTAAACTAAGTCAGATACAAGCTTAAAGTGCTATTGCTGACTGGTGCATTTGAAAACAAAGGACCAAAACCCAATATATAGCCTTGGCCTTCTCCTTATTCTCCCACACTAAAGGATGTGGGACTTGCAATCAACCCCAACAATCTCCACCTTGATTGTAAGAGTTACAGCTTCCGCTTCCATTGTCTTACCGACAATCATACTCCACCGTAAAAAGTACACTTCACTTGGAACTAAACCATCCCAAGAATTTTTTCCACTTGGAACTAAACCATTCCAGGAATTTTCTCATGTCGAAACCTAGCTGAAATTTATGGTGCAACTCCCATGTTGGCTTCCAGGAAGTTCTTCAGCCATCGACACATCACCACACACATTGCATCAATGCCAACCAATGCCCGTGTGCTGTTCTGAATCCGCTAGCAATAACTTATCCTTTTTCATGGTATAGCGGAAATACCATATGGACAAACTTTATCTTCTAGATGAGATCACCATCATCTCCAAAAACAAGGGAGACCTTGCCAGCACTTGTCTCAGAGTCTTTTTCAGATACTGCTCCACCTGGACAATTTCTCTTCACATGCCCAGACTTTCCACACTCCCAGCACACCAAATTCTTTGCATGTATCTTCTTCCCATTAGCCCCACTTCTAGTTAGCAACATTGAGCTTGATGAAGTGCTTTCATCATTTTTCATTCTCCTTTCTTCAGAAATAATTTTAGTTGCAACTTCTTCAAAACTCAAACTTTCCTTCCCATACATCAGAACAGGTTTAAGATGAACATAGGAAGGTGGAAGGGACAAAATGAGCCTTAACGCTTTATCTTCATCATCAATCTCAACTTTAATAGATTCCAACTCAGAGACAATATTATTCAAAGTACTAAGATGATCAGAGATTTTTGTACCCTCATCCATGCGCAGATTGTGGAATTGCTCTTTCAACAACAACCGATTTAAGATGCCCTTAGCCTGATATAACCCTTCAAGCTTCTCCCAGAGTTGCTTGGCTGATGACAAATTCTGCACATTCGCAAGAACATTCTTTTCCAAACACAGACGAATTGCATTTGCAGCTCTCAAATCTAGTTCCTTCCACTTGTCGGCCTCCATGTTGGAAGTGTTTCCTTTCAACGCCTTGTGTAATCCTGATTGTATAAGCACATCCTTGACTTGTACTTTCCACAAGCCAAAGTTGATTCTTCCTTCAAACTTCTCTATGTCAAACTTCATAACGCTTGAATAAGACATAGCAGCTGCACGCAGACTGTAAACTGTGCACCAGGTAAGTTCCCAGGAAAGAGAGGTGGGTCACAACAGACACGCTGAAATACCAAGTCTTTCCTTAGCCATAACCTCCCTAAACAGCACTTTCACATTATCACCTTTCCCCTAACAATACCAAGGATAATTCTTTTCTGATGTGGAAGATCAGACAAAGCTGCAACCACAGAGCATACTAAGAAAAATTATCCCACCAAACCTCCAAACCTGGCTCTGATACCAGTTGTTGGGAAAGATAGCATAAGTTCAAAAGAATTAAGACACAATCACAACACAAGAATATAACGTGGAAACTCCAAAACCAGAGAAAAAACCACGGCCGCTGCCTAAACCGGCAACCAGAGAATTAACACTATGTGAAAATTGTTACAACACATAAACTTCTCTCACTCACACCCAACACCCCAGTACAACCACACTCTTACAAAGCAAATATTTAAACTAAGTCAGATACAAGCTTAAAGTGCTATTGCTGACTGGTGCATTTGAAAACAAAGGACCAAAACCCAATATATAGCCTTGGCCTTCTCCTTATTCTCCCACACTAAAGGATGTGGGACTTGCAATCAACCCCAACAATCTCCACCTTGATTGTAAGAGTTACAGCTTCCGCTTCCATTGTCTTACCGACAATCATACTCCACCGTAAAAAGTACACTTCACTTGGAACTAAACCATCCCAAGAATTTTTTCCACTTGGAACTAAACCATTCCAGGAATTTTCTCATGTCGAAACCTAGCTGAAATTTATGGTGCAACTCCCATGTTGGCTTCCAGGAAGTTCTTCAGCCATCGACACATCACCACACACATTGCATCAATGCCAACCAATGCCCGTGTGCTGTTCTGAATCCGCTAGCAATAACTTATCCTTTTTCATGGTATAGCGGAAATACCATATGGACAAACTTTATCTTCTAGATGAGATCACCATCATCTCCAAAAACAAGGGAGACCTTGCCAGCACTTGTCTCAGAGTCTTTTTCAGATACTGCTCCACCTGGACAATTTCTCTTCACATGCCCAGACTTTCCACACTCCCAGCACACCAAATTCTTTGCATGTATCTTCTTCCCATTAGCCCCACTTCTAGTTAGCAACATTGAGCTTGATGAAGTGCTTTCATCATTTTTCATTCTCCTTTCTTCAGAAATAATTTTAGTTGCAACTTCTTCAAAACTCAAACTTTCCTTCCCATACATCAGAACAGGTTTAAGATGAACATAGGAAGGTGGAAGGGACAAAATGAGCCTTAACGCTTTATCTTCATCATCAATCTCAACTTTGATAGATTCCAACTTAGAGACAATATTATTCAAAGTACTAAGATGATCAGAGATTTTCGTACCCTCATCCATGCGTAGATTGTGGAATTGCTCTTTCAACAACAACCGATTTGAGATGCCCTTAGCCTGATATAACCCTTCAAGCTTCTCCTAGAGTTGCTTGGCTGATGACAAATTCTGCACATTCGCAAGAACATTCTTTTCCAAACACAGACGAATTGCACTTGCAGCTCTCAAATCTAGTTCCTTCCACTTGTCGGCCTCCATGTTGGAAGTGTTTCCTTTCAACGCCTTGTGTAATCCTGATTGTATAAGCACATCCTTGACTTGTACTTTCCACAAGCCAAAGTTGATTCTTCCATCAAACTTCTCTATGTCAAACTTCATAACTCTTGAATAAGACATAGCAGCTGCACGCAGACTGTAAACTGTGCACCAGGTAAGTTCCCAGGAAAGAGAGGCGGGTCACAACAGACACGCTTAAATACCAAGTCTTTCCTTAGCCAGAACCTCCCTAAACAGCACTTTCACAGTATCACCTTTCCCCTAACAATACCAAGGATAATTCTTTTCTGATGTGGAAGATCAGACAAAGCTGCAACCACAGAGCATACTAAGAAAAATTATCCCACCAAGCCTCCAAACCTGGCTCTGATACCAGTTGTTGGGAAAGATAGCATAAGTTCAAAAGAATTAAGACACAATCACAACACAAGAATATAACGTGGAAACTCCAAAACCAGAGAAAAAACCACGACCGCTGCCTAAACCGGCAACCAGAGAATTAACACTATGTGAAAATTGTTACAACACATAGACTTCTCTCACTCACACCCAACACCCCAGTACAACCACACTCTTACAAAGCAAATATTTAAACTAAGTCAGATACAAGCTTAAAGTGCTATTGCTGACTGGTGCATTTGAAAACAAAGGACCAAAACCCAATATATAGCCTTGGCCTTCTCCTTATTCTCCCACACTAAAGGATGTGGGACTTGCAATCAACCCCAACAATCTCCACCTTGATTGTAAGAGTTACAGCTTCCGCTTCCATTGTCTTACCGACAATCATACTCCACCGTAAAAAGTACACTTCACTTGGAACTAAACCATCCCAAGAATTTTTTCCACTTGGAACTAAACCATTCCAGGAATTTTCTCATGTCGAAACCTAGCTGAAATTTATGGTGCAACTCCCATGTTGGCTTCCAGGAAGTTCTTCAGCCATCGACACATCACCACACACATTGCATCAATGCCAACCAATGCCCGTGTGCTGTTCTGAATCCGCTAGCAATAACTTATCCTTTTTCATGGTATAGCGGAAATACCATATGGACAAACTTTATCTTCTAGATGAGATCACCATCATCTCCAAAAACAAGGGAGACCTTGCCAGCACTTGTCTCAGAGTCTTTTTCAGATACTGCTCCACCTGGACAATTTCTCTTCACATGCCCAGACTTTCCACACTCCCAGCACACCAAATTCTTTGCATGTATCTTCTTCCCATTAGCCCCACTTCTAGTTAGCAACATTGAGCTTGATGAAGTGCTTTCATCATTTTTCATTCTCCTTTCTTCAGAAATAATTTTAGTTGCAACTTCTTCAAAACTCAAACTTTCCTTCCCATACATCAGAACAGGTTTAAGATGAACATAGGAAGGTGGAAGGGACAAAATGAGCCTTAACGCTTTATCTTCATCATCAATCTCAACTTTAATAGATTCCAACTCAGAGACAATATTATTCAAAGTACTAAGATGATCAGAGATTTTTGTACCCTCATCCATGCGCAGATTGTGGAATTGCGATTTCAACAACAACCGATTTGAGATGCCCTTAGCCTGATATAACCCTTCAAGCTTCTCCCAGAGTTGCTTGGCTGATGACAAATTCTGCACATTCACAAGAACATTCTTTTCCAAACACAGACGAATTGCATTTGCAGCTCTCAAATCTAGTTCCTTCCACTTGTCGGCCTCCATGTTGGAAGTGTTTCCTTTCAACGCCTTGTGTAATCCTGATTGTATAAGCACATCCTTGACTTGTACTTTCCACAAGCCAAAGTTGATTCTTCCTTCAAACTTCTCTATGTCAAACTTCATAACGCTTGAATAAGACATAGCAGCTGCACGCAGACTGTAAACTGTGCACCAGGTAAGTTCCCAGGAAAGAGAGGTGGGTCACAACAGACACGCTGAAATACCAAGTCTTTCCTTAGCCATAACCTCCCTAAACAGCACTTTCACATTATCACCTTTCCCCTAACAATACCAAGGATAATTCTTTTCTGATGTGGAAGATCAGACAAAGCTGCAACCACAGAGCATACTAAGAAAAATTATCCCACCAAACCTCCAAACCTGGCTCTGATACCAGTTGTTGGGAAAGATAGCATAAGTTCAAAAGAATTAAGACACAATCACAACACAAGAATATAACGTGGAAACTCCAAAACCAGAGAAAAAACCACGGCCGCTGCCTAAACCGGCAACCAGAGAATTAACACTATGTGAAAATTGTTACAACACATAAACTTCTCTCACTCACACCCAACACCCCAGTACAACCACACTCTTACAAAGCAAATATTTAAACTAAGTCAGATACAAGCTTAAAGTGCTATTGCTGACTGGTGCATTTGAAAACAAAGGACCAAAACCCAATATATAGCCTTGGCCTTCTCCTTATTCTCCCACACTAAAGGATGTGGGACTTGCAATCAACCCCAACAATCTCCACCTTGATTGTAAGAGTTACAGCTTCCGCTTCCATTGTCTTACCGACAATCATACTCCACCGTAAAAAGTACACTTCACTTGGAACTAAACCATCCCAAGAATTTTTTCCACTTGGAACTAAACCATTCCAGGAATTTTCTCATGTCGAAACCTAGCTGAAATTTATGGTGCAACTCCCATGTTGGCTTCCAGGAAGTTCTTCAGCCATCGACACATCACCACACACATTGCATCAATGCCAACCAATGCCCGTGTGCTGTTCTGAATCCGCTAGCAATAACTTATCCTTTTTCATGGTATAGCAGAAATACCATATGGACAAACTTTATCTTCTAGATGAGATCACCATCATCTCCAAAAACAAGGGAGACCTTGCCAGCACTTGTCTCAGAGTCTTTTTCAGATACTGCTCCACCTGGACAATTTCCCTTCACATGCCCAGACTTTCCACACTCCCAGCACACCAAATTCTTTGCATGTATCTTCTTCCCATTAGCCCCACTTCTAGTTAGCAATATTGAGCTTGATGAAGTGCTTTCATCATTTTTCATTCTCCTTTCTTCAGAAATAATTTTAGTTGCAACTTCTTCAAAACTCAAACTTTCCTTCCCATACATCAGAACAGGTTTAAGATGAACATAGGAAGGTGGAAGGGACAAAATGAGCCTTAACGCTTTATCTTCATCATCAATCTCAACTTTGATAGATTCCAACTCAGAGACAATATTATTCAAAGTACTAAGATGATCAGAGATTTTCGTATCCTCATCCATGCGCAGATTGTGGAATTGCTCTTTCAACAACAACCGATTTGAGATGCCCTTAGCCTGATATAACCCTTCAAGCTTCTCCCAGAGTTGCTTGGCTGATGACAAATTCTGCACATTCGCAAGAACATTCTTTTCCAAACACAGACGAATTGCACTTGCAGCTCTCAAATCTAGTTCCTTCCACTTGTCGGCCTCCATGTTGGAAGTGTTTCCTTTCAACGCCTTGTGTAATCCTGATTGTATAAGCACATCCTTGACTTGTACTTTCCACAAGCCAAAGTTGATTCTTCCATCAAACTTCTCTATGTCAAACTTCATAACGCTTGAATAAGACATAGCAGCTGCACGCAGACTGTAAATTGTGCACCACGTAAGTTCCCAGGAAAGAGAGGTGGGTCACAACAGACACGCTTAAATACCAAGTCTTTCCTTAGCCAGAACCTCCCTAAACCGCACTTTCACAGTATCACCTTTCCCCTAACAATACCAAGGATAATTCTTTTTTGATGTGGAAGATCAGACAAAGCTGCAACCACAGAGCATACTAAGAAAAATTATCCCACCGAACCTCCAAACCTGGCTCTCATACCAGTTGTTGGGAAAGATAGCATAAGTTCAAAAGAATTAAGACACAATCACAACACAAGAATATAACGTGGAAACTCCAAAACCAGAGAAAAAACCACGGTCGCTGCCTAAACCGGCAACCAGAGAATTAACACTATGTGAAAATTGTTATAACACATAGACTTCTCTCACTCACACCCAACACCCCAGTACAACCACACTCTTACAAAGCAAATATTTAAACTAAGTTAGATACAAGCTTAAAGTGCTATTGCTGACTGGTGCATTTGAAAACAAAGGACCAAAACCCAATATATAGCCTTGGCCTTCTCCTTATTCTCCCACACTAAAGGATGTGGGACTTGCAATCAACCCCAACACACAATGCATGTAATACTTCTGTCAAAGTGATCTTACTCAAATCCTTTGTATTCTCTAATGTTATTATAGAAGCTCCAAATCTTTCAAGTACTGTTACAAGAACTTTTTTTGCAAATATAGAATTAGAAAATTGAATGGCAAGTAATCGTATCTTATTAGCAATATCCAATAATTTATCTATGTATTATTTGATTGTCTCATTCTCCTTCATTCTTTGTAAATCAAACTCTCTCATTAAATTCAACATTTGCATGCTTCTGATTCTTTCATCTCTTTCACATTCTTCCTTTCTGTAATCCCACATTTCTTTTGTTGTTTTTAGAGTCATGATTCTGGTGAAGGCATTTTAAGAGACGTTGGGAAACAAACATGGCTTTGCCTTTTCCTTCCTGATTTTTCTTTCTTTATGAATTTTTATGTAGGCCACTGTTGGATTTTCTAGTAGTGAATAAATATCGCATTCATCTTCTATAGCTTCCCAGAGATCTAGTGTGTCTAGGTTTGCTTCCCTTCTTATTGCCCAAAGATCATTGTTTCCTCCATCAAATATAGGAGGGGCAATTTTCATCTTCATATGAAACTTGGCTTGTTATACCGCTAATGGATTTTTTTGTGTTTTGTATATGTGGAAGATAAATTATATTTTATATATTGTGTATGTGAAAAGTATGAGATATATTGTATATGAGAAAAAAAATCCTTAATCCTAAATTTTATTCATTGCTCCATATATAGAGCTAAATCATAGTATAATAACATATCATATCCCTAAATTAAGGAATAAATCTAAAACATATTCTAAACAGAAATATAAATTATATATCCTACTGATATCTTATTTTAAATCTTAAATATATTTATGTCTAAATTTAAATAAAATCTTCTAAAGATATTCAACTATATTATTCTCAACAATTTGTTAGATTGATTGTGTGTGCTGAAAATAATATTTACAACGGGCATTTATAGACTTAGAATAAGTAAAAAATCTACATCACATATTTCTCACGTTCTTAATCCACTAACTCACATATTGCATCATATAAGATCATACATAACAACATAAATACATTATAGGTTAAGTTACATGTCAACACTGCTTTGTCGACTAAATTATTAACTTTTATATCATTCAACCACGTTCTCCATCACCCTAGTATCTTGCACATGTGGCTGAAATGAAGACAACAATGTACTTTTGCAGTTGAATGTCCTTCTACTACTCATGTTCTTGACATGTCTATTATTAAAGAGTAAAGGGTTATCTATGCTTTTATACCTTAAAATGACCTTGTATCAATTTCTATCATCATTTCTCTCCTCATAACCGCCTCCATTTCATGTCAGATAGTTTGAAAAATGGTTATATGCATTTTGGGTGGATCTCTTTATTATAATATATTTGACTCATATTCAACATTACTATGAATCTAATAAGAGTCTTTATTGGTCTTCAAACCCATTTAAACTTGATATCCACGTTTAACCATCAGTCAATAACTGACTTAAGCGTCAATTGATTTTACTTTAGTTGTTAGTCAATTTTCCATTATACGATAGGATGATATTAATAACAACCTCGAAACCTATTTAGATTTGATAGTCATATTCATTCGTCAACCAACACATCAGTCAAGTGACCATACATGATCCGACCAATTGAGATATAATTGATACTTAAATCTTCGACATCAGTCAAGTGACTGATACATAATCCAATCAATTTTTTTTGTCGGTGTAAACAAGATGTTTTCCTTTAATGGAAGTACTAATAGCACATCTTTAATACACATTTTTCAACATTCTTTTTTATTAGTTGAAATTCATAAATGGCCCACCACATTTATGTAGGCTCCACATAATTTAATGAGTTCCACATAAAATTTAACCAATAAGAAGAAAAGTATTGAGAAGTGTGTGTTAGTTTTTATTATAATATAATATCCACTATATCTAGTGTCATTTCTGTATTAAAAGGCTTAATTCACATATGGTCTCTTCCATTTATGTTAGATTTCAAGTTATTTTTTTACGTTTAAAACGTTATATGGTGGTTCCTCCTGTCACTGAGTAACCAACATGAAACGTTTTAAACGCAAGAAAATAACTTGAAACTTCAAATAAACACAAGAGACCAAATGTTGAATTAAGTCTTATTATAATGATATTCATTCATTTAAATTGATAGAATATATCAAGAGCAATACAAATTCAAATGATTAATATGTAAACAAACTCACAATATCTAAGTCAATAGTATAAAACAATAAAATGACTCATATGTGATATAATTAAAGTGTCCAAATATTTATGACTCTAGATCAAGAACATTGAAAACGATAATGTCATTTATTGAATCTAAAATAAGTTGAAGTTAATATGTGTGTAAGTATAGAAGTACGCCTAAGGGGGGGGGGGTGAATTAGGTGTTAGTAAATTTTCTTGTTTTTAGTAATATGGTAGTTGAATTTTCTGAGTTTAATAAAATGCCTACTAATAATAAAGTGCAGAAAGTAAATGGACACTTTAAGATTTATCCTGGTTCCCCTTATAACCAAGGGTACGTCCAGTCCTCTTGCACACCACAAGAGATTGATCCAATACTTTTCAGAAAATGTATAACTCCCATCCTGAGATTCTTTCTACAAACTTCTAACAATACTTCTAAGATAGCACACCACTATCTTAGATTAAACTATCTTTTAGAAAGTCATACTTTCTTTCACGAGTGATACAATAAGATTTGAATAAGAATAAGGTGAGGTATATTGATAAACAATCCAATAACAATTCAAGTACTTGAGAACCTTTAAGAATGATATGAAAATGGAATGCAAGTACTTTGTAAAAATCAGAATTTTGTTCAAAGTTGTTCAATGTATTGATTGAAGGATTGTGTACTTTTTGATCTGAAGTTATGGGGTATTTATACTCCATAAACATCCCTTCAGATTCGTGGCCATTGATCCAAGAGATTTAATGAAAAAATACAATGTTCTAGAGTCATCCCAGATCTGAAAAATTGTATTGTTTCCAGTTGTATTCGAATACAGGATATATGTATTCGAATACACCTCTTTGTAACGTTCAAAAATATTCAAAATTTACATCTTGTATTCGAATACACATTGGTTTAGTCGAATACAAATTAGTGAAAATTTGCCACTGACTTACGTTGTATTCGACTACAGATGGTTGTAGTCGAATACACATATAAGAATTTTGGCCACTGACTTGAAGTGTATTCGACTACACATAGTTGTAGTCGAATACAACTTTTAGATTTTTGCTTCTGACTTAAGTTGTATTCGAATACAAGATGGTGTATTCGAATACACTTATGTAATTAGTCAAAAATATGATTTTAAATACTTTGTTAATGTGGTTTTGACTTTTGAAACTATTTTAAATGCATATGTAAATGTGACTTGTTCTCATATATTTGAACTATTGGTTTGTATCATATACCTTTACATTTTATCATCTATTGTTTGGATTCGAAGCTTATTACAAAGATATTTGATCTTCTTTTTGATCTTGTTGCATTGTCCATAATTTGTGATCTTTGTCTTCATCAAAAACATGTAGTTTACATTCTCCCCCTTTTTGATTATGACAAAATGTTGTTGTTGTGGAGAGATTGTGTAGTTTGAATCATTGCTCCCCCGTAATATATGCGTACTCCCCCGTTGTATGTGATTAATTGAAAAATTGTTTTTGAGTAGCTACAAAGTTTGAAATGCAACAACAATACCAAATTTTCTCCCCCTTTTGACATGATCAAAAAGAAGAAAAAAAAATATAGAAAAAGAGACATACAATTTACGAGTATAATCATACTAATAACACAAACGGCATACAAGTTAACATGGAAGATAACAGAATGGAAAATAAAGTCATAATAGCATAAGAGTTAAGACAAAACATGTTGCAATAATAGCAATACAAAACAAAACATAATCCAAACGACAAATTAGTACATAAGACAAATATCAGAGTAATACATAATACAAACGGTCAAATCAGTACAAATACATGCCAAATAGCAAACTTAATCAAAATCTGTTGGAATGTGAAAATGATCAAGTTTGTCCGATAATTGACTAATGTCCTGAGATACAGCGTCATGATTGCGAGCAATAGTAGCTTCAATATTCTGGAAATGAGTATCGATAGAAGTGGTCATATTTTCGAATTGAGTTTGGAAGAAGGTTTGAAAGGATTCAAGGCGGGTCATGAGCATTTGATTGGAGATATAATCATCATCAGAGGTTGTTTCCTCGCCATCTTCATCTTCTTGAGCAGCAGCATTTGAGGGTCCAGCAGTGTCGTCGTGTGCAACATCAGATGGTTGACCATAATCACCTTTATGCACAAACGCTTCAAGCTCCTCATTCCAAATGATCCTCATGCTAGGCAAGACACCTAAACCAACATATTTTCTTTGGTGGGTGTATACATAACTTCATCAGAAAAGTTCACCCCAAAGTGTTCCAAAATCCGAGAAACTTCCTTTGCATATGGTAGTCCAATTGCCTCTCAAGATCCAAACATAACAGATTTCACAAAATACGACCAATTTAGTTGACGACCTTCAAACATGAAATTCATAATTTGTAATTCAAACTCCGAGATTTTGGAGTAATTCCCAGCCTTCGGAACCAGAATGTAGCTAAGGAAATAGTGCAGAAGGCGATAATCAACAGTAAGATTTCCCACTACATACCGTTGTTGGGCATATTTGGAACCTGCCTGAGTTCTTTTTTGCTCCATTGTGCGTCTGTCAAACCGATAGAGAGAAACATACGCATCATACTTAGAAATATCGCCCCATTCACACAATTTGTTGGGACAAAACTTTTCACCATTAAAGGGGATATTGAGAATTTCTCCGATGGTTTTGGTATTTAAGCGAATGGTTTTACCCTTAACTCGAGATACTAGCAGCTTTCCCTCTTGGATGAGATTGCAATAAAAAAACCCTAACCAAGTATGGATAAACAGGACCTTTGTAACCTATAAACTCTTCAACATGTTGTGCTTTGAGTAACGCATGAAAGTTAAAGTCAGAGAAAGAGTTTAAGGTACCATATTTTGGAATGATAAGTCGCTTGTCAAAGTAGAATGTGCGAAAACGATCAATTTCTTCCGGTGTGTGTAGAAGCCGGGATAGATCTGTGATGTTAGGATTCCTTGTTCGTTTTCTTGAGGGACCTACTGCTGCATGCTTGGTTTGTGGTCCTCATTTGCGGGCATCCATGGTGAAAAAGGAGGTTTTGGTGAAAATGGGTTTTTTTGAGAAAATGTGAGAGAGGGAAGAAATCTGAAGATGAAAGACAAGAAAGAAGTAAAGAGGGATGTAGTTTGCTAGGTTGGGTGAATGGGTAACTGAGTGAAAGAAGGATGGACGAGATTTTGGGAGAGGAGAGAAGAAACCACAATTGTGTATTCGAATACAAAATAGAAAATAACCCTAAAATGTGAAACAACTTTTATATTTGGGCAAAAACGCGAAGGTGTATTCGACTACACCTTTTTGTATTCGAATACACATTGTTCTGGGAACATGTATTCGACTACACATAAGATGTATTCGAATACAGGAAATTCTGGGAAAGTATGTATTCGAATACAGATATTGGTATTCGACTACACAAGCACAATTTTGCTTAAAAACTGAGTTTTTATGAAAATCGCATCATGTAATACACAAATTCATATATCAAAAAGCAATAATCATCAAGAAATGACAGATTATATGTTTCATGCAATTTTAAAGATCATTTTCATTTAAAATACCAAGTTCTCTTCGGATCTTATAAAATGAGTCATTAGGTAAAGGTTTAGTAAAGATATCAGCCAATTGATTGTGTGTATCAACAAATGTTACCTCAACATTACCTTTAAGCACATGATCCCGTAGAAAATGATGTCGGATATCGATGTGTTTAGTTCTAGAGTGCATGATTGGATTCTTTGAGATGTTTATTGCACTTGTGTTATCACATCTTAAGGGAATGCATCCGAGATCAACTCCATAGTCATATAATTGTTGTTTGAGCCAGAGAATCTGGGCATAACAACTTCCTGCTGCAATGTATTCAGCTTCAACAGTACTAAGTGCAACACAAGCTTGCTTTTTACATGACCATGAAACTAGTGCATTGCCTAAGACGTGGCAAGTGCCGCTGGTGCTTTTACGGTCCGTTTTGCATCCTGCATAATCTGAATCAGAGTATCCAACTAGGCTACATATGCTACCCTTGGGGTACCATAGGCCTACATTTGTCGTTCCTTTCAAATACTTCATAATTCTTTTAACAACGACTAGATGCGATTCTTTCGGATCCGCCTGAAATCTTGCACACAAACAAACACTAAACATAATATCTGGCCGGCTGGCCGTTAGATATAATAAGGATCCAATCATACCTCGATATGTGGATATGTCGATTGAAATTCCTGATGCATCTTTATCAACATATGTTCCGGAACCCATTGGAGTTGTACTTTCTTTGCAATTTTCCATTTCAAATTTCTTTAGTAATTCTTTACAATATTTTGCTTGATTGATGAAGATGCCGTGCTCAAGTTGCTTGATATGAAGTCCAAGAAAATAGTTTAATTTTCCCATCGTGGACATTTCAAATTCTCCTTGCATTATTGAAGAGAATTCTTCACATATGTCCTTGTTGGTTGATCCAAATATTATATCATCAACATTAATTTGGACCAATAATGTGTGACCATTATCTCTTTTGACAAATAATGTTTTATCAACCTCCCCTTTGTCAAATCCTCGTGCACATAAAAAGGTGCTTAATCTGTCATACCAAGCTCTTGGAGCTTGTTTTAGACCATAAAGAGCCTTTTTTAATTTGTAGACATGTGAGGGACTTTTGGAATCTTCAAACCCAAGGGGCTGTTTGACATAGACTTCTTCATTTATGTATCCATTGAGAAAGGCACTCTTCACATCCATTTGATATAACTCAAAATTCATGGAACAAGCATACGCTAGTAGTAAACATATTGCTTCTAATCTTGCTACCGGAGCAAATGTTTCGTCAAAATCTATCTCTTCCTCTTGATTGTATCCTTGAGCGACCAATCTAGCTTTGTTGCGAACAACTATGCCATTCTCATCTAGTTTATTTTTAAACACCCATTTTGTACCAATGATGTTGTTGCATTGTCCATAATTTGATCTTCTTTTTGATTTTGGATTCGAAGCTTATTACAAAGATATTTGATCTTCTTTTTGATCTTGTTGCATTGTCCATAATTTGTGATCTTTGTCTTCATCAAAAACATGTAGTTTACAATGTAAATGAAAATTAAATGAACATTACAATAAAAACAAAAAATATAAGTAAAAATTATATATTTAAATAAAATAAAAATAATAAAAAATAGTATAAAATGATACCAGATTGAAATATTCGAAATCACCGCTCTTTTATAAAAGAACAACAAAATAAACGGGAGAGGCTACTAAATTTTTTAAAACAATATCAAGTATCAACGATATCGACATGAAAACATATATAAAATAAACCTCAAATATTCCATGGCGACATAAATCCAGCAACGTAATAATCATTTTTAACATCACTCTGTTCCAATTCCAAAGATTGCTGATGATCATTATTCAAAACATGACTTTATCTTTTGTAAAAAGGAAAAGTATGAGATTGTCTGTCTATGTTTTAGGTGTTTGTATAATTTGAAAGATTCACGCGTGGAACATTTGAGAAGCACGAGAAATTATATTTTAGGATTAATAATTAATGTTTTAAATAAAATAAATAAATCTAAGAGTAGTTAAAATTGAATAATTAAAAGATATAATGGTCAGTTAAATTTAAAATAATTGTGTTGTTGGAATAAAATTTCTGACATAAATATTGTATATCTATTAAATTTTTTTGCAATCATAGAATTATTTTTTACAAAAAAAAAAAAAAAATTTAAATATATATATACTATTGTAACACAACTTACAAATTTGTGTTGGTGTACATGATTCGGTTCGTTCCGTGAATCCGTCTTGACCCATAAGCAATGTGACGGATCTGACCCAATCTCAAAAAAATAAGAACAAGATAAAGACAAAGTAAAAAATTGATCGGGTTCGAATTACTCTTCGAATTATCCGTTTCATCTCAAATTACTTTAAGGATAAAATTACTAATCGGATCATTAATTTTATTATTATTAATTCACTTTCTAAAAAAAATTACCAATTGGATTATTAAATAATTTGTAGTTTGTAAAAAAAAAATTATGAGTTACTAATCTTAAATAAATTGACATCGGGTACTATATATAACTTATATGAGTTTCTATATGTTTAATTTTTTTTCTAAAAAAAAAAGTTTAAGGATTACTATTTGGCGTTTCATCTTGAGACCAACTCAGTCTCATCTTTATTTTGTCTCGTCTCTAATTAGCCCACAACTCATCAGATTTGATCGGGTTAAAGGACGGAATAATGTCTAAAATTTGGTCCGATCAAATATTAGAACCGGATAAGGGACACATCACTTGATCTAATTCGTCATTTGTACATCTCTAGTAGCATTAACAGTTTAAATACTTTATTGATCAGGAAAATACAAGTCATTAACCATTGTTTAAATATATATTTCATTAACCACTAAAATAAATGACAACCGTTAAATCAAAGTACTCTACAGTCGATAATGTATTGTATGTTAGTGGTTAATAAAATATATATTAAATAAGTAATTAATGATTTATATTTTAATGAAAAATAAATAATTTAAAAATAATATTGTTCACTGTATATTACATAAAGTGTCAAATGTGTGTATTCAGAATTTCGTGCACGGTTAAATCGAAATAAAATTATTCAAATTAATATAACTTTTAATTTTTATTTTATAATGAAAAATACATAACTTAAATATGCATTGTGAGATTTTAGATCAAGTGGTCATTACAACTTTGTGAATGTATCTATAGGAAATTCATATTTGTTAATTTGTATGACTTTGTGACATATTCAAAGACTATTTAGTAAATTACTGAAGACTGGTTTTAGTTAGTAACAAAATATTGGGATGTAGTTTGATCACTAAAAAAGAAAAAAAAAAAAGTAAAAAAACACACGATTTTAACCTTGAAGAAAAATAAATTGTGATATTTTTAATCCAGCAATATATCTTTTAGCGGAGACATGTGTATCCACTGCGGCCATAGATTTGGAAAACATGGTTTTTTGGTTTGAATATTCACTTTTTAAACATTTGCACGATATCATGCTATTAATTATATGTAAAAATATAGTTAATTTAATTATTTAATTAATTAAAAAGTTTGATATAATTTAAATTAATCATCTATTCAATTGAATTAATTATATTTTTCTCTTCAATTGATTAAGTGTAGTAGATTTAAAGGAAAAACTAATTGTCTGAAACATTTTTGTTTTTATATTGATGGGACAATCAATCATAAAAAGAGACAAAATGGTCCATAACAAAATAAATTAATTAGTCCATTTGTGTTTAGATTAGTCTATGTTTGGTTTTAAGGCGAAGGTGAAAAGAAAAAAAATCGTAATGAATTACTATAATTTTGTAAAAATTACATTCTATATACTTTTATAATATGTAACGATTCACTATAATTTTGTTAATTCTAGTAAAAAATCAATCGCACGGTTAAATATGTTATATCCTCCGTTTTTCTTTTTCTCTAAATTTTCAATCCCACGGTTAAATATGTTATTCCTTCTAATACTGCCATTTATAATTAAAAAAAACTCTAAAATATGAATACTTTTAAAATGGTGAAATATTGTATCAAATCTCTCGCATCATACTCATAAATATTATGTTTTTCTACATTATTTTTATTGTAAGTGAAATTGAAGATTTTTATTTATCTATTAAGATATTATTATTTACATATTTAAATTAATTTATTATTATAATTATAAACAAACACAGTTTATAATTTTTTTAATTTTATTGTATTTTTATACTGTAGACCGAACAATTAACTCGTTTAATTAAATTATATAAAAGGAGTTTATATTTCTTATTGACCTACTTGTTTTCTCATTTTTTATAACATGTATCCCGTATCCGTACCGTACCCCTATCTCAATCTCATCATAGAAAAAAAGACACATATTGTTTGGTTTTTGACAAACATTAAAAGATATTGGTTCTTCATAACAGACAAGGACCAATAGGAGAGTACAAATCATGCATAAACATTAGGTATGTACGAATTCTTGCGTTTGTTTGATGTGTAAAAAAAATGTATGTTTGAATTATTGTCAATGACCATATTATCCTTATAATTCAATAAGACATATATTTGATGAGTAGAGTGCTAGAAAAACCTTAAAATTTAGAGTTTTTTTTTTAACTATAAATAAAATAGTACATAAACTCATATTCAACTACGAAATTTTATGTTTGAATCTTTTAAAATTTTAACATTTATCAATTGAGGTAAATCTTACTAATTAAATCTCAAAGTCTCAATTTTTTTTTCTTTTTTATCTTAGTAGAGATATAAACATCACTGTAATTAATTCACACAATTTTGATATATCATATTTCTAAGATTTGACGTTTAACCTATTAATATCAGTATTTGTTAATTGATCTAAGACTTAAAGACTAAATCTCACATTTTTATTACTTTCGTAAACAAAGTTTCACTCATAGTAGAATATCTTACCATAAGCAGCAAATATGACATTTACTAATAGAGGATCCAAGACTAAATAACTAAATTGAGAGACTAGTAGCATTTTTGTGGCAGAATAAATACAAAAACAAGAAACCTTTCAAACACAAAGTGGAATGAAATATAAACAACAAAATAAACTAAGGAATCAACTACTTAGCCAGAGCATCAGCAATTTGATTTGCCTCCAAAAAATGAGTACACGTAAACTGATCTTCCAATATAGTAAACTCCTTGAAAGACACAAGCCCCAGAGGAATGAGATTCAAGCTTAAAAAATCTCTCATTTCTCGTCTTCTAAAAGCAGCCAACAGTAATACCAAAAATAAAGAGCCTATGATATACTCATTACTATTATTCATCCAAACTAGAGTATAAAATGGTAAATTTTAGTGTGATGGTTGTTGGCGTTTTCAATATGTTTTAATGAAAACTGAAAACTAAACAAGAGATAAGAATGAATTGAATTGGATTTCATCTATTGTTATTTGATGTGAGTATGCTATTTATACATAGCCTCTATTACATTGTTGATGACTAACTTCTTTCTTAACTAACTAAGTGGTTAGTTAGTTAGTTAGTTGGTTACATTCAATCAACTAACTTGAATTACACAAAAACAGAGAACGAAGATCAATCTTCGTTTTCCAGTCACAAACCAAGATCAATCTTGGTTTCCAACATTTTCCCTTAATTCAAGTTTCTAAGTGATTTTACACTTAGCAATCTTCTCAGTTCTTCAAATTTACTTGTCCTCAAGGCCTTGGTCATTATATCAGCAAGTTGAACTTCAGTTTGACAATAAATGAGCTTCATTTTGCTTCTTCCAACTTGCTCTCTTAAGAAGTGAAACCTTGTTTCAATGTGTTTGCTTCTTCCATGAGACACAGGGTTCTTTGCTAGATTTATTGCTGAAATGTTGTCAATCAACAGTGGAATTGGCCTGCAAATTTCAATCTTCAACTTAGTTATTAATGATTCCAACCACAATGCTTGGCAGGCTGCATAGCTGCCAGCAATATACTCCGCTTCGCATGAGGATAGCGCTATCACGGGCTGCTTTCTTGAGCTCCATGCTATTGGTGGTTTCATGAATTTGAACACATACCCTGAAGTGCTCCTTCTATCATTCTTGTCTCCACACCAATCTGAATCTGTGTATCCCACTAAGTTTTCATTTTTATTGTTCAAATATGTTGCAAACATAATGCCATGCTCAATTGTGTCTTGGACATATTTCATGATTCTTTTCACTGCTAGCCAATGAGTGTGCTTGGGTCTCTCCATGAATCTGCTTACTACTCCCAAACTATAGCAGATGTCGAGCCTTGTATTGCACAGATATCTTAGTGAACTAACAGCTTGTTTGAATAAAGTTGAATCAACCAACTCTTCTTCAATTTCAATTTCCAACTTTTCATTGATCTCCATTGGAATGGTTGTAGGGTTTCAATCAGCCATATTGAACCTTCTCAGAATTTCTCTAGCATACTTCTTCTGATGCATCAACAAACCTTCTTCAGTTTCAGCAAACTCCATTCCCAGAAAATAGCTCAATTTGCCCAAGTCTGTCATTTCGAACTCATCTCTCATGATTCCTTTGAATTCTATAATTGCTTTGTTACTGTTGTCAGTCACCAATAAGTCATCAACATATAGGCACAACAAGATCATTGCAGGCTCTCCATCTAGTGTAGAATGCTTCACATAAACTCCATATTCCACTGTGCATTTGATGAATCCGATGCCAACTAGAAATGCATTAATTCTTTTGTTCCAAGCTCTTGGTGCTTGCTTCAAACCATATAAAGTTTTCTTCAATCTGAGTACTTTATCCTCCTTTCCCTTAATCACAAAATCTGGTGGTTGAGAGACATACACCTCTTCTTCCAGCCATCCATTTAGAAATGCGGATTTTATATCAAGCTGCCACATAAGCCAGCCCCTAGCACATGCCAGTGCTATCACAAGCCTGATTGTCTCAATTCTGGCTACTGGAGCAAACACTTCAGAGTAGTTTATGCCTGCTCTTTGCAGGAATCCCTTGGCAACCAATCTAGCTTTATACTTAGCAATTGTTCCATTTGGATTCAGCTTCAATTTGTAGACCCACTTTACTCCAATCTGCTTCTGTTTTGGAGGCAAATTTGTCAAGTACCATGTTTGATTCTTCTCAATTGCATTGATCTCTTCCACCATTGCTTTCTTCCAGGGTCCTTTCTTTAATGCCTCTTCAATATTTAAAGGTTCTGCATCAGCAAATAAGGAAAAATGCACTAAATCTCCACTGTTGTCAACTTCACTGTCATTGTACACTTCAAATTCTTGTAAATGAGTTGGTGGCTTTCTTGTTCTTTGAGATCTGTTTGGTTCAGTTCCCTCTTCATCTCTATTCCCACTGATATGCTGCTCATTCTGTACTTGCAAAGGAACTTGTGAAGGTTGGTTTGTGCTGCTAGTTGCTTGCTCCCAGTCCAAGTGTTGGCTACTGTCAATTTGCTTTTGTTTCCAGTTCCAGCTCTCATGTTCAACAATCTTAACATCCCTACTGATCACCACCTTGCCTCTGATGGGATCATACAATTTGTAGGCACCTGTTGGATGATATCCTATCAAGATCATCGCTTCACTTTTGTCTTGCAACTTCCTTCTCTTCTGATCTGGTACATGTTTGAAACATAGAGCACCAAATGTTCTTAAATGCCCCACTGTTGGTTTTCTTCCACTCCAGATCTCTTCTGGTACTTTCTCCTTTTTCTTTGTTGGACATTTATTCATAATATAGAAAATAGTTGATGCAGCTTCTCCCCAGAACTTAAGTGGTAGTCCCTTTTCTTTTATCATGCTTCTAGTCATGTCTAGAATGGTTCTATTTCTCCTTTCAGCTAGACCATTGTGTTGAGGTGTGTAGGGAGCTGTTACCTCATGTTCAATTCCACTATTGATACAAAAATCCTTGAATTCATGTGAAGTATATTCTCCTCCTCCATTTGTTCTTAACACCTTGATGGATTCCCCACTTTGTTTCTCCATTTGAATTTTGAAACTTTTGAATGTTTCCAATGCTTCACCTTTTGTTTTAATCAAATAGATCCACAACATTCTACTAAATTCATCAACAAAAGTTATGAAGTACTTATTACCTCCTAATGATGGCACTTCAAATGGTCCACATATGTCACTATGAATCACTCCAAGAACGTTCTCCGCTCTTGCTCGCACTTGTGATTGGAAGGAATTTCTTGGTTGTTTGCCTGCCATACATACTTCACACACCTTCTCAGGGACATCAACCATAGGAATTCCATTCAATGTCTTCTTAACTCCTAGCTGCTACAAGCTTCTGAAGTTAAGATGGCCAAATCTTGAATGTCGCAACCAGCTTTCATCAATTGAACTTGTTGTGTTCAAACATTGGATATAAGCAGCTTGTATGTTGATGATAAAGGTTCTGTTCTTTGAAAGAGGAGCCTTGAGTATCATCTTCTTATGTCCATCATACATTTCTAAGGTATCATTCTTCATGATCACTTGAAAACCCTTTTGAATTAGTTGTCCAATGCTCAACAAATTGTTGTTCATTCCTGGCACATACAGTACATTCTCTATCACTACTGTCTTTCCATTTCTTCTTTTAATCATCATGTTGCCAGCTCCCTCAGCTTCTAAGGTTCTATCATCAGCAAACCTTATTTTACTCTTTCTTGCTTTATCAATATCTACCAACCATTCTTTATGACTTGTCATGTGATTGGAACAACCAGTATCAAGGAACCATACCTGGGATGGAGAATGTTCTTCGTTTGTGGTGGCCATTAACAAGACTGTTTCTGAAAACGAAGATTGTTCCAAAACTGTTTCTGAAAACGAAGATTGTTCCAAGACTGTTTCTGAAAACGAAGATCGTTCTTCGTCTGTGGCTGAAAACGAAGATCGTTTCAAGACTATTTCTGAAAATGAAGATCGTTCTTCGTCTGTGGCTGAAAACGAAGATCGTTCCAAGACTGTTTCTGAAAATGAATATCGTTCTTCGTTTGTGGCTGAAAACGAAGATCGTTCTTCGTTTGTAGCTGAAAACGAAGATCGTTCTTCGTCTGTGGTAGCCAACAACAAGACTGTATCTGAGTCTGATGAAGAACATTCTTGAACAGCACATGCTTCATCTTTTATTCTCTTCTTCTGTTTCCCTCCTTTGTCAGCCCAACATTCATCTGCATAACGTCCAAAATTCTCGCAGTTGTAACATTGCACCTTCTTCTTGTCAAAGTTTCTTGAATTTCCTTTTGATTTACCACTCGAATTTCCTCCGTTTGATGAAGATTCAGACTTATCTTCAAGTTTCTTAAATTTGTTCTTCCTCCATTTCCTTTTCTAGTCTCCCTTCTTGTTGGCATATGCTACCAATGCCTGATTTCCAGAATTCCCCCCACTTCTTTCATCCATTCTCAACTCTCTTGCTTCTAGAGTTCCCTGCAACTCTTCAAGACTCAATGCGAAGATGTCTTTCGATTCTTCAATTGCGCAAACAACACAGTCGAACCTGGGATGCAATGATCTCATGATCTTTTCACACAATTTCTGTTCAGACAATTTCACTCCACAGCTAGCCATCTGATTTGTGATGCTCCTCAATCTTGAAATCAAATCTGAAACCTTCTCTTGTTCCTCCATCTGCAACACTTCGAACTGTTTCTGTAAGGTCTGCAATTTCACTTTCTTGACCTTGGTTCCACCAGAATAACACTTCTCCAAAATGTCCCATGCTTCTTCTGCATTTTTTGCATCAGAAATTTTGTCAAAGTTGGTTGTGTCAAGGCATTGATGAAGAATGAAGATGGCCTTGCAATCTTTCTTCTTGTTTTCTTTGAATCTTGATCTTTGTTCCTCTATTGGATTGGCTCCCAGATCTTCAAATGTTTTCTCTATGATTTCCAACACTTCTTGGAATCCAAACAATGCTCGAATCTGCACTCTCCATCTATCCCAATCTTTTCCATCAAAATATGGCATGTGGGCTGGAAAATTTCCATTGTTTGCACTTGAACCCATCCTCACTACACTCGTGTTTGATCCTCACACTTCACTCGTATTTTCACTCTTTGGGATCGAAACCTTGCTCTTGATACCACTTGTTGGCGTTTTCAATCTGTTTTAATGAAAACTAAAAACTAAGAAAGAGATAAGAATGAATTGAATTGGATTTCATCCATTGTTATTTGATGTAAGTATGCTATTTATACATAGCCTCTATTACATTGTTTATGACTAACTTCTTCTTAACTAACTAAGTGGTTAGTTAGTTAGTTGATTACATTCAATCAACTAACTTGAATTACACAAAAACAAAGAACGAAGATCAATCTTCGTTTTCCAGTCACAAACCAAGATCAATCTTGGTTTCCAACAATGGTTCCAATATATCCATCACCATTGGACCACTATGAACAATCATTAAGAGCCATTAGATTCATAGAAGTTAACCTATAAAATATGTAATATCATATATTAATATCATATGCCTTCATAACATTTAAAGTTGTCTATGTTTAGAATATTAATCATTTATTCATTTTACTCTATTTATTTAAATGAATTAAATCCAATATAAGGATTCAGGTTTGCCATTTTTTTTCAAAAAAACTGTTTAAAAATATTTTTAACGATGCTAATTTAGAAAATGATTATTATAACTTAATTTAGAATTAATAATCTTCAACTTCAAAAATAGGTAGAGGAATTAACGACTATATATTCCCAAAAGAAAAAATTGATTGATGCATTTATTCATATCCCACTATCAGTATCTTACTAGTACAAGGCAAGTAAAGTTTTAAGAACTAAAATTTAAAGTAACATAGTTAAATATGTTCAAAATTTAATTATTAAACTCTTTTCAATATCAGTTACTTATAACGTTTGTATTAAAAATACAAAATCCTTATCTCCTCTGCTACCCTGTTATCCAAAAACGAAGAAAAACATATTATTCAGTGGAACTATAGATCTTTTCTGATCTTCCATGCAGCAAGGGTAGTCTCTTAATGTAACAATGATGAAACAAATGAAAATACAAAAGAATAGTAATGAAACTATACAATTCTAACATCTATACCTAAGGTGAATTATAACAACAAATACCTATATATATATATATAATAAGGTGAGTTCTTCGGTGAACCAACACAAGTACACAACATATAGTCCATTGTAGACCAATGCTTAAAAATCACCTGAAATTCTAACAATGATCGAAGACACTCCTCGGAAGTAAAACTCATGCCCCTCCTCAGCCTTATGTCTGAGATGGTGGTTTAATTGGTTTCTGTTCAATGAATTCAGTTTGAGGGACACATTTGTTTTTTCATGTTTTTATTGAACAAACATCAATTAAGCTACTTTCTCAACCCTCAGCCTGAGGAGAACCATAAACTTCTACTTCTATGAGATGTCTATTTTTGTTGGAGTTTTTGAACAATTTTTAAGCATCAGTCCACCTTAGAATTTGCCTATATTATAAACCATCCAAAAGTAACTGCTTCTTGCTCCATCTCATGTGATATAATAAGGAACTTACAGAAGCTCAAAAGAATGCAAAGAATGCAAAACATGCAACTTCACTTTTGTTCCTTATCTTGGAGATCACCATCTCTACATGTGTTGGTTCCTTCTGCCATTTAATTTATAATCAGTATTGTCACTCTTATCTGTATCCGAAGTCTCCTTCTGGCTTTCTACCTCATTGTTTCCTGCTTGACTCCTTCGCCGTCTTCGATCCTGAAATGTCGCACACAATATTTGAGAAACGTCACTTTCCAAATACACAAGTTAAAATAAATTAGAGGTCATTTACTTTTGGTGTTTTTTGATTCCATTTCCACTAATAAATGCTTTTTTTTTTTTTTTTTTTTTCATTTCCACTAATAAAATAAACATTAGAGAAGCCATTATGAAAGTTTTTGAAAATGCATTTTCAAAATCATTCGTCTCAAGGTATAAATCTCCATACTACATCGGAAAATATCAGGAGCAAATGTCAAACCTCTCGAGGTATAGGATATTCCTCTGATTCAAGCATGCGAACAACTTGGCTCATATTTGGTCTTTTCTCAGAATCCGGATCAACACACCTCAATGCAGTTAAAAGGGCTCGTTTGAGGGCACTTGTCGACGGCCTAGTCTCAATGTTGGGGTCCATCACCTCTTCTGAGCGCCTACACCCTACCATCATCTTGAGCCAGTCTACCAAATTTACCTGTAAAAAACAACAAAAGATTGTACCAGGGAAAGTCCAACAGGTTCAAATAGTTGTAGTATAAAGAAAACTATGAATCAACGATGGCTCGTTTACTTTCTAACAATATTTTCAATTTACTTTGTAAATTGAATAACGGTGGCTTCTAGGGTGAGGGTTCAACTTAGCCCCTCAATGGTGGACCATAAATTTCACACCATTAAATTTAATTGATGGTCTAGATTTGTCAACAACAAAAAAATACACAATCTTGCTCCTAACTCTCCCATATTTGTGACTCTTTCCTCTTCAATGGTGTTTGGAGAGGCATTTGGGGAAATAAAGTTTCACAAAGTCCAGATTTTCTTTTTTAACTGTGATAAAGACACGCCGAAAGCTAACTAGAGAAAATGCATTTTCATAAACAACGAAAAAAATGTTTAGAAATTTTTCTGAATTTTCAAAAACATTCATTCTATTTCTAAAATGCATTTTTAGAATCTTCCATAATGCACTCTTTAACGTTTATTTTATCAATAGAAATGAAAACAAGAAATACCAAAAGTAAACGGACCCTAAAGTTGTTATATACACCTAGTGAGATTTTCAATGTGTTCCATTCTTCAAACTCATGATTCATTTTAAAACATAGAATAACAGTAAGAGGATGAATTATACATCAATACAAGTAAATTGAGTTTTTATGATTTCTACGGAAAACCAATGACAGTGACAAACCTCGGCTGCTGGTCGGCTATAATCCACCGGATCTCTTCCTGTAATTGCTTCAAGAAGCAATACACCAAAGCTGTAAACATCACTCTTCTCATTTAACAAACCAGAATTGGCATATTCGGGCGCTACATATCTGGAAAAAAATACACCACAAGCATTTAAATGATACTAATTATATACTTTCTTAATTTAGAGTATAAAAAAAATTCATGTCACACCATGTCTAATTAAATAAACATTTATAAAGAAACTCATTCTTAAACAGAAAACAGTTTCAAAATTTGAAACATGAAAAGCTTACCCAAAAGTACCCATTACTCTAGTTGTAATATGACTCTTTCCAGCACCTAGTAACTTGGCGAGACCAAAGTCAGATATTTTAGCATTAAAGCTATCATCGATTAGAATATTGCTCGACTTAATATCTCGATGTACAACTTTTGGCTCGATCGCCTCGTGCAAGTAAGCCAGCCTACAAGATATAATAATCAATCAAATTAATCATAGATAAAAAGGAATCTCACTCAACAAAATAATCTCGCGACAACTAGCAGATTAGTGTTTTTTTCAAGAAGAAATGAGCATACGCTTTGGCTGTTCCAAGGAGAATTTTCATCCGAGCTTCCCAAGTAAGATAGCCATGCTGCCGCATGGCTCCGTGAAGCCACTGCTCTAAGTTGCCGTTGTTAACATACTCATAAATCAATAACCTGAAATTATAATCTAAAATGATGACGATGATGATGCAGACATTACAACATTGTAAGCTTTTACGGTGTCAATTGCATGAACAAAATCAAGAAATTGAGACGCGAACAGTCAAACACATACATAGCGCGGACATTAAACAATTTGCTACCTGTGAGTGCCTTCAATGCAAAAGCCCAAAAGTCGAACCAAGTTCTTATGCCGAACATGACCAATAGCCTCAACTTCCACTCTAAATTCCTTTTCAGCTTGTCCTCTGCATGATGAACATTAACAGTTAATCGATAAACAAGCCACATCTACAAACACACTAATAAAACACGAAATCGCACCATCCAAAAATCGAAACTATTAAGCAAATAACTTACAAATTATTGAGGAGCTTCTTAATGGCAACAGGATTCCCGTTAATAAGTTGACCTCGATAGACAACTCCATATCCACCTTCACCGATAATATTGTCCTTCGAAAACCGGTTCGTTGCAAATTCCAGGTCCCTTAATGTAAACCAATGGCCCCATCCAAGGTGAGAGAATTCAGGCAGACCAGACAACGGTGACGGAGCAGATATAGGATGATGTGACGAAGACCTGTAAACAGAAACACTCCGAACACCGCTATCTTCGCCCGACTGAGATCCATTAGCATCTTTCTCTAAATTATTTAATGAGCCTGATTGACTACTGTTATCACCATTCTTTGTTTGGATCAAAACTTTTCCAGAATCTTCGTCACTAAACTTGTCGTGCAAGCTCATAAAACCGCCGTTGTGCATATAACTATTTGATGAAGCTTGATCGATGCTAATTTCTTTAATCTCTTGTGAAATGGATAGAATATGACTAAGAGGAAACATGCCACTGCTTTTTCTGGATTTCTTTCTTACAGTAAGACATATTGATAGCACAATCAGAATGATTATAATGAATAAACCAACCATTATTCCCATTAATACCCAAACTTTCAATCCAAAAACAAATGTTTTCTTCGTTAACCCTGAATTTAGATCGGACGCCATTTTGCTACAGCCGAATAAATCTGCAGAAATCAGATTTGAAATATTAAAAATCCCTTGGATACATACAATACAACAAATCAAGCTGCAAAATAAAACATTTCATTATAATATGTTAATAATTTATGACACCAAACTATTCAGAACTTCATTACCAAGGAAAAAAGGGATAGAAAAATGGTTTGAACAAAAATAAATACTGCATTTAGGTAAGAAATTCACATCCAAACTTATCAAGCATAAATGAATTATACTAGTGAAAACAAACGTTTAACAACCAAAGTTAATGAAAAATAGAAAACCAGGAAGCTTAAAAACAAAGAAAATTGGATTTTAATGTAACAATTGAAACAAATAAGCAAGAAAGATTAGAACTTTGTTATTTATAACATAGGCAAAAAACAAGCCAAGTGAAGCTTCAAAGTTAGCCAACCCAAAAAAATAAATTGAGCCAAGTTGCTAAACAAATCAAAAAACAAAAGGAACATTCTTGGTTTTCATCAGCAACAAAATTTGGGATGTTTGCATTGGCGGTGAGAATGACAGAATCACGGTTGTGATTTTGACATAAACTACTATCTAAAACTTCAACAAAATTACAGTGTCACCATGATTTTCTCAAACTCACATTCAATTCAAAAAATGCACATAGACATTTTATGTCACCAATAAAAACAAGAGGCAAAAATTCTATGCAACAAATAAGATTCAATGAATTGAATACCTTAAACAACTACTTCAAAACTAGATCTCTTACACTCTAAAAAACCTCTTGTAAATGAATCCCTTAGAACACCCCAAGTAGAGACCCATCTTTAAAAACCATACCAATGTGAGATTATGCTCTCTGGGTCTTCTCAAATACTCAAAAGGGTACCTATATTCAACCTCAAAAATTGAACTTTAAACACACACCTCAAAAAAGTTTCTATTTTTAGCTATATTTTGAGTAGTTGGAGGGAAATGGAGAACACAAGAGGCACATGAAATTCTGAGAAGAAGAAAATGATGATGTTGTATGGTGTTGTGGGGTTAAGAAGAAGGCATTGAATTATCAGTGGTAGGTAATGGGCAGTGACATCATTCACATTACAATTACAGTAAAAGAGAAGGCATCAAAATACAAACTTTTTTTTTATTTTTTATTTTTTATGTTTCTTCAAATCTCTTCTCTCTTTCATTGCATTACATAAACTCTTCTTTTGGTTAGTTTTTTCAATCTTTTTCTTCCTCTCTAATGTCTTTACCTTTTTTCTGTCCCCTTCTACTTCATACTTGTACTTCTTTTTTTTTTTTTATTCTT
>JBBPBR010000001.1:17957595-18006940 GCA_037974775.1 Cicer pinnatifidum | reverse complement strand
GAAATGATCGGTAAATGTTAAGTTGGCAACTATTTGGGATAATTATTTGTTTGGATATTTTTTTTTTAATTAAATTGACATGTCCATTGTCGGAAGAGTGCAACTTGTTAAAATTATAATTTATAGTATGTTGATCCATAGTTTTTACATTTACTCTTGGCCAATATCTCTCCTTAAAGAGGTCCATAGACGGATTAAAAATTTCATTTGAGTGAAAGATATTGAAAAGAGAAAATTTGTTACTATTTTTGAAATAAAATTTATACTTCAATAAAAAAAAAGGTATTCTTGACATTAGATCACTAAGAAACATAAATGATGCAACCAATTTAAAGTGGTACAAGGATTTGATTAATTCTATTCTCCAATTGGTTGTTCTGCTTCGGGAAAACGTGTTGAGAGATAATGGCTGCATCAATTATCATATTGACATATATATATATATATATATATATATATATATATTATTCTGAATTGTCTTAAATAATTAAAAGTTATATTCTAATCTTAAAAATTGAATCTATAATATAAAAAAGTTAAAAATTAAAATTAAATTTAACATAAGAAGATTGCATTTTTTTATGAAAATTTTAACACAGTTTGGTATATAGATATATGCTTTTATAATCCCAATAATCTTTTCTTTTTATTGACATTTTTTTAGGAAAAAAAAGTGTTATACTTTCTTTTAGTTATCATAATAATTAAGCAACAATGTTCTGTGTTTGACTAAAAAAAACATTCTGTTTGATTTTACTCTGAGCAACTATAATCCACCGTGCCAGTACCTTTTTGACTATTCTGTTTAGTGAAATGATTTTTGTTTCAATTCTCTTTGCTTCATTTCGATCTATATGATTAATACGCCCTAATCATCCTAATGAATTCAATTCTATTTAGTATTATTTTTCTAAAAAGCTCCTTATTAATTGTCCTATTTTTTTTAAAGATAAATGCATAGTTTAAATACAAATTTAATGTAATAATTGTTATAAAATAATTATACTACTTGGTAAGTATAATTAATTTTTAATGTGTTAAACAAGAAAAATATACTTATAAATAAGGTTGAAGGAAATATTTATTCTTTGGGAAGTGACAAATAAGAATTTCGATCCTATTCACAGATTTGTAATATAAATGATCATTTGATAAAGATCAAACATAATAAAAATATTTTTTTTAATAATTCAAAATGTAAAACTAAAATTTAGATTGTCTAATATTTTTTTTTTTTACAGGTGGATCATCCAAAAACATAATCTAGATTCTGTTTTACCTTATCTAATTTTTTTTAACAAGTGGATCGTACAAACTTATTTATATTTAGCCGCACGACTTTGTGCTTTCATCTTTGTTTTTATAATGTTGAGTTAAATAAATTTTTAATTTTTATAAAATTATAAAATTTGGTTTTTAAGTTTTAGTTTAACGGTTAAATGGTGATATTGTTAGGTTGATCGAATCCGATATTTTGCAGGTGTGTGAGTTAATTATAGTGGTATTTATAGATAATTTTTAAGTTCTTCTAAGATATTATTTTTTTTATATAAAATATAGTATTTATAGGGACTAAAAGGTTCAAAACAATTGATAGAAACTAAAAGTAAAATACAACAATTTTATGTAAATTAAAACTTATTTTACCATCTAATGTTTTCATCCTTTTAGGTATAACAATTATATACAATCAAATGATTGGCAACATAATTTGTTTTGCAAACTCAAATTATAATATATGCATACATATCTTAATAATTATTAGAGTTAAATATGAGTTTAGTCCCTATAAATTTACAACTTTTCAATTTTAGTCTTGAAAAATAAAAATACAACTTTTAGTCCTTGTTGAAACATAACAAAGTTCAGTTAGACATCAAATAATTTCATAAAATAGAAGGCTTGGACATTATTAAAACTTTCAGTTTAGTGGTAAAACGTACTACAATTGGTGTGGTTCTCACTATTGTTCCCTCTAACAATTGGTTGATCCGACAAATTGATATAAACATGTTTCTAAATGGTGGCCTCTTAGAAATAATTTAAATGACCCAACCCTCTGAAGTAACAATGTCGATTTACAAGGAAGGGGGTTTGAATTGTAAATGTACCTTTTAAAAATTCTTGTTAAAAGCTTAAGAAAATAACTCAAGATTGATCTTGGTTATGAAAACAGAAAAACGGAGAACGTTCTTGATTTTATTATAAAACAGAGAACGTTCCTTGATTAGCTTAAAACAGAAAATCAATTTGTGTTTTTTCTTAGTTAATCAATTAAGTTTAACAAACAAAGAGATGGGATAGAGAATGCCATCCAAAGAAATATCTTGGTTCACCCAACTTGGGTTACGTCCAGTCCTCACACTGTGAAATTTTCCACCAAGTGTTTAAAACAAAGAACCTTCTTGATTTTACAGCACCTAGTCTAGATCAACCTTGAGCTGTTTCAATCTCTATTACTTTCCACCCAGAAAGCAATAACAACACCTATCTAACTTTGATAGGATTCAATACAATCTAAACAAACTATAAAGAAACTCTTATAGTTTGAGTTTTTACAATAAGATTGTTTTTTGACAGAATCTGAGATTTCTCAACTCTTGTTTGAGAATTGATTCTTTACAAAGGATTCACTGATAATTACTCAATCTGATATGAGACTTTAGATCTGTTTCTTCTTTGCGAAATTTCAGAACTTCAAGTATGTGTATGTGATTGATTTGTGGGATTTTACAGCACTTGAATTTCTTATTTTATGCCTGGATATTGCCCTTTTATTTATAGGCTTTAGAAGCATTTAATGAAGGTCAAAAAGAGTTGTTGGTAGTGCTCTGTATTTTTGACTGAAACCAATATTTTAGAATAAAAATAATCTAGCTTTGAATTGATTTGAAACTACTTTTGACTTTTCTGTTACAACTTTAAATCAGTTTTGCCTTCTAGTTAAAAAGCCTTTGAAGTTTTTCCCTTGATATTGGATGGTACAGTTTAGAACATGAGTAGCCAAAAGAGTTTGGAGAAGGATTATAAGCCATTGCAGAAGAGAATAACATGCTGCTGGAGTTATGCAGAAAACGGAGATTGATTATCAATCTGGATCTGTCATTTTGATATTTCTAGAGATTTGATGATCAATCTAGAGTTCCTGTTTCGATCATTCTGGATGTCCTTTGCAATGTCTTTTCATATATTAAGGTTGATCAAACTTTCTTGATGGTTTGATTTTAGAGTTACAAATTGTTCTTATTTTTGACTGTTTTTGAGTCCTTTTATTTAAGTGATCAGATAACCTTTTTGAGCTTGGATGAATCCTACTTGTTCCTTGCAATGTACTGATTCTATTTGAATAAATTTCCAGGGCAAACTTTTTGTTAAAGAGGTAGAAAAAGATTGGCCAATATGTTGTGATGAACATTTTTGAAACTGGAGATCATTCTCTGTTTTAATGTTCTTGTTGTTGTCTTCTTTGCTTTGCTTGATTCTGTTCTTAATTAAATTCACTCAAAAGCACAAGTTAAATTAACATAACATTTTAGAATCATAATTAACTTTCTTAATTAACCTTTGTTTATTTTCATCAAAACTTTAAATATGGAGTTTGTCTCAACACCCTCGAGTTTTGTCAAAGGGGATTATACTCTTGTTTGCAAATCCAACAAATCTCTCTATCGATTAAAGCAAGCATCAAGGGCTTGGTTCCAAAAACTTCACACCTTTCTCACAACACTTGGCTTATCCTCTATGAAAAGTGATGTTTCTCTTACAAAGGTCATAACCTCCACCACTCTCTACATTCTTGTATACGTTGATGATGTGATAATCATTGCCAACTCACAACTAGATGTTCATTCTATCAATTCAAAGTTTCCTCTTAAGCATCTAGGAGATCTCCATTTTTTCCTTGGTACTCAAGTCCAAAAGATGTCCTCATATTAAATCAATCCAAGTATATTCAAGACTTACTTCACAAAGCCAATATGAGCAAGGTCAATCCAATGAAAACCCATATGATGTTACAATCAAACTTTCCGCACATGGTCTTGTCACTTTTGATGACCTTGCCCTATATAGATCCATCGTTGGTGGATTACAATACATCACCATAACCCACCACGATGATTCTTTGTTGTTAACAAAGTGTGTCAATTTATTCATTCTCCAAAGTATTCCCACTACAAAGCTATCAAGCAAATTTTACAATACTTACAAGACACCTCTGAGTTGGATTTAACATTCGCCAAGTCTACTTTTCTCAACCCTTTGTGATGTTGATTAGGGCTCATACATGATGTAAAATGTTCCACAACTAGTTATAATGTTTATTTGATAAATAAACTGGTTTCATGGTCCTCGATGAAACAACTTGTGGTGTCTTGCCCTAGTTCTGAAGTTGAATACATGTAGTCTTATTTCTATCGCGACTGAACTTATATGGCTTAAGACATTGTTGTTTGAATTGTATATTATTACCACAACTCATGTTATCATCTACTATGATAACCTTGGTGCAATAATGTTTGCTTCCAACCCCATTTTACACTTTTGAACAAAGAGTTTTGAGTTTGATTTATACTTCATTTGTGAGAAGATTCAAAACAAAGAATTATTGGTTCATCACACATCAACCCAAGATCAAACTGCAAATGTACTGACCAAACCAACTTCAACAAGTTCATTTATGTATCGTCGTCACAAACTTAGGGTGCTTGATCACTCACCATGAGATTGCAATGGGGTATAAAGGAGTACAAGGCTGAAGACAATGACAAAGTCAACAACATAACAAAATTTGCTACAATGTAATTAGGACGTTGTTAATACTGATAAACAAACATAAACATAAAAAAGAGGAAGAAGAGAAAGAATCAACTAGGGTTTCATAAACAAAATGAACAAAAGCGTAAGGTGATAGAGTTATAATATATATATATACAATAGAAAATAAAAGTCTAAAATACCCTTACTACTAATACTATCTAACATATTCCCTCAAATTCATGATGCATTAACATGGAACCTCAATAGTTTGTCAACCAAAAAACGAAAACATTTAATGGAATTCATCTTTGTAAACTAATCAACAATCTATAAGTAGGATATGACAAACGGTAGAGTAATGGTTTCATGCTTAAGATGATGACGAGTAAGATGACAATCAATATCAATGTGCTTGGTGCGTTTATGAAAGACTGAGTTATGAGCAATTTGAATAACACTCTTATTATCGCAATGCATCGGAATTGACTTAGAAAGAGAGGTTGCCATACTTATATCAGACAAAAGCCAACACAACCAAATTATTTCAACAATAGAGGTTGCCATAACACGATACTTAACTTATGTGGAAAAGCGAGAGACAATGTCATATTTCTTACTCTTCCAAGAAATAAAGAGAGTCTCCAAGAAAGATACATAATCTTGTGGTGGACTTACAATATATGGTGTCACTAGTCCAATCAACATCAGAAAGACAAGCATGTTCAATAATGTTGGCAATGTACTTGGATTGAGAAATAAGGTAGCCTCTAGAAGAGTAGGCAAATTCAATCCTCAAGAAATAGTGAAAATTCCCAAGTTTTTCATCTCAAACTGCTTGGCTAACTGCAATTTCAACTCATTGATTCCACTAACATTATCACATGTAATAATCATATCATCAACATACAAAGAAAGTATAATGCGAACATAAGTGGTAGACATTATAAACAATGCATAATCATGTTCACTAGAATAGAAACTAAGAGAAGTGATCACGATAGAAAATTTCTCAAACCAAGCTCGAGAAGTCTGTTTAGGATCATAGAGAACCTTTTTTAACTTACACATTTCCCCTAGTTATGAGAAACTCCTTGTGGAGGGACTATATAGACTTCTTTATGAAGCTCACCATTTATAAATATATTTTTGACATCCATTTAGGAAATATGCAATTGACGAATAAATATAACTGCAATAAGAGTACGAATAGTGGTCATCTTGGCTATAGGAGCAAAAGTTTCCTCATTGATTCCACTAACATTATCACATGTAATAATCATATCATCAACATACAAAGAAAGTATAATGCGAACATAAGTGGTAGACATTATAAACAATGCATAATCATGTTCACTAGAATAGAAACTAAGAGAAGTGATCACAATAGAAAATTTCTCAAACCAAGCTCGAGAAGTCTGTTTAGGACCATAGAGAACCTTTTTTAACTTACACATTTCCCCTAGTTATGAGAAACTCCTTGTGGAGGGACTATATAGACTTCTTTATGAAGCTCACCATTTATAAATATATTTTTGACATCCATTTGGGAAATATGCAATTGACGAATAAATATAACTGCAATAAGAGTACGAATAGTGGTCATCTTGGCTATAGGAGCAAAAGTTTCTTCATAATTTATACCATATTGTTGAGAGAATTCCTTAGCAACAAGACGTGCTTTACAGCGCTAACCGACTCATCGCACTTAGTTGTGATCTTGTATACCCAACAGGATCTAATAGCACACTTTTCAGGAGGAAGATGTACTAAATCTCAAGTATATATTTTGTGCAATGTAGATAGTTCTTCTACTATATCCTATTGCTAAAGAGGATAAAGAATAACCTCTTTATCATATTTTTCTAGTTGCACACCTATAGATAGCTCAACAGAATTATTAATCTATGTAATGATTTTTGAATTACTAACATTTCATTTTTTCAAATCTTTTACATATTTAGCTTCATCCCTTTTATCTATAGGCTTAATAGAAGTTCCACTAACATAACCCCACATATCTTTTATAATCAATTTTTTTCATCACATAACTCTAATAAGAGTAATTTTGTCCATTGAGGTGGACATTAACAGCTTCAAGAGAATCATCCTTAACACCAAACGTAACAAATAATGACAGGAAAATATGACGAACACAATCACTGAGACAAAATAAATTAAGGATAACCTGTCAATAACAAAGTCAACCCATAATCAAACAAAATCGTATTGGAAACAGAATAGCAGAACCGCACCAGAAACAGAAGAGAAAAATGGCGCCAAAAACAAAGAGATAGAATCAGATCGGAAACGGAGGGAGCAAATCAGTAATGACTAAGCTGTGGACAGTATGGTGACTATAAAAGAAACATTTTTCTAACAATAACCTTATAAACAACCACCAACGAATGAAGGCAACCTATATTTTGTTGGCTTGTACTACTAAATCATGTGAATTCAGCCTATAAGCAATATTAAACCCGAACTTTGTGGACCACTTTACACTAGATTCCAAAATCAACCAAAGCTCTTTGATATCATGTTAACAATTATAAACACACTGGCGGATCTTCTTGGGGACATAGGGTGGCAACGACTACCCCAAAGTCTCCAATAATTTTTTAAAAATATTACTATTTTTTTTTAAATAATGTTATTGAGATGCAATTTGACATAAAATGAGACACAAATACAATAATGTGTATTGGAATCTAAATACAAAATGTGATCCTCTTTATTTTACACGGTATATTGTATTTGTATCATGTTGTGTTCCAATAATATTACCTTTTTTTTATAAGATAAATTTGAGTTATAATTTGATCAACAAAAATAGATCAAATACATCAATTTTTATTGACTAAATTATAACTTAAATATCTATTATAAAAAAATCGGAGGAAATTGTTTATAAAAAAAAATTACAAAAATAACTACTATAATTATAAAATAAATTAATTTTTCAACCTAGATTTCAACTATGTGAGTTGTGAATTTTATCTAGAGATATAATTGTGAATTTTATATAAAGATATAAAAATCAAATCAATGATCATATGATCCTAAAAATTTAACAAAAACTTATTAAATTAGATTCATATTTTTTTATGAGTTTGAGTCCAAGTTGAACTAAACCAATAAATTCGATCTTTATTGATCTGAGATACATATTCACTTAATTTTAAAATAGATTGCGTAATTCTCAAACCTAACCCTTATTTTTTATTAACACTATGTCAATATTGATATATATTATTTTTGTCCTTATAATTAAGAAAATTATATTAATAGTGTAAATATTTGAATTTAATTTATATTGTTAATTAATTATAACCGTCAAATTAATAAAATAATTTTATTTTTATTGTAATTACTTTTAAAGTCACACTTATGGATGATTGTGATGTGCTGAATGTAAAAAAATTTACATTGACAAAATATAACAATTAAACTATAAAATTTTAGTGTTTGAAAAAAAAATAGATTTTTAGAAACTAATTTTTAATTATTAAAATTGTCGACCAAAAATTGATTTGTTAGTTCTATTTTATAAGGTTAAGAGTTTGATCGTCAATATATTTTTATAAATTTACAACTTCAAATTTTTATATACAATACTATATTATATCTTTATATTTACCCATTAAAATTTTAAAAACTTGGGCCCCCAAACATTTCTGTTCAAGCTCCGCCACTAGATAAACAAACATAAACATAGAATGGAGGAAGATGAAGAGAGGAAGAAGAGAAATAATCTTCTAGGGTTTCATAAATAAAATGAACAAAAACTCATGGTGATTGAGTTACAATAAATATATATACAGAAGAATAGAAAAGTTTAAAATACTCTTACTACTAATATATAATAATATTATCTAAAAAATGTAATTAGGATTCCTTGTAATTAATTAGATAGTTTGGCCTAACAAATTGACTCCTTCTTAATTCATTCTTCATTGATTGTGTATATAAGTCTTAGTACACTTCATTGTGACTTGGCCATTACGATGAAATAATCAAAAGTAGTATACAATCACTATGAATTCTTTTTTGTCATCGTCACAAATGCTTACAACATATTTACTTGCTCTGTTAATCAAACTCTAATTAAATCAGTTTTTAGGTCTGCATAAGGGATAAAAAATATCACCATAAACTCACATACAACTGCGAGGTATTGAGTTTGAACACGAGCTAAGACATCCAACATAACAATATCGATAATTGTCAATTAAACTAAGATTTAAAGACAATTTATTCATTTTTAAATACAATCAATTCTATTTTTCACATTTTTATAATAGAATCATATAGTTGAAGCAAACTACAAGTTCATCAAAGAAACAAAATTAATTTAAACAAAACTTTTGTTTTATTTTCTATACCTTATATTGGATAACCAACTAATCAAACATGGAGTTAGTAGCAGAGCCAACAATCAAACTTGTGAAATCAAAACATTGACATATGACCTCCGGTTAGAAAGGACCTTAATTTTTTCTATAGTATATTTTAACCTTTAAAAAATTGCATTGATATTCTTAACTTTGTACATTAAATACTCTAAACTCAAGTTTCTAATACTGTAAATCTATGACAGCAACTACAACATACCAGACACCACCAAATTTTAAAATATTGCATTTTAATATTATAATTTTACTACAACATTTTTGAATTTTGACAATAATAAAAAAAAAAATAACATAAATCAAAATTTTGTGATTTTATAATCCAATTTTTAAATTCAAACAAAATAAAAAAAAAAAAAAACATGATAATGGCCACCCACGTATCAAATTCTAAGAGATAAAGTAAATGAATATTGAGTATTTGTCTGCCGCCGACAGTTTTAAGGGACATTTTTAAACAAGGAAGAAAAATGAGAGTCAACCTGCCAACCCCATTTGGCTTCTATGGTTAGATTTCATCATAAGGTTCTAAAAATACGAGCTTTGTACTTTTGATGAACTAATAATAAATAAGGGTGTATGCAAGATTCGTTCACTTCTTTAATATTATTATAAGGAATCATTTTTACCACAGAAAAAAGTAGTACCTTCAATTTATGTCTCTTGGCTTTTCTCCAGTACTTGACCCTCTTAAAAGAGAGGTCATTCATGTCCTAAATTTTCATTGCACACTAGCTAATGGGACCCATTCCAAATTATATATATAGAAAATATATTAATGATATAATATTTACCATTAGAGTGAAAAAAGTAAATTATCTATTGATAAATTATGAATTTATGTATTTTAAAAGTTATGACAAAAGTGAATATTATATTTAAGTCAAAACTGAAATTTTTTAAAAATTAAGGAATTATTTTGTAATTTTTAGAATCAATTTACAAAATTCAAAATTTTTTAGGATCAATTTAAAAAATTTATATAAATTAACATACAAATTTTGAAACATATAAGTCAAAATTGTAAACTTACAAAAATTACAAGGGCCATTTTATAATTTATATACTATAAAATAAAGATAAAATTTAAAATTATTAAACTTTAGATGATATTTAAAATTTGTTAAATTTAACTTGACAAAATATCTTATGAAATTCTTTTATTTAAAAAAATCTTCAAATTTGTTATCCAAACAAAATAATTTACTTTAAAAATAATTTCTCTAAAACAATTACATTCTCTCATCCAACTAGAGTGTTATTTATGCCGATTTGCTTTATAGAAGACAATTTTCATTGCAAACCAGCTATTGGGACCCATTCTAATCTATACAATGGTCAATAAAGTTGCCACAACAAAACAAGTGTTTCGTGTATAGTTAGTATGTGTGAAAAAGGAATCAGACTTAAGTACTTATAAGTTCGTTCTTTGGTTTTTAGGACTGGTCCAAGGGTGAAGTAATTTATGTTAAGGTACAACAAAACAAGTGTTTCGTGTATAGTTAGTATGTGTGAAAAAGGAATCAGACTTAAGTACTTATAAGTTCGTTCTTTGGTTTTTAGGACTGGTCCAAGGGTGAAGTAATTTATGTTAAGGTTTTAAGTCTTTGAATTTTTAGTCAAAAGAAATAAAAAATGTAATTTAATTATAAATATATAATATGACAGATTACTTATAGATATTTATTTAGTTCAATTGATCAAGTCTTATATTTTTCTTGACCTAGATTAGAAGTTAGTTGCAACAAAATAGTATTATTATTTAAAGAAAAACTTAGCTGTAAGAGAAGAATTTACTTTGTGTCTGTAATGAGACAAAGATTAATGATTACTACTAAATGATAGTTGATATTTCATATTAATAATATGACCCAAAAAAAATAATCAAAAGCTTAATAATAATAATAGTAAAGGGAAAGTCTCGGGAATTAATTACATTATAGTTGGTCCCAAAATTAAGTCCCTTTAATAATCAAATCCAACAAAATAAAGTTGAAAATAAGATAAAATATTGTAGAAAGAACAAGCATAATTGGATTACATGGTCTACCGACATATATTTTATACCAATTAAAAATTCTCCATCTTAGGACTTATTCAAAAGATTTGGTCTTAGTGCATGGACAAGAATCTAATGGGGTTGGAATTGAGGCTCAAAAGAGAAATAGCTAGCTATGTTAGTGCTATTACAAGAGATATTCTTCAATCATCTGAAATCATATATTAGGCTGGAATTTTTAGATGGTAAGATATCATAATCTAAATGTTTGCTTCACAATTTTATTGACACTTGCATATTTTATTATATATGTGTAACAACATTCTGGGAATTGTCCATTTGTGGTGATAGTTGTTGAAATTGCTTTGTCTATTGAGGTGATATTAACTTACTCAGATAAGGTAGTAGTTAGCTTGGTAGCATCAAAGGTACCTTTCATTCATTCATTTTGTATGTGTGCGGAGAAATGTAAGTGTCTTAAAATATTAAATTTATTGATAATTTATGTTATTTTATATATTTATTATTTAAGAGTGAATTAATTTATGTTTTATTTTAATATTTATCGCATAAAAATAATTAATAGTACTACGTTGGTAAAAAAATTATTAAAGTAATTAAAATTTTGAAATTAGTTTTATAAAAACGGGACAATGTTCTTTTTTTAAAGAGCGTCTTATATATAGGGACTGAAGTAAAAGTCCATATTACTTAACTGTTTCTATAATAGCACTACCAACGTTCTTTAAGAAAAGTATGTAGTAAATTTAATTCTCTATTTTATTTGTGAATGTTTCTAAAATACATTTTATACATGTATTCAGTTTTGATTTTTCATCGTTTAAGATAAATTATATTTTTTTTATCATAAAATAATTAATTTATCTGATCGTTTCACACGAATAAAAAAAATATATAAATAAAAAAAATAATACTTTGACTAACTTTACTTTCTTAAGTATCAGGATATCTGTCGTTAGTATAAATACAAAAGAAAGTGCATTGAATTGGATGTGATGTATGCAATGTTAATTAATTAAATGGTACAACTAAAATATATTTTATATGACTTTAAAAGTTGAAAGGGTCAATTATTTTAAAATAATTTTTTTAAATAAATTAATTATAATGGAACGAATGGAGTAGTATAGATAAGAGGTAGTTAAGTTTTAAAAATATTGATAAATGAATATATATGTAATTTGAAAAAAATACTTTTTTAATAAATACAATTTAGGGTAAATGGATTATGTTCTAGTCCAAAGTAAAACAAAACAAAAACAAAAAAAACTTAAATGTATAATAACACTAATTTTAGCGAGCACTTATAAAAAGATTTATGTTTGTCTTCCGCCAATAACACTAATAAAGATCAAATGTATAATCTATGAATCTAATATATAATTTTTTACTACTAAATCAAATCATCGAAGTTATTTCAAAACAAGATTTATATTTAGCAACTATCTTTTTTGTTTCAATAGTGTTTATTGTTGGAACCAAGTTGATTTTATGCTTATAGTTTTGATATTAACAAAAATATTTTATAAAAACAACAAAAATACTTTATTATGTATGAAAAATTGGAGGAAAAAAAAAGAGGATACAACCAGAGGACTCCACTAGAGGATACCACCAGAGGAAACCCATCAGAGGATTTCACCAGAGGAAGTAAAAAGGTCAGAGAAAACTAAATCAAATCAGTCAACGAAAACCTCAATATCAGACAAATGCACGCTATAGAAAAAAAAAACGTGCATTTTCCTCTTATGTTTTCCTCTAAAGTTTGAGTCTGAAGACTGCATCTGAAGAAGCTCAGCGTGTTTTTGCAGTTCCCAAGCCTCTAATGAGCAGTATTTGTGTGCAGCCTCTAATGAATAGTATTTGTGCACAATCTTTGATGAACAGTGTTTTGCATGCTTTGATGAACAATATTTCTACATGTTGTGATGAACAATATTCCTATATGTTCTAATGAGCAGTTCTTTTGCATGCTCTGATGAACAATACTTAATATGCCTCTAATGAATAGTAATTTAAGTATGCATTTTGAAGTCTGAAGCAACTCTTCAAGCCTACCTTTGAAGCTTATGTTCTGTTGACTTTGATGACTGAAACTCGTTCCAAAGTGATGTCTCTAATACACATCACACTCTAAAGTTGGTTTGACTCTAATAAGGAAACAAATGAGATTTGCCCAAGCCATATAAAGAATTGGCAAAATGCCATATTATCAAAACATATAGTTTAGAATTATATTTGGAAGAAATATATGTCGCCCAAGCTAGAATAAAAGATATTATTCATAATTATTTTTGAAGAAAATCATTATTGAGCAAATTGGAATGGAGATACGATTCAGAAACCCAAAAAAATATCCACCCTAACTTCAACTATAAATAATGGATCAAGGCTAAAAAAGAAAGAAAAAAACAACACGAATACGCAAACTCATAAATCCTAAAAATCAAAGTTGTTCAGAAAACCTCAAGAGTTGAATTTTCTACGCATTTAGAGTTGAAGGTTTTAAATTCTAGAAAAACACTCTTTAAAAGAAAAATTTCCTTAGTGTTTCATTGTTAGTTTGAGAAAATCATTGTAATAAATTTGCTTAGTATAAGCAAAACCAAAACAGTTTCAAACTCAGTGTAACCTAGTCCGATAGTGGCTTTAGTGTGCCTTAAGAAATATGTGGATCTTAGGTTATGTTGAGAAGACTTGGCCTGTAGGGTCAAGGTGTTGTGCACCTTCAACAATATGGGTTTGTTAGGTTGAGTTTAGAATACTTGGCTGATATAGTCAAGATGTTTATCTTCCTCAAAAAGTTTGAGGTTATTAGGTTATTTTAAGAAGACTAGTTTGTAGGGTCAGAAGGTTTCTAATGGAAGTTGTTGAATTAGTGGATTAAATCTTTCTGAGTGAGAGGACTAGATGTTTTGAGGAAACATTCAAGGATTCAACATGTCTGGATTCAGTGAAGAACTTGTTGGAGGAACCATCAAGAGACCACCTCTGTTTGATGGAGAACGTTTTGAGTACTAGAAGGACAGACTAAGGAGTTTTTTTTTTCATCTCACAAGATCTTGAACTTTGGAACATAGTGGAAGATGGCTACACTACTCCAACAAATTCCAATGGTACTAAAATTTGAAGGAAAAAGATGGATGCTGAAAGAAAAAAAAAAGGAGATGTAAAAGATGCATCACAAGTCCAAAACATTTATGATCAATGCAACCACCTTTAAGCAATTTGATAAGGGCACCGACAAAGGAAAAGCAAAAAAAATATATGACAATTTAGTTATGACTTATGAAGAAAACAAGTAAGTTCAAGAAGCAAATGCCAAGCTCCTAGTTAAAAAGTATGAGTTGTTCAAGATGGAAGAAGATGAAGACATTGAAACAATGTTTTCCATATTCTAGACTCTGGTCTAAAAAATAAAGGTAGTTGAAAATAGCTATGCAATTGTTGATCGTGTCAAGAAGATCCTAAGTGTTGAGACAAACTCCATATTTAAAGTTTTGATGAAAATAAACAAAGGTTAATTAAGAAAGTTAATTATGATTCTAAAATGTTATGTCAATTTAACATGTGCTTTTGAGTGAATTTAATTAAGAACAGAATCAAGCAAAGCAAAGAAAACAACAACAAGAACATTAAAATAGAGAAAGATCTCCAGCTTCAAAAATGTTCATCACAGCATATTGACCAATCTTTTTCTACCTCTTTAACAAAGAGTCTGCTCTGGAAATTTATTAAAAAAGATTCAGCACATGGCAAGGAACGAACAGGATTCATCCCAGCTCAAAAAGATTATGTGATCACTAAAATAAAAGGACTCAAAGACAGTAAAAAATAAAGACAGTTTGTAACTCTAAAAATTAAACTATCTTTGATCAACCTTGATATATGATAAGACATTGCAAAGGACATCCAGAATGATTAAAACAGGAACTCCATATTGATCATCAAATCTCGAGAAAGATCAAATTAACAGATCCAGATTGATAATCAATCTCCGTTTTCTGCATAATTCCAGCAGCAATGTATTCTCTTCTGCAATGGCTTATAATTCTTCTCCAAACTCCTCTGGCTACATTCAAGACTCAAGATCGATACTGTACCATCCAAGATCAAGGGAGAAACTTCAAAGGCTTTTTAATTAGAAGACAAAACTGATTTAATGCTATACCAAAAAAGTCAAAAAGCAGTTTTTTAAAGATGGATTATTTTTAATCTGAAATATTAGTTTCAGTCAAAATACAGAGCACTACCAACAGCTCTTTTGACCTTCATTAAATGCTTCTAAAGCCTATAAATAGAAGGCCAATGTCTAGGATCAAAGCAAGAAATTTAAGTGCTGTAAAATGCCAAACATCAATCAAATTCACATACTTGAAGTTCTGAAATTTCGCAAAGAAGAAGCAGATCTGTATTCTCATATTAGATTGCGAAAAGAAACCAAGAAAGACAACTCTCTGATCAACATTCATTTGAATCTGAAGATCAACAAAGATCTAGATAGCTCAAGTCGCCTCTATTGCAATTATATACAAAACACAGATTCCTCTAGAACAAGAAAAAGACCATTCAAGGAGAATATTATAAGTACCAATTGTAATATGCCAAGTTTGATGAAGTAGTGTCCTCTCTCTATGATCACATGACGTGACTTAACAACACAAAAGTTAAGGCACGTTTCATATCAGCATTGTTAATCATGACATTCTCGCCTCTTCCTCTTTGAACCCGATACCTAAGAGATAAGTACCACATCCCATTTATTTCCACTACCAATTGAACTACAACTCAATCGGTGGTGGAAATGAATGGGCGGTGGTACTTATCCCCTACGTATCATGTTCGATTCCCACGAAAGGAAAAAACTCCAACTTGTGGCAACTTTGTCCAAGTAAACATTTGGTTCCTCAACAGTGCAACAATATTTTATTGTTAGGATTTTTAAGAAGTTTAGATAACCTCTAATAAAAGTTTGTAGAGGTTGTTAGAAAAATACTTGGAATCTATAGAGGTAGTGTTCAAACTCAACTCAAGAGGCAAGATATGCTAGTATTCTTGAGGAATCCAAATATTGTATTTCTAGTTGACTGTTAAGACATTACAATACAAGGAGTGTGGTGAGGTAGAGTAAAGAATATTAAACTTAAGAAGTGAATGAAGTCATTCTTGAGGAATCTAAAGACTGAATATTTGGTTTCCTGCTAAGACATTATAATACAGGAAGCCTGGAGAGGCTGAGTTTATAATACTCAAATCTTGGAGAAGACTAAAATATAGTTTATCTTCTCCATGATATCTTTACTTGTATTTGCTGGTTCTTTATGTTTTATCTTCCATCCTTTTTAAGTTTTAACTAAAATATGAATTTTTGATAAATAATCTATTTTAAAGTGACAGTTTTAAAAAATGATTAACACAATTCAAACACCCACTTTTTTTTTTATTTTTTTTTAATTTTCCAACACCTTTAGAAGAGTTACACTAAGAAATGATTAAAGATTAATATCAAACTTTATAGATATCATCTATATGCTAATAACTTTCAACTCCCAATGATAGATCTGTATTGTAGTATCTTCTAATGTGATCATGTTCTTTAATTTCTGTATAGTGTTTTTCTCAACATCCTTGATGAGGAATTCATGTATATAAATTGGTTGTCTTTGGAGTTTCTACTTAAGGTTTCACTTGTTTGGATTTTCTCCGTAGTTTTATCCAATGTGATTTAGCTCGAGATTGTTTGAACCTTCCTAGTCATAAGTATATTTTGTCTATCTTTTTACCGGTTTGGTGTTGTCCCAAATAGGTGTATCACTTTTTTTTTAATAAATATTGATATGTTAGAAATGATTAGAGCCGTCAAAAAAGCCCCCAAACTACAAGGCCCCTTATTTTTTTTCTTTTATTATTAGGCCCGCTATTAAAATAATCTTTTAAGGGGCTCTTAATTTCGGCCCATTATTTCATGAGGCTTAAGGGAGGGGGCTCTAAGGGCCCATAGGCCCCCAATATGTTGTTAATTTTAAGATTTTTTATCGAAAAAAAAATCAGAAACTTTTTATCGAAAAAAAATGGGAAATTTTTTATCGAAAAAAAATCGAAAATTTTTTATTGAAAAAAAAACCGGAAATTTTTTATCAAAAAAAAAATCAGAAATTTTTTATCGAAAAAAAATCAGAAATTTTTTATCGGAAAAAATCAGAAATTTTTTATCGAAAAAAAAATCGGAAATTTTTAATCAAAAAAAAATCGGACATTTTTTATTATCCAAAAAAAATCAGACATTTTTTATCGAAAAAAAATTGTACATTTTTATCGAAAAAAAATTGGAAATTTTTTATCGAAAAAAGTGAGAAATTTTTTATCGGAAATCTTTATCGAAAGAAAATCAAAAATTTTTATCGAAAAAAAATCGAACATTTTTTATCGAAAAAAAATAAATCGATTCTTTTTTAAAAAAAGTGGGCCAATGGGCCTCCTAGGCCCCCAAATTTTTAGGGGGCTTTTAGTTTAGGGGCCTTGTTTTTAGGGGCCTTTTAAATTATTAATTTTTTTGGCCCCTTTAAAATGTGGGCTGGGGCCAATAATTAGGGGGACTTGTCAAATTGACAGCTATAGAAATGATTGGTAAATGTTAAGTTCGCTCTTAATTTGGGATAATTATTTGTTTGGATATATATTTTTTTTTAATAAAATTGACATGTCCATAGTCGGAAGAGTGCAACTTGTTAAAATTGTAATTTATAGTATGTTGATCCATAGTTTTTACTTTACTCTTGGCCAATATCTCTCCTTAAAGAGGTCGATAGATGGATTAAAAATTTCATTTGAGTGAAAGATATTGAAAAGAGAAAATTTGTTACTATTTTTGAAATAAAGTTTATACTTCAATAAAAAAAAGAAGGTATTCTTGACATTAGATCACTGAGAAACATAAATGATGCAACCAATTTAAAGTTGTACAAGGACTTGATTAATTCTATTCTCCAATTGGTTGTTCTGCTTCGGGAAAACGTGTTTGAGGTAAAGTGGCTGCGTTAATTATCATATTGACCCATATATATATATATATATTATTCTGAGTTGTCTTAAATAATTAAAAGTCATATTCTAATCTTAAAAATTAAATCTATAATATAAAAAAGTTAAAAATTAAAATTAACATAAAAACATTGCATTTTTTATGAAAATTTTAACACAGTTTGGTATATCGATATATGCTTTTGTAATCCCAATAATCTTTTCTTTTTATTAACATTTTTTTAGGAAAAAAAAGTGGTATACTTTCTTTTAGTTATCATAATAACTAAGCAACAATGTTCTGTATTTGACTAAAAAAAAACAATGTTCTGTTTGATTTTACTCTGAGCAACTCTAATCCACCGTCCCAGTACCTTTTTAACTATTCTGTTTAGTGAAATGATTTTTGTTTCAATTCTCTTTGCTTCATTTCGATCTATATGATTAATACGCCATAAGTCAACCTAATGAATTCGATTCTAATTAATCTTATTTTTGTAAAAAGCTCCTTATTAATTGTCTAATTTTTTAAAGATAAATGCATAGTTTAAATACAAATTTAATGTAATAATTATTATAAAATAATTATACTACTTGGTAATTATAATTAATTTTTAATGTTGTAAACAAGAAAATTTTACTTATAAATAAGGTTGAAGGAAATATTTATTCTTTGGGAAGTGACAAATAAGAATTTGGATCCTATTCACACATTTGTAATATAAATGATCATTTGCAATATAAATGATCATTCGTTAAAGATCAAACATAATAAACATAATTTTTTTAATAATTCCAAATGTAAAACTAAAATTTAGATTGTTTAATTTTTTTTTTTACAAGTGGATCATCCAAAATCATAATCTAGATTTTGTTTTATCTTCGTACAAACTTATTTATATTTGGCCGAACGACTTTGTGCTTTCATCCTTGTTTTTATAATGTAGAGTTAAATAATTTTTTATTTTTATAAAATTATTATATTTGGTTTTTAAGTTTTAGTTTAACAGTTAAATGTTGATATTGTTTGGTTGGTCGAATCCGATTTCTTACTGTGTGTGAGTTAATTATAGTAGTATTTATAGATAATTTTTAAGTTCTTCTAAGATATTTTTTTATATAAAATATAGTATATATAGGGACTAAAAGGTTCTAAACAATTTATAGAAACTAAAAGTAAAATACAACAATTTTATGTAGACTAAAACTTATTTTACCATCTAATGTTTTCATCCTTTTAGGTATAACAATTATATACAATCAAATGATTGACAACATAATTTATTTTGCAAACTCAAATTATAATATATGCATACATATCTTAATAATTATTAGAGTTAAATATGAGTTTAGTCTCTATAAATTTACAAATTTTCAATTTTATTCTTGAAAAATAAAAATACAACTTTTAGTCCTTGTTGAAACATAACAAAATTCGGTTAGACATCAAATGATTTCATAAAAAAGAAGGCCTGAACTTTACTAAAACTTTCAGTCTAGTGGTAAAATGTACTACAACTGGTGTGGTTCTCACTATTGCACCCTCTAACAATTGGTTGATCCAACAAATTGATATAAACATGTTTCTAAATGGTGGCCTCCACCACTCTCTACATTCTTGTATACGTTGATGATGTGATAATCATTGCCAACTCATAACAAGATGTTCATTCCATCAATTCAAATTTTCCTCTTAAGCAACTAGGAGATCTCCATTTTTTCCTTGGTGCTCAAGTCCAAAAGATCATGTCCTCATATTAATCAATCCAAGTATATTCAAAACTTACTTCACGAAGTCAATATGAGCAACGCCAATCCAATGAAAACCCTTATGATGTTACAATCAAACTTTCCGCACAAGGTCTTGTCACTTTTGATGACCTTTCCCTATATAGATCCATCGTTGGTGGATTACAATACATCACCATAACCCACCATGATGATTCTTTGTTGTTAACGAAGTGTGTCAATTTATTCATTCTCCAAAATAGTCCCACTACAAAGCTATCAAGCAAATCTTACAATACTTACAAGGCACCTCTGATTTGGGTTTAACATTCGCCAAGTCTGCTTCTCTCAATCCTTTGTGATGTTGATTCGGGCTCAAACATGATGAAAAATCTTCCACAACTGGTTATAATGTATATTTGATAAATAACTTGGTTTCAAGGTCATCAATGAAACAACTTGTGCTGTCTTGCCCTAATACTGAAGTTGAATACATGTAGCCTTGTTTCTATCACGACTGAACTTATATGGCTTAAGACATTGTTGTTTGAATTGTATATTATTACCACAACTCATGTTGCCATCTAATATGATAACCTTAGTGCAATAATGGTTACTTCCAACCCCATTTTACACTCTTGAACAAAAAGTTTTGAGTTTGATTTATACTTCATTTGTAAGGAGATTCAAAACAAAGAATGATTGGCTCATCACATATCAACCCAAGATCAAACTGCAAATGTGCTGACCAAACCAACTTCAACAAATTCATTTATGTATTGTCGTCATAAACTTAGGGTGCTTGATCATTCACCATGAGATTGCAATGGTGTATAAAGGAGTAAAAGGCTGAAGACAATGATAAAGTCAACAATATAACACAATTTGCTACAATGTAATTAGTACATTGATAACATTGATAAACAAACATAAACGTAAAATAGAGGAAGAGGAAGAGAGGAAGAAGAGAAAGAACCCACTAGGGTTTCATAAACAAAATGAACAAAAGCTTAAGGTGATAGAGTTATAATAAGTATATATATACAATAGAAAATAAAAGTTTAAAATACCCTTATTACTAATATTATCTAACATCTTCCCTTAAACTCATGATGCATTAACATGAAGCCTCAAGAGTTTGTCAACTGAAAAACAAAAACATTTAATCGAATTCATCTTTGTAAACAAATCAACAATCTATAAGGAAGATATGATAAATGGTAGAGTAATGGTTTCATCCTTAAGATGATGACGAGTAAGATGACAATCAATCTCAATGTGCTTGGTGCGTTTATGAATGACTAAGTTATGAGCAATTTGAATAACACTCTTATTATCGCAATGCATCAGAATTGACTTAGAAAGAGAGATACATATATCATACAAAAGCCAACACAACCAAATTATTTCAACAATAGTGGATGCCATAACACGATACTGAACTTATATGGAAAAGCGAGAGACAATGTCATATTTCTTACTCTTCCAATAAATAAGAGAGTCTCCAAAAAAGATACATAATCTTGTGGTGGACTTACGATTTATGGTGTCACTAGTCCAATCAACATAAAAAAGACAAGCTTGTTCAATAATGTTGGCAATATACTTGGGTTGAGAAATAAGATAGCTTGTAGAAGAGTAGGAAAATTCAATCCTCAAGAAATAGCGAAAATTCCCAAGTTCTTTGTCTCAAACTACTTGGCTAACTGCAATTTCAACTCATTGATTCTTCTAACATCATCACATGTAATAATCATATCATCAACATACAAAGAAAGTATAATGCGAGCATAAGTAGTAGACATTATAAACAATGCATAATCATGTTCACTAGAATGGAAACTAAGAGAAGTGATCACAATAGAGAATTTCTCAAAGCAAGCTCGAGAAGTCTGTTTAGGGCCATACAGAGCCTTTTTTAACTTACACATTTCCCCTAGTTATGAGAAATTCCTTGTGGATGAACTATATAGACTTCTTCATGAAGCTCACCATTTATAAAGATATTTTTGACATCCATTTAGGAAATATGCAATTGACGAATAAATATAACTACAACAAGAGTACGAATAGTGGTCATCTTGGCTATAGGAGTAAAAGTTTCTTCATAATCTATACCATATTGTTGAGAGAATTCCTTAGCAACCAGACGTGCTTTATAGCACTAACCGACTCATCGCACATAGTTGTGATCTTGTATACCCAACGGGATCCAATAGCACACTTTTCAGGAGGAAGATGTCCTAAATCCCAAGTATATGTTTTATGCAATGTAGATAGTTCTTCTGCAATATCGTATTGCTAAAGAGGATAAAGAATAACCTCTTTATCATATTTTGCTAGTTGCACACCTATAGACAGTTCAACAGAATTATTAATATAAGTAATGATTTTTGAATTACTAACATTTCATGTTTTCAAATCTTTTACATATTTTGCTTCATCCCTTTTATCTATAGGCTTAACAGAAGTTCCACTAACATAACCCCACATATCTTTTGTAAACAATTTTTTTTTCTCATTAAATAACTCCAATAAGAGTAATTTTATCAATTGAGGTGGACATTAACAACTTGAAGAGAATCATCCTTAGCACCAACTGTAACAAATAAAAACAGGAAAATACGACGAACATAATCACTGAGACAAAATAAATTAGGGATAACCTGTCAATAACAAAGTCAACCAAGAATCAAACAAAATCGTATTGGAAACAGAATAACAGAACCGCACCAGAATCAGAAGAGAAAAATCGCGCCAAAAACAAAGAGGTAGAATTAGATAGAAAACGGAGGGAGCAAATCGGTACTGACTAAGCTGTGGACACTACGGTGACTATAAAAGAAACATTTTTCTAACAATAACCTTATAAACAACCACCAACGAATGAAGGTAGCCTATATTTTGTTGGCTTATACTACTAAATCATGTGAATTCAGCCTATAAGCAATATTAAACTCGAACTATGTGGACCACTTTACATTAGATTCCAAAATCAACCAAAGCTCGTTGATACCATGTTAACAATCAGAGGATACAACCAGAGGATCCCACTAGAGGATACCACCATAGGATACCCATTAGAGGATTTCACCAGATGAAGTAAAAAGGTCAGAGAAAACTAAATCAAATCAGTCAATGAAAACCTCAATATCAGACAAATGCACGCTCTGGAAAAAAAACGTGCATTTTCCTCTTATGTTTTCCTCTAAAGTTTGAGTCTGAAGACTGCATCTGAAGAAGCGCAACGTGTTTTTGCAGTTCCCAAGCTTCTGATGAGCAGTATTTGTGTGCAGCCTCTAATGAATAGTATTTGTGCACAATCTCTGATGAACAGTGTTTTGCATGTTTTGATGAACAATATTTCTACATGCTCTTATGAACAATATTCCTATATGTTCTAATGAGCAGTTCTTTTGCATGCTCTGATGAACAATACTTAATATGCCTCTAATGAATAGTAATTTAAGTATGCATTTTGAAGTCTGAAGCAACTCTTCAAGCCTACCTTTGAAGCTTATGTTCTGCTGACATTGATGATTGAAACTCGTTTCAAAGTGATGTCTCTGATACACATAACACTCTAAAGTTGGTTTGACTCTAATAAGGAAACAAATGAGATTTGCCCAAGCCATATAAAGAATTGGAAAAATGCCATATTATCAAAACATATAGTTTAGAATTATATTTGGAAGAAATATATGTCGCCCAAGATGGAATAAAAGATATTATTCATAATTATTTTTGAAGAAAATCATTGTTGGGCAAACTGGAATGGAGATACGATTCGGAAACCCAAAACAATATCCACCCTAACTTCAACTATAAATAGTGGATCAAGGCTAAAAAAGAAAGAAAAAAAACAACACGAATACACAAAATCATAAATCCTAAAAATCAAAGTTGTTCAGAAAACCTCAAGAGTTAAATTTTCTACGCATTTAAAGTTGAAGGTTTTCAATTCTAGCAAAACACTCTTTAAAAGAAAAATTTCCTTAGTGTTTCATTGTTAGTTTGAGAAAATCATTGTAATAAATTTGCTTAGTATAAGCAAAACCAAAACAGTTTCAAACTCAGTGTAACCTAGTCCGATAGTGGCTTTAGTGTGCCTTAAGAAATATGTGGATCTTAGGTTATGTTGAGAAGACTTGGCATGTAGGGTCAAGGTGTTGTGCACCTTCAACAATATGGGTTTGTCAGGTTGAGTTTAGAATACTTGGCTGATATAGTCAAGATGTTTATCTTCCTCAAAAAGTTTGAGGTTATTAGGTTATTTTAAGAAGACTAGTTTGTAGGGTCAGAAGGTTTCTAATGGAAGTTGTTGAATTAGTGGATTAAATCTTTTTGAGTGAGGGGACTAGATGTTTTGAGGAAACGTTCAAGGATTCAACATGTTTGGATTCAGTGAAGAACTTGTTGGAGGAAACATCAAGAGACCACCTCTGTTTGATGGAGAACGTTTTGAGTACTAGAAGAACAGACTAAGGAGTTTTTTTTTTTTCATCTCACAAGATCTTGAACTTTGGAACATATTGGAAGATGGCTACACTACTCCAACAAATTCTAATGGTACTAAAATTTGAAGGAAAAAGATGGATGCTGAAAGAAAAAAAAAGAGATGTAAAAGATGCAACACAAGTCCAAAAAATTTATGTGAATTTAATTTAACATGTGCTTTTGAGTGAATTTAATTAAGAACAAAATCAAGCAAAGCAAAGAAAACAATAACAAGAACATTAAAACAGAGAAAGATCTCCAGCTTCAAAAATGTTCATCACAGCATATTGACCAATCTTTTTCTACCTCTTTAACAAAGAGTCTGCCCTAGAAATTTATTCAAAAAATTTCAGCACATGGCAAGGAACAAATAGGATTCATCCCAGCTCAGAAAGATTATGTGATCCCTAAAATAAAAGGACTTAAAGACAGTAAAAAATAAAGACAATTTGTAACTCTAAAAATCAAACTATCAAGAAAGTTTGATCAACCTTCATATATGATAAGACATTGCAAAGGACATCCAGAATGCTTAAAATAGGAACTCCATATTGATCGTCAAATCTAGAGAAAGATCAAATTGACAGATCCAGATTGATAATCAATCTCTGTTTTCTGCATAACTCCAGCAACAGTGTATTCTCTTTTGCAATGACTTATAATTCTTCTCCAAACTCCTCTGGCTACATTCAAGACTCAAGATCGAGACTGTACCATCCAAGATCAAGGGAGAAACTTCAAAGGCTTTTTAACTAGAAGACAAAACTGATTTAATGCTATACCAGAAAAGTCAAAAAGCAGTTTTTCAAAGATGGATTATTTTTAATCTGAAGTATTAGTTTCAGTCAAAATACAGAGCACTAGCAACAGCTCTTTTCACCTTCATTAAATTCTTCTAAAGCCTATAAATAGAAGGCCAATGTCTAAGATCAAAGCAAGAAATTCAAGTGTTGTAAAATGTCAAACATCAATCAAATTCACATACTTGAAGTTCTGAAATTTCGCAAAGAAGAAGCAGATCTGTATTCTCATATTAGATTGCGAAAATATCAATGAATCTTTTGTAAAGAATCAATTCTCGAATAAGAGTTCAGAAATCTCAGATTCTTTCAAAAACAATCTTATTGTAAAAACTCAAACTATAAGAGTTTCTTTATAGTTTGTTTAGATTGTATTGGATCCTATCAAAGTTAGATAGGTGCTGTCATTTCTTTCTGGGTGGAAAGTAACAGAGATTGAAACAGATCAAGGTTGATCTATACTAGGTGCTGTAAAATCAAGAAGGTTCTCTTTTTTTTTTAAACACTTAGTGGAAAATCTCATAGTGTGAGGACTGGACGTAACCCAAGTTGGTTGAACCATGATATTTCTTTGTGTGGTATTCTCTATCCTTTCTCATTGTTTGTTACACTTAATTGATTAACTGAGATAAAACACAAACTGCTTTTTCAGTTTTAAGCTAATCAAAGAACGTTCTCTGTTTTATACTAAAATCAAGAACGTTCTCCGTTTTTCTGTTTTCATAACCAATATCAATCTTGAGTTATTTTCTTAAGCTTTTTCCAGGAATTTTTTTAAAGGTACATTTACAATTTAAACCCCCTTCCTTGTAAATCGACATTGTTACTTCAATTGGCATTAGAGCTCGGTCTCTAGAAAAACTTGAAGGTGCAAACGCGAGAAGGGGGTTGAATTGTGTTTGACAAATTTGATAACGTTTTGCTAATTTGGTGAAGGTTGGTTGGTTTTTATGAATTACTTAGATAAGAAGCAATCAGGTTAAGAAGCAGCAAACGATGAAACTTGGCTACATAGATTTATCCTAGTTCACCGGTAACTTGGTTACATCCAGTCCCCTCACTCAAAAGGCTTTAATCCACTAATTCAAATACTTTTAATTACAAAGCATCTGACCCTCCAAATTAGTCTTCCCAAAAAATCTGACAGCCCTAGAATTTTGAAGAACACAAACACCTTAACTCTACCAGTCAAGTCTTCTTCACGCCACCTGACAGCCCCATATGAAGGCACACTAACACATTGACCCTGCAATCCAAGTCTTCTCCACACAACCTGACAATCCTAGATTGTAGAAGGTCCACTAACACCACTATCACACCATTATCTTGTTTGATTACAAACATTTTGAACTTGTGTAGTAATAAGCTGATTATAACAATGACTCTCACACTCTAAGAAAATACTTAGGAAATAATTATCATTGGAACAAGTGTTTCTCTTTTTGAACTCTAAGATGAATTTGGAATTTGAGCTTGAGTTCTTCTACTCTTTTCTGATTTTTCGATGATCTTATTTTTCAGCCTTGAGTATCAATTTATAGATAAATTTGGGCTTCAATTTAGTCATTGTTTAATTCTGAATTGTATCTTCATTCCTAGTTTTATCAACGATGATCTTATTGAAAAATATTTCTGAACAAGATGTTTTTTGATAATATGTTCTTTAGCCAATTCTTTATTTTTGAGTCCAATCTAAGCAGTTCTACTAGATTGATTTTGTTCATATTGAGTTTGTAAATTATTCATATTGATTTTGTTAGTATTTTTTTCATATTGACTTTATAAATTCTTCTGATTGATTATATTCATATTTTGTTCAGATTGAGTTTGTAAATTCTTTAGATTGATAATGTTTATATTTTGTTGTAGATAAATCTTGACCATATATTCTTTTCAACTTGGTCAAAAATTTTCTTCAATTATAAATTGGAATCGAATCTTATTTTAGATTTTCTTCATTTATATATCTAAACCAAATCTTATTTTAGATTGTCTTCAATTATACATTTGAATCCAATCTTATTTCAAATTTTCTTCAATTATAAATATGAATAAGATCTTATTTCATATTTTCTTCAATTATAAATATGAATCAAATCTTATTTTAGATTTTCTTCAATTATAAATCTGAATCAAGTCTTATTTTAGATTTTCTTCAAAAACATTAATCTTTTTTCATACTATATGAAGTCAAATATATTGTTCTCATGAAATACTTTTGTTATCATCAAAACTCTAAGTATAAAACCAACTTGATTCCAACAGAACTTGCTTTCATATCTAGAGAAATTCAGAAGATGTGACACAACACGAAGAAGAAAAATCTAACAAAAAAAACATCATATGTTACGAATGCAATGAACCTGAACATGTCAAGTCTGAATGTAACATAATAGAAAAGTTTTCAAACCCAAAAAGAAGATTTTGATGGCTACTTGGGATGATTTTTGCAACAACCCAGTCCTTACCATTACTATTATTAACTTGGTCCCATGTGGTTTAGGTTTATTTAAGACTTTATCCTTATTTATGTACCTTAGCTACTCCTCTGTTGAGAATTGAATATAAAAAAAAAAATTTAAATTATGTATATTTAACAAGACAATAGATCATATTTATTTTATACAATTTTAATAAAAATTAAATTTATTGTCTAAATTATATCATTAATAAAAAACTTGAGTAATTGAAAAAAAATTACGTTAAATAAATAATATTTTAGATATGTTATTATTATTGAATATGAGAGAAAGTTGTGTAAAATAATTGAAAATTTATTTATTTTTATTTATATTTTACTTTTACAAAGTAAGTCTAATTTTGTTTATAATTCATTACAAACGGAGTGGCAAGAATGATAGTTTTTTTATTTAATTATTTTATATTTTCAATCGAAAGGTAGTAGGTATTTGTAACAAGGTTGACTAAAATCTCCTACCAAAAGGTGACTTTGTACTGATTGGAGGTATCTTAGAAGTTAAATAAAAACGCGTTATTATATGTTGTTTTCTGCTTGTTGCTTCCAAGTTTCAAAGTATGTAAATTGAAAACACCAAAAATCTCAAAAAATTTTTTGGTATAAAACTCTAAAATGAAACACTAATAAAATTCTTGAGGTAGATCAACTTGATCACTTATTGTTTCCCTACGTGAGTAAAGAATAGTCAATTCTTTAAAAAAAATGTTCAAAAGTATATATTAACATCAAACTTGTTGAAATATGCGTTTTGTAGTATTGATAATAAAATCAATTGTAAATTTTTGCATTTTGTAATAAAATACATTTATTAGAATTTAAGTAGTAAGTGCCGAAACATAGAGTTAATATTATATGAATTGAAAAAATAAAGAAGTTTACAAAAGAAATTAGTGTTATTTATAAGAAGGAGATTTGACATTTAAAGCATCTAATTTTGTGAAGGGGAGAAAATACATCAAATCAACAACCATACATGCACATCACCGTCGTCGATCGATTTGGTCTAAGTAGTGTATTATTTTTAAGTGTTTGAAAAAGAAAATAAAAATAAAAATAAAATAAAAATTTATATTTATTTTTAATGCATGCATTTTTCTCTCTGACATTTTTTACACACGTTTTTTTTGTGTGTGTTGACCGAGTTTTCTAACTTATCTCCTTCTTCCTGAATTTTCTTTCTATCTCTTTATCAATAATTGTCCCTTCAAATTTTAAAAACTATATTTTTTAGTGGTCGTAACCGCCATATTTAGAAGGTGTAATTCTAGAAGACTATATATGATTGTTCATTGTAATTGTGTTTTTTTTTATTTATTTTAGTCCCCGTGAATTTTTTGGTTTGATATTAATCGTTAAAAATATATTTTTTTGTTTATTTTTGGTCCTTGCTATTTTGATTTCTTCCCTCTAAAATTGGTTTTTATTTGAATGAGTCTATGCAATATATATAATAATTGATTTTAGAAGGTGTAATTCTAAAAGGCTATATATGATTGTTCCTTGTAATTATGTGTTTTTTAATTTAATTCCCGTGAGTTTTTTTGGTTTGATTTAATCCTTGAAAATATTTTTTTTGTTTATTTTTGGTCCTTGCTATTTTGATTTCATCCTTTTAAAATTGGTTTTTATTGGAATGAGTCCCTACAATATATATAATATTTGATTTTAGTCCTTCAATTATTAGAGATATAAGAAATTGCAGAGACCAATTTCTACAAAAATCAATTTTGCAGGGACTAAAACAAATGAAGAAGGAGCAAAAACAAAACAAAAATATTTACAAGGACAAAAATCAAACAAAAAAACTTACAATAACTAAAATAAAAGTGTGAGTTTACAGGGACCAATCATATATTTAAGCCAATTCTAGAATATTTTTTTACAGTGCACTAGAAAATCAATACAATGCATCTAGGCTATTTTATCATGGGGACGTCGTGGTTGATTGTCTCTCAGGCACAATTTTGGACAGTGTCACAAAATGTTTTAAAGAGAGCGACCTATGTTGGAATCAAATTTATTTTATACTTAGAGTTTTTAGCATAAGAAAAATATTTTATGAGAACAATATATTTGACTTCAAAGAGTATGAAAAAAGATATGATCAAGATTTGTAGAAGATTTAAAGAAGATTTTGTCAAGATTTATCTACAACAAAATATGAACAAAATCAATATGAAGAATTTACAAACGCAATCTACGAAAAAAATCAAATCTGGAGGATTTACAACCTCAATCTAAACCAAAAAAGAAACTAAATCAATTTGAAGAATTTACAAACACAAATCTGAACAAAATACAATTTAGAACTAAACAAGGAAAAAATTGAAGCTCAAATTTTAACTATAAATAGATACCAAAGGTTGAAAAAGAAAATAATCGAAAAGCAGAAAATAGTAATCTTAGAGTTCAAAGAGAGAAACACTTGTTCAAGTTAGAACTACTTTCTGATTGTTCTTTTCTTATAGTGTTAGAGTTATTATTATAATTATCATCTTTTTAGAAGCAACTACTGAAGTTACAATCTTTTGTATCCCACCTAATAGTGGTTTAGTTCCTTCTTCAATTTGAGGTTGTCAGGTTGTTAGGAGAAGACTTGGCTCGTAGGGTCAAGGTAGTTAGTTCCTCAAAAGTCTGAGGTTGTGAGGCAGTTTGGGAAGATTGGATTGGAGGGTCAAGGGCTTTGTAATTCAAGGTATTTGAATTAATATATTAAAACCTTATGAATGAGGGGACTGGATGTAGCCAAGTTAATGGTGAACCAGGACAAATCTGCATGTCAAATGATTTATGCTTTCATTGCTTGCTGCCTCTAAATTCGATTGCTTCTACTCCAAGTAAGTCACTAAAACCGAACTAATTTTTTATTTATTTATAAATTATCAAAAAGTTATCAACTTTTGCAAACAAAATTCAACTCCGTTTTTCGTGTCTGCACCTTCAATTGGCATCACAGCTCGGTCTCAAGGCTGAGCACTTTATAGTGTTTGAGAAAAGATCCAAGGTTTCAATATGCATTGATTAAGTGAAGAAGTTGTTGGAGGAAACATCAACAAACCACCTTTGTTTGATGGAGAACATTTTGAGAAGTGGAAGAATAGGTTGACAAGTTTGTATATTTCCCAAGATCCTGAATTTTGGGACTTGGTTGAAAATGATTTTATTGCTCTAAGGAATACTGATGGTATTGAAATTCTAAGAAAGGAGATGAATGTTGATCAGAAAAAGATGTACAAGATACATCATAAGTCCACAACGTTCATGATAAGTAAAATCACCTTCAAGGAGTTTGACAAGTGCACCAACAAGGAGAAAATAAAATGTGTTTATGATAGTCTAATTCTGACCCATGAAGGTAGCAAACATGTTCAAGAAGCAAAGGCCAACCTCCTAGTAAAAAAGTATAAGTTGTTCAAGATGGAAGAAGATGAAGACATTGAAACAATGTTTTCCAGATTCTAGATCCTCGTCTTAGGACTAAAGGTACTTGAGAAGATTTATATTATTGTTGATCATGTGAATAAAATTCTTAGGAGTATGACATGCAACTGAAGACCTAAGATCACTGCCATTCAAAAAGAAAATGATCTAAATACTCTTAAGCTAGATGAACTAATCACCTATCTCAAATCACATGAAATTGAGCTTGAAAAAGATGAAACCAAGAAGAAGAACAAGAGTCTGACTTGAAATCCAAACAGAAGAAAGTTCTAAAGGCAACATTATAATCAAATGATCATAATTTGAAATTAGAGGAAGAGGATATTGCCTTCATATCCAGAAGAATTCATCAGATGTGGCAGAATAAGAGGAAATCTTTCCCTCAAAAAGATTCGTAGTAGTCCAATAGAGGAAGGAATGAAAATTTTGACAAGAAAAACATTATCTGCTATGGATGCAATGAACTTGGACATATTAAACAAACTGTCCAAATCTAGAGAAAGGAAAACACCAGAGGAAAGATTCCAGATCCAAGAAGAAGAGTTTGATGGCTACATGGGATGATTCTAAAGAGTCTTCTAATGATGACCAAGCAAATTTGGATCTAATGGCTCATACCAACTCCGCCTCTGGATCCACCATATTCTGACTCTTGAAGTGAATCAATAGATGAAGAAATTGAGGTATTTTCTGATTTTACTCGATCTGATTTAAATACTACTATGATTGATTTTTTAAATAAGAATAAACATTATCTTTAAAATTGAAAACACTTAGAATATAAAACGCAAACCTAATTGAAAAAGTTAATGTGTTAAAGAATCAAAGTGTTGAATTTAAAACAACAAATGCAACTCTGAAAGTTGATATTATTAACTAAAAACAGAAAATGCAACTCTGAAAACTAATATTATTGAACTTAAGGTTGAAAGTCTAACTCTAAAAAATAATCATAGATCGACATCAATTGAAAATACCACATGTAACTTTGATAAGCATGAAGAAGTATTTCAAGATTTTCTTGGTAATGGTATGGAAATAAGAAAATATACTTTAATGATTTATGGAGTTAGTTGAAATGGTAAAAGAGGTATAGAATTTGAAGAAATTGTAACTAAACCTACACTTATTCCCTTTAATATCTTGTGTACTATTTGCTCTAAGAAAGGTCACTCAAAATTATCTTGTCCCGTGTTAAATACAAGGAAATAAAATAAGCTTTTCAAGACTAACAAACTAGGACCCAACCAAATTTGGGTACCTAAGAAAAAAATTGTCTATGTTGCATATGTCCTTAGCATTCAAGTTAAAACACCAATCATGGTACCTCGATAGTGGATGCTCGCGACATATGACGAGAGAAAATTGTATGTTCCAAGAACTAACACTGAGTAAATGAGGAACAAGGAGTTTTTGAGGAAAGCAAAAAGGCCAGATCATTAGTCAAGGTACAATTGGTAATGGTACTTTATATTAAAGATGTATGGTTTGTTAAAGGTGTTAAGCATGATTTATTAAGTATTAGTCATTTAAGTGATAATAATTATGATATTATATTCAATCAAAAAATATGCAATGCAATTAGTCAGAAAGATGGATATGTACTTTTCACAGGTCAGAGGCAAAATAATATTTTTAAGATAAATTTGTTTAGTCTAGAGAAACAAGAGGTTAACTGTCTTATGTTAGTAAATGAAGAGAAACCACTTTGGCATAAAATATTAGGTCATGCAAACCTTAAACTAATTTCAAAATTGAATAAACTTTAACTAGTTAGAGGTCTACCTAAGGTTAGTTACAAAACTGAAATTATGTATGAAGCTTGTCAAAAAGGAAAACAAACAAATAACTCATTTACTCCAAAGAACTCAGTTTCTACCTCAAATCCCCTTTAGCTATTACATGTAGATCTCTTTGGGCCATTGAAAACAACCTCTTTAAGTGGAAAGAAATATGGCTTTGCTATAGTATATTAGTACACTATGTGGACATGGGTAAAATTCTTAAGAAGTAAGGATGAATTCCACAAAGTTTTTATCATATTTTGCAAACAAATAATGAATGAAAAATTTCTTAAGATTGTAACAATTAGAAGTGATCATGGAGGATAATTTGAAAGCAAGTTCTTTAAAAGTTTTTGTGATGAGAATTGAATCTCTCGCAACTTCTTCTTTCTTAGAACGCCGCAACAAAATGGAGTTGTAGAAAAAAAGAATAGATCACTCTAAGAAATGGCCAGAACCATGATAAATGATATGAATGTTTCAAAACACTTTTAGACTGAAGCAATTAATACTACATGTTATATTCAAAATAGAGTCTTAATTAGATCTATATTGAATAAAACACCATATGAATTATGGAAAGGTAAAAATCCTAACATATCTTATTTTAATCAATTTGGATGTACTTGTTATATGTTGAACACTAATGATAACCTTGGTAAATTTGATTCTAGATCTCAAAAGTATACCTTCATTGGATACTCTAAAAGATCTAAGACTTATATTGTGTTTAATAGGGAAACTCGTATTGTGGAAGAATTTATACATGTTAAATTTGATAACAAACAACATGACCTTGAAAAGTCAAAGCACGATGTTGATAATGAAGGTTTACCATAACCGGAGGATACAAATGCAGATAAATCAAAAGAACTTAAAAAATCAGAGGATACAAGCAAATCAGAAAAATATGATAAATCTTCAAATGATGAACCTGATCAAGTTAGAAACAGTCAAGATAAATCAGAAGGAAAATATGGATGGAAGTACAAGTCATCTCATCCTAAAACTCTAATCATTGGAAGTGCAAGTGATCATTTGAGAACCAGATCATCACTAAAATATACCACTTTGTTTGGCTTACTTTCATCAATTGAGCCTAGATCTATTGATTAACCATTGGCAGATGATAGATGGGTTCTTGCAATGCAAGAAGAGTTAATTTAATTTAAGAGGAATGATGTTTAGGATCTACTTGTACCTAGACCAAAGAAGAACATTATTGTAATCAATCCGATAATGGTTTTGTTCCTTCTTCAATATGGGGTTCTTAGGTTGTTATGAGAAGACTTGGCTTGTAGAGGTCAAGGTGGGTAGTTCCAAAAACATATGGGGTTATCAGGCTATTTGGGAAGACTAGTTTGGAGTGTCAAGTGCTTTGTAATTCGAGGTATTTTAATTAGTGGATTAAAGCCTTCTGAATGAAGGGACTGAATGTAGCCAAATTAATGGTGAACTAGGATAAATCTACGTGTCAAATTATTTATGCTTTCATTGCTTGTTGCCTCTGAATCCGATTGCTTCTTCTCTAAGTAAGTTCGTAAAACCGAACTAGTTTTTTTTATCTATTTATAAATTATCAAATACTTATCAATATTGGAAAACACAATTCAACCCATCATTCTCGTGTATGCACCTTCGACCTAGTATGTGACTCAACCCAATAATATATTCGGTGTCTTAAAATTATTTTTCAAAACACGTTTTTGAAATTCAAAAAACTACAATTTTAAGACATTTATTTTTGCCATGTCAACCAATGGGATTACTTGATATAGTTATCCTACTTCTAATTTTAATAAACTGTTTCTGTTTCTATTTTATTTTTCTTAACTATGAAAAAGGTTTCCAACATTATGAAAGATGACATTTCAGTGGTTCTAAAAACAAATGAACAAACAAAAAAGAGTAAGAAAGTTGCACAATTAACCCAATGAGAGGCTAATAATTACCTCAATAAGAATTATATTCTTAATGAACATGTTGATGATCTTTATGATTATTATAGTTCTAGCAATACTGCTAGAGATGTGTTGAAGGCTATGAAGAAGAAATACGATACCGAGAAAGTTGGGGCTAAAAAGTATGTTGTGAGATGATACCTCAAGTATTAGATGACCGATGATAGATTCATTGAGGCTCCATCCTGTGAAATTCATAAGATAGCTCACGAGTTCATCTATAAAGGTATAACTTTAGATAAACAAATCAATGTTATTATTAACAAACTTCCCCCTGCTTGAAAGGATTTCAAAAATTCTCTTATAAAACAAAATAATTTTCACTAAAGAGTAAGATAACTCACCAGCAGATAGATGGTGGATTAACATTGACGCCTCATGTCATGTTTGTTATGATCGTGTTATATTTAAGACATACTTGTTGGTAGATTCTCACACCACCAATGTTTCTATTGTTGGAGACGTGGAGTTAATGTTTACATCAAGAAAAAAAATTGATTTTGAAGGACATTATGCACACTCCAAAGATAAGAAATAACATGGTTCCTGGTTTTCTTCTAAATAAGGTAGAAGTTACTCAGTCTATAGGGTATATTTGTAAACCGTTACTAAAAATGGTTTGTTTTTTTTTTTTTGGAAAGGGGTATGCCACTGATGTTGTGTTTATGATTAATGTCAAATTAATAAAATATTTCCTTCTGCTTACATGTGTGATTTTAATATTTAACATGTTAAACTATGTCATGTGAACAAACGTGTGATTTCAAACATAAGTGACTTATGTTTAATTCCAAAATTATATTTAAATGATTCAAAAAAATGTGATTTTTGTAGTCAAGATAAAATAACAAAGAATTCACATAAATTAGTAGTTAAAGAACATAAGTCTTTAGATTTAATACAGTGTGATATTTGTGAACTTGATGAGACTTTAACTAGAAATGAAAAACACTATTTTATCACTTTTATTAATGATTGTTCTAACTATACCTTTGTATATCAAATGAAAAATAAAAGTGGAACTCTTGACATGTTTAAGATCTTTGTAAGTAAAATTAAAAATCAATGTAGTAGAAAGATTAAGAGGCTTCGTAGTGATAGACAAACAAAATATGATTCTAGTTTGTTTAATAACTTTTATACACTGCATGAAATTAAACATGAAACAACTGCACCATATTCGCTTCAAAGGAATGGTAAAGCAAAAAGAAAGAATATAACTCTTATTGAACTAGTTGTTGCTATTATGCTTAATCTGGTGCTTCATCTCATTGGTGTGGGGAATTTTATTGATTATTTGTTATATTCTGAATAGAGTTCCAAACTATAAAAGCAAAAAAACTCCTTATGATATTTTGAAGAATATACAACCCAACTTGTCTTATCTTCAAACTTGGGATTATTTGGCTTACGTTAGAATCCCTGATCACAAGCGAGTTAGTCTTGCTAGTAGATCATATGAATGTGTATTCATTGTGTATATAGTAAACAACAAAACTTATAAGTTGTATAACCTAAGACAACAATATTTGCTAGAGATTACGAACCCGATTATAGGGACTATACATTAGAAGAAGATCTAACAAATCTTCAAGAAACTTTCTCGTATTTGGATGTAGATTTGTAGTAAGAAGCTATAAACGATGAGATAATTTAACTAGAGTCTAACAAGACCTAACATTTACTAGACTTGTTTCCTGGTTGCAAACTGATAAGTTCTAAATGGATTTTTAAAAAGAAACTAAAACCCGATGAAACAGTTGATATATACAAGGCTCACTATCGCGACCGAAAATTTCGAGTGTTTCTCGAATTCAATGAAGTTGCCACCAAAGTTTATTTTAAAATAGGAAAAATATTGGGAAATCCTTAAAAATAAAAAAAAAAATAAAATAAAAAAATGGTATTTGAAACCAAATTTTGAGTTTGTGCGTCAATTATGCATAGCGAATGTATTAACACCCTAAGACATCCGTTAGTTGTTGTTACAATAAAGCTAAATAAAAAGTTCATTTGTTGTTGTTACAGCTTGCAAAAAGACTTGTTGTTGTTACAACTTCCACGTGTAAAGAAAGGTCGATTACTAGATAAAAAGAATTATTAATGCTATGCTACATACACCCATCTCTACCATTCAAGAGTGCCAATATATTTCAATGCATCATTTTAACAATAAATCTCTCAACTTTAAATAAATAATAAGTATAATTTTTTTAGCATGAGATCAGACTTCAAGAAAGCCACCAAAAAATGCAAAGTATCATAGAAGTGAAATCAAATATGTCAATAGGAAACGATAAAATATTAAAGTGATAGAGACCAAACCAAACGTGAGATGCAGATCCGTGTAGAACAACAAATGAGAAGGCAGCGGTGGTGTAACGGCTAAGAGTGATTGGCGGCGATTAACGGTGAAAGTTGAAATTACAGTGATGACTCTGTTTATCGTTTTCTATTTTTTTTTTCTCTTAAATGATTTTCTATCTTCTGATTTTTTCTTAAAAATAAAACTCTCTTCTTACGGTGTTTGTTTTCTTAAGATAAATAGTATATAATCTCTACCCCAAAACTGATGATTGATTTTTCTGTCTTTATTTATAGACTAAAGTGGTGAATCTTTGTATTTATGAGATAAAACTAAGTTTCTGATGTTTTATTGTTTTGCAGCAATGTATTCATGATATAATATTAAGTTCTTGATTTTTTTTATTGTTTTGCAGCAATGTGTTCTTGAGATAAAATCAAATTATGGATTTTTTATTGTTTTGCAGTAAAATCAAGCAACCTCAGATACTTAATGAAATAAGTAATTGATCTTTCTAATTAAGTGTATAGATGGTGAAGATATAACCTTATTGGGATTTTATCCTGATATGACCATGCAAAGACGTCCACATAATCAAATAAAAGTTTAATCAACTTTTCTCGTTCACTTTCTTTCATAGACATATCAATTTTAATTTTATTCTTATCATTTCAATCCTCAAATTGATCACCTCAACAGGTTGTTTATAGAGTTGAATTATGTTAGCTTCTTGTTCCATTAGTCTTTTCTAGTTCTGGGGGAGATTCATAATTGTTTTTAAAATCCTCATCAACGTAATTAATAGGGTGTTCAAAATTATAAGAATGAGTTCTAGCGCTTCTATTTTCAATAAAATCATTTTTGACTCTATATTGTTTAAATTAAGAAGAACAAAGGAAAAACTATATACGAATAAAAGGAGTTGAAATACATAATTATTTTGAACATATGCGACAAACTCGATGATCTTCCAATTGTTGAGACTAGTGTTTGGAGGACAAGGGTACACTAGCTTGAGGGTATCATCATCAACATGATCTTCTTCCGCAATAGCAACCTGATCGACATATACTATTTCGGCGCTTTGAAAAGTTTGTTGAATGCCACAAATAAGAATATTATGTGAATTCGGTACCTAGTTTTCCCAACAAGTCATCTTGTTTTCTCTTTTTTCCTTCAAAGCCTTTTCTTTTTCAACTTGAGTAGGTACATATCCCAACTCGTACCTATGGTTCTTTTCTGGTATTTCTATCAACTTCCCCAATTTAACAAAAACTTCCCCTTCCAACATGGATTTGATAGACTTCAATGATGTGGTAGATAGTTTTGGTTCCTTTAAGCGACATCTTACACCCATGAAGACAACATTGGCAATTTCTAATGCTTGAAAGAAATTCTTTATAGCTTCATCTGTGTCTTCAATGTAGCCTATAGAAGACAAATGGCTTACTATCATATCTTATTCCCCATATATTATTATCAGCTTATTGTTCACTATAAACGTTAGCTTTTGATGGAAGGTGGATGTCACTACTCCACCAGCATGAATCCAAAGTCTCCCTAAAAGACAACTGTAAGCCAATTTAATATCCATCACTTGGAAGGTTATTCCAAAGTTATGGGGTTCGATTTGAATTGGCATGTCAATATCTCCAATAACTTGTCTTATGGCTCCATCAAACACTTTCACCACCATAGCACTAGGCTTCATACAAGCTCTGTCAAAAAATAGTTTTGGTAGTGTTGATTTCGGCATGACATTTAATGATGAACCATTATCAACTAGCACTCGTGCAAGAATATGACTGTGACACCTCACATAGATGTGTAGTGCTTTATTATGCTCTACTCTCTCAATTGGTAATTCACCATCGCTAAAACTCAAACAAACTAGTTGACATTGATATCATGAGTAACATGGGCCTCGTTTAACACTTTCATCAGTGCCTTTCTATGTGCTTTAGAGTTCAATAAAAAGAGAGAGAAAATATCTTGGAAGGGGTTTGATTTAGCTTATCCACCACTTTATACTCACTTAGCTTGATAAACTGCAAATATTTGTTAGCTTCTCCTTCAGGCACTGTCTTTTTGTTAGTGTCTTATCCTTTTATGGCATGATACATAGTTTCTTTCCCTTTTTCTTCGTGATCCTCCTTTTTCCTAAGTTGTTTAGGAGTGTCTACTCGACCACTCTGAGTCATCCCACCAATCCCTGAAATATTGGTGACGCCAGTTCCATAAGGTTCAAAGTTATCACTTGTTAGGTGATTGACTAAATGGAATGTGACTTCATAATTCCATGGTACCACCTTAGCATTTTTATTAGGAAAATGGGTTGGTGCTTGGATAATTATTACATTTGGCCCACTAGGAGTTGACTTAAGATTCTATTTTCTATAGAGGATTTCTAATGGTCTTGGGAAAGATCTATTATTTTCCACGCACGTCCCAATGGCCGATACATGATCTTCTTTTGCACATGGGTCTATCTCATCTTCAATAACATTGACAGAGGTATCCCCGTGGCCCGATAAGGGATTATTCCCAACGTTGGGATTTTCTTCCTTGAAGGTAAGCCATTTCGCATTAATCATTTCTTGCACTTTAGATTTTAGGGCTTGGCAATCTTCGACGGAATGCCCTACGACTCCTGCATGGTATTCACATTTGGCATTTGGGTTGTACCATTTTAGGAATGGTGACTCTAGAGGTTTCATTGGTCTCAGGACTACCATTGAGTTATGGAGTAGTTGAGGCAACAATTGGTTGTATGTCACGGGAATCGGGTCAAAATGGGTTATCTTCTTTTCTCGATTGACTGGTGGTTTGTATTGATTTAGGTTTGGACTTTGGTTGTGTTGGTTTTGTCGGGAAAACATGACAGGTTGGGATTGGACCAAAGGTAGTTGATAAAAAGGTGGCCTTGAAGGATAATATTGAGGGTGTGAAGGTTGTGAAGATGCAGCTACATATGGATATGGAATGTAGGGAATTTGGGGTATCGGGGGATAGAAATTTGGAGGTCAATAAGAATTCATGGATGGAAAATAGAAGACTTTTGGGTTTACCATTACAACATTAGCATTCCCTTCTTTCTTTTTAGTGAATCCTATACGGGGTTTCTTCACACCACTTGTTGCACATACAATCTTGCCACTCCTCATTCCACTTTCTATTCTTTCTTCTATCATGGCCATGTCAGAAAAGTTTGATGCATACTTCCAATCATCTTATCATAAAAAGGCGACTGAAGAGTATCCATAAACATACCCACCATTTCTCTTTCAGATAAAGGAGGATCCATTTGCAATGTGACTTCTCTCCATCGTTGTGCATATTCTTTGAATGTTCCATTGTCCTTTTTCAACGAATTTTGCAGCTGCATCCTATTAGGGGCCATGTAAATGTGGTACCTGTATTGTTTCAAGAAGGCATTAACCAAATCTTTCCATGAATGGATTCAATTGCGCTCGAGAAGCATATACAAACTTAATGATGCCCCACTAAAAATGTTTTTAAAAAAAGTGAATGAGATGTTTGTCATTATGAGCATGAGAAGCCATTTTCTACAATACATGGTCAAATGATTTTGAGGACATATGACACCTTTTTATTTCTCAAACTCATGTACCTTGAATGTTGAAGGGATAGCCACATCGGGAACCAAACACATATCAAAAGCTTTGAAACCATATACATTATTCCCCTCAATTGCTTTCATTTGTTATTCTAAAAAATGGAATTTCTCTTTCGATTGTGTATCATCACCCATTTGAGGTTGTTGTCAATTCCCGTTAGCATCAAAATGGGGTACTTGGGGTGTACTGAATGGAATATTTTCTGAGGGTATAGTGTTTTGGGGTGGCAAGTAGCCTAGTGGAGATGGGATTTGTGGTTGGTTTAGGCTTTGGGTGTTGATAGTTGAGTTGTTTGGGTTATTTTCCATGGGGGTGATGACTAAGGGCGGAGTATAACCAGGTGGGAGACCATAATGAGAAATTTCATAGTTGTCGTATGAAACTGTTGGGTAGTCGGGGTAAAGCCTAGTGGGTAAGAAGGAGTAGTTTGAGGTTCTACATTTGCAGTTGGAGGATCCCCATCTGTATTCTCGTTTCTTGCTAAAGCTTGTATAGCATCTAGGATTCGATCAACCTTGTCCTTCAATTGGCTAACATCCACTCTCACCACTTCTTGGTTTTGCTCAAGTTCGTCTATGCTCTTAGAGTTCGCGCGAGTCCAATAAGGGTGTCGGGGAAACAATTTTATTGATTTTTTTATGTTTTTTTTAAATAAATAAAAAATTTATGAGTATGTATTAAATATGAATGGAATGAAAATGCAATTATTTTGTTAAGTATCTCTTCTTTTTTTTTTTTACAAGATAGTGTGATGCTGGAGAATCATAAGCCTTACGTAAAGTTTTAATGAACACGAATTATTAGTGAAGAAAATATGAGGATTGATAAATAAAACATCAAATCTTTCATTGATGAGAAAAAATTACATTGCATTTAAATTAAAAATTACATCTACTATGGTATTTCAATCCTCTTTCAATAGGACAATCAATTTTCTCATCCAATTCTTCTACCAAATGTTTGCAATATTCAACGAACTTGTAAACTTTGACTGGAGTATTGAGCGGATGCATTACTACATCAATCTCTCTTAGATGTTTTGGGATTTTTATGATTGCTTGATTAACTAGCATTGCCAATTTTGAAAAGCAATCTTTCCAATGCTTGTCATTATCTTCCAACTCTTTATAGATCTCTTGATTCTTCAATTGTCTAAGCAACATCATAAAACGATCCTCCCAATATATGGTTTCATCCTTTAAGTCTTTATAGATATTTTTTTGATAATCAATGTAATTCTTCAACTCACTAGAAGTTTCTATTTATGTTCTTAGTGCATCTTAATGTTTTGAGAGTAATTCTTTAATTTCTTTCTTGTGTTGCCTCTCATTCTTTACTTGACTCTCGTACTTAGCTACCATCTCTTTAAGTTGTTTCTTTAAATCTTCAAACTCTTTTTTAATAATCCTCTTAGAGCCTGTTGATTTTGTTCACAATTGCTTCCACATATAGGCTTCTTCAATATCTTCATTTATTTCTTGCTATCACACATCTAATTCTTCATTTGCACCTCTCTAACAATCTTGTATGTCAAGTTTATTTTATTTTTCAATTTTCAACCTCTTGTTGCTTCTCTTAATAAATTGACTCTTACAAGTGTTTTTTGATCGTAAGTTCTCATTCTCTTAGGAAACCTTTTCTAACTACTTGTTGCTTCTCTTACGCATTGTTGATAGGGTTCTTTTGTGCTACAACTTCTACATTTGAGTTCTCTTCCTTTTCTAATGATCATCTCCCAAGCTCGACTTATCCTTCACAACATTGGTGGGTCTACTATACCCTTATTGTGCAAAACAAAAGCTTCCAATGACTTATCATTTGGTTTCTCCAACATAGGATAGCCAAGTTGTCTTATAGCTACCGTTGGATTGTTATTAATACATCCTTTCGTTCCCATGAGAAGTACATTTGGAAAATCTATACATTGGTAGATTACTTCTTCCACTCATTGTTCTCTATGGTACCATGAAATTATGTCCCCAATAAGACTAGTTATACTATGAGCCCATTCACGATTACTTTTCACCCCAACATGATACAATTTCTTGAACATGTAAGAAACAAACCAAGTATATACACTAGAACACAACACAAAATTGTTTCCCCTTTCTTCTTGTGTCGCGTATGCAGAGAGTAATAAACATTCGCAAGAATTGCGAGAACCATATTTTGTTTACTTTTATTAAAAGCCAGAAAGACATTGATGACAATAAAATCTACAATATTATCAAGGTTTGGGAATAAAACAATACCGTAGATAATGAGAGCCAAAACATCTATAAAAGTACTCCATTATTTTTTAACGGCTAAATCTTGACACTTTTGCTCTAGGTATTTTCTCTAAAAACTCATTTTTCATCTTTTTACTTGCCAACTCTCTCTCTCTCTCTCATGCCAATTTTCAACACTTCAGCAATTTTACTCAAATTTGGTGATTGCCCCCGTATAGCGATAAGGATTTCCTTTCTCCAAGGAGTAATCCAATATTCGTTCAATTCTTTTGATGTTGGGGACAACTGAAAGTCTTGAAAGGGGAAACATCTTAAGAAAGGGTCATAATATTCGGCCAATACCGTGAGGGCACCTGTTTGCACATTCACTGCCAAAAGGATTAAAATATTCCTATATTTATTAAAGAAACTATCACGTAAAGAAAGGTTGGTTTCTAAATAAAAAGAATACTTAACCTCTATGCTATGCTACATACACCCATCTGTACTATTCAAGAGTGCCAATATATTTCAATGCATCATTTTAACAATAAATCTCTCAACTTTAAACAAATAATAAGTATAAATTTTGAGCATGAGATCAGACTTCAAATATTAAAGTGAAATCAAACTAAAAGTGATAGAAGTGAAATGCAGATATGTGTAAAGTCAATAGGAAAGTCAATAGAAGTGAAATGCAGATATGTGTAAAGTCAATAGAAATCAAACAAAGTATCATAGAAGTGAAATCAAATATGTCAATAGGAAACGATAAAATGTTAAAGTGATAGAGACCAAACTAAAAGTGAGATGCAGATCTGTGTAGAACAGCAAAGGCGAAGGCACATTGATGTAACGGCTGACAGTGGTTGGCAACGATTACCGATGAAAGTTGAAATTACGGTGATGACTCTGTTTCTCGTTTTCTATTTTTTTCTCTTATTTTCTCTTAAATGATTTTCTATCTTCTTACCGTTTTTTTTAATGATAAATAGTATATGATATCTACCCCAAAACTCCATCCTCTGATTGATTTTTCTATCTCAATTTATAGACCAAAGTGGTGAATCTTTGTGTTCATGAGATAAAATTAAGTTTTGAATTTTTTATTGTTTAGCACCAATGTGTTCATGAGATAAAATTAAGTTATGAATTTTTTATTATTTTGCAGCAATGTGTTCATGAGATAAAATCAAGTTCCAGATTTTTTATTGTTTTGTAGTAAAAGTAAGCAACCTCAGATACTTTGGAAATAAATAATTGATCTTTATGATTGAGTGTACAAATGGTGAAGATATAACCTTAGGATAAAATAAAAAATAAAAATTATTGGGACGAAGGAAGACATGAAAATGCTCTTGCAAAAAGAGTGAAGTGCAAACATAATACCTTTTATTTTTATTATTATTATTATTATTATTATTATTATTATTATTATTATTATTATTATTTTATTATTATTATTATTATTATTATTATTATTATTATTATTATTATTATTATTATTATTATTATTATTATTATTATTATTATTATTATTATTATTTTTGGTTAAATATAATGTAACAGAAACCCATATAAATATAGACTCAAAATTTGAATAAAATGTTTAATATATATTATTTTTTTAAAAGATTATTTGTATTTGGTTGGACAAAGTTGAGGTATTACACTCACCTTATAAATATAGATTTTTTCGATACTTTTTCACTAGTCAGTAGAATTACTTCCATTAGGATACTAATTTCTCTTAGTGCTATTTATAACTTGGTGGTACACCAAATGGATATAAAAACATATTTTTTTTAAATGGTGACTTGGAAGAAGAAATCTATATGGAGCAACCTGACGGTTTTGTGATTCATGTACAAGAAAACAAGGTATGTAAGTTAGATAAGCCTTTGTATTGTCTTAAACAAACTCTTATGCAATTGCGTGAAAAGCTAGATAGCTTGATTATGTTGAATGAGTTTAAAGTGAATGAAAGTAACTAATATATTTATTATAAATCTGAAAATAAAATTTGTATTGTCATATGTCTCTATGTAGATGACTTATACATATTTGGTTCAAACATAAGCTACTAATATTATGAAATAATTGTTTCACAACTTTTATATGAAGACCTCAAAGAAGAAAACGAAATCATTTGAATTAAGATTACTATGTCAGAAAAGGGAATTTCTTTGAATTAGTCTCAATATGTTGAAAAGATTTTAAAGAAATAAAATTACTTTGACTGTAAACCATTTTACACACCATATGATTCAAGTGTAAATTATTTTTTATAACACTCGTGAATGTGTTAGACAAAATGGATATGTGAGCATTATTGGCAGGCTTAAGTATGTCACCCATTGTACTAGACCTGACATTGTCTCATTTGTGGGATTATTATGCATGTGTACCAGTAGTCTTAATATGGAACATTGACACGTTAATGAGAGAGTCATCAGATACCTTAAAAAGATCATGAATCTCGGATTATATTATTAAATATTTCTTGTTATCCTTGAAAGATACAATGATGTTGATTAGAACACTTTATCAAATGACTCGAAAGCAACTAGTGGCTATATATTTAGCATAGCTAGAGGAACAGATCTTGAAAATCAAAGAAACAGACGATATTGACTCAGTCTACTATGGAGTCTGAAATAATAGAACTAGCAACCGTCAGTGAAGAAGCAAGTTGATTGAGATGCTTGCTAGTTGAGATCCATTTATGGGAAAAAATGTCAGTTGTGTTGATCCACTATTGATAGTACCATAATTATTGCAAAAATTTAGAATCATTATTACAATGGTAAGAGACGACAGATACATCGTAAGCGCGTCACAGTTAGATAGTTATTCTGAAAAGCAGTTGTTAGAATGGATCATGTTCACAGTGATGAAAACTTAGTAGATCATTTGATGAAAAAACTAGTTATAGAAAAAGTCCTAAACTCATCTAAAAGGATGAGACTATTGCCTATAGATCAATAAGTCTCTCATGATGGTAACCCAATCTAAAATACTGAAAATCCCAAGAATTATATTCAATTGGTAATAACAAGTAGTATATTGACATGAGATGAACATGTTATTATAAATCAAAGAAGCATGATTCTTGAAGCGATAAAATGATGAGGTAATAGAAAGTTTTAATGAGATTTATACTTTATGTGGAGTACCAATCTACACAATTATTCTTGATAAACTCACCTATATGAATGTGGAAGTGGATTCGCCTTCTATGGAATGTTGAGGTAGAATTCTTAGACCATTTAATATATTGGAATAGACATGTAGGGCCATTAATGCACGAACTTTAAAGAATACACTTTATGAAAAGGTTTTGTGTGGGTTTGATGTTAGAAATAGAGTTTGAGACTATGAGTCACTCTTGTTGAATCTGAATGTTACTTACTATGCAAAGATTCAAGTCAGAAGACACATTTGTTTGTTCATCATTATATATAAGCGTTTGACACTACTTTAGAAGCACTATTTTAAATTCGGGTAGAGAACTATTGGAACTTAAGCACTGAGTGTTGAATCTTAGCGCTAGTGTTGTATAAATTAAAAGGTTTGATTTTTTGGGCATGCCCCAAGTGTGCCCAATTTTATGAAGGAGAGAGAACAAATAAAAACCAAATACCACACACGTGGGCCACCATCTTGCAGGGTTTGGGCTAAGTGTATTATTTTGAAGTACCCGAAAAAGGAATAAAAATAAATTTTTAATCTGTGTGATTTTCTCTCTATGAGATTTCATGACAAATGTTTTTTTTGTATGTTGATTGATCCCTCCACTCTATTCCACTTTTCGTCAGCAGTTATTACTTGGATGTGTCTTCCTCTACATCCCTTCTATTTCACATGTAATTTTCAGTGAACTGGTCAAAAAGCATACACGCGGATTTTGCTCAAACCCGTTGCAAAAATCCTCAATAAATAGAGGATTATGCTTAGTTTAAAAATCACACAAAAACTCACTAAAATTCCAGAGTTTTCTCTTTTCTCCCTTTTCGATTTCGTCCCAAGTTTTATTTATGTTATTTATCGAAAAATGGCCCCTTAGAAAATCTATCCATATGAAGTTTCATGCTTACAACTAGAATGGCTCCTTCTCAACCATTATAGACAAAACTGTAATACCTTGAACCATTTTTAGTTTAACAATACCTTATTTTTATGGATGTATTGCACAATTGATTCCTCACAATTTGCACCCTAGAACAAAAACCATCAACATAGAATTCCCTAATCTAAGTTCTCATCAATCTTCAGTCACATCAAAAGATCTAAGAGTTTTTTGTCAAAGAGCTTTTGAGTTGCGTTATTTTTCAAAGAAAAATGAATGCAATGAGTGTTTTATATTTTAAAATGTGAATAAAAATGATTTATATATGATAGGTGGGCAAAATAGATCATATTTTAGTTAAAAAAACGAAGAAAAGAAAAAGCTTGCTTGGAATCACAAAGATGTTGATTTGAATCTCTTAGTTTAAAAGATTGTACCAAGTTAATTGAAACATGAATCGAATCAAAATACTATGACTTGACCTTAAAATTGCATTGTTTTTCCTGGTTGATTCGAAATAACTATTTACATGATTCGAATCACCATATTTTATGGATGATTTGAATCACCAAAACCTTGATTCGAATCACACAACTGGATTTTATAAAATATGTACACTTATATAAAAATTTGTTTTGCACTTTTCAAAAACCATTATGCATCATGCAAAAATCCTTGTGCATATTTCAAAAAATACATTTTTTGAGATCCTATAATGTGGAGGATTATTGAGAAAACATAGTTACGTCAAGATGGAAATTTTCCTAGTTTGGGCGTCATACAATACCAATTAGGTAAAACTATCCTTGGAAAAATATACACATATTCTCACCCATTTTATGATGACAAAATCAATGAATAATTTTATCGAACATCTTCAAAGAGAGGTGTTGCTCCCCTTGAATGTGAGCATCAAACTTCAACTTCTAAGCTTTCATATTTCTCCATCTTCGACATTATCAAAAAGAGAAACAATCATACAAAATTAGAAGTAAAAGAAAAATGTAAAGCTACACATCGATAGACTATCCTCAACTAAGCAAAAAACAAACCAAATTAATGCAACTTATAAGGGAAAAGCATATCAACTATAGCAAGTTGAAATCACGTACCATAAAGCTAAAATAACTAACACAAAAGCTGCAGGCTAAAACATCAAAGAAATTCAAGTCAAGGAAATCTAAACTACATCAAACATGTAGTTCCATCCAAAGAAACACGTCCAATCGTCAAACATATAATCCATGCATAACATTGTGATCAACATTGCAATGGAATATAAATGCAAAACCAAAATAGTAAATGAAATATCCAAACCAATAACTAAACAAGAAACCCATATATTTCAACAAAACTTAAGCACAACAAGAAAAAGTTGACTATAACTTACTTATATGCAAGATAAAGAGATAGCTAAAGGGACACATACCATTTATGTTGTTGAGCAAAAAGAACTTAAATTCTCAGCAACCGTTAATTTGCCAAAAAAAACGACTACTCTAAGCAAGAGGCATCTAAGATGCCCAATTCATTGCATAGGTTGAAGAAAAAGTCTTTGGCAAATGTTTTGTAAGAATATCGGCTAATTAGTCACATGATGTCATAGAGGAAATGGTGACAAATATCTATAAGCATAGTACTTGAGTGTAAAACTGGATTTTTGGTTAGATTAATGACACTTATGTTATCAACTATTATTGGTATATACCTTAATATCAACTCATAGTCTAAGTGTTCTTGCTTCATCTACAAAATTTGTGTACAACAACTCTCGATTGTGGTAAGGCAACACTAGCTTGTTTCTTGTTATGTCATGATATTAGGAATTGCCAAAAGTATGACATGTCACACTTGTACTTTTTATGTCTAACTTTCAACCCGCAAATTCAGAATATGAGAATCCAACCAAACCATAATTTCGCCCTTAGGGTACTACAATTCCATCTTAGGAGTACCACATATGTATCTTAAGATTCGTTTAACGGCCATTAATGTAAATATGTGCCTTAATAGTAATATTATGTTGATAATGAACAAAAGAGGTTACTCAAGTAAAGGATTTGTAAAACCAATATAGTCTTTCTAACTTACTTGTTAGGTAGAGTTTAAGTCATTAAATTACTCAAGTCTAGTGGCTTAAATTGTTGAAACGGTTGAGGTTAAAGGTAGAAGATATATTTTAGTATAGCTTACAAAGAAAGAATATTTTGTTAAATTTGAAGTATA
>JBBPBR010000001.1:17943250-17956863 GCA_037974775.1 Cicer pinnatifidum | reverse complement strand
TTTTTAGACACGAGTTGTACAACTTGATTGTCCTAAAACTCGCATTTTTAAATAATTACTCAAATCAAACAAACTAATTTTTTTGTCAAAATCTATTTTTTTAAAACAAATTTTCTTTAAAATAAATATATTTAAGTTGATATAATTTTGCACAATTAATTATAGGTAACCGTATTTTAATGGATGTTGTAGGATGCTAATACCTTCTCTACGTATAATCGACTCTCGAACTCAAAATATGCTATCAAAGACTATTTTTATTTTTTCTATTTTTTAAGGCTTTTGCAATATTTTTCCTCTTTTAAATAAATTTTGGTGCAACTCCATTGAATTCGAGGAAAACTCGAAATTTTAGGTCGTGACAAGTTTGTCCAAAAGATTTTCCATGCTTAGCACACCAAACATGGAAAATCAGAACCTCCAGTTTGAACTTTATGGATATTGATGGTCAATCTGGAGGTTCTGTTTGATTGTTTTGGATGTCTTTCTGATGTCTTTTGTTTAAATCAAGATTGATTGATTTTTCTTTGACAATTTTGTTGTAGGTGTTCCAAACTGTTTCAACTAGCTTGATTAGAGACCTTTTTTCTTAATGATTTGAAAGCCTTCTTTGATTGAGATGAGACCTATTTTTTCCTTGCCATGTACTGATGAACTTAGTATAAAATTCAGAGGCAAAAGCTTCGTCAAAATAGGGAGATCGATTGGTCAAGATGTTGTGACAGTCAGTCTGAATCTGGAGATCATTCTCCATTTTGTCTAGAATGTTCTTGTTTCTTTATTTGTTCAGTTTTTAACTATTTTCGTTGTTTTGCTTGATTCCTATCTTTGAATTAACTCACTCAAAACCACTAGTTAAATTAACATAACATTTTAGAATCATAATTAATATTCTTAATTAATCTTTGTTTATTTTCATCAAAACTTTAATTTGAGAGTTTGTTTTAACAAATGTAACAAGACACAACAAATCAATTAAACACATCACAATCAACAACTCAAATATGAAGAAAATATAATGGTCAATCATTATCGTTTATAGATAAAACTAAGAATGTGAATTTAGTCAACAAGAACTTATTGCATTTAGTTGAATCGATTAACACATATATCATATACGTTTTCAAATTCAACTAACTTCTCAAACAATATTCTACTAGTTTTACTCTCTTAAAAAATGTTTAAATTGTAACAACAGTTTCTCTACTGGTTTTACAAACGATAGGCATAAAGAGAAACATTCAAAATATTTAACACCTTCAAGAATTACATACAAAAACACATATAACAACTCAATGAAATGCAATCACTTAAGTTTTTTTTTTCTTTTTAAAATAAAAGTAATGTGTATAATCATAGTGAAATCGGATAAATATTTTCACATATGCTTTCAAACACACTCAAAGTATAACTTAATTTCAAAGTCTTATACACACATTTTATTTATAGAACTCTTACAATAATAGTTCTAGGTCCTTATAAAATGAGAAAATATAGAAAAATAAGATACCAACACAATACATTTATTCATTTTAAGTAAGTTACTTAGAAGATTACTTCACCAAAAAATGCAAATGAGTAGTGTTTCTTGAAGGCTTCGACGAGAGGAATCCAAAAGCGATGCTAGTTTTTTTATACGACAAACATGGAGATCAAAATCGGCGTAAAATAGTTCAACCAAAGAAAAAAATGCAGTTATTTCTAATAAAACGGAGTCACAGTTGATAAAATTGATTCAAAAAATGAACTTCAGTAGCCGATTTTGTGTGGGATAGAAGTTGTGATCGATTCAAATGACAACGAATTGGTGAGATGAATTTGAGAAAAAGCTCAGATGAATTATGATTAATTTTTATTTTTATATGTCAACAAATGGATTATGTTTTTTCTTTTTTTATAATTATAGATTGATGGGTCCAGATAGGAATTTTACATGTGTAAGAGCAAAACAAGACCCAAAATTGTGGAGTCCATTCTGAGACTGAAATGAGGTGTAATGAGCAACTCACAAGTGTAGGGATAAAAAAGTATTTTACTCTGCACCCCCACACTTAAACCTGTCACCCCCTCGATCAACGTAAAAATACAATTTTGTCATTTTATTAAACCTTTAATTTTTTTACCACTCATTCTTTCACTCCCTCTTTTGAAACTTTAAATAATTTACCATCACTTTCGAATATTTCCAAATTTTTAAAATAAAAAAGTAGGTGACATTGGAATTTTTCATTCCTTAAGTTCTTGTTTTTGAATATTTCTCACATTGAACTCTAAGATTAATTTAGAATTTTGAGTTTGAGTTTTTTTTAATGATTTTTCGATGATCTTCTTCTTCAACCTTGAATATCTATTTATAGATAAAATTAGGATTTCAATTTTGTTCTTGTTTAATTTTGTATAATATCTTCATTCCTAACTTGACCAACAACGATCTTATTCAAAAATAATAATGAACAATATGTTTTTTTTTTATAATATGTCCATATTAAAAAACGTCTTATTACAAGATAATGTTAATAGATATAATAGCTAAACAATTAAGTTCTCTAATATATTTAATACATTCCAAATTTAATAAAAACATATTCAAATATTGTGTTTCCTTTTTACGAATTATCGATAATTACCATAAACATATTTGAAAATTATTCTATTATAGTTTAACTATAATCTAACTTATTAATTAGTTAGCAAACAAAATAGAATAAGTTAATAAATTATACTAGGTCCAGTATATTTTATATATTTTTCCATATATATCCTTAACTTTTTTTATAATAAATTTAATTAAAAAAACAAACATTATTAGATTAAACATTTCGTATTCTTTTAGGATTTTTTTTAAGCCTTTATCCTCTTAATGTAAAGTATTTATACAATTAGACTCACCTCACATATGTTTGTCGAGATATTTTTTAAATTATTAATATAATCAAAATATAAATTTGCCAAAACTATGTATAAAATCCTAAACGTTCAATGCATAATTAAATTTTGATAACATAACCATATATGGATGATCGTGATTAAAAGAAAAAAGTCATATAATTTTTTAAGTAATTTTGTATCAATTAAATAACTGTTAATTATGATAATCTATGTATGGTTGTATGGTTAAGATTTAACCTTCTAATGCTATCATTTAAAAACTCATCTCATTTGACATGGTCATTTCAAACAACAATATCATATAAAATATTTATGTCAAAAATAATTTTACTATAAACTATATTATATTCCCAAAGAATTAAATATTATTAATTGTATTTCTTATATGTGGCTTTTACAAAATAAGAAATTGAACATGACACAATTTATGGGTGAAAATATACTTCAAATGCATTTTCTATGCTTATAAATGGAGATTGTTTTTCAACTTAAATTGTCGAATCAAATTTAATATATACTAAAAGAAAAACAATTTTTACTTTTGAGAAGAGAATTATGGCAAACAGTGATATGAAAAATATTGTCATAATTATGACATTGATTATGGTGGTTTTTGCAAAAGCTGATAATTTAACTCCTACTGGTAAACTCCTTTGCTTTGGAAAGTGTGCTTTGAAATGTAGAAATTTAAGCTCCAATCGTCCATTACATGCAACTTGTGTTGCTGCTTGTGAAGTAGCGAAATGCCATACGACGTTACCTAAAGGTGTATATGATTGTACGGCTAGCTGTGTTTACTCGAAGTCCAATATAGTTAATATTGGTAAGATTAAACTTTATCTCTTTTTTTATTATTTATTTTTTGAAACACATCTTATAAACTTATTAATTCAAGAGTTAAATATATTTTTTTGTTTCAATAGATATAGTTCATCTATGTTTTATCCCTATAAATTTTTTTCAATAGTTTAGACATCCATCAATTCCACATATTTTATAATCAAAATTAGAATTTGCAACATAGGCATTTTAAATGGAGTGATGTTTTTGTGGAAATTGAGAGATTTTTATTTTTAATTAATTGATTTAAAGTGATCCATGTTGCAAGTATTAATTAAATAATATTAAGATATTGACTTAGGTGACAATGAACACCATGTTCTTAACGTTACAAGAATTTAATTGAATATTTGTTTGTTTGGTAAAAAAAGGGAAGCCTTTTTAAAACTTACAATAGGTGAAGGACCAAACATTTGAGATATTTTTGGACCAACTTATATATTATATATTTTGTAAGGTCAAAAAAAATATAATTAGTTATTAATTAAATTAGTTTTTCTTACGTAATTTTGATATTTTATTTTTTCAGATGAACGTGGTCTTAATGTCATCATGAATTTGTGCTTGGAAACTTGCAAGAACAAATAATATATATTTACCAGTAAGAGTCGAAAATGCGGAAAGTTCAAAATATTAATGAAGTGAGAAATTGAGTTCATTAATGTTGTAAAATTATAAACTTGTACTGAATGCCTTGTTTTCATGAATCCTTTGGATTGGTAGATTGACTTGGGTGTTAGTTGTAAGGTGAAACATAGTTATAGTGAGGCTAAATATTTCTCAAACAAGCTAGTCGTATAGTGTTTAGCTTATTCGAGCTACCTCATCTTTCTTCTTTTATTAAAACTTCTATCAGATATTTGTGATTGTAGAGTGTTTACCATCCCTTGTTTTGTTCAATAGCTTGGGTTGTAATTTCCTCATTTATTAAATAATGCAATGTCATCATACTTTAAAATAAATATTTGTTGTAGTCATTTGCACTAATTATTTGTTTATACAATTCCAATTTATTTGTGTTGATATTTCTAATAATAGTAATTAATATTAAAGACAAAATAAATAAATAATATTACTACTAAATATAATCAAATATAAAATGCAATACAAGTTAAATTATATTTTAATACTTATGCCAATAAAATATTTTGCTATGAATGGTTTACAATAATGACATTGACTGAGATCAAGAGTGTATAACAATTGAATACAATGATAACAGTCTAATATAATTTCAAGTACAATAGAGAACCTTTCTCAGTGATATGCAATGATCCAAGTTGAATCTGAACTGAAAAATTGCATTGTTTCGCAGTTGTATTCGGCTACAGCAAGAGTGTAGTTGAATACTCCTCTTTATAACTTTCAGTTTTATTCGAATTTTGAAGCTTGTAATCCAAATTACATGCTTGTATTCAAATACAATGAGTAAATTTTTCCACTAACTTGGTTTTGTATTCGGCTACACCATGTTGTAGTCAAATACAAATGTCTAGTTTTAGCTACTGACTTAACACTTGTATTCAAATACAATGTCTCATAGTCAATAGTGTATATAAATTTTCTAGTTTTTAGAGACTTAGTGGATTACTTTTCTATTTAGGATTGATGTATGTAAAAATGTAAATGGCAGAAAAATAAAGAACACAACAGTTTATCCTGGTTCCCCTTATAACCAAGGGTACATCCAGTACTCTTGCACACCACAAGACATTTTTCACTATTGTTAGAATAAGTACACGTCCCACCCTAGGACCTCTATTACAAAATCCTAACAATCACCCTAAGATAGCACACTTCTGTCTTAGTTTAAAACACTTGAAGAAATACCACTATTTTCCTCAACTTACACAATAACTTGAATGGTTTACAATAATTACTTTGATTGAGATCAAGAGTGTACAACAATTGAATACAATGATAACAATCTATAATTTCAAGTAAAATAGAGAACCTTTCTCAATGATTTGCAATGATCCAGGTTGAATCTGAACTGAAAAATTGCATTGTTTCGCAGTTGTATGTGGCTACAACAAGAGTATAGTTGAATACACATCTTTGTAACATTCAATTTTATTTGAATTGGGAAGCTTGTAATAGAAATCACATGCTTGTATTCGAACACAAATGAGTAAATTTTGCCACGAACTTGGTTTTGTATTCGACTACACCATGTTGTAGTCGAAAACAAATGTGCAGTTTTAGCTACTGACTTAGCACTTTTATTTGAATACACTCTCTCATAGTCGAATACATAAGTCTAGTTTTAGCGACGGACTTAGCAATTGTATTAGAATGCACTGTTTTGTAATCGAATACATATATTCAATTTTAGCTACTAACTTGAGTTTGTATTCGGCTACAAAATGTTGTATTCGAATACAATATTGATTTTTGTCAGAAACTTGATTTTGAAACATTGTTCATACATTTTGATGCTTTGAAAATTATTTTGATGCATATGCTAAAATGAAAGGTACTCATGTTCATTTGAAATATATTAATATTAGATTGCATCATGTACCTTAAATTATAAGACTTCTAGCATATTTGATTGTTGACTTCTTTTTGAGCTTACAACTTGATCACTTTTCTTGGTCTTTGTCTTGATAAAAAAACATAAGTATTTTACATTCTCCCCCTTTTTGACAATCACAAAACCTTGTTGTTGTTTAGATTTCAAAGTGTTTGATCGTTTTAATTGTTCTGCCCGTAATACACGTTTACTCCCCCTTTGAGCTTGAGTTCATGTCATCAAGTTTTAAGCATTTTGAAGGCTTACAAAAGTTTTTAACAACAACAACATATCAATTTTCTCCCTCTTTCGACATGAAGTGACACCCTAAACCCCAAAATAATATATATAATAATTTATATAATATTCCTATAAAATTTGCAGCGGATAAATAAAATTTATTTCCAATATAATAAAAACTTTTATTTTTAATTCAGGATATCATATTTCTCAAAAATAAAATAGAACACTTTAAACTTAATTTTTTTTTATAAAAATAGTGCAATCTCTATAAGCTTGATTTAATTATAATTACTTGATTTAATTCTAAAAACTAACTACTACTTCTAAGATTTTAATACAAAAATTCGTTTCAAATTAAATAAGAAAATACAAATTACAACTCGTATTTCCGGTATCACCTTTCAGAGCGGGGTTCCTCCCAAACTTGAACTTCAAGACTCATTAACCTGTAACAACTGCGGTTTCACAAACGCAGGGCCAAGTCAGTCAAACACAAACATGGAAACGCAGGGCCAAGCCATCAATATACGTCGTAAGCACGTCACAGTTAGATAGTTATTCTGAAAAGCAGTTGTTAGAATGGATCATGTTCAAAGTGATGAAAACTTAGTAGATCATTTGATGAAAAAACTAGTTATAGAGAAAGTCCTAAACACATCTAAAAGGATGAGACTATTGCCTATAGATCAATAAGTCTCTCATGATGGTAACCCAATCTAAAATACTAAAAATCCCAAGAATTATATTCAGTGGGTAATAACAAGTAGTATAGTGACATGAGATGAATATGTTATTATAAATCAAAGAAGCATGATTCCTGAAGCGATAAAATGATGAGGTAATAGAAACTTTTAATGAGATTTATACTTTATGTGGAGTACCAATCTACACAACTATTCTTGATAAACTCACCTATGTGAATGTGGAAGTGGATTCGCCTTCTATGGAATGTTGAGGTAGAATTCTTAGACCATTTAATATATCGGAATAGACATGTAGGGCCATTAATGAACGAACTTTAAATAATACACTTTATGAAAAGGTTTTGTGTGGGTTTGATGTTAGAAATAGAGTTTGAGACTATGAGTCACTCTTGTTGAATCTGAATGTTACTTACTATGCAAAGGTTCAAGTCAGAAGATACATTTGTTTGTGCATCATTATATATAAGCGTTTGACACTACTTTAGAAGTACTTTTTTAAATTCAGGTAGAGAACTATTGGAACTTAAGCACTGAGTGTTGAATCTTAGAGCTAGTGTTGTATAAATTGAAAGGTTTGATTTTTTGGGCATGCCCCAAGTGTGCCCAATTTTATGAAGGAGAAAGAACAAACACAAACCAAATAACACGCGGATTTTGCTCAAACCCATTGCAAAAATCCTCAATAAATAGATGATTATGCTTAGTGTACAAATCACACAAAAACTCACTAAAATTCCAGAGTTTTCTCTTTTCTCCCTTTTCGATTTCGTCCCAAGTTTTATTTATGTTATTTATCTAAAAATGGTCCCTTCGGATTTTCGAGTGACCATCGTACTATATTTTAGAATCGTCTTAACCACCATATTTTAGAACTGTAATACCTTGAACCATTTTTAGTTTAGGAATACCTTATTTTTCTTGATGTATTGCACAATTGATTCCTCACAATTTGCACCCTAGAACAAAAACCATCAACATAGATCTAAGAGTTTTTTGTCAAAGAGCTTTTGAGTTGCGCTATTTTTCAAAGAAAAGTGAATGCAATGAGTGTTCTATATTTTAAAATGTGAATAAAAATGATTTATATATGATAGGTGGGCAAAATAGATCTTAGTTTAGTTAAAAAAAACGAAGAAAAAAAAAAGCTTGCTTGGAATCACAAAGATGTTGATTTGAATCTCTTAGTTTAAAAGATTGTACCAAGTTAATTGAAACATGAATCGAATCAAAATACTATGACTTGACCTAAAAATTGCATTGTTTTTCCTGGTTGATTCGAATTAACTATTTACATGATTCGAATCACCATATTTTATGGATGATTTGAATCACCAAAACCTAGATTCGAATCACACAACTGGATTTTATAAAATATGTGCACTTATATAAAAATTTGTTTTGCACTTTTCAAAAACCATTATGCATCATGCAAAAATCCTTGTGCATATTTCAAAAACTACATTTTTTGAGATCCTATAATGTGGAGGATTATTGAGAAAACATAGTTACGTCAAGATGGAAATTGTCCTAGTTTGGGCGTCATACAATACCAATTAGGTAAAACTATCTTTGGAAAAATATACACATATTCTCACCCTTTTTATGATGACAAAATCAATGAATAATTTTATCGAACATCTTCAAAGAGAGGTGTTGCTCCCCTTGAATGTGAGCATCAAACTTCAACTTCTAAGCTTTCATATTTCTCCATCTTCGACATTATCAAAAAGAGAAACAATCATACAAAATTAGAAGTAAAAGAAAAATGTAAAGTTACACATCGATAGACTATCCTCAACTAAGCAAAAAATAAACCAAATTAATGCAACTTATAAGGGAAAAGCATATCAACTATAGCAAGTTGAAAGCACGTACCATAAAGCTAAAATAACTAACACAAAAGCTGCAGGCTAAAACATCAAAGAAATTCAAGTCAAGGAAATCTAAACTACATCAAACATGTAGTTCCATCCAAAGAAACATGTCCAATCGTCAAACATATAATCCATGCATAACACTGTGAGCAACATTGCAATGGAATATAAATACAAAACCAAAACAGTAAATGAAATATCCAAACAACTAACTAAACAAGAAACCCATATATTTATACAAAACTTAAGCACAACAAGAAAAAGTTGACTATAACTTACTTATATGCAACATAAAGAGATAGCTAAAGGGACACATACCATTAAGCAAGAGGCATCTAAGATGCCCAATTCATTGCATAGGTTGAAGAAAAAGTCTTTGGCAAATGTTTTGTAAGAATATCGGCTAATTAGTCACATGATGTCATAGAGGAAATGGTGACAAATATCTATAAGCATAGTACTTGAGTGTAAAACTGGATTTTTGGTTAGATTAACGACACTTGTGTTATCAACTATTATTGGTATATACCCTAATATCAACTCATAGTCTAAGTGTTCTTGCTTCATCTACAAAATTTGTGTACAACAACTCTCGATTGTGGTAAGGCAACACTAGCTTGTTTCTTGTTATGTCATGATATTAGGAATTGCCAAAAGTATGACATGTCACACTTGTACTTTTTATGTCTAACTTTCAACCCGCAAATTCAGAATATGAGAATCCAACCAAACCATAATTTCGCCCTTAGGGTACTACAATTCCATCTTAGGAGTACCACATATGTATCTTAAGATTCGTTTAACGGCCATTAATGTAAATATGTGCCTTAATAGTAATATTATGTTGATAATGAACAAAAGAGGTTACTCAAGTAAAGGATTTGTAAAACCAATATAGTCTTTCTAACTTACTTGTTAGGTAGAGTTTAAGTCATTAAATTACTCAAGTCTAGTGGCTTAAATTGTTGAAACGGTTGAGGTTAAAGGTAGAAGATATATTTTAGTATAGCTTACAAAGAAAGAATATTTTGTTAAATTTGAAGTATAGTTTTGTAGTACCTCAATTTTGTCCGATCAACTAAAAATAATATATATAATAATATGTTTAATAAATATTTTACAATTATCTTCAAAAATCTAAAAAATCATCATCATCTTATGAATCTGATTCAAACTTGAGTATATATCAAAAGTAAAATAACATAAAATAAAAAAGAAGAAAGAATTGTGAATTACAACACAACAATATAACTCTAACATGATGAAAGAATTTTCATTCATTTTATTTTACTATTTTTTAGTTTTATGTTTTTCATTTGGTATGTAAATTTTATTTTATTTCATTTTTTGTTTGTCAACACAGCCACCTGCCCTGCCAACACAGCCAACACACATCAACACACGCTTCTTGGCATATATCAACACGCTTCCTAGCAAACACCAACACACGCTTCTTGGAAAACACCAACAAACGCTTCCTTGCAAACACCAACACACATCTTTATTTTTCTTTGCATGTTGTTTCACTCTCACTGTGTGTTCTTTTATCTTCTTTGTCTTATTAATACCCCTATTATAAACATGTTTTTATATTCTTTGCCTTATTAATATTCTTATTATAAACATGTTACAAACTAGTTATTTGACTCATCTGATTTATTTTTTAGCTTAATAAAAGAATTACTTGTAACGTAACATATGTGCACTCAATAGAAAAGGCAGAAGATATTATTTCCTTTAATCATACATTTCTTAAAATTTGTTACAAAACAATGCAAAGTCCAGTTAAAAATTGTTGTGAAACAATACAAAATTTAGAGCTCAAATTTATCTAATGAACATAAATATAAACATTCACAAATTGAGACAAAAAAATCAAGAAAGTGGGAGGAATTTTTTAAATAGATCGAAGACTAAAAAAGAGAAAAAGAATAGAAGGGAGAGTTAATTTTATTTCTTCACTTTTCTTCTTCTAAAATAAATATATTATCACACACAACAAACCAAAAGAGAAGAAAGATACATACCCATAAGTATAATCAAACCCATTTTAACAACACGATAAGAGAATAGAGAACCACAGCCGCACGCCGCGTTGATCTTCACCGGTATCCGTAAAGACATGTATTTTCTCATTCTTTTATTTCAAACTGTATAATATTATTAAAAGATATAAGTAAGATAAGTGAAAGATGAAATTTTATGATGTTTTAATGGTGGTTTAGTTGACAATTTGTGTTTGTAAAGATTGGAATGGGTGGTTGTGCTGTTGTTTGAGATGATTTTTTGTGTTGTGTGTTGGAAATTTGAAATCTATTTTGACTGCAATGCTTTTCGAAAGACTGCTTGGTCAGAGGCTATTGCTGTCATGATTTCTTGACTGCAGTGCCTTTGTGTCAGATGTTCCTCTATTCAATTGCACAATTGCACGTTAATTACACATTATTACTGCATTTATTCTATTTAGTTAAATGCATTTCTATATTTATTACATTTAACATAAATAATTATGTTTAGTATAAATAATTATGAACATAATTAACTAGTAATAAATATCATTTAGTGGTGCTATTTAATCTTAAAATGAATTATGTTCCATCACTTATTATTTTAAAAGAGACTCACACTTGTAATTAGTATTTTTTGTTCTATTATTAAAATATGTTGTTGTTATTTATTTGGTAGAATCATTTAAACTTATTTAATATTAAAAATCAATTTTTTTAAGTTCTTATAAAGAAAACAAATATCAAATTATAATCAAATATTGAAAGGTTAATTAGATATGATAGTTGTTAGTCTTTGAGTTGTTAGGTTGCAAGTTGTGACAACTTGATAGTTCTAAAACTCATTTTCACAAATAAATAAATATACGAAATTTAGTCTAAATTGATTAATTAGATGTGACATCTTTTTAATATTTTAGGACGCAAATTGTGACAACTTCATAGTTCTAACACTCAATTTTAAATCAACCCAAAATCGACATTTAAAATTTGATTAATTTAGATGTGACTTCTTTTTTAATCTTTGAATTTTTTAGACACGAGTTGTACAACTTGATTGTCCTAAAACTCGCATTTTTAAATAATTACTCAAATCAAACAAACTAATTTTTTTGTCAAAATTTATTTTTTTAAAACAAATTTTCTTTAAAATAAATATATTTAAGTTGATATAATTTTGCACAATTAATTATAGGTAACCGTATTTTAATGGATGTTGTAGGATGCTAATACCTTCTCTACGTATAATCGACTCTCGAACTCAAAATATGCTATCAAAGACTATTTTTATTTTTTCTATTTTTTAAGGCTTTTGCAATATTTTTCCTCTTTTAAATAAATTTTGGTGCAACTCCATTGAATTCGAGGAAAACTCGAAATTTTAGGTCGTGACAAGTTTGTCCAAAAGATTTTCCATGCTTAGCACACCAAACATGGAAAATCAGAACCTCCAGTTTGAACTTTATGGATATTGATGGTGAATCTGGAGGTTCTGTTTGATTGTTCTGGATGTCTTTCTGATGTCTTTTGTTTAAATCAAGATTGATTGATTTTATTTTGACAATTTTGTTGTAGGTGTTCCAAACTGTTACAAGTAGCTTGATTCGAGACCTTTTTTCTTAATGATTTGAAAGCCTTTTTTGATTGAGATGAGGCCTATTTTTTCCTTGCCATGTACTGATGAACTTAGTATAAAATTCAGAGGCAAAAGCTTCGTCAAAATAGGGAGATTGATTGGTCAAGATGTTGTGACAGTCAGTCTGAATCTGGAGATCATTCTCCATTTTGTCTAGAATGTTCTTGTTTCTTTATTTGTTCAGTTTTTAACTATTTTCGTTGTTTTGCTTGATTCCTATCTTTGAATTAACTCACTCAAAAGCACTAGTTAAATTAACATAACATTTTAGAATCATAATTAATATTCTTAATTAATCTTTGTTTATTTTCATCAAAACTTTAATTTGAGAGTTTGTTTTAACAAATGTAACAAGACACAACAAATCAATTAAACACATCACAATCAACAACTCAAATATGAAGAAAATATAATGGTCAATCATTATCGTTTATAGATAAAACTAAGAATGTGAATTTAGTCAACAAGAACTTATTGCATTTAGTTGAATCGTTTAACACATATATCATATACGTTTTCAAATTCAACTAACTTCTCAAACAATATTCTACTAGTTTTACTCTCTTAAAAAATGTTTAAATTGTAACAACAGTTTCTCTACTGGTTTTACAAAAGATAGGCATAAAGAGAAACATTCAAAATATTTAACACCTTCAAGAATTACATACAAAAACACATATAACAACTCAATGAAATGCAATCACTTAAGTTTTTTTTTTCTTTTTAAAATAAAAGTAATGTGTATAATCATAGTGAAATCGGATAAATATTTTCACATATGCTTTCAAACACACTCAAAGTATAACTTAATTTCAAAGTCTTATACACACATTTTATTTATAGAACTCTTACAATAATAGTTCTAGGTCCTTATAAAATGAGAAAATATAGAAAAATAAGATACCA
>JBBPBR010000001.1:17921380-17939311 GCA_037974775.1 Cicer pinnatifidum | reverse complement strand
TATTTTTTTAAAACAAATTTTCTTTAAAATAAATATATTTAAGTTGATATAATTTTGCACAATTAATTATAGGTAACCGTATTTTAATGGATGTTGTAGGATGCTAATACCTTCTCTACGTATAATCGACTCTCGAACTCAAAATATGCTATCAAAGACTATTTTTATTTTTTCTATTTTTTAAGGCTTTTGCAATATTTTTCCTCTTTTAAATAAATTTTGGTGCAACTCCATTGAATTCGAGGAAAACTCGAAATTTTAGGTCGTGACAAGTTTGTCCAAAAGATTTTCCATGCTTAGCACACCAAACATGGAAAATCAGAACCTCCAGTTTGAACTTTATGGATATTGATGGTCAATCTGGAGGTTCTGTTTGATTGTTTTGGATGTCTTTCTGATGTCTTTTGTTTAAATCAAGATTGATTGATTTTTCTTTGACAATTTTGTTGTAGGTGTTCCAAACTGTTTCAACTAGCTTGATTAGAGACCTTTTTTCTTAATGATTTGAAAGCCTTCTTTGATTGAGATGAGACCTATTTTTTCCTTGCCATGTACTGATGAACTTAGTATAAAATTCAGAGGCAAAAGCTTCGTCAAAATAGGGAGATTGATTGGTCAAGATGTTGTGACAGTCAGTCTGAATCTGGAGATCATTCTCCATTTTGTCTAGAATGTTCTTGTTTCTTTATTTGTTCAGTTTTTAACTATTTTCGTTGTTTTGCTTGATTCCTATCTTTGAATTAACTCACTCAAAAGCACTAGTTAAATTAACATAACATTTTAGAATCATAATTAATATTCTTAATTAATCTTTGTTTATTTTCATCAAAACTTTAATTTGAGAGTTTGTTTTAACAAATGTAACAAGACACAACAAATCAATTAAACACATCACAATCAACAACTCAAATATGAAGAAAATATAATGGTCAATCATTATCGTTTATAGATAAAACTAAGAATGTGAATTTAGTCAACAAGAACTTATTGCATTTAGTTGAATCGATTAACACATATATCATATACGTTTTCAAATTCAACTAACTTCTCAAACAATATTCTACTAGTTTTACTCTCTTAAAAAATGTTTAAATTGTAACAACAGTTTCTCTACTGGTTTTACAAAAGATAGGCATATAGAGAAACATTCAAAATATTTAACACCTTCAAGAATTACATACAAAAACACATGTAACAACTCAATGAAATGCAATTACTTAAGTTTTTTTTTTCTTTTTAAAATAAAAGTAATGTGTATAATCATAGTGAAATCGGATAAATATTTTCACATATGCTTTCAAACACACTCAAAGTATAACTTAATTTCAAAGTCTTATACACACATTTTATTTATAGAACTCTTACAATAATAGTTCTAGGTCCTTATAAAATGAGAAAATATAGAAAAATAAGATACCAACACAATACATTTATTCATTTTAAGCAAGTTACTTAGAAGATTACTTCACCAAAAAATGCAAATGAGTAGTGTTTCTTGAAGGCTTCGACGAGAGGAATCCAAAAGCGATGCTAGTTTTTTTATACGACAAACATGGAGATCAAAATCGGCGTAAAATAGTTCAACCAAAGAAAAAAATGCAGTTATTTCTAATAAAACGGAGTCACAGTTGATAAAATTGATTCAAAAAATGAACTTCAGTAGCCGATTTTGTGTGGGATAGAAGTTGTGATCGATTCAAATGACAACGAATTGGTGAGATGAATTTGAGAAAAAGCTCAGATGAATTATGATTAATTTTTATTTTTATATGTCAACAAATGGATTATGTTTTTTCTTTTTTTATAATTATAGATTGATGGGTCCAGATATGAATTTTACATGTGTAAGAGCAAAACAAGACCCAAAATTGTGGAGTCCATTCTGAGAATGATATGAGGTGTAATGAGCAACTCACAAGTGTAGGGATAAAAAAGTATTTTACTCTGCACCCCCACACTTAAACCTGTCACCCCCTCGATCAACGTAAAAATACAATTTTGTCATTTTATTAAACCTTTAATTTTTTTACCACTCATTCTTTCACTCCCTCTTTTGAAACTTTAAATAATTTACCATCACTTTCGAATATTTCCAAATTTTTAAAATAAAAAAGTAGGTGACATTGGAATTTTTCATTCCTTAAGTTCTTCTTTTTGAATATTTCTCACATTGAACTCTAAGATTAATTTAGAATTTTGAGTTTGAGTTTTTTTTAATGATTTTTCGATGATCTTCTTCTTCAACCTTGAATATCTATTTATAGATAAAATTAGGATTTCAATTTTGTTCTTGTTTAATTTTGTATAATATCTTCATTTCTAACTTGACCAACAACGATCTTATTCAAAAATAATAATGAACAATATGTTTTTTTTTTATAATATGTCCATATTAAAAAACGTCTTATTACAAGATAATGTTAATAGATATAATAGCTAAACAATTAAGTTCTCTAATATATTTAATACATTCCAAATTTAATAAAAACATATTCAAATATTGTGTTTCCTTTTTACGAATTATCGATAATTACCATAAACATATTTGAAAATTATTCTATTATAGTTTAACTATAATCTAACTTATTAATTAGTTAGCAAACAAAATAGAATAAGTTAATAAATTATACTAGGTCCAGTATATTTTATATATTTTTCCATATATATCCTTAACTTTTTTTATAATAAATTTAATTAAAAAAACAAACATTATTAGATTAAACATTTCGTATTCTTTTAGGATTTTTTTTAAGCCTTTATCCTCTTAATGTAAAGTATTTATACAATTAGACTCACCTCACATATGTTTGTCGAGATATTTTTTAAATTATTAATATAATCAAAATATAAATTTGCCAAAACTATGTATAAAATCCTAAACGTTCAATGCATAATTAAATTTTGATAACATAACCATATATGGATGATCGCGATTAAAAGAAAAAAGTCATATAATTTTTTAAGTAATTTTGTATCAATTAAATAACTGTTAATTATGATAATCTATGTATGGTTGTATGGTTAAGATTTAACCTTCTAATGCTATCATTTAAAAACTCATCTCATTTGACATGGTCATTTCAAACAACAATATCATATAAAATATTTATGTCAAAAATAATTTTACTATAAACTATATTATATTCCCAAAGAATTAAATATTATTAATTGTATTTCTTATATGTGGCTTTTACAAAATAAGAAATTGAACATGACACAATTTATGGGTGAAAATATACTTCAAATGCATTTTCTATGCTTATAAATGGAGATTGTTTTTCAACTTAAATTGTCGAATCAAATTTAATATATACTAAAAGAAAAACAATTTTTACTTTTGAGAAGAGAATTATGGCAAACAGTGATATGAAAAATATTGTCATAATTATGACATTGATTATGGTGGTTTTTGCAAAAGCTGATAGTTTAACTCCTACTGGTAAACTCCTTTGCTTTGGAAAGTGTGCTTTGAAATGTAGAAATTTAAGCTCCAATCGTCCATTACATGCAACTTGTGTTGCTGCTTGTGAAGTAGCGAAATGCCATACGACGTTACCTAAAGGTGTATATGATTGTACGGCTAGCTGTGTTTACTCGAAGTCCAATATAGTTAATATTGGTAAGATTAAACTTTATCTCTTTTTTTATTATTTATTTTTTGAAACACATCTTATAAACTTATTAATTCAAGAGTTAAATATATTTTTTTGTTTCAATAGATATAGTTCATCTATGTTTTATCCCTATAAATTTTTTTCAATAGTTTAGACATCCATCAATTCCACATATTTTATAATCAAAATTAGAATTTGCAACATAGGCATTTTAAATGGAGTGATGTTTTTGTGGAAATTGAGAGATTTTTATTTTTAATTAATTGATTTAAAGTGATCCATGTTGCAAGTATTAATTAAATAATATTAAGATATTGACTTAGGTGACAATGAACCCCATGTTCTTAACGTTACAAGAATTTAATTGAATATTTGTTTGTTTGGTAAAAAAGGGAAGCCTTTTTAAAACTTACAATAGGTGAAGGACCAAACATTTGAGATATTTTTGGACCAACTTATATATTATATATTTTGTAAGGTCAAAAAAAATATAATTAGTTATTAATTAAATTAGTTTTTCTTACGTAATTTTGATATTTTATTTTTTCAGATGAACGTGGTCTTAATGTCATCATGAATTTGTGCTTGGAAACTTGCAAGAACAAATAATATATATTTACCAGTAAGAGTCGAAAATGCGGAAAGTTCAAAATATTAATGAAGTGAGAAATTGAGTTCATTAATGTTGTAAAATTATATACTTGTACTGAATGCCTTGTTTTCATGAATCCTTTGGATTGGTAGATTGACTTGGGTGTTAGTTGTAAGGTGAAACATAGTTATAGTGAGGCTAAATATTTCTCAAACAAGCTAGTCGTATAGTGTTTAGCTTATTCGAGCTACCTCATCTTTCTTCTTTTATTAAAACTTCTATAAGATATTTGTGATTGTAGAGTGTTTACCATCCCTTGTTTTGTTCAATAGCTTGGGTTGTAATTTCCTCATTTATTAAATAATGCAATGTCATCATACTTTAAAATAAATATTTGTTGTAGTCATTTGCACTAATTATTTGTTTATACAATTCCAATTTATTTGTGTTGATATTTCTAATAATAGTAATTAATATTAAAGACAAAATAAATAAATAATATTACTACTAAATATAATCAAATATAAAATGCAATACAAGTTAAATTATATTTTAATACTTATGCCAATAAAATATTTTGCTATGAATGGTTTACAATAATGACATTGACTGAGATCAAGAGTGTATAACAATTGAATACAATGATAACAGTCTAATATAATTTCAAGTACAATAGAGAACCTTTCTCAGTGATATGCAATGATCCAAGTTGAATCTGAACTGAAAAATTGCATTGTTTCGCAGTTGTATTCGGCTACAGCAAGAGTGTAGTTGAATACTCCTCTTTATAACTTTCAGTTTTATTCGAATTTTGAAGCTTGTAATCCAAATTACATGCTTGTATTCAAATACAATGAGTAAATTTTTCCACTAACTTGGTTTTGTATTCGGCTACACCATGTTGTAGTCAAATACAAATGTCTAGTTTTAGCTACTGACTTAACACTTGTATTCAAATACAATGTCTCATAGTCAATAGTGTATATAAATTTTCTAGTTTTTAGAGACTTAGTGGATTACTTTTCTATTTAGGATTGATGTATGTAAAAATGTAAATGGCAGAAAAATAAAGAACACAACAGTTTATCCTGGTTCCCCTTATAACCAAGGGTACATCCAGTACTCTTGCACACCACAAGACATTTTTCACTATTGTTAGAATAAGTACACGTCCCACCCTAGGACCTCTATTACAAAATCCTAACAATCACCCTAAGATAGCACACTTCTGTCTTAGTTTAAAACACTTGAAGAAATACCACTATTTTCCTCAACTTACACAATAACTTGAATGGTTTACAATAATTACTTTGATTGAGATCAAGAGTGTACAACAATTGAATACAATGATAACAATCTATAATTTCAAGTAAAATAGAGAACCTTTCTCAATGATTTGCAATGATCCAGGTTGAATCTGAACTGAAAAATTGCATTGTTTCGCAGTTGTATGTGGCTACAACAAGAGTATAGTTGAATACACATCTTTGTAACATTCAATTTTATTTGAATTGGGAAGCTTGTAATAGAAATCACATGCTTGTATTCGAACACAAATGAGTAAATTTTGCCACGAACTTGGTTTTGTATTCGACTACACCATGTTGTAGTCGAAAACAAATGTGCAGTTTTAGCTACTGACTTAGCACTTTTATTTGAATACACTCTCTCATAGTCGAATACATAAGTCTAGTTTTAGCGACGGACTTAGCAATTGTATTAGAATGCACTGTTTTGTAATCGAATACATATATTCAATTTTAGCTACTAACTTGAGTTTGTATTCGGCTACAAAATGTTGTATTCGAATACAATATTGATTTTTGTCAGAAACTTGATTTTGAAACATTGTTCATACATTTTGATGCTTTGAAAATTATTTTGATGCATATGCTAAAATGAAAGGTACTCATGTTCATTTGAAATATATTAATATTAGATTGCATCATGTACCTTAAATTATAAGACTTCTAGCATATTTGATTGTTGACTTCTTTTTGAGCTTACAACTTGATCACTTTTCTTGGTCTTTGTCTTGATAAAAAAACATAAGTATTTTACATTCTCCCCCTTTTTGACAATCACAAAACCTTGTTGTTGTTTAGATTTCAAAGTGTTTGATCGTTTTAATTGTTCTGCCCGTAATACACGTTTACTCCCCCTTTGAGCTTGAGTTCATGTCATCAAGTTTTAAGCATTTTGAAGGCTTACAAAAGTTTTTAACAACAACAACATATCAATTTTCTCCCTCTTTCGACATGAAGTGACACCCTAAACCCCAAAATAATATATATAATAATTTATATAATATTCCTATAAAATTTGCAGCGGATAAATAAAATTTATTTCCAATATAATAAAAACTTTTATTTTTAATTCAGGATATCATATTTCTCAAAAATAAAATAGAACACTTTAAACTTAATTTTTTTTTATAAAAATAGTGCAATCTCTATAAGCTTGATTTAATTATAATTACTTGATTTAATTCTAAAAACTAACTACTACTTCTAAGATTTTAATACAAAAATTCGTTTCAAATTAAATAAGAAAATACAAATTACAACTCGTATTTCCGGTATCACCTTTCAGAGCGGGGTTCCTCCCAAACTTGAACTTCAAGACTCATTAACCTGTAACAACTGCGGTTTCACAAACGCAGGGCCAAGTCAGTCAAACACAAACATGGAAACGCAGGGCCAAGCCATCAATATACGTCGTAAGCACGTCACAGTTAGATAGTTATTCTGAAAAGCAGTTGTTAGAATGGATCATGTTCAAAGTGATGAAAACTTAGTAGATCATTTGATGAAAAAACTAGTTATAGAGAAAGTCCTAAACACATCTAAAAGGATGAGACTATTGCCTATAGATCAATAAGTCTCTCATGATGGTAACCCAATCTAAAATACTAAAAATCCCAAGAATTATATTCAGTGGGTAATAACAAGTAGTATAGTGACATGAGATGAATATGTTATTATAAATCAAAGAAGCATGATTCCTGAAGTGATAAAATGATGAGGTAATAGAAACTTTTAATGAGATTTATACTTTATGTGGAGTACCAATCTACACAACTATTCTTGATAAACTCACCTATGTGAATGTGGAAGTGGATTCGCCTTCTATGGAATGTTGAGGTAGAATTCTTAGACCATTTAATATATCGGAATAGACATGTAGGGCCATTAATGAACGAACTTTAAATAATACACTTTATGAAAAGGTTTTGTGTGGGTTTGATGTTAGAAATAGAGTTTGAGACTATGAGTCACTCTTGTTGAATCTGAATGTTACTTACTATGCAAAGGTTCAAGTCAGAAGATACATTTGTTTGTGCATCATTATATATAAGCGTTTGACACTACTTTAGAAGTACTTTTTTAAATTCAGGTAGAGAACTATTGGAACTTAAGCACTGAGTGTTGAATCTTAGAGCTAGTGTTGTATAAATTGAAAGGTTTGATTTTTTGGGCATGCCCCAAGTGTGCCCAATTTTATGAAGGAGAAAGAACAAACACAAACCAAATAACACGCGGATTTTGCTCAAACCCATTGCAAAAATCCTCAATAAATAGATGATTATGCTTAGTGTACAAATCACACAAAAACTCACTAAAATTCCAGAGTTTTCTCTTTTCTCCCTTTTCGATTTCGTCCCAAGTTTTATTTATGTTATTTATCTAAAAATGGTCCCTTCGGATTTTCGAGTGACCATCGTACTATATTTTAGAATCGTCTTAACCACCATATTTTAGAACTGTAATACCTTGAACCATTTTTAGTTTAGGAATACCTTATTTTTCTTGATGTATTGCACAATTGATTCCTCACAATTTGCACCCTAGAACAAAAACCATCAACATAGATCTAAGAGTTTTTTGTCAAAGAGCTTTTGAGTTGCGCTATTTTTCAAAGAAAAGTGAATGCAATGAGTGTTCTATATTTTAAAATGTGAATAAAAATGATTTATATATGATAGGTGGGCAAAATAGATCTTAGTTTAGTTAAAAAAAACGAAGAAAAAAAAAAGCTTGCTTGGAATCACAAAGATGTTGATTTGAATCTCTTAGTTTAAAAGATTGTACCAAGTTAATTGAAACATGAATCGAATCAAAATACTATGACTTGACCTAAAAATTGCATTGTTTTTCCTGGTTGATTCGAATTAACTATTTACATGATTCGAATCACCATATTTTATGGATGATTTGAATCACCAAAACCTAGATTCGAATCACACAACTGGATTTTATAAAATATGTGCACTTATATAAAAATTTGTTTTGCACTTTTCAAAAACCATTATGCATCATGCAAAAATCCTTGTGCATATTTCAAAAACTACATTTTTTGAGATCCTATAATGTGGAGGATTATTGAGAAAACATAGTTACGTCAAGATGGAAATTGTCCTAGTTTGGGCGTCATACAATACCAATTAGGTAAAACTATCTTTGGAAAAATATACACATATTCTCACCCTTTTTATGATGACAAAATCAATGAATAATTTTATCGAACATCTTCAAAGAGAGGTGTTGCTCCCCTTGAATGTGAGCATCAAACTTCAACTTCTAAGCTTTCATATTTCTCCATCTTCGACATTATCAAAAAGAGAAACAATCATACAAAATTAGAAGTAAAAGAAAAATGTAAAGTTACACATCGATAGACTATCCTCAACTAAGCAAAAAATAAACCAAATTAATGCAACTTATAAGGGAAAAGCATATCAACTATAGCAAGTTGAAAGCACGTACCATAAAGCTAAAATAACTAACACAAAAGCTGCAGGCTAAAACATCAAAGAAATTCAAGTCAAGGAAATCTAAACTACATCAAACATGTAGTTCCATCCAAAGAAACATGTCCAATCGTCAAACATATAATCCATGCATAACACTGTGAGCAACATTGCAATGGAATATAAATACAAAACCAAAACAGTAAATGAAATATCCAAACAACTAACTAAACAAGAAACCCATATATTTATACAAAACTTAAGCACAACAAGAAAAAGTTGACTATAACTTACTTATATGCAACATAAAGAGATAGCTAAAGGGACACATACCATTAAGCAAGAGGCATCTAAGATGCCCAATTCATTGCATAGGTTGAAGAAAAAGTCTTTGGCAAATGTTTTGTAAGAATATCGGCTAATTAGTCACATGATGTCATAGAGGAAATGGTGACAAATATCTATAAGCATAGTACTTGAGTGTAAAACTGGATTTTTGGTTAGATTAACGACACTTGTGTTATCAACTATTATTGGTATATACCCTAATATCAACTCATAGTCTAAGTGTTCTTGCTTCATCTACAAAATTTGTGTACAACAACTCTCGATTGTGGTAAGGCAACACTAGCTTGTTTCTTGTTATGTCATGATATTAGGAATTGCCAAAAGTATGACATGTCACACTTGTACTTTTTATGTCTAACTTTCAACCCGCAAATTCAGAATATGAGAATCCAACCAAACCATAATTTCGCCCTTAGGGTACTACAATTCCATCTTAGGAGTACCACATATGTATCTTAAGATTCGTTTAACGGCCATTAATGTAAATATGTGCCTTAATAGTAATATTATGTTGATAATGAACAAAAGAGGTTACTCAAGTAAAGGATTTGTAAAACCAATATAGTCTTTCTAACTTACTTGTTAGGTAGAGTTTAAGTCATTAAATTACTCAAGTCTAGTGGCTTAAATTGTTGAAACGGTTGAGGTTAAAGGTAGAAGATATATTTTAGTATAGCTTACAAAGAAAGAATATTTTGTTAAATTTGAAGTATAGTTTTGTAGTACCTCAATTTTGTCCGATCAACTAAAAATAATATATATAATAATATGTTTAATAAATATTTTACAATTATCTTCAAAAATCTAAAAAATCATCATCATCTTATGAATCTGATTCAAACTTGAGTATATATCAAAAGTAAAATAACATAAAATAAAAAAGAAGAAAGAATTGTGAATTACAACACAACAATATAACTCTAACATGATGAAAGAATTTTCATTCATTTTATTTTACTATTTTTTAGTTTTATGTTTTTCATTTGGTATGTAAATTTTATTTTATTTCATTTTTTGTTTGTCAACACAGCCACCTGCCCTGCCAACACAGCCAACACACATCAACACACGCTTCTTGGCATATATCAACACGCTTCCTAGCAAACACCAACACACGCTTCTTGGAAAACACCAACAAACGCTTCCTTGCAAACACCAACACACATCTTTATTTTTCTTTGCATGTTGTTTCACTCTCACTGTGTGTTCTTTTATCTTCTTTGTCTTATTAATACCCCTATTATAAACATGTTTTTATATTCTTTGCCTTATTAATATTCTTATTATAAACATGTTACAAACTAGTTATTTGACTCATCTGATTTATTTTTTAGCTTAATAAAAGAATTACTTGTAACGTAACATATGTGCACTCAATAGAAAAGGCAGAAGATATTATTTCCTTTAATCATACATTTCTTAAAATTTGTTACAAAACAATGCAAAGTCCAGTTAAAAATTGTTGTGAAACAATACAAAATTTAGAGCTCAAATTTATCTAATGAACATAAATATAAACATTCACAAATTGAGACAAAAAAATCAAGAAAGTGGGAGGAATTTTTTAAATAGATCGAAGACTAAAAAAGAGAAAAAGAATAGAAGGGAGAGTTAATTTTATTTCTTCACTTTTCTTCTTCTAAAATAAATATATTATCACACACAACAAACCAAAAGAGAAGAAAGATACATACCCATAAGTATAATCAAACCCATTTTAACAACACGATAAGAGAATAGAGAACCACAGCCGCACGCCGCGTTGATCTTCACCGGTATCCGTAAAGACATGTATTTTCTCATTCTTTTATTTCAAACTGTATAATATTATTAAAAGATATAAGTAAGATAAGTGAAAGATGAAATTTTATGATGTTTTAATGGAGGTTTAGTTGACAATTTGTGTTTGTAAAGATTGGAATGGGTGGTTGTGCTGTTGTTTGAGATGATTTTTTGTGTTGTGTGTTGGAAATTTGAAATCTATTTTGATTGCAATGCTTTTCGAAAGACTGCTTGGTCAGAGGCTATTGCTGTCATGATTTCTTAACTGCAGTGCCTTTGTGTCAGATGTTCCTCTATTCAATTGCACAATTGCACGTTAATTACACATTATTACTGCATTTATTCTATTTAGTTAAATGCATTTCTATATTTATTACATTTAACATAAATAATTATGTTTAGTATAAATAATTATGAACATAATTAACTAGTAATAAATATCATTTGGAGGTGCTATTTAATCTTAAAATGAATTATGTTCCATCACTTATTATTTTAAAAGAGACTCACACTTGTAATTAGTATTTTTTGTTCTATTATTAAAATATGTTGTTGTTATTTATTTGGTAGAATCATTTAAACTTATTTAATATTAAAAATCAATTTTTTTAAGTTCTTATAAAGAAAACAAATATCAAATTATAATCAAATATTGAAAGGTTAATTAGATATGATAGTTGTTAGTCTTTGAGTTGTTAGGTTGCAAGTTGTGACAACTTGATAGTTCTAAAACTCATTTTCACAAATAAATAAATATACGAAATTTAGTCTAAATTGATTAATTAGATGTGACATCTTTTTAATATTTTAGGACGCAAATTGTGACAACTTCATAGTTCTAACACTCAATTTTAAATCAACCCAAAATCGACATTTAAAATTTGATTAATTTAGATGTGACATCTTTTTTAATCTTTGAATTTTTTAGACACGTGTTGTACAACTTGATTGTCCTAAAATTCGCATTTTTAAATAATTACTCAAATCAAACAAACTAATTTTTTTGTCAAAATTTATTTTTTTAAAACAAATTTTCTTTAAAATAAATATATTTAAGTTGATATAATTTTGCACAATTAATTATAGGTAACCGTATTTTAATGGATGTTGTAGGATGCTAATACCTTCTCTACGTATAATCGACTCTCGAACTCAAAATATGCTATCAAAGACTATTTTTATTTTTTCTATTTTTTAAGGCTTTTGCAATATTTTTCCTCTTTTAAATAAATTTTGGTGCAACTCCATTGAATTCGAGGAAAACTCGAAATTTTAGGTCGTGACAAGTTTGTCCAAAAGATTTTCCATGCTTAGCACACCAAACATGGAAAATCAGAACCTCCAGTTTGAACTTTATGGATATTGATGGTCAATCTGGAGGTTCTGTTTGATTGTTTTGGATGTCTTTCTGATGTCTTTTGTTTAAATCAAGATTGATTGATTTTTCTTTGACAATTTTGTTGTAGGTGTTCCAAACTGTTTCAACTAGCTTGATTAGAGACCTTTTTTCTTAATGATTTGAAAGCCTTCTTTGATTGAGATGAGACCTATTTTTTCCTTGCCATGTACTGATGAACTTAGTATAAAATTCAGAGGCAAAAGCTTCGTCAAAATAGGGAGATTGATTGGTCAAGATGTTGTGACAGTCAGTCTGAATCTGGAGATCATTCTCCATTTTGTCTAGAATGTTCTTGTTTCTTTATTTGTTCAGTTTTTAACTATTTTCGTTGTTTTGCTTGATTCCTATCTTTGAATTAACTCACTCAAAAGCACTAGTTAAATTAACATAACATTTTAGAATCATAATTAATATTCTTAATTAATCTTTGTTTATTTTCATCAAAACTTTAATTTGAGAGTTTGTTTTAACAAATGTAACAAGACACAACAAATCAATTAAACACATCACAATCAACAACTCAAATATGAAGAAAATATAATGGTCAATCATTATCGTTTATAGATAAAACTAAGAATGTGAATTTAGTCAACAAGAACTTATTGCATTTAGTTGAATCGATTAACACATATATCATATACGTTTTCAAATTCAACTAACTTCTCAAACAATATTCTACTAGTTTTACTCTCTTAAAAAATGTTTAAATTGTAACAACAGTTTCTCTACTGGTTTTACAAAAGATAGGCATATAGAGAAACATTCAAAATATTTAACACCTTCAAGAATTACATACAAAAACACATGTAACAACTCAATGAAATGCAATTACTTAAGTTTTTTTTTTCTTTTTAAAATAAAAGTAATGTGTATAATCATAGTGAAATCGGATAAATATTTTCACATATGCTTTCAAACACACTCAAAGTATAACTTAATTTCAAAGTCTTATACACACATTTTATTTATAGTACTCTTACAATAGTTCTAGGTCCTTATAAAATGAGAAAATATAGAAAAATAAGATACCAACACAATACATTTATTCATTTTAAGCAAGTTACTTAGAAGATTACTTCACCAAAAAATGCAAATGAGTAGTGTTTCTTGAAGGCTTCGACGAGAGGAATCCAAAAGCGATGCTAGTTTTTTTATACGACAAACATGGAGATCAAAATCGGCGTAAAATAGTTCAACCAAAGAAAAAAATGCAGTTATTTCTAATAAAATGGAGTCAAAGTTGATAAAATTGATTCAAAAAATGAACTTCAGTAGCCGATTTTGTGTGGGATAGAAGTTGTGATCGATTCAAATGACAACGAATTGGTGAGATGAATTTGAGAAAAAGCTCAGATGAATTATGATTAATTTTTATTTTTATATGTCAACAAATGGATTATGTTTTTTGTTTTTTTATAATTATAGATTGATGGGTCCAGATATGAATTTTACATGTGTAAGAGCAAAACAAGACCCAAAATTGTGGAGTCCATTCTGAGAATGATATGAGGTGTAATGAGCAACTCACAAGTGTAGGGATAAAAAAGTATTTTACTCTGCACCCCCACACTTAAACCTGTCACCCCCTCGATCAACGTAAAAATACAATTTTGTCATTTTATTAAACCTTTAATTTTTTTACCACTCATTCTTTCACTCCCTCTTTTGAAACTTTAAATAATTTACCATCACTTTCGAATATTTCCAAATTTTTAAAATAAAAAAGTAGGTGACATTGGAATTTTTCATTCCTTAAGTTCTTCTTTTTGAATATTTCTCACATTGAACTCTAAGATTAATTTAGAATTTTGAGTTTGAGTTTTTTTTAATGATTTTTCGATGATCTTCTTCTTCAACCTTGAATATCTATTTATAGATAAAATTAGGATTTCAATTTTGTTCTTGTTTAATTTTGTATAATATCTTCATTTCTAACTTGACCAACAACGATCTTATTCAAAAATAATAATGAACAATATGTTTTTTTTTTATAATATGTCCATATTAAAAAACGTCTTATTACAAGATAATGTTAATAGATATAATAGCTAAACAATTAAGTTCTCTAATATATTTAATACATTCCAAATTTAATAAAAACATATTCAAATATTGTGTTTCCTTTTTACGAATTATCGATAATTACCATAAACATATTTGAAAATTATTCTATTATAGTTTAACTATAATCTAACTTATTAATTAGTTAGCAAACAAAATAGAATAAGTTAATAAATTATACTAGGTCCAGTATATTTTATATATTTTTCCATATATATCCTTAACTTTTTTTATAATAAATTTAATTAAAAAAACAAACATTATTAGATTAAACATTTCGTATTCTTTTAGGATTTTTTTTAAGCCTTTATCCTCTTAATGTAAAGTATTTATACAATTAGACTCACCTCACATATGTTTGTCGAGATATTTTTTAAATTATTAATATAATCAAAATATAAATTTGCCAAAACTATGTATAAAATCCTAAACGTTCAATGCATAATTAAATTTTGATAACATAACCATATATGGATGATCGCGATTAAAAGAAAAAAGTCATATAATTTTTTAAGTAATTTTGTATCAATTAAATAACTGTTAATTATGATAATCTATGTATGGTTGTATGGTTAAGATTTAACCTTCTAATGCTATCATTTAAAAACTCATCTCATTTGACATGGTCATTTCAAACAACAATATCATATAAAATATTTTTGTCAAAAATAATTTTACTATAAACTATGTTATATTCCCAAAGAATTAAATATTATTAATTGTATTTCTTATATGTGGCTTTTACAAAATAAGAAATTGAACATGACACAATTTATGGGTGAAAATATACTTCAAATGCATTTTCTATGCTTATAAATGGAGATTGTTTTTCAACTTAAATTGTCGAATCAAATTTAATATATACTAAAAGAAAAACAATTTTTACTTTTGAGAAGAGAATTATGGCAAAGAGTGATATGAAAAATATTGTCATAATTATGACATTGATTATGGTGGTTTTTGCAAAAGCTGATAATTTAACTCCTACCGGTAAACTCCTTTGCTTTGGAAAGTGTGCTTTGAAATGTAGAAATTTAAGCTCCAATCGTCCATTACATGCAACTTGTGTTGCTGCTTGTGAAGTAGCGAAATGCCATACGACGTTACCTAAAGGTGTATATGATTGTACGGCTAGCTGTGTTTACTCGAAGTCCAATATAGTTAATATTGGTAAGATTAAACTTTATCTCTTTTTTTATTATTTATTTTTTGAAACACATCTTATAAACTTATTAATTCAAGAGTTAAATATATTTTTTTGTTTCAATAGATATAGTTCATCTATGTTTTATCCCTATAAATTTTTTTCAATAGTTTAGACATCCATCAATTCCACATATTTTATAATCAAAATTAGAATTTGCAACATAGGCATTTTAAATGGAGTGATGTTTTTGTGGAAATTGAGAGATTTTTATTTTTAATTAATTGATTTAAAGTGATCCATGTTGCAAGTATTAATTAAATAATATTAAGATATTGACTTAGGTGACAATGAACACCATGTTCTTAACGTTACAAGAATTTAATTGAATATTTGTTTGTTTGGTAAAAAAAGGGAAGCCTTTTTAAAACTTACAATAGGTGAAGGACCAAACATTTGAGATATTTTTGGACCAACTTATATATTATATATTTTGTAAGGTCAAAAAAAATATAATTAGTTATTAATTAAATTAGTTTTTCTTACGTAATTTTGATATTTTATTTTTTCAGATGAACGTGGTCTTAATGTCATCATGAATTTGTGCTTGGAAACTTGCAAGAACAAATAATATATATTTACCAGTAAGAGTCGAAAATGCGGAAAGTTCAAAATATTAATGAAGTGAGAAATTGAGTTCATTAATGTTGTAAAATTATAAACTTGTACTGAATGCCTTGTTTTCATGAATCCTTTGGATTGGTAGATTGACTTGGGTGTTAGTTGTAAGGTGAAACATAGTTATAGTGAGGCTAAATATTTCTCAAACAAGCTAGTCGTATAGTGTTTAGCTTATTCGAGCTACCTCATCTTTCTTCTTTTATTAAAACTTCTATCAGATATTTGTGATTGTAGAGTGTTTACCATCCCTTGTTTTGTTCAATAGCTTGGGTTGTAATTTCCTCATTTATTAAATAATGCAATGTCATCATACTTTAAAATAAATATTTGTTGTAGTCATTTGCACTAATTATTTGTTTATACAATTCCAATTTATTTGTGTTGATATTTCTAATAATAGTAATTAATATTAAAGACAAAATAAATAAATAATATTACTACTAAATATAATAAAATATAAAATGCAATACAAGTTAAATTATATTTTAATACTTATGCCAATAAAATATTTTGCTATGAATGGTTTACAATAATGACATTGACTGAGATCAAGAGTGTATAACAATTGAATACAATGATAACAGTCTAATATAATTTCAAGTACAATAGAGAACCTTTCTCAGTGATATGCAATGATCCAAGTTGAATCTGAACTGAAAAATTGCATTGTTTCGCAGTTGTATTCGGCTACAGCAAGAGTGTAGTTGAATACTCCTCTTTATAACTTTCAGTTTTATTCGAATTTTGAAGCTTGTAATCCAAATTACATGCTTGTATTCAAATACAATGAGTAAATTTTTCCACTAACTTGGTTTTGTATTCGGCTACACCATGTTGTAGTCAAATACAAATGTCTAGTTTTAGCTACTGACTTAACACTTGTATTCAAATACAATGTCTCATAGTCAATAGTGTATATAAATTTTCTAGTTTTTAGAGACTTAGTGGATTACTTTTCTATTTAGGATTGATGTATGTAAAAATGTAAATGGCAGAAAAATAAAGAACACAACAGTTTATCCTGGTTCCCCTTATAACCAAGGGTACATCCAGTACTCTTGCACACCACAAGACATTTTTCACTATTGTTAGAATAAGTACACGTCCCACCCTAGGACCTCTATTACAAAATCCTAACAATCACCCTAAGATAGCACACTTCTGTCTTAGTTTAAAACACTTGAAGAAATACCACTATTTTCCTCAACTTACACAATAACTTGAATGGTTTACAATAATTACTTTGATTGAGATCAAGAGTGTACAACAATTGAATACAATGATAACAATCTATAATTTCAAGTAAAATAGAGAACCTTTCTCAATGATTTGCAATGATCCAGGTTGAATCTGAACTGAAAAATTGCATTGTTTCGCAGTTGTATGTGGCTACAACAAGAGTATAGTTGAATACACATCTTTGTAACATTCAATTTTATTTGAATTGGGAAGCTTGTAATAGAAATCACATGCTTGTATTCGAACACAAATGAGTAAATTTTGCCACGAACTTGGTTTTGTATTCGACTACACCATGTTGTAGTCGAAAACAAATGTGCA
>JBBPBR010000001.1:17906246-17920852 GCA_037974775.1 Cicer pinnatifidum | reverse complement strand
TATATAAAAATTTGTTTTGCACTTTTCAAAAACCATTATGCATCATGCAAAAATCCTTGTGCATATTTCAAAAACTACATTTTTTGAAATCCTATAATGTGGAGGATTATTGAGAAAACATAGTTACGTCAAGATGGAAATTGTCCTAGTTTGGGCGTCATACAATACCAATTAGGTAAAACTATCTTTGGAAAAATATACACATATTCTCACCCTTTTTATGATGACAAAATCAATGAATAATTTTATCGAACATCTTCAAAGAGAGGTGTTGCTCCCCTTGAATGTGAGCATCAAACTTCAACTTCTAAGCTTTCATATTTCTCCATCTTCGACATTATCAAAAAGAGAAACAATCATACAAAATTAGAAGTAAAAGAAAAATGTAAAGCTACACATCGATAGACTATCCTCAACTAAGCAAAAAATAAACCAAATTAATGCAACTTATAAGGGAAAAGCATATCAACTATTGCAAGTTGAAAGCACGTACCATAAAGCTAAAATAACTAACACAAAAGCTGCAGGCTAAAACATCAAAGAAATTCAAGTCAAGGAAATCTAAACTACATCAAACATGTAGTTCCATCCAAAGAAACATGTCCAATCGTCAAACATATAATCCATGCATAACACTGTGAGCAACATTGCAATGGAATATAAATACAAAACCAAAACAGTAAATGAAATATCCAAACAACTAACTAAACAAGAAACCCATATATTTATACAAAACTTAAGCACAACAAGAAAAAGTTGACTATAACTTACTTATATGTAACATAAAGAGATAGCTAAAGGGACACATACCATTAAGCAAGAGGCATCTAAGATGCCCAATTCATTGCATAGGTTGAAGAAAAAGTCTTTGGCAAATGTTTTGTAAGAATATCGGCTAATTAGTCACATGATGTCATAGAGGAAATGGTGACAAATATCTATAAGCATAGTACTTGAGTGTAAAACTGGATTTTTGGTTAGATTAACGACACTTGTGTTATCAACTATTATTGGTATATACCCTAATATCAACTCATAGTCTAAGTGTTCTTGCTTCATCTACAAAATTTGTGTACAACAACTCTCGATTGTGGTAAGGCAACACTAGCTTGTTTCTTGTTATGTCATGATATTAGGAATTGCCAAAAGTATGACATGTCACACTTGTACTTTTTATGTCTAACTTTCAACCCGCAAATTCAGAATATGAGAATCCAACCAAACCATAATTTCGCCCTTAGGGTACTACAATTCCATCTTAGGAGTACCACATATGTATCTTAAGATTCGTTTAACGGCCATTAATGTAAATATGTGCCTTAATAGTAATATTATGTTGATAATGAACAAAAGAGGTTACTCAAGTAAAGGATTTGTAAAACCAATATAGTCTTTCTAACTTACTTGTTAGGTAGAGTTTAAGTCATTAAATTACTCAAGTCTAGTGGCTTAAATTGTTGAAACGGTTGAGGTTAAAGGTAGAAGATATATTTTAGTATAGCTTACAAAGAAAGAATATTTTGTTAAATTTGAAGTATAGTTTTGTAGTACCTCAATTTTGTCCGATCAACTAAAAATAATATATATAATAATATGTTTAATAAATATTTTACAATTATCTTCAAAAATCTAAAAAATCATCATCATCTTATGAATCTGATTCAAACTTGAGTATATATCAAAAGTAAAATAACATAAAATAAAAAAGAAGAAAGAATTGTGAATTACAACACAACAATATAACTCTAACATGATGAAAGAATTTTCATTCATTTTATTTTACTATTTTTTAGTTTTATGTTTTTCATTTGGTATGTAAATTTTATTTTATTTCATTTTTTGTTTGTCAACACAGCCACCTGCCCTGCCAACACAGCCAACACACATCAACACACGCTTCTTGGCATATATCAACACGCTTCCTAGCAAACACCAACACACGCTTCTTGGAAAACACCAACAAACGCTTCCTTGCAAACACCAACACACATCTTTATTTTTCTTTGCATGTTGTTTCACTCTCACTGTGTGTTCTTTTATCTTCTTTGTCTTATTAATACCCCTATTATAAACATGTTTTTATATTCTTTGCCTTATTAATATTCTTATTATAAACATGTTACAAACTAGTTATTTGACTCATCTGATTTATTTTTTAGCTTAATAAAAGAATTACTTGTAACGTAACATATGTGCACTCAATAGAAAAGGCAGAAGATATTATTTCCTTTAATCATACATTTCTTAAAATTTGTTACAAAACAATGCAAAGTCCAGTTAAAAATTGTTGTGAAACAATACAAAATTTAGAGCTCAAATTTATCTAATGAACATAAATATAAACATTCATAAATTGAGACAAAAAAATCAAGAAAGTGGGAGGAATTTTTTAAATAGATCGAAGACTAAAAAAGAGAAAAAGAATAGAAGGGAGAGTTAATTTTATTTCTTCACTTTTCTTCTTCTAAAATAAATATATTATCACACACAACAAACCAAAAGAGAAGAAAGATACATACCCATAAGTATAATCAAACCCATTTTAACAACACGATAAGAGAATAGAGAACCACAGCCGCACGCCGCGTTGATCTTCACCGGTATCCGTAAAGACATGTATTTTCTCATTCTTTTATTTCAAACTGTATAATATTATTAAAAGATATAAGTAAGATAAGTGAAAGATGAAATTTTATGATGTTTTAATGGTGGTTTAGTTGACAATTTGTGTTTGTAAAGATTGGAATGGGTGGTTGTGCTGTTGTTTGAGATGATTTTTTGTGTTGTGTGTTGGAAATTTGAAATCTATTTTGACTGCAATGCTTTTCGAAAGACTGCTTGGTCAGAGGCTATTGCTGTCATGATTTCTTGACTGCAGTGCCTTTGTGTCAGATGTTCCTCTATTCAATTGCACAATTGCACGTTAATTACACATTATTACTGCATTTATTCTATTTAGTTAAATGCATTTCTATATTTATTACATTTAACATAAATAATTATGTTTAGTATAAATAATTATGAACATAATTAACTAGTAATAAATATCATTTAGTGGTGCTATTTAATCTTAAAATGAATTATGTTCCATCACTTATTATTTTAAAAGAGACTCACACTTGTAATTAGTATTTTTTGTTCTATTATTAAAATATGTTGTTGTTATTTATTTGGTAGAATCATTTAAACTTATTTAATATTAAAAATCAATTTTTTTAAGTTCTTATAAAGAAAACAAATATCAAATTATAATCAAATATTGAAAGGTTAATTAGATATGATAGTTGTTAGTCTTTGAGTTGTTAGGTTGCAAGTTGTGACAACTTGATAGTTCTAAAACTCATTTTCACAAATAAATAAATATACGAAATTTAGTCTAAATTGATTAATTAGATGTGACATCTTTTTAATATTTTAGGACGCAAATTGTGACAACTTCATAGTTCTAACACTCGATTTTAAATCAACCCAAAATCGACATTTAAAATTTGATTAATTTAGATGTGACATCTTTTTTAATCTTTGAATTTTTAGACACGAGTTGTACAACTTGATTGTCCTAAAACTCGCATTTTTAAATAATTACTCAAATCAAACAAACTAATTTTTTTGTCAAAATCTATTTTTTTAAAACAAATTTTCTTTAAAATAAATATATTTAAGTTGATATAATTTTGCACAATTAATTATAGGTAACCGTATTTTAATGGATGTTGTAGGATGCTAATACCTTCTCTACGTATAATCGACTCTCGAACTCAAAATATGCTATCAAAGACTATTTTTATTTTTTCTATTTTTTAAGGCTTTTGCAATATTTTTCCTCTTTTAAATAAATTTTGGTGCAAATCCATTGAATTCGAGGAAAACTCGAAATTTTAGGTCGTGACAAGTTTGTCGAAAAGATTTTCCATGCTTAGCACACCAAACATGGAAAATCAGAACCTCCAGTTTGAACTTTATGGATATTGATGGTCAATCTGGAGGTTCTGTTTGATTGTTCTGGATGTCTTTCTGATGTCTTTTGTTTAAATCAAGATTGATTGATTTTTCTTTGACAATTTTGTTGTAGGTGTTCCAAACTGTTTCAACTAGCTTGATTCGAGACCTTTTTTCTTAATGATTTGAAAGCCTTCTTTGATTGAGATGAGGCCTATTTTTTCCTTTCCATGTACTGATGAACTTAGTATAAAATTCAGAGGCAAAAGCTTCGTCAAAATAGGGAGATTGATTGGTCAAGATGTTGTGACAGTCAGTCTGAATCTGGAGATCATTCTCCATTTTGTCTAGAATGTTCTTGTTTCTTTATTTGTTCAGTTTTTAACTATTTTCGTTGTTTTGCTTGATTCCTATCTTTGAATTAACTCACTCAAAAGCACTAGTTAAATTAACATAACATTTTAGAATCATAATTAATATTCTTAATTAATCTTTGTTTATTTTCATCAAAACTTTAATTTGAGAGTTTGTTTTAACAAATGTAACAAGACACAACAAATCAATTAAACACATCACAATCAACAACTCAAATATGAAGAAAATATAATGGTCAATCATTATCGTTTATAGATAAAACTAAGAATGTGAATTTAGTCAACAAGAACTTATTGCATTTAGTTGAATCGATTAACACATATATCATATACGTTTTCAAATTCAACTAACTTCTCAAACAATATTCTACTAGTTTTACTCTCTTAAAAAATGTTTAAATTGTAACAACAGTTTCTCTACTGGTTTTACAAAAGATAGGCATATAGAGAAACATTCAAAATATTTAACACCTTCAAGAATTACATACAAAAACACATGTAACAACTCAATGAAATGCAATTACTTAAGTTTTTTTTTTCTTTTTAAAATAAAAGTAATGTGTATAATCATAGTGAAATCGGATAAATATTTTCACATATGCTTTCAAACACACTCAAAGTATAACTTAATTTCAAAGTCTTATACACACATTTTATTTATAGTACTCTTACAATAGTTCTAGGTCCTTATAAAATGAGAAAATATAGAAAAATAAGATACCAACACAATACATTTATTCATTTTAAGCAAGTTACTTAGAAGATTACTTCACCAAAAAATGCAAATGAGTAGTGTTTCTTGAAGGCTTCGACGAGAGGAATCCAAAAGCGATGCTAGTTTTTTTATACGACAAACATGGAGATCAAAATCGGCGTAAAATAGTTCAACCAAAGAAAAAAATGCAGTTATTTCTAATAAAATGGAGTCAAAGTTGATAAAATTGATTCAAAAAATGAACTTCAGTAGCCGATTTTGTGTGGGATAGAAGTTGTGATCGATTCAAATGACAACGAATTGGTGAGATGAATTTGAGAAAAAGCTCAGATGAATTATGATTAATTTTTATTTTTATATGTCAACAAATGGATTATGTTTTTTGTTTTTTTATAATTATAGATTGATGGGTCCAGATATGAATTTTACATGTGTAAGAGCAAAACAAGACCCAAAATTGTGGAGTCCATTCTGAGAATGATATGAGGTGTAATGAGCAACTCACAAGTGTAGGGATAAAAAAGTATTTTACTCTGCACCCCCACACTTAAACCTGTCACCCCCTCGATCAACGTAAAAATACAATTTTGTCATTTTATTAAACCTTTAATTTTTTTACCACTCATTCTTTCACTCCCTCTTTTGAAACTTTAAATAATTTACCATCACTTTCGAATATTTCCAAATTTTTAAAATAAAAAAGTAGGTGACATTGGAATTTTTCATTCCTTAAGTTCTTCTTTTTGAATATTTCTCACATTGAACTCTAAGATTAATTTAGAATTTTGAGTTTGAGTTTTTTTTAATGATTTTTCGATGATCTTCTTCTTCAACCTTGAATATCTATTTATAGATAAAATTAGGATTTCAATTTTGTTCTTGTTTAATTTTGTATAATATCTTCATTTCTAACTTGACCAACAACGATCTTATTCAAAAATAATAATGAACAATATGTTTTTTTTTTATAATATGTCCATATTAAAAAACGTCTTATTACAAGATAATGTTAATAGATATAATAGCTAAACAATTAAGTTCTCTAATATATTTAATACATTCCAAATTTAATAAAAACATATTCAAATATTGTGTTTCCTTTTTACGAATTATCGATAATTACCATAAACATATTTGAAAATTATTCTATTATAGTTTAACTATAATCTAACTTATTAATTAGTTAGCAAACAAAATAGAATAAGTTAATAAATTATACTAGGTCCAGTATATTTTATATATTTTTCCATATATATCCTTAACTTTTTTTATAATAAATTTAATTAAAAAAACAAACATTATTAGATTAAACATTTCGTATTCTTTTAGGATTTTTTTTAAGCCTTTATCCTCTTAATGTAAAGTATTTATACAATTAGACTCACCTCACATATGTTTGTCGAGATATTTTTTAAATTATTAATATAATCAAAATATAAATTTGCCAAAACTATGTATAAAATCCTAAACGTTCAATGCATAATTAAATTTTGATAACATAACCATATATGGATGATCGCGATTAAAAGAAAAAAGTCATATAATTTTTTAAGTAATTTTGTATCAATTAAATAACTGTTAATTATGATAATCTATGTATGGTTGTATGGTTAAGATTTAACCTTCTAATGCTATCATTTAAAAACTCATCTCATTTGACATGGTCATTTCAAACAACAATATCATATAAAATATTTATGTCAAAAATAATTTTACTATAAACTATATTATATTCCCAAAGAATTAAATATTATTAATTGTATTTCTTATATGTGGCTTTTACAAAATAAGAAATTGAACATGACACAATTTATGGGTGAAAATATACTTCAAATGCATTTTCTATGCTTATAAATGGAGATTGTTTTTCAACTTAAATTGTCGAATCAAATTTAATATATACTAAAAGAAAAACAATTTTTACTTTTGAGAAGAGAATTATGGCAAACAGTGATATGAAAAATATTGTCATAATTATGACATTGATTATGGTGGTTTTTGCAAAAGCTGATAGTTTAACTCCTACTGGTAAACTCCTTTGCTTTGGAAAGTGTGCTTTGAAATGTAGAAATTTAAGCTCCAATCGTCCATTACATGCAACTTGTGTTGCTGCTTGTGAAGTAGCGAAATGCCATACGACGTTACCTAAAGGTGTATATGATTGTACGGCTAGCTGTGTTTACTCGAAGTCCAATATAGTTAATATTGGTAAGATTAAACTTTATCTCTTTTTTTATTATTTATTTTTTGAAACACATCTTATAAACTTATTAATTCAAGAGTTAAATATATTTTTTTGTTTCAATAGATATAGTTCATCTATGTTTTATCCCTATAAATTTTTTTCAATAGTTTAGACATCCATCAATTCCACATATTTTATAATCAAAATTAGAATTTGCAACATAGGCATTTTAAATGGAGTGATGTTTTTGTGGAAATTGAGAGATTTTTATTTTTAATTAATTGATTTAAAGTGATCCATGTTGCAAGTATTAATTAAATAATATTAAGATATTGACTTAGGTGACAATGAACACCATGTTCTTAACGTTACAAGAATTTAATTGAATATTTGTTTGTTTGGTAAAAAAAGGGAAGCCTTTTTAAAACTTACAATAGGTGAAGGACCAAACATTTGAGATATTTTTGGACCAACTTATATATTATATATTTTGTAAGGTCAAAAAAAATATAATTAGTTATTAATTAAATTAGTTTTTCTTACGTAATTTTGATATTTTATTTTTTCAGATGAACGTGGTCTTAATGTCATCATGAATTTGTGCTTGGAAACTTGCAAGAACAAATAATATATATTTACCAGTAAGAGTCGAAAATGCGGAAAGTTCAAAATATTAATGAAGTGAGAAATTGAGTTCATTAATGTTGTAAAATTATAAACTTGTACTGAATGCCTTGTTTTCATGAATCCTTTGGATTGGTAGATTGACTTGGGTGTTAGTTGTAAGGTGAAACATAGTTATAGTGAGGCTAAATATTTCTCAAACAAGCTAGTCGTATAGTGTTTAGCTTATTCGAGCTACCTCATCTTTCTTCTTTTATTAAAACTTCTATCAGATATTTGTGATTGTAGAGTGTTTACCATCCCTTGTTTTGTTCAATAGCTTGGGTTGTAATTTCCTCATTTATTAAATAATGCAATGTCATCATACTTTAAAATAAATATTTGTTGTAGTCATTTGCACTAATTATTTGTTTATACAATTCCAATTTATTTGTGTTGATATTTCTAATAATAGTAATTAATATTAAAGACAAAATAAATAAATAATATTACTACTAAATATAATCAAATATAAAATGCAATACAAGTTAAATTATATTTTAATACTTATGCCAATAAAATATTTTGCTATGAATGGTTTACAATAATGACATTGACTGAGATCAAGAGTGTATAACAATTGAATACAATGATAACAGTCTAATATAATTTCAAGTACAATAGAGAACCTTTCTCAGTGATATGCAATGATCCAAGTTGAATCTGAACTGAAAAATTGCATTGTTTCGCAGTTGTATTCGGCTACAGCAAGAGTGTAGTTGAATACTCCTCTTTATAACTTTCAGTTTTATTCGAATTTTGAAGCTTGTAATCCAAATTACATGCTTGTATTCAAATACAATGAGTAAATTTTTCCACTAACTTGGTTTTGTATTCGGCTATAAAATGATGAGGTAATAGAAAACTTTTAATGAGATTTATACTTTATGTGGAGTACCAATCTACACAACTATTCTTGATAAACTCACCTATGTGAATGTGGAAGTGGATTCGCCTTCTATGGAATGTTGAGGTAGAATTCTTAGACCATTTAATATATTGGAATAGACATGTAGGGCCATTAATGAACGAACTTTAAATAATACACTTTATGAAAAGGTTTTGTGTGGGTTTGATGTTAGAAATAGAGTTTGAGACTATGAGTCACTCTTGTTGAATCTGAATGTTACTTACTATGCAAAGGTTCAAGTCAGAAGATACATTTGTTTGTGCATCATTATATATAAGCGTTTGACACTACTTTAGAAGCACTTTTTTAAATTCAGGTAGAGAACTATTGGAACTTAAGCACTGAGTGTTGAATCTTAGAGCTAGTGTTGTATAAATTGAAAGGTTTGATTTTTTGGGCATGCCCCAAGTGTGCCCAATTTTATGAAGGAGAAAGAACAAACACAAACCAATTAACACGCGGATTTTGCTCAAACCCGTTGCAAAAATCCTCAATAAATAGAGGATTATGCTTAGTTTACAAATCACACAAAAACTCACTAAAATTCCAGAGTTTTCTCTTTTCTCCCTTTTCGATTTCGTCCCAAGTTTTATTTATGTTATTTATCTAAAAATGGTCCCTTCGGATTTTCGAGTGACCATCGTACTATATTTTAGAATCGTCTTAACCACCATATTTTAGAACTGTAATACCTTGAACCATTTTTAGTTTAGGAATACCTTATTTTTCTTGATGTATTGCACAATTGATTCCTCACAATTTGCACCCTAGAACAAAAACCATCAACATAGATCTAAGAGTTTTTTGTCAAAGAGCTTTTGAGTTGCGCTATTTTTCAAAGAAAAGTGAATGCAATGAGTGTTCTATATTTTAAAATGTGAATAAAAATGATTTATATATGATAGGTGGGCAAAATAGATCTTAGTTTAGTTAAAAAAAACGAAGAAAAAAAAAAAGCTTGCTTGGAATCACAAAGATGTTGATTTGAATCTCTTAGTTTAAAAGATTGTACCAAGTTAATTGAAACATGAATCGAATCAAAATACTATGACTTGACCTAAAAATTGCATTGTTTTTCCTGGTTGATTGGAATTAACTATTTACATGATTCGAATCACCATATTTTATGGATGATTTGAATCACCAAAACCTAGATTCGAATCACACAACTGGATTTTATAAAATATGTGCACTTATATAAAAATTTGTTTTGCACTTTTCAAAAACCATTATGCATCATGCAAAAATCCTTGTGCATATTTCAAAAACTACATTTTTTGAGATCCTATAATGTGGAGGATTATTGAGAAAACATAGTTACGTCAAGATGGAAATTGTCCTAGTTTGGGCGTCATACAATACCAATTAGGTAAAACTATCTTTGGAAAAATATACACATATTCTCACCCTTTTTATGATGACAAAATCAATGAATAATTTTATCGAACATCTTCAAAGAGAGGTGTTGCTCCCCTTGAATGTGAGCATCAAACTTCAACTTCTAAGCTTTCATATTTCTCCATCTTCGACATTATCAAAAAGAGAAACAATCATACAAAATTAGAAGTAAAAGAAAAATGTAAAGTTACACATCGATAGACTATCCTCAACTAAGCAAAAAATAAACCAAATTAATGCAACTTATAAGGGAAAAGCATATCAACTATAGCAAGTTGAAAGCACGTACCATAAAGCTAAAATAACTAACACAAAAGCTGCAGGCTAAAACATCAAAGAAATTCAAGTCAAGGAAATCTAAACTACATCAAACATGTAGTTCCATCCAAAGAAACATGTCCAATCGTCAAACATATAATCCATGCATAACACTGTGAGCAACATTGCAATGGAATATAAATACAAAACCAAAACAGTAAATGAAATATCCAAACAACTAACTAAACAAGAAACCCATATATTTATACAAAACTTAAGCACAACAAGAAAAAGTTGACTATAACTTACTTATATGCAACATAAAGAGATAGCTAAAGGGACACATACCATTAAGCAAGAGGCATCTAAGATGCCCAATTCATTGCATAGGTTGAAGAAAAAGTCTTTGGCAAATGTTTTGTAAGAATATCGGCTAATTAGTCACATGATGTCATAGAGGAAATGGTGACAAATATCTATAAGCATAGTACTTGAGTGTAAAACTGGATTTTTGGTTAGATTAACGACACTTGTGTTATCAACTATTATTGGTATATACCCTAATATCAACTCATAGTCTAAGTGTTCTTGCTTCATCTACAAAATTTGTGTACAACAACTCTCGATTGTGGTAAGGCAACACTAGCTTGTTTCTTGTTATGTCATGATATTAGGAATTGCCAAAAGTATGACATGTCACACTTGTACTTTTTATGTCTAACTTTCAACCCGCAAATTCAGAATATGAGAATCCAACCAAACCATAATTTCGCCCTTAGGGTACTACAATTCCATCTTAGGAGTACCACATATGTATCTTAAGATTCGTTTAACGGCCATTAATGTAAATATGTGCCTTAATAGTAATATTATGTTGATAATGAACAAAAGAGGTTACTCAAGTAAAGGATTTGTAAAACCAATATAGTCTTTCTAACTTACTTGTTAGGTAGAGTTTAAGTCATTAAATTACTCAAGTCTAGTGGCTTAAATTGTTGAAACGGTTGAGGTTAAAGGTAGAAGATATATTTTAGTATAGCTTACAAAGAAAGAATATTTTGTTAAATTTGAAGTATAGTTTTGTAGTACCTCAATTTTGTCCGATCAACTAAAAATAATATATATAATAATATGTTTAATAAATATTTTACAATTATCTTCAAAAATCTAAAAAATCATCATCATCTTATGAATCTGATTCAAACTTGAGTATATATCAAAAGTAAAATAACATAAAATAAAAAAGAAGAAAGAATTGTGAATTACAACACAACAATATAACTCTAACATGATGAAAGAATTTTCATTCATTTTATTTTACTATTTTTTAGTTTTATGTTTTTCATTTGGTATGTAAATTTTATTTTATTTCATTTTTTGTTTGTCAACACAGCCACCTGCCCTGCCAACACAGCCAACACACATCAACACACGCTTCTTGGCATATATCAACACGCTTCCTAGCAAACACCAACACACGCTTCTTGGAAAACACCAACAAACGCTTCCTTGCAAACACCAACACACATCTTTATTTTTCTTTGCATGTTGTTTCACTCTCACTGTGTGTTCTTTTATCTTCTTTGTCTTATTAATACCCCTATTATAAACATGTTTTTATATTCTTTGCCTTATTAATATTCTTATTATAAACATGTTACAAACTAGTTATTTGACTCATCTGATTTATTTTTTAGCTTAATAAAAGAATTACTTGTAACGTAACATATGTGCACTCAATAGAAAAGGCAGAAGATATTATTTCCTTTAATCATACATTTCTTAAAATTTGTTACAAAACAATGCAAAGTCCAGTTAAAAATTGTTGTGAAACAATACAAAATTTAGAGCTCAAATTTATCTAATGAACATAAATATAAACATTCATAAATTGAGACAAAAAAATCAAGAAAGTGGGAGGAATTTTTTAAATAGATCGAAGACTAAAAAAGAGAAAAAGAATAGAAGGGAGAGTTAATTTTATTTCTTCACTTTTCTTCTTCTAAAATAAATATATTATCACACACAACAAACCAAAAGAGAAGAAAGATACATACCCATAAGTATAATCAAACCCATTTTAACAACACGATAAGAGAATAGAGAACCACAGCCGCACGCCGCGTTGATCTTCACCGGTATCCGTAAAGACATGTATTTTCTCATTCTTTTATTTCAAACTGTATAATATTATTAAAAGATATAAGTAAGATAAGTGAAAGATGAAATTTTATGATGTTTTAATGGTGGTTTAGTTGACAATTTGTGTTTGTAAAGATTGGAATGGGTGGTTGTGCTGTTGTTTGAGATGATTTTTTGTGTTGTGTGTTGGAAATTTGAAATCTATTTTGACTGCAATGCTTTTCGAAAGACTGCTTGGTCAGAGGCTATTGCTGTCATGATTTCTTGACTGCAGTGCCTTTGTGTCAGATGTTCCTCTATTCAATTGCACAATTGCACGTTAATTACACATTATTACTGCATTTATTCTATTTAGTTAAATGCATTTCTATATTTATTACATTTAACATAAATAATTATGTTTAGTATAAATAATTATGAACATAATTAACTAGTAATAAATATCATTTAGTGGTGCTATTTAATCTTAAAATGAATTATGTTCCATCACTTATTATTTTAAAAGAGACTCACACTTGTAATTAGTATTTTTTGTTCTATTATTAAAATATGTTGTTGTTATTTATTTGGTAGAATCATTTAAACTTATTTAATATTAAAAATCAATTTTTTTAAGTTCTTATAAAGAAAACAAATATCAAATTATAATCAAATATTGAAAGGTTAATTAGATATGATAGTTGTTAGTCTTTGAGTTGTTAGGTTGCAAGTTGTGACAACTTGATAGTTCTAAAACTCATTTTCACAAATAAATAAATATACGAAATTTAGTCTAAATTGATTAATTAGATGTGACATCTTTTTAATATTTTAGGACGCAAATTGTGACAACTTCATAGTTCTAACACTCAATTTTAAATCAACCCAAAATCGACATTTAAAATTTGATTAATTTAGATGTGACATCTTTTTTAATCTTTGAATTTTTTAGACACGTGTTGTACAACTTGATTGTCCTAAAATTCGCATTTTTAAATAATTACTCAAATCAAACAAACTAATTTTTTTGTCAAAATTTATTTTTTTAAAACAAATTTTCTTTAAAATAAATATATTTAAGTTGATATAATTTTGCACAATTAATTATAGGTAACCGTATTTTAATGGATGTTGTAGGATGCTAATACCTTCTCTACGTATAATCGACTCTCGAACTCAAAATATGCTATCAAAGACTATTTTTATTTTTTCTATTTTTTAAGGCTTTTGCAATATTTTTCCTCTTTTAAATAAATTTTGGTGCAACTCCATTGAATTCGAGGAAAACTCGAAATTTTAGGTCGTGACAAGTTTGTCCAAAAGATTTTCCATGCTTAGCACACCAAACATGGAAAATCAGAACCTCCAGTTTGAACTTTATGGATATTGATGGTCAATCTGGAGGTTCTGTTTGATTGTTTTGGATGTCTTTCTGATGTCTTTTGTTTAAATCAAGATTGATTGATTTTTCTTTGACAATTTTGTTGTAGGTGTTCCAAACTGTTTCAACTAGCTTGATTAGAGACCTTTTTTCTTAATGATTTGAAAGCCTTCTTTGATTGAGATGAGACCTATTTTTTCCTTGCCATGTACTGATGAACTTAGTATAAAATTCAGAGGCAAAAGCTTCGTCAAAATAGGGAGATTGATTGGTCAAGATGTTGTGACAGTCAGTCTGAATCTGGAGATCATTCTCCATTTTGTCTAGAATGTTCTTGTTTCTTTATTTGTTCAGTTTTTAACTATTTTCGTTGTTTTGCTTGATTCCTATCTTTGAATTAACTCACTCAAAAGCACTAGTTAAATTAACATAACATTTTAGAATCATAATTAATATTCTTAATTAATCTTTGTTTATTTTCATCAAAACTTTAATTTGAGAGTTTGTTTTAACAAATGTAACAAGACACAACAAATCAATTAAACACATCACAATCAACAACTCAAATATGAAGAAAATATAATGGTCAATCATTATCGTTTATAGATAAAACTAAGAATGTGAATTTAGTCAACAAGAACTTATTGCATTTAGTTGAATCG
>JBBPBR010000001.1:17880359-17890511 GCA_037974775.1 Cicer pinnatifidum | reverse complement strand
AGTTTTAGCGACGGACTTAGCAATTGTATTAGAATGCACTGTTTTGTAATCGAATACATATATTCAATTTTAGCTACTAACTTGAGTTTGTATTCGGCTACAAAATGTTGTATTCGAATACAATATTGATTTTTGTCAGAAACTTGATTTTGAAACATTGTTCATACATTTTGATGCTTTGAAAATTATTTTGATGCATATGCTAAAATGAAAGGTACTCATGTTCATTTGAAATATATTAATATTAGATTGCATCATGTACCTTAAATTATAAGACTTCTAGCATATTTGATTGTTGACTTCTTTTTGAGCTTACAACTTGATCACTTTTCTTGGTCTTTGTCTTGATAAAAAAACATAAGTATTTTACATTCTCCCCCTTTTTGACAATCACAAAACCTTGTTGTTGTTTAGATTTCAAAGTGTTTGATCGTTTTAATTGTTCTGCCCGTAATACACGTTTACTCCCCCTTTGAGCTTGAGTTCATGTCATCAAGTTTTAAGCATTTTGAAGGCTTACAAAAGTTTTTAACAACAACAACATATCAATTTTCTCCCTCTTTCGACATGAAGTGACACCCTAAACCCCCAAATAATATATATAATAATTTATATAATATTCCTATAAAATTTGCAGCGGATAAATAAAATTTATTTCCAATATAATAAAAACTTTTATTTTTAATTCAGGATATCATATTTCTCAAAAATAAAATAGAACACTTTAAACTTAATTTTTTTTATAAAAATAGTGCAATCTCTATAAGCTTGATTTAATTATAATTACTTGATTTAATTCTAAAAACTAACTACTACTTCTAAGATTTTAATACAAAAATTCGTTTCAAATTAAATAAGAAAATACAAATTACAACTCGTATTTCCGGTATCACCTTTCAGAGCGGGGTTCCTCCCAAACTTGAACTTCAAGACTCATTAACCTGTAACAACTGCGGTTTCACAAACGCAGGGCCAAGTCAGTCAAACACAAACATGGAAACGCAGGGCCAAGCCATCAATATACGTCGTAAGCACGTCACAGTTAGATAGTTATTCTGAAAAGCAGTTGTTAGAATGGATCATGTTCAAAGTGATGAAAACTTAGTAGATCATTTGATGAAAAAACTAGTTATAGAGAAAGTCCTAAACACATCTAAAAGGATGAGACTATTGCCTATAGATCAATAAGTCTCTCATGATGGTAACCCAATCTAAAATACTAAAAATCCCAAGAATTATATTCAGTGGGTAATAACAAGTAGTATAGTGACATGAGATGAATATGTTATTATAAATCAAAGAAGCATGATTCCTGAAGCGATAAAATGATGAGGTAATAGAAACTTTTAATGAGATTTATACTTTATGTGGAGTACCAATCTACACAACTATTCTTGATAAACTCACCTATGTGAATGTGGAAGTGGATTCGCCTTCTATGGAATGTTGAGGTAGAATTCTTAGACCATTTAATATATCGGAATAGACATGTAGGGCCATTAATGAACGAACTTTAAATAATACACTTTATGAAAAGGTTTTGTGTGGGTTTGATGTTAGAAATAGAGTTTGAGACTATGAGTCACTCTTGTTGAATCTGAATGTTACTTACTATGCAAAGGTTCAAGTCAGAAGATACATTTGTTTGTGCATCATTATATATAAGCGTTTGACACTACTTTAGAAGTACTTTTTTAAATTCAGGTAGAGAACTATTGGAACTTAAGCACTGAGTGTTGAATCTTAGAGCTAGTGTTGTATAAATTGAAAGGTTTGATTTTTTGGGCATGCCCCAAGTGTGCCCAATTTTATGAAGGAGAAAGAACAAACACAAACCAAATAACACGCGGATTTTGCTCAAACCCGTTGCAAAAATCCTCAATAAATAGATGATTATGCTTAGTGTACAAATCACACAAAAACTCACTAAAATTCCAGAGTTTTCTCTTTTCTCCCTTTTCGATTTCGTCCCAAGTTTTATTTATGTTATTTATCTAAAAATGGTCCCTTCGGATTTTCGAGTGACCATCGTACTATATTTTAGAATCGTCTTAACCACCATATTTTAGAACTGTAATACCTTGAACCATTTTTAGTTTAGGAATACCTTATTTTTCTTGATGTATTGCACAATTGATTCCTCACAATTTGCACCCTAGAACAAAAACCATCAACATAGATCTAAGAGTTTTTTGTCAAAGAGCTTTTGAGTTGCGCTATTTTTCAAAGAAAAGTGAATGCAATGAGTGTTCTATATTTTAAAATGTGAATAAAAATGATTTATATATGATAGGTGGGCAAAATAGATCTTAGTTTAGTTAAAAAAAACGAAGAAAAAAAAAAGCTTGCTTGGAATCACAAAGATGTTGATTTGAATCTCTTAGTTTAAAAGATTGTACCAAGTTAATTGAAACATGAATCGAATCAAAATACTATGACTTGACCTAAAAATTGCATTGTTTTTCCTGGTTGATTCGAATTAACTATTTACATGATTCGAATCACCATATTTTATGGATGATTTGAATCACCAAAACCTAGATTCGAATCACACAACTGGATTTTATAAAATATGTGCACTTATATAAAAATTTGTTTTGCACTTTTCAAAAACCATTATGCATCATGCAAAAATCCTTGTGCATATTTCAAAAACTACATTTTTTGAGATCCTATAATGTGGAGGATTATTGAGAAAACATAGTTACGTCAAGATGGAAATTGTCCTAGTTTGGGCGTCATACAATACCAATTAGGTAAAACTATCTTTGGAAAAATATACACATATTCTCACCCTTTTTATGATGACAAAATCAATGAATAATTTTATCGAACATCTTCAAAGAGAGGTGTTGCTCCCCTTGAATGTGAGCATCAAACTTCAACTTCTAAGCTTTCATATTTCTCCATCTTCGACATTATCAAAAAGAGAAACAATCATACAAAATTAGAAGTAAAAGAAAAATGTAAAGCTACACATCGATAGACTATCCTCAACTAAGCAAAAAATAAACCAAATTAATGCAACTTATAAGGGAAAAGCATATCAACTATAGCAAGTTGAAAGCACGTACCATAAAGCTAAAATAACTAACACAAAAGCTGCAGGCTAAAACATCAAAGAAATTCAAGTCAAGGAAATCTAAACTACATCAAACATGTAGTTCCATCCAAAGAAACATGTCCAATCGTCAAACATATAATCCATGCATAACACTGTGAGCAACATTGCAATGGAATATAAATACAAAACCAAAACAGTAAATGAAATATCCAAACAACTAACTAAACAAGAAACCCATATATTTATACAAAACTTAAAGCACAACAAGAAAAAGTTGACTATAACTTACTTATATGCAACATAAAGAGATAGCTAAAGGGACACATACCATTAAGCAAGAGGCATCTAAGATGCCCAATTCATTGCATAGGTTGAAGAAAAAGTCTTTGGCAAATATTTTGTAAGAATATCGGCTAATTAGTCACATGATGTCATAGAGGAAATGGTGACAAATATCTATAAGCATAGTACTTGAGTGTAAAACTGGATTTTTGGTTAGATTAACAACACTTGTGTTATCAACTATTATTGGTATATACCCTAATATCAACTCATAGTCTAAGTGTTCTTGCTTCATCTACAAAATTTGTGTACAACAACTCTCGATTGTGGTAAGGCAACACTAGCTTGTTTCTTGTTATGTCATGATATTAGGAATTGCCAAAAGTATGACATGTCACACTTGTACTTTTTATGTCTAACTTTCAACCCGCAAATTCAGAATATGAGAATCCAACCAAACCATAATTTCGCCCTTAGGGTACTACAATTCCATCTTAGGAGTACCACATATGCATCTTAAGATTCGTTTAACGGCCATTAATGTAAATATGTGCCTTAATAGTAATATTATGTTGATAATGAACAAAAGAGGTTACTCAAGTAAAGGATTTGTAAAACCAATATAGTCTTTCTAACTTACTTGTTAGGTAGAGTTTAAGTCATTAAATTACTCAAGTCTAGTGGCTTAAATTGTTGAAACGGTTGAGGTTAAAGGTAGAAGATATATTTTAGTATAACTTACAAAGAAAGAATATTTTGTTAAATTTGAAGTATAGTTTTGTAGTACCTCAATTTTGTCCGATCAACTAAAAATAATATATATAATAATATGTTTAATAAATATTTTACAATTATCTTCAAAAATCTAAAAAATCATCATCATCTTATGAATCTGATTCAAACTTGAGTATATATCAAAAGTAAAATAACATAAAATAAAAAAGAAGAAAGAATTGTGAATTACAACACAACAATATAACTCTAACATGATGAAAGAATTTTCATTCATTTTATTTTACTATTTTTTAGTTTTATGTTTTTCATTTGGTATGTAAATTTTATTTTATTTCATTTTTTGTTTGTCAACACAGCCACCTGCCCTGCCAACACAGCCAACACACATCAACACACGCTTCTTGGCATATATCAACACGCTTCCTAGCAAACACCAACACACACTTCTTGGAAAACACCAACAAACGCTTCCTTGCAAACACCAACACACATCTTTATTTTTCTTTGCATGTTGTTTCACTCTCACTGTGTGTTCTTTTATCTTCTTTGTCTTATTAATACCCCTATTATAAACATGTTTTTATATTCTTTGCCTTATTAGTATTCTTATTATAAACATGTTACAAACTAGTTATTTGACTCATCTGATTTATTTTTTAGCTTAATAAAAGAATTACTTGTAACGTAACATATGTGCACTCAATAGAAAAGGCAGAAGATATTATTTCCTTTAATCATACATTTCTTAAAATTTGTTACAAAACAATGCAAAGTCCAGTTAAAAATTGTTGTGAAACAATACAAAATTTAGAGCTCAAATTTATCTAATGAACATAAATATAAACATTCACAAATTGAGACAAAAAAATCAAGAAAGTGGGAGGAATTTTTTAAATAGATCGAAGACTAAAAAAGAGAAAAAGAATAGAAGGGAGAGTTAATTTTATTTCTTCACTTTTCTTCTTCTAAAATAAATATATTATCACACACAACAAACCAAAAGAGAACAAAGATACATACCCATAAGTATAATCAAACCCATTTTAACAACACGATAAGAGAATAGAGAACCACAGCCGCACGCCGCGTTGATCTTCACCGGTATCCGTAAAGATATGTATTTTCTCATTCTTTTATTTCAAATTGTATAATATTATTAAAAGATATAAGTAAGATAAGTGAAAGATGAAATTTTATGATGTTTTAATGGTGGTTTAGTTGACAATTTGTGTTTGTAAAGATTGGAATGGGTGGTTGTGCTGTTGTTTGAGATGATTTTTTGTGTTGTGTGTTGGAAATTTGAAATCTATTTTGACTGCAATGCTTTTCGAAAGACTGCTTGGTCAGAGGCTATTGCTGTCATGATTTCTTGACTGCAGTGCCTTTGTGTCAGATGTTCCTCTATTCAATTGCACAATTGCACGTTAATTACACATTATTACTGCATTTATTCTATTTAGTTAAATGCATTTCTATATTTATTACATTTAACATAAATAATTATGTTTAGTATAAATAATTATGAACATAATTAACTAGTAATAAATATCATTTGGTGGTGCTATTTAATCTTAAAATGAATTATGTTCCATCACTTATTATTTTAAAAGAGACTCACACTTGTAATTAGTATTTTTTGTTCTATTATTAAAATATGTTGTTGTTATTTATTTGGTAGAATCATTTAAACTTATTTAATATTAAAAATCAATTTTTTTAAGTTCTTATAAAGAAAACAAATATCAAATTATAATCAAATATTGAAAGGTTAATTAGATATGATAGTTGTTAGTCTTTGAGTTGTTAGGTTGCAAGTTGTGACAACTTGATAGTTCTAAAACTCATTTTCACAAATAAATAAATATACGAAATTTAGTCTAAATTGATTAATTAGATGTGACATCTTTTTAATATTTTAGGACGCAAATTGTGACAACTTCATAGTTCTAACACTCAATTTTAAATCAACCCAAAATCGACATTTAAAATTTGATTAATTTAGATGTGACATCTTTTTTAATCTTTGAATTTTTTAGACACGAGTTGTACAACTTGATTGTCCTAAAACTCGCATTTTTAAATAATTACTCAAATCAAACAAACTAATTTTTTTGTCAAAATCTATTTTTTTAAAACAAATTTTCATTAAAATAAATATATTTAAGTTGATATAATTTTGCACAATTAATTATAGGTAACCGTATTTTAATGGATGTTGTAGGATGCTAATACCTTCTCTACGCATAATTGACTCTCGAACTCAAAATATGCTATCAAAGACTATTTTTATTTTTTCTATTTTTTAAGGTTTTTGCAATATTTTTCCTCTTTTAAATAAATTTTGGTGCAACTCCATTGAATTCGAGGAAAACTCGAAATTTTAGGTCGTGACAAGTTTGTCCAAAAGATTTTCCATGCTTAGCACACCAAACATGGAAAATCAGAACCTCCAGTTTGAACTTTATGGATATTGTTGGTCAATCTGGAGGTTCTGTTTGATTGTTCTGGATGTCTTTCTGATGTCTTTTGTTTAAATCAAGATTGATTGATTTTTCTTTGACAATTTTGTTGTAGGTGTTCCAAACTGTTACAACTAGCTTGATTAGAGACCTTTTTTCTTAATGATTTGAAAGCCTTCTTTGATTGAGATGAGGCCTATTTTTTCCTTGCCATGTACTGATGAACTTAGTATAAAATTCAGAGGAAAAAGCTTCGTCAAAATAGGGAGATTGATTGGTCAAGATGTTGTGACAGTCAGTCTGAATCTGGAGATCATTCTCCATTTTGTCTAGAATGTTCTTGTTTCTTTATTTGTTCAGTTTTTAACTATTTTCGTTGTTTTGCTTGATTCCTATCTTTGAATTAACTCACTCAAAAGCACTAGTTAAATTAACATAACATTTTAGAATCATAATTAATATTCTTAATTAATCTTTGTTTATTTTCATCAAAACTTTAATTTGAAAGTTTGTTTTAACAAATGTAACAAGACACAACAAATCAATTAAACACATCACAATCAACAACTCAAATATGAAGAAAATATAATGGTCAATCATTATCGTTTATAGATAAAACTAAGAATGTGAATTTAGTCAACTAGAACTTATTGCATTTAGTTGAATCGATTAACACATATATCATATACGTTTTCAAATTCAACTAACTTCTCAAACAATATTCTACTAGTTTTACTCTCTTAAAAAATGTTTAAATTGTAACAACAGTTTCTCTACTGGTTTTACAAAAGATAGGCATAAAGAGAAACATTCAAAATATTTAACACCTTCAAGAATTACATACAAAAACACATATAACAACTCAATGAAATGCAATCACTTAAGTTTTTTTTTTCTTTTTAAAATAAAAGTAATGTGTATAATCATAGTGAAATCGGATAAATATTTTCACATATGCTTTCAAACACACTCAAAGTATAACTTAATTTCAAAGTCTTATACACACATTTTATTTATAGAACTCTTACAATAATAGTTCTAGGTCCTTATAAAATGAGAAAATATAGAAAAATAAGATACCACCACAATACATTTATTCATTTTAAGCAAGTTACTTAGAAGATTAATTCACCAAAAAATGCAAATGAGTTGTGTTTCTTGAAGGCATCGACGAGAGGAATCCAAAAGCGATGCTAGTTTTTTTATACGACAAACATGGAGATCAAAATCGGCGTAAAATAGTTCAACCAAAGAAAAAAATGCAGTTATTTCTAATAAAACGGAGTCACAGTTGATAAAATTGATTCAAAAAATGAACTTCAGTAGCCGATTTTGTGTGGGATAGAAGTTGTGATCGATTCAAATGACAACGAATTGGTGAGATGAATTTGAGAAAAAGCTCAGATGAATTATGATTAATTTTTATTTTTATATGTCAACAAATGGATTATGTTTTTTCTTTTTTTATAATTATAGATTGATGGGTCCAGATTGGAATTTTACATGTGTAAGAGCAAAACAAGACCCAAAATTGTGGAGTCCATTCTGAGACTGAAATGAGGTGTAATGAGCAACTCACAAGTGTAGGGATAAAAAAGTATTTTACTCTGCACCCCCACACTTAAACCTGTCACCCCCTCGATCAACGTAAAAATACAATTTTGTCATTTTATTAAACCTTTAATTTTTTTACCACTCATTCTTTCACTCCCTCTTTTGAAACTTTAAATAATTTACCATCACTTTCGAATAATTCCAAATTTTTAAAATAAAAAAGTAGGTGACATTGGAATTTTTCATTCCTTAAGTTCTTCTTTTTGAATATTTCTCACATTGAACTCTAAGATTAATTTAGAATTTTGAGTTTGAGTTTTTTTTAATGATTTTTCGATGATCTTCTTCTTCAACCTTGAATATCTATTTATAGATAAAATTAGGATTTCAATTTTGTTCTTGTTTAATTTTGTATAATATCTTCATTCCTAACTTGACCAACAACGATCTTATTCAAAAATAATAATGAACAATATGTTTTTTTTTTATAATATGTCCATATTAAAAAACGTCTTATTACAAGATAATGTTAATAGATATAATAGCTAAACAATTAAGTTCTCTAATATATTTAATACATTCCAAATTTAATAAAAACATATTCAAATATTGTGTTTCCTTTTTACGAATTATCGATAATTACCATAAACATATTTGAAAATTATTCTATTATAGTTTAACTATAATCTAACTTATTAATTAGTTAGCAAACAAAATAGAATAAGTTAATAAATTATACTAGGTCCAGTATATTTTATATATTTTTCCATATATATCCTTAACTTTTTTTATAATAAATTTAATTAAAAAAACAAACATTATTAGATTAAACATTTCGTATTCTTTTAGGATTTTTTTTAAGCCTTTATCCTCTTAATGTAAAGTATTTATACAATTAGACTCACCTCACATATGTTTGTCGAGATATTTTTTAAATTATTAATATAATCAAAATATAAATTTGCCAAAACTATGTATAAAATCCTAAACGTTCAATGCATAATTAAATTTTGATAACATAACCATATATGGATGATCGTGATTAAAAGAAAAAAGTCATATAATTTTTTAAGTAATTTTGTATCAATTAAATAACTGTTAATTATGATAATCTATGTATGGTTGTATGGTTAAGATTTAACCTTCTAATGCTATCATTTAAAAACTCATCTCATTTGACATGGTCATTTCAAACAACAATATCATATAAAATATTTTTGTCAAAAATAATTTTACTATAAACTATGTTATATTCCCAAAGAATTAAATATTATTAATTGTATTTCTTATATGTGGCTTTTACAAAATAAGAAATTGAACATGACACAATTTATGGGTGAAAATATACTTCAAATGCATTTTCTATGCTTATAAATGGAGATTGTTTTTCAACTTAAATTGTCGAATCAAATTTAATATATACTAAAAGAAAAACAATTTTTACTTTTGAGAAGAGAATTATGGCAAAGAGTGATATGAAAAATATTGTCATAATTATGACATTGATTATGGTGGTTTTTGCAAAAGCTGATAATTTAACTCCTACCGGTAAACTCCTTTGCTTTGGAAAGTGTGCTTTGAAATGTAGAAATTTAAGCTCCAATCGTCCATTACATGCAACTTGTGTTGCTGCTTGTGAAGTAGCGAAATGCCATACGACGTTACCTAAAGGTGTATATGATTGTACGGCTAGCTGTGTTTACTCGAAGTCCAATATAGTTAATATTGGTAAGATTAAACTTTATCTCTTTTTTTATTATTTATTTTTTGAAACACATCTTATAAACTTATTAATTCAAGAGTTAAATATATTTTTTTGTTTCAATAGATATAGTTCATCTATGTTTTATCCCTATAAATTTTTTTCAATAGTTTAGACATCCATCAATTCCACATATTTTATAATCAAAATTAGAATTTGCAACATAGGCATTTTAAATGGAGTGATGTTTTTGTGGAAATTGAGAGATTTTTATTTTTAATTAATTGATTTAAAGTGATCCATGTTGCAAGTATTAATTAAATAATATTAAGATATTGACTTAGGTGACAATGAAC
>JBBPBR010000001.1:17843043-17869388 GCA_037974775.1 Cicer pinnatifidum | reverse complement strand
TATCCTCTTAATGTAAAGTATTTATACAATTAGACTCACCTCACATATGTTTGTCGAGATATTTTTTAAATTATTAATATAATCAAAATATAAATTTGCCAAAACTATGTATAAAATCCTAAACGTTCAATGCATAATTAAATTTTGATAACATAACCATACATGGATGATCGTGATTAAAAGAAAAAAGTCATATAATTTTTTAAGTAATTTTGTATCAATTAAATAACTGTTAATTATAATAATCTATGTATGGTTGTATGGTTAAGATTTAACCTTCTAATGCTATCATTTAAAAACTCTTCTCATTTGACATGGTCATTTCAAACAACAATATCATATAAAATATTTTTGTCAAAAATAATTTTACTATAAACTATGTTATATTCCCAAAGAATTAAATATTATTAATTGTATTTCTAATATGTTGCTTTTACAAAATAAGAAATTGAACATGACACAATTTATGGGTGAAAATATACTTCAAATGCATTTTCTATGCTTATAAATGGAGATTGTTTTTCAACTTAAATTGTCAAATCAAATTTAATATATACTAAAAGAAAAACAATTTTTACTTTTGAGAAGAGAATTATGGCAAAGAGTGATATGAAAAATATTGTCATAATTATGACATTGATTATGGTGGTTTTTGCAAAAGCTGATAATTTAACTCCTACTGGTAAACTCCTTTGCTTTGGAAAGTGTGCTTTGAATTGTAGAAATTTAAGCTCCAATCGTCCATTACATGCAACTTGTGTTGCTGCTTGTGAAGTAGCGAAATGCCATACGACGTTATCTAAAGGTGTATATGATTGTACTGCTAGCTGTGTTTACTCGAAGTCCAATATAGTTAATATTGGTGAGATTAAACTTTATCTCTTTTTTTATTATTTATTTTTTGAAACACATCTTATAAACTTATTAATTCAAGAGTTAAATATATTTTTTTGTTTCAATAGATATAGTTCATCTATGTTCTATCCCTATAAATTTTTTTCAATAGTTTAGACATCCATCAATTCCACATATTTTATAATCAAAATTAGAATTTGCAACATAGGAATTTTAAATGGAGTGATGTTTTTGTGGAAATTGAGAGATTTTTATTTTTAATTAATTGATTTAAAGTGATCCATGTTGCAAGTATTAATTAAATAATATTAAGATATTGACTTAGGTGACAATGAACACCATGTTCTTAACATTACAAGAATTTAATTGAATATTTGTTTGTTTGGTAAAAAAAAGGGAAGCCTTTTTTAAACTTACAATAGGTGAAGGACCAAACATTTGAGATATTTTTGGAGCAACTTATATATTATATATTTTGTAAGGTTAAAAAAAATATAATTAGTTATTAATTAAATTAGTTTTTCTTACGTAATTTTGATATTTTATTTTTTCAGATGAACGTGGTCTTAATGTCATCATGAATTTGTGCTTGGAAACTTGCAAGAACAAATAATATATATATACCAGTAACAGTCGAAAATGCGGAAAATTCAAAATATTAATGAAGTGAGAAATTGAGTTCATTAATGTTGTAAAATTATAAACTTGTACTGAATGCCTTGTTTTCATGAATCCTTTGGATTGGTAGATTGGCTTGGGTGTTAGTTGTAAGGTGAAACATAGTTATAGTGAGGCTAAACATTTCTCAAACAAGCTAGTCGTATAGTGTTTAGCTTATTCGAGCTACCTCATCTTTCTTCTTTTATTAAAACTTCTATCAGATATTTGTGATTGTAGAGTGTTTACCATCCCTTGTTTTGTTCAATAGTTTGGGTTGTAATTTCCTCATTTATTAAATAATGCAATGTCATCATACTTTAAAATAAATATTTGTTGTAGTCATTTTCAGTAATTATTTGTTTATACAATTCCAATTTATTTGTGTTGATATTTCTAATAATAGTAATTAATATTAAAGACAAAATAAATAAATAATATTACTACTAAATATAATCAAATATAAAATGCAATACAAGTTAAATTATATTTTAATAATTATGCCAATAAAATATTTTGTTATGAATGGTTTACAATAATGACATTGATTGAGATCAAGAGTGTATAACAATTGAATACAATGATAACAGTGTAATATAATTTCAAGTACAATAGAGAACCTTTCTCAGTGATATGCAATGATCCAAGTTGAATCTGAACTGAAAAATTGCATTGTTCTGCAGTTGTATTCGGCTACAGCAAGAGTGTAGTTGAATACTCCTCTTTATAACTTTCAGTTTTATTCGAATTTTGAAGCTTGTAATCCAAATTACATGCTTGTATTCAAATACAATGAGTAAATTTTTCCACTAACTTGGTTTTGTATTCGGCTATAAAATGATGAGGTAATAGAAAACTTTTAATGAGATTTATACTTTATGTGGAGTACCAATCTACACAACTATTCTTGATAAACTCACCTATGTGAATGTGGAAGTGGATTCGCCTTCTATGGAATGTTGAGGTAGAATTCTTAGACCATTTAATATATTGGAATAGACATGTAGGGCCATTAATGAACGAACTTTAAATAATACACTTTATGAAAAGGTTTTGTGTGGGTTTGATGTTAGAAATAGAGTTTGAGACTATGAGTCACTCTTGTTGAATCTGAATGTTACTTACTATGCAAAGGTTCAAGTCAGAAGATACATTTGTTTGTGCATCATTATATATAAGCGTTTGACACTACTTTAGAAGCACTTTTTTAAATTCAGGTAGAGAACTATTGGAACTTAAGCACTGAGTGTTGAATCTTAGAGCTAGTGTTGTATAAATTGAAAGGTTTGATTTTTTGGGCATGCCCCAAGTGTGCCCAATTTTATGAAGGAGAAAGAACAAACACAAACCAATTAACACGCGGATTTTGCTCAAACCCGTTGCAAAAATCCTCAATAAATAGAGGATTATGCTTAGTTTACAAATCACACAAAAACTCACTAAAATTCCAGAGTTTTCTCTTTTCTCCCTTTTCGATTTCGTCCCAAGTTTTATTTATGTTATTTATCTAAAAATGGTCCCTTCGGATTTTCGAGTGACCATCGTACTATATTTTAGAATCGTCTTAACCACCATATTTTAGAACTGTAATACCTTGAACCATTTTTAGTTTAGGAATACCTTATTTTTCTTGATGTATTGCACAATTGATTCCTCACAATTTGCACCCTAGAACAAAAACCATCAACATAGATCTAAGAGTTTTTTGTCAAAGAGCTTTTGAGTTGCGCTATTTTTCAAAGAAAAGTGAATGCAATGAGTGTTCTATATTTTAAAATGTGAATAAAAATGATTTATATATGATAGGTGGGCAAAATAGATCTTAGTTTAGTTAAAAAAACGAAGAAAAAAAAAAGCTTGCTTAGAATCACAAAGATGTTGATTTGATTCTCTTAGTTTAAAAGATTGTACCAAGTTAATTGAAACATGAATCGAATCAAAATACTATGACTTGACCTAAAAATTGCATTGTTTTTCCTGGTTGATTCGAATTAACTATTTACATGATTCGAATCACCATATTTTATGGATGATTTGAATCACCAAAACCTAGATTCGAATCACACAGCTGGATTTTATAAAATATGTGCATTTATATAAAAATTTGTGTTGTACTTTTCAAAAACCATTATGCATCATGCAAAAATCCTTGTGCATATTTCAAAAAATACATTTTTTGAGATCCTATAATGTGGAGGATTATTGAGAAAACATAGTTACGTCAAGATGGAAATTGTCCTAATTTGGGCGTCATACAATACCAATTAGGTAAAACTATCCTTGGAAAAATATACACATATTCTCACCCTTTTTATGATGACAAAATCAATGAATAATTTTATTGAACATCTTCAAAGAGAGGTGTTGCTCCCCTTGAATGTGAGCATCAAACTTCAACTTCTAAGCTTTCATATTTCTCCATCTTCGACATTATCAAAAAGAGAAACAATCATACAAAATTAGAAGTAAAAGAAAAATGTAAAGCTACACATCGATAGACTATCCTCAACTAAGCAAAAAACAAACCAAATTAATGCAACTTATAAGGGAAAAGCATATCCACTATAGCAAGTTGAAAGCACGTACCATAAAGCTAAAATAACTAACACAAAAACACAAAAGCTGCAGGCTAAAACATCAAAGAAATTCAAGTCAAGGAAATCTAAACTGTTGGAAAAGTATGACTTCTTTTGATTAACAACGAGAGAATTAAGATCAAATCCAACTAGTTCGACATAACTTCCAAATTAATCATGCAACATTCATACAACTCATACACAACGGAAATTAAAAATCACATACAATTATAACAAGAAGAATACAAGAATAAGCAGGTATACAATACTGAAAATTAAAGAGAAGGGATAAGAAAGATTGCACCAAGATTTATCCTGGTTCAGCCGTTAATCCAACGACCTACATCCAGTCCCGAAATCACAACATGATTCCAGCCTTTTTACTATAGAATGAATTCGAGTACATTTACAGATTTTCCAGTCTTCTACAAGACCTATCAATCTAACTCCCTTCACTCCTATCTTGACGCCCTTTGATCCTTGTAGTTTATCCCCAAACTAACACAAGATCAAAGTAGACTTCCTTTTAATGATACCACACCAACAAGGATAGCCACCAGTTTCCAAACTGGATTTGTTACAGCTTCAAATACAAAGAATTGTCTTTAACAAGAAAATAGAGAAGTATCAAGAATTGTGTTCAATCACTCTAGCATCACACAAAGAATGGATTTGCCAATGGATATTTTTGTGTGTTAAGAAACTTTTCTTTCAAAGTGTTTTTCAGAGGTATGCAAAGATTGAGAGCAAGAGATTCTGAAAAAATATGAAAAGTTTTGTGCAAGAGTTATGTTTAAAAATAATTGAAACATCTTATATATATTCAAGGAAAACACCAGGACAGTCGATTGCCCAATCAAATTTATAAAGATCTAGTTGATTGCTGCATCGAGTGTCATATGTTCTGTGTTTTTGGAAACTTGAAATATATATGATTCATTTGATTGTACAATCGATTTATTCAATTTCTGAATCAGACCTGATGCTATGATTTCCTTTCAATCGAGTGAGCAATCGAGTTGGCCAAAACTGGATGCTCACTGTAACTTGAGAAATAGCATCACTCGATTGGTCAATCGAGTGTCGTGATCTAAGTGATTCAGATCTGATGCTATAATTCCTTTCAATCGAGTGAGCAATCGAATTGTCCAAAACTGAATGCTCTTTGTAACTTGAAATTTCGCATCAATCGATTTGTCAATCAAGTGTCGTGATCAAAGTGATTCAGACACTTCAAACAATCAAGTTGCCAATCGAGTGATCAATCGAATTGGCATAAACTGAGTTCTTTCTATAACTTGAAATTCAACATCAATCGAATTGTCAATCCATTGTGCAATCGAGTTGACAATCGACTGAGCCTGTTACAGACCTCAGTTATGTTTAACAGTTTATGTGCCATTCGATTGATTTGCCATCCAATCGATTGTATAGTCGATTGTTTCAGAGTTGAGTTTGATAAAACTTGAATGAATGATAAAAGTTCATTGGCAATGACTTAAGTGTGAGACCTTAGTGATTTGTTCACTCAACTTGATACTTAGACACCTAATACCACTATACAAATTGCATCTTCCTCAAGTGCATCCTCCAACTTTGGTTGATTCCTTGAGTTGCAAGCCGTTGTTCCATGTGTGTGGTGTCTTCATGTTTGCCTGAAATGTTTCTTAATTCAAAACATTAGATAAAGCAAATATTTCATGTGCACTGTATGTTTGGGACTTAAATCAAAAACTTGATCAGGGAAGCTTATGACTCACATAAAATACATCAAACATGTAGTTCCATCCAAAGAAACATGTCCAATCGTCAAACATATAATCCATGCATAACATTGTGAGCAACATTGCAATGGAATATAAATACAAAACCAAAATAGTAAATGAAATATCCAAACAACTAACTAAACAAGAAACCCATATATTTCAACAAAACTTAAGCACAACAAGAAAAAGTTGACTATAACTTACTTATATGCAAGATAAAGAGATAGCTAAAGGGACACATACCATTGATGTTGTTGAGCAAAAAGAACTTAAATTCTCAGCAACCGTTAATTTGCCAAAAAAAACGACTACTCTAAGCAAGAGGCATCTAAGATGCCCAATTCATTGCATAGGTTGAAGAAAAAGTCCTTGGCAAATGTTTTGTAAGAATATCGGCTAATTAGTCACATGATGTCATAGAGGAAATGGTGACAAATATCTATAAGCATAGTACTTGAGTGTAAAACTAGATTTTTGGTTAGATTAATGACACTTGTGTTATCAACTATTATTGGTATATACCCTAATATCAACTCATAGTCTAAGTGTTCTTGCTTCATCTACAAAATTTGTGTACAACAACTCTCGATTGTGGTAAGGCAACACTAGCTTGTTTCTTGTTATGTCATGATATTAGGAATTGCCAAAAGTATGACATGTCACACTTGTACTTTTTATGTCTAACTTTCAACCCGCAAATTCAGAATATGAGAATCCAACCAAACCATAATTTCGCCCTTAGGGTATTACAATTCCATCTTAGGAGTACCACATATGTATCTTAAGATTCGTTTAACGGCCATTAATGTAAATATGTGCCTTAATAGTAATATTATGTTGATAATGAACAAAAGAGGTTACTCAAGTAAAGGATTTGTAAAACCAATATAGTCTTTCTAACTTACTTGTTAGGTAGAGTTTAAGTCATTAAATTACTCAAGTCTAGTGGCTTAAATTGTTGAAACGGTTGAGGTTAAAGGTAGAAGATATATTTTAGTATAGCTTACAAAGAAATAATATTTTGTTAAATTTAAAGAATAGTTTTGTAGTACCTCAATTTTGTCCGATCAACAAAAAATAATATATATAATAATATATTTAATAAATATTTTACAATTATCTTCAAAAATCTAAAAAATCATCATCATCTTATGAATCTGATTCAAACTTGAGTATATATCAAAAGTAAAATAACATAAAATAAAAAAGAAGAAAGAATTGTGAATTACAACACAACAATATAACTCTAAGATGATGAAAGAATTTTCATTCATTTTAGAAAACACAGCCACATGCCCTGCCAACACAACCAACACATCAACACACGCTTCCTAGCAAATATCAACATGCTTCCTAGAAAACACTAACACACGCTTCTTGGCAAACACCAACAAACGCTTCCTTGCAAACACCAACACACATCTTCATTTTTCTTTGCATGTTGTTTCACTCTCACTGTGTGTTCTTTTATCTTCTTTGTCTTATTAATACCCCTAGTATAAACATGTTTTTATCTTCTTTGCCTTATTAATATTCTTATTATAAACATTTTACAAACTAGTTATTTGACTCATCTGATTTATTTTTTAGCTTAATAAAAGAATTACTTGTAACGTAACATATGTGCACTCAATAGAAAAGGCAGAAGACATTATTTCCTTGAATCATACATTTCTTAAAATTTGTTACAAAACAATGCAAAGTTGAGTTAAAAATTGTTGTGAAACAATACAAAATCTAGAGCTCAGATTTATCTAATGAACATAAACATAAACATTTACAAATTGAGACAAAAAAATCAAGAAAGTGGGAGGAATTTTTTAAATAGATCGAAGACTAAAAAAGAGAAAAAGAATAAAAGGGATAGTTAATTTTATTTCTTCATTTTTCTTCTTCTAAAATAAATATATTATCACACACAACAAACCAAAAGAGAAGAAAGATACATACCCATAAGTATACTCAAACCCATTTTAACAACACGAAAAGAAAATAGAGAACCACAGCCGCACGCCGCTTTGATCTTCACCGGTATCCGGAAAGACATGTATTTTCTCATTCTTTTATTTCAAACAGTATAATATTATTAAAAGATATAAGTAAGATAAGTGAAAGATGAAATTTTATGATGTGTAAATGGTGGTTTAGTTGACAATTTGTGTTTGTAAAGATTGGAATGGGTAGTAGTGCTTTTGTTTGAGATGATTTTTTGTGTTGTTTGTTGAAAATTTGAAATCTATTTTGACTGCAATGCTTTTCGAAAGACTTCTTGGTCAGAGGCTATCGCTGTCATGATTTCTTGACTGCAATGCCTTTGTGTCAATTGTTCCTCTATTCAATTGCACAGTTGCACGTTAATTACATATTATTACTGCATTTATTCTATTTAGTTAAATGCATTTCTATATTTATTACATTTAACATAAATAATTATGTTTAGTATAAATAATTATGAACATAATTATCTAGCAATAAAAATCATTTGGGTGGTGCTATTTAATCTTAAAATGAATTATGTTCCATCACTTATTATTTTAAAAGAGACTCACACTTGTAATTAGTATTTTTTTCTCTATTATTAAAATATGTTGTTGTTATTTATTTGATAGAATCATTTAAACTTATTTAATATTAAAAATCAATTTTTGTAAGTTCTTATAAAGAAAACAAATATCAAATTATAATCAAATATTGAAAGGTTAATTAGATATGATAGTTGTTAGTCTTTGAGTTGTTAGGTTGCAAGTTGTGACAACTTGATAGTTCTAAAACTCATTTTCACAAATAAATAAATATACGAAATTTAGTTTAAATTGATTAATTAGATGTGACATATTTTTAATATTTTAGGACGCAAATTGTGACAACTTCATAGTTCTAACACTCAATTTTAAATCAACCCAAAATCGATTTTTAAAATTTGATTAATTTAGATGTGACATCTTTTTTAATCTTTGAATTTTTGAGACACGAGTTGTACAACTTGATTGTCTTAAAACTCGCATTTTTAAATAATTACTCAAATCAAACAAACTAATTTTTTTGTCAAAATATATTTTTTTAAAACAAATTTTCTTTAAAATAAATATAATTAAGTTGATATAATTTTGCACAATTAATTATAGGTAGCTGTATTTTAACGGATATTGTAGGATGCTAATACCTTCTTTACGCATAATCGACTTCCGAACTCAAAATATGCTATCAAAGACCATTTTTATTTTTTTCTATTTTTAAGGCTTTTCCAATATTTTTCCTCTTTTAAATAAATTTTGGTGCAACTCCATTGATTTCGAGGAAAACTCGAAATTTTAGGTCGCGACAAGTTTGTCAAAAAGATTTTCCATGCTTAGCACACCAACATGGTTGGGAAACATTCATAATTGTTTTTATTAATTCTAGGTTAATGAGCTTTATGCTCAATATGTTGAGGGTGATGTTTTTCAAGTAACAAATAAATATTGAAAGTCTCGGGGAGTATTTTTGATTACTCAGCCTTTCAGTGTCATGAATCAAAGATGGATCACATTTTGAGTCTATATTAGAGTTTATAGTTTAATTAAGTCTCATTTGAAGGTTGTTTAAAAGATGTAAATATGTAAATATTTAGTATTTAAAGTTATTTTAAAAGTTTACAAAGAATTTATATTTATTGTATGCACTTACATAGTAGAAAAATTGAAAATTTAAAATTCATCTGCAATATTTGCAAAATAAATTCTCGCAAGATTCATATTAAATTTTATGTGTTACATTCATGGCTTTGATTTGGAGTTCTCGTGAACTTTATTCCTTTATTTCTATTCTTGAAATACACTTTCAAGTTCTCATCTTGTACAGTTTTTACTACAGTGTCTATGTTAGTTTTTTACTTCCATTTATGCTCCAATTTCTTTTGGTTCAGGTGTAGGATTTGTTGTTTTGCAGTTGTGACAAATTCAGTTAGCTCAAATCTAAATAATTGGGGTTCTACAACTATGGTTGGATAGATTTGATCCCCTAATGCCAACTTTGGAATAATAGGCTTTTTCAAAAAAATGTCATATCCATAGTATGGTAAAATTTTCTGGTTTGGAGTAAATAATATTTGTACCCTTTTTGGTGAGGAGAGTAGCTGAGGAAGATGCATTTTATGGCTTTAGGGTCAAGTTTGGTGCAATGAGGATTTAGGTTGTGTGCAAAGGTTATACATCCAATTTCAAAGGCATGGATGTAAGGATACAACTAGTTGAGTATAAGGTTTGGAGAGTGGAGTGAAGGGTGTTAAAGTTGAGGACCCAAGAAGGCATTCTGTTTAGGGGGTAGGTTGAAGAGAATATAGCTTTTCCCCAAAATTTGTTGGGTACATTTTTAGCTATCATGAGGAATCTTATTACTTTTAGGAGATATCTATTATTGCTTTTTGCAATCTCATTTTATGTAGGTAGATCTATACACGAGTTTTGGTGGGTGACTTCGAGTTTCTAAAGTTAGGATTTTAGTTTATTACAATAGTAATCTCGACCATTATCACTCCTAAGCACTTTGACTTTACTTTGAAATTGTGTTTGTACCATTATATGAAAGAACTCAAATATCCTACCAACGTAAAAAAATTCCTTCAATAGATAAACCCAAGTGATTCGTGTGATTATCTATAAAGGTGACAAACCATCTTGATCTAGTAACATTGTTGATCCGTGATGATCTCCAATAATCACTTTGAGTTAGGGAGAATATTTGAGGAAGTTTATAGGGTTGCGTGTATGTTTGGATAGTTGACAAGTTCCACATTAAAACAACTTCTTATTTTTATTGAATAATGTAGGAAACATTTTTTTTTTCAAATACATAAAATTTGGGTGGCCTAGTCTATAATGGCATAATATTGCAAAATTTTCACTATTCATAGAAACTATTGCACAAGAGTTGGCATTGGTTTTTGTTTTCAACTCTTTAGCTTGGAGTATATAAATTCCAATAGCATTGTCAATCGTCCTCCCTAACTCCAAAATCTAAAATTCACACAAGTTAGAAAAGAATTTAGTGACACACTTCAAATATGTGGTTAGTTTGTTGATGGACAACAAGATAAAGTCAAGTCTAGGTACATAAAGTATTGAATTTAGGGTAATATTTTGTGAGATAATGATCGACATTGACCTTAGAAAGAGTACCATCAGTTATTCGAATTGTACATTTATTTTGACATATAGAATAACTATTAAACATAGTTAAATATCCACATATGGTTAGATGCTCTTGAATCAATAATCCATGAGTTTGTTTTTTCCTGGATAATGTTTAGGGCATGCAATAAATTACCTTTTTGTGCCACAATAGTTGTACCAATTATGTTGTTGCAACATTTTTTTTTTTTTGTAAAACTTCCATTTGTTATTACATGAAGTTGTCTCTAATTACACTGGGATTGTGTTGAGAAGCCATGACATTACTAGATTGTTTTCTAGTTGCCATATTTCGAGTTTGGGATCCCATTTTTCTGGACTTTTGGAGTCTTTTGTAATATACCTTTCTTTTCCTTTATCTTAAAGGTTGATTCTAATTGGTTGCACCCATTATTTGTAATTCTAGTAATTGAGATTGTAACTTTTGCATTATTCTATTTACATTTAATTTTTGTAATTGTTGACAACTACACAATTAGAATTCAACGAGTCTAATGTGATATGTGCATATCTTCAACATAAAGATCGAGTCAATTTACAAAGAAATAATGCTTTCAAAAATTCTCAAGATATTTTTAAGTGAAAGGACAATCATATTGAAAAAATTTGTGATATGATGCATAAAATATGACAATAAGGTAGTTGGAGGTGTCATACAAAGAAAAAATCGTTGTAGTATTTTTCTTTTACATAAATTGATGTAATTATAACATATGAATTTGGGACAATATATTGTTTAAATGAAACTGGTATAGTTTTTGGTGAGATACATGTTATCATGGGTATGCGAATAGATTAGTATTTAATGTAATATTTATTAAATCGATTTAAACATGTATAATATTTGAGTAGAAATATTTAATTGGAAAATTAGTATACATTATAATGATATTGATATGAAATCAACATAAAATAATTAAATATTTAATTAACATGTCATATCATAATTTATAACAATAAAAATTTAAATATAGATTTTCCTATTACTATTTTATAATTTGAATAATATATTTATCAATTTGTAAAATTCAAAATTTAATTTAATCGATGTTTATAATTTGAATAACTAAAAATATGTTTGGATTTCTATTTCTCAAACTACACGTAATTTTGAAACAACAAATGTGTTTTAACTTTTTGTTTGGGTTACACTAAAATTACATTGACAAACTTAATTTTACCTTAAATGTGCGTTGATAAAAAGTTTATCACCCATGATACTTTTGCATTTTTCATTTGCATGATTTGTTTTCAATTTATCCTCTAGTACACATTACAATTACAAATAAAACTTTGAAAAATATATAACTTTTGGGAAAGTCACAGGTATATCCTGTTTTTTTTTTTAAATACCAAAATGCCACACATTCAAAAAATAATACCAGAATGCCCTATTTTTTCTCCCCAGTTGCTGGTCGCAACCTGGGGATGCGATGCGACTTCCTAATGAAATACGTACCTCATGGTCGCATCCTGGGGATGCGACCTCCTACATGCATATTTTCATTTTTTTGTTCCACATTTTGCCCTTATGCATGGCATACATATTATTATTACATATTTTAAAATTAATAATAACATTATTATAATTAATTAAAATAATAAAAATATTTAATTTATTAATATTATATAATTGTTACTAATTATAATAATAAATAGAAAAATAATAATAATAATTAAAATAGTAATAATAAAAATAAAAAGAAAATTCTATTAATTAAAAAAAATACATTAATTTATTAATATTATATAATTGTTACTATTATAATAATAATAATAATAATAATAATAATAATAATAATAAACAAAAAATTCTATTAATAAAATAAAAATAAAAATACATTAAATTAAAAGAAAAAATACATTAAAATAATAATAATAATAAAACGAAAATTCTATTAATAAAATGAAAATAAAAATACATTAAATTAAAAGAAAAAATACATTAAAAAAAAGAAAAAAAATGCTACAAATAAAAAAAAGATTAAATAAAAATTAATTATGTTACTCTAAATGACCTCCAGTTCCACATCTACGCGGTCGTCGAACTCGTCTAGCCCTTTGAACAATTGAGGTTGTTGTGGTTGATCCTCATTGTAATCTATTTGTGGATTAGAACCACTACCACCTGCTTCCGTATCATTTTGAGTTTCGACATTATACATAGAATCAAAACCACTACCACCTGCTTCTGTATCATTTTGAGTTTCGACATTATACATAGAATCAAAAGCCGCATAAGCCGACTCGGGAGTTGTGCAATGAGTACCAAACAAATTAAAGAAAATTCCGCTCTCAGTCGGATTAATGGGTGTTGTATTGTTGACACTGAAGGAACGTAATATTGAGTCGGTATATCTGCAGCTTCGTGAAGATGTTGTGGTGATGATAAAGACGGTGTTTGGTGCATGGTATTTTGTTGTGGGATTAATTTAATGTATTTTTATTTTTATTTTATTAATAGAATTTTCGTTTTATTATTATTATTATTATTTTAATGTATTTTTTCTTTTATTTTAATGTATTTTTATTTTAATTTTATTAATAGAATTTTCTGTTTATTATTATTATTATTCTATTTATTATTATAATTAGTAACAATTATATAATATTAATAAAAAATTTATATATTTTTATATTTATTTTATTAATAGAATTTTCTTTTTATTTTTATTATTACTATTTTAATTCTTATTATTTTTCTATTTATTATTATAATTAGTAACAATTATATAATATTAATAAATTAAATATTTTTATTATTTTAATTAATTATAATAATGTTATTATTAATTTTAAAATATGTAATAATAATATATATAATATATATGCCATGCATAAGGCCAAAATGGAGAAAAAAAAATGAAAATATACACGTAGGAGGTCGCATCCCCAGAATGCGACCATGAGGTACGTATTTCATTAGGAAGTCGCATTCCCAGATTGCGACCAACAACTAAGAAGAAAAAAGAGGACATTATAGTATTATTTTTTGAATGTGTGACATTTTAGTGTTTAAAAAAAAAACAGAATATACATATGACTTACCCATAACTTTTTAGTAAATACAAAATAAAAATGCCTTTTCAATTTATAAACTACTCTCACGTCCACGTCGTTTGATAATCAAAATTAAAGATAATTTATAAACTAATACCCCACTTCTTAAATTATAAATACGCATTTTCACATAGGATAAAATCACGAGAACACGACATTTAGATAGAAAAGAAAAAACTTATTTTTAAGTAAAAATATATTTGCAAAAATGTGATTTTTTTCAAAGAGGATTTGACGGGAGGAGATTAAAGATTGAGAAATAGCACGGGACCCCATAGACGACGGTACAAAGAAGGTCACCATTAATAAGGCGTTGTAAAGTAACTAAGTTACCTCTGCTACTTCCATAACAAGTATACACTCTTTCTCTCTCATCATTTTCTCTCTCTCTTTCGTTCCCAGATTCATAAGTCAATTGCAAAGTTACTAGCTAAGACCACTTTGTTGGGTACCTCCTCCTCAGATTTCGGGGGTACCCTATCTCATAGATCTCTCTCGCATTGCAAACTTTACCTTCGTTAACAACATGTATGTTATAGCTATTAGTTGAACCTCAACACTTTTTTCTCATTTCTTTTCTTCAAAAACTTAAACAATATGATGAACAAAACACTTGTTCTCACCTATGTTTACTTGTTCATCTACATCTTGCTTTCTTCTGGTGTCATATTGTACAACAAGGTAACCTTTTTTTTACTTCATTCTCTCTTTTATTGGATTTGAGTTGTTCTTTTATTATTAGTTGGAATAATGGTTGATCAATCAATGTTTTTGTTTTTTGTGTTTTTTAACAGTGGGTTTTGTCTCCAAAATACTTCAACTTTCCCTTTCCTATAACACTTACTATGATTCATATGGGATTTTCTGGTGCTGTTGCTTTTTTCCTTGTTCGTGTCCTTAAGGTATGTTCCATTCAATTCTAAGGGAAATGCTATTTATTTATTTTTTGTTAATATTTGCTTTATGTGGATTTATGGACTGACTTAGATTTAGGTCCACTTTGATTTAGATTATAAATAGTGGTTGCAGTAATGGTTGTAATTGTGTAACACTATCCTTAATACCTCTGGGAATGGCGGTCAAATTGTGAAGAATCCATGGATCAAGAGGGGGAAGATCATATTCATATAGAGAAAGAGAGCGTAGAAATACTCATGTGGTAACATATTGAATTATATTGAAAAAGATAAGAAATGATACATTGATATTTCTATTTATAGTAGTTAGGAGCACTTAACCTTCTAACTAATTTCTATAATTAACACTTAAACAAGTGTAACTAACTCTAACTAACTAATTATTCCTAACCAATTATAAACTAATATTTGAAATACACCCCATGTTTCCTTAATTGTGTGGGTGTTGCAATTTCAGCAATATAAAAATCCGTTATGTCGTGATCAAGATCGCAGTCACATATCTTTATTTAAAACCCTGCTTATGGCCAGTTTATATTTCATGTAAATTTTTTTTATAAGATTAGACGTTTCTTTTGGCAACAGTGGTGTTTCTTTGATTTGTAAAATGAGGTGCTTTGCTTGGTTGATTTGCAAATGTGGGATCTTTTTTGATTCGTTTTCATTTGAATCATGTGTATTGTGTCGTGATTTCTCTGTTGGATTGCAAGGATATGTGCCTGTAGATTTGAAGTTTCATGGCTATTCATAGATGAGAGAACAAGTTAGGCTGTTTAATAATGTTTGTTTTTCGATTGAGATCACTAGGTAAGGACATTGATAACTACTTTCCATTGCTTTTTCCCCTCCTGATGTAGTTTTTGCTAAAATTAAGTAACATAAGGCTAGATGCAGAGATGTAATTATTTCATAGTAGTCATGGTTGTCAAACTCTCTGAGTTAACTTATAGAAATGTGTTAGGTTATGATTCTAGGTATCAAAATCAAGTTTACTCGCTTACAAAATTGTTTGTGTTTACTCAGATAGACTAGAATATAATAATTGTATTTGAGGATAATTGAACAGTATAACTTAATTTTCGTCTGACATGCCTAAAATGACAATGGTTCAGTTTTTTATGAGAAAGCCATATTGCAACAACTGAAATGGAAGTGAATGATGTTGTATTGTGTCTTAACTGCATAGCTTTCAACATAAATGAAGCAGCAAACAACGAAACATGGACAAATCCATTGTTGCAACTTGCAAGTTTGCAATGAACCTAGCTTTCATGCCATTGTTATGCTCTTTCTGTGTGCTAATAAGTTGTGAACCTCGCTTGTGATTTTTGAATTTATTCATCAAATATGAATTGTGAGATTATGTTTGTGTATTCTGATCTAGTCTATGGAAGTTTTGGTGAAAGAGAAAGAAAGTTTGAGAGAGATTCTGAAGAACTATCTTTGTATTATGACTAACTCGCTAACCAATAGATGAGTTATACAAGAATCTATAGAGCAGAGGATAGTTGTAACTGTAGCAAAGAATCAGAAAACAGCTGCCAATAATGTTCTAGAACCTTATTATCTAATTACAACACAGGCTACAACCGATATTTTGAATAGGGTGGATTACTGAGGGTGCCTTCACTGAACATCAAGTTTGCCTTCTTTGACTACATGAGTATGATATCTTTAGAAACAATAATGCATACGTGATAATTTATGCACTTGTATCCTTAATGGGGTAAGGAATACCCAATAAAAATAAAGTTCTGAATGTGGTAGTTTGAAATGTAGGGTCTATGAAAGGGGTAGTAGGCACAATTAGGGGTGAAAATCGGTCAGGCCGACCGACAGGGGCCTATGGCCTAGCCTATGATAGGCTCAAGCTATGTTAAAGCATTGAAAAAACCTTTTAGTCCTACCAGGCCAACCTACTTATTCAATATAAATAAATTTTTTATCACTACTATTATTATTATAATATTAAGTTTTGCTATTTGTGTTAAATCATAAATTTGTTTACATTTTCTGTAATTTTAACATACTGGTCTACAGTAATGTTTGAAATGTTTAAAGGTATTATTTAAAAATAGAATCGAAATGTGATGCAATATAATGAAAGATACTTTAAAAGTTCATGTTAGATATCACAATAGAATTTAAGCTTGTTGTCGTGTTAACTTGGTCGTCTATTTACAAAATCTAGCGGTGAGTGGTGTAGATTTTCATAAAATAATAGTGAAGTGAGCTTTTAAACAGACTCTGAAAAAGGCCAGACTAGGCCTTGAAATTGGGCCTTTGACAGGTAATAGGCCAGGCTTGGGCCTAACATTTTCAATGTAGGTCAGGCTGAGATCTTGTAAAGTCTAGCTCGGCCTATTCTATTTCCACCCCTAAGCACAACCAAAGGTGGTGATTGATTATTGAGGAGGGCAATCTGTTTACAAGTTAGACTACGGTGTCCAAATGGGTTGGGCCTGCTGGGCCAACCCGTTTAACCTGTTATTTTAGGCCGGGAAAGTTTAGGTTTTGAGCCCTACTACTCAAATCGGCCCGCCTCTCTTAACCCGCTTAAAAATCAGTGCGGTGTGGGTTTGGCCCGTTAGATCGGTTTAAAAAATTTATTTCTTTTTTCAGCTATAGAATCTGTTTGAGTAGTTCTGGATAAAGATGTTTATTGAAATTTGAAACAGTTTATCATAAGGATTTGGAACAAATTAAGTGCACGTAGGGGTAGGGTAATTGCGCTTGGGGTCAAATGAGTAGTTCCAGATACTTCGAAGATTATCAAGCTCGTAGAGGCCATTGTCACCTATTATTCTTCTTAGCAAGATGTCAGGAGCCGTGTGGTTTTAAAAGGCAAAAAGTAGGGCCAAACTAAGAAAACCTTGTTGCCTCTATCAAGTTTTTGGTTATATAGAAGGCACTAAGAGTAAGTTTTTAAGAGAGTGTGGTGTGTGGCTGGAGTGGAGATTGAAAAGACATGGAACCAGTGCTCCAGTAGAATGAATGGACAAACCTTGGCCGTTGCCCATTAGTGCATGTTCTTGACTATGGCAAATAAGTGCTGTCAAACAAATCTGTTACGTCCAGTGTAGCATAATGAGAATTAGGAAAACTGAAGAGTCAGCATGTGTGCTGTTGCACATGACCTATATTTAAAATAGAAATATTGAACAACCGGTGATTATTACTCCCATTTTTGCTGTAATACACAAACCTTTCAATACACAAGCTCAAGCTTAGCTTTGCCTACATTCTAGTTTATAGTATTTGTAAGCAACATATCTATATACATAATTCACTTAATGATTTCTTTAAACAGATATGCGGCTTATGCTGTTTGCCCACAATGCTATTCGGTATTTCACTTAGCATGGCATTGCACTATTTTCTGTGATCTGCGATTGATAACACTGGTTTATTCTTGTCTGACCTGACTTGGTCTAGTCGTATCTGGTGGCTGCTTATGGAATATATTTAAATTTTGCTAAGAATAGAACCTGTTGGAACAGTAGTAGTTACTAATAAGATACTAATACTTCATGCTCTTAAAATAATTTGCTATTTACAGTAGCTTAAAATCTGGTTGGTTTTATCTTATTCATATTGGTTTGCAAAAATATATCTTAAGTTCTTCCAAATAATTCAAGAAACTGTAAACTGAAGTTGGAACACTAATCAAACGAATGATCTACTTTTGGTTTTTAAAACATGTTTTCCAAACAAATTACTAAGTTTTTTATCATCCTTTTTCTAACTTTTAAATTATTTCCAAAATAATGTTATCAAACATATTTTTGAAGTAGTTTTCTTATAAACAATAATTTTTCAATTTTTTTTTAAATAACCAAGAAAACCCAAAACAGAGTCAAACTTACTTAATCAGTCCAGAGTCTGAACAGTCTGACAATCCATCCTTGAAAGAAATATTGAGATGCAGTTGATGATCTGAGCGGTGCAAGTTATTACGTTATTTGAGGAGCATGGATATAAATCTTCATGGTTAAATAGGGAGAGAAAACAGATAGACAGGAAATTATCAAATTAGTATCAGTCCTTGAAAGATATAGCATTCGTCTTGCTCTCCTGAATAGTTGAAATTACTTTCGAAGTCCTTAAATGTGTATTTTGTTGGTCAAATTACTTCTTACGTCAATTATTTTACAATTTTCTATATACACCCTTGCTTGACTGATTCTAATCTGATTATTTGGTGGGCACCATAACCCATATTCTCATGTTCTGTTATCGCAGGTTGTGTCTCCTGTCAAAATGACATTTGAAATGTGAGTGTGCCATTAGTTTAAATTCTTGAGCTTTACTTGTGCTTGGTGAAACCTTTTTCTTAAACAAGTTTCTTTCTTTCCATGGCAGATATGCAACTTGTGTGGTACCAATAAGTGCTTTCTTTGCGTCAAGTCTTTGGTAAGCACTGCATCGTGAGCAAACTAAACTTTTCCTGATTTGGGATAATAATCATTCTCAAATTTGTTAATAACATCCATCCGTTGTTTATGTGTTTCCAATCACCGTTTATTTCGACAAGTGATTGTTGAACAATTGATGTTTCTCTTTACTTTGTAGTTCTGAGAGGTGACAAGTATGATTGATTCAATTTGTTTGTGCCTAAATCGAAACATTGATGGAACACTTACTAATAATATCTACGCTTCCCAAGAAACACTTATTTATACGAGCTATTTGTCATTGGTTGCAACAGGTTCGGTAACACAGCCTACTTGCACATCTCTGTGGCTTTTATCCAAATGCTCAAAGCTCTGAGTATGTTTTTATGAACTTAACACTGTTCTCTTACTATCTGAGTTGTGTTTCCTTGATTCTAAAACTTAATATTTTGCAGTGCCGGTGGCAACTTTCTTTATGGCTGTTTTGTGCGGCACTGACAAAGCAAGGTGCGATGTGTTCTCGAACATGTTGCTGGTCAGTGTCGGGGTTGTCATTTCCTCCTATGGGGAAATTCATTTTAATGTAGTTGGTACAGTTTACCAGGTCACCGGCATATTTGCAGAAGCTTTAAGACTGGTCTTAACACAAGTTCTTCTTCAGAAAAAGGGATTAACTTTAAATCCCATTACAAGCTTATATTACATAGCTCCCTGCAGGTATTTCTGTTGATATCTTCGAATTGTTTTCTCTTATGTCAAATCATTGGATTCTGTACTACTAGTTTATACATTACTCCTTCCTTTCCATAGTAAGTGTCAAATCCTAGGTTTTTTTCACACAGATTAAGAAAAATTATAAATGAATGCAAAAAATGTTGCAATTTACTAAATTATCGTTATTTATTATTATAAATGTATAGTGGAGTATATAATGACTTGAAAGTGACGAAGACAATATTAATTTAGACAAAGAATTGAAAATAAATAATTAATGTTCACATTGATAAAGTAAAATGACACTTATTTTGTAACAATTATTATATGCTAAAGCAACATTTATTTTGGAACAGTCCGAGGACTAACAACCCATTCAATTGATTCATGGTCTTCTGTATTTGGGCAATAATTTCTATGCATGTGTAAAAACTTTTCTCTCTATTTGTTTATAATCACACAACATTCGGGCAATGTAGGCCGCATATTTCATGCACTTATGAATAGTGAGCTCTAAATGTATTTTTGGTTCTTACTAAATAATGCAATATATGTCAATAAATCTAGTTTTTATTCATATCAGCAAGCTTTGCATGCTATTTGAGTTGCTAACATTTTTTCACTTTGTTATATGCAGTTTCGCGTTTCTCTTTGTGCCTTGGTACATGCTGGAGAAACCTGTGATGGAAGTATCACAGATTCAGTTCAATTTTTGGATCTTCTTTTCCAATGCTCTATGTGCTTTAGCTCTAAATTTCTCCATTTTCTTAGTTATTGGTAGAACTGGTGCTGTGACCGTCCGGGTTGCTGGCGTCCTCAAAGACTGGATATTAATAGCTCTTTCGACCGTTATATTTCCAGAATCTACAATAACTGGATTGAATATAACTGGATATGCTATTGGTAAGCATTTTTTTTTCTTCTTTTCAAATAAGACTTTTCAATCTGCCTCTCTCACTCATCATTTCATTTTTTTCTTGCAGCACTATGCGGAGTTGTAATGTACAATTACATAAAAGTTAAGGATGTCCGTGCCTCTCAATTGCTCATTGAAAGTATTCCCGATCGGATGACAAAGGTATAATTTCCTAAGTTGTATTTAACATATATGTTAGTATAAATGTGAATCAATGTAAACCTGGTTATATGATGTAATGAGTTAGAAATCAACTTTTACATAAACATCAAATGGGTCAAACAAGCTGATTCTTTAGGAAAAATGTTGATGATGGTGATATGTTGTTATTAGGTTTAATTATGGTTTTAGTCCTCCAACTTAGGATAAAGTTTGGTTTTGGTCCCTAAATTTTACAAGTATATTATTTAGGGACTAAATAAATCAAGAAGGATTAATTTTAGGGACCCCTAGCTATACCTAGTCAAATGGTGGACCAGGTTGCAATTACATGTTATTCATTTAAAAAAAATTCTAGTAGGTTAACAGTGTCAATTTAAATATTTTAAGTATTAAATTAATCTGCTGTAATTTAATGAGTAGTCCATGGTTGGACCTCTTCATAGAGGGTCCATATAATATGAACCCTTAATTTTAATGTATTTTAGGACAATGAAGTTGTAAAAGATACTTTATTTTTCATCAGGAACTAAAAACCAAACAATATCTTCCTGTCAAAAAAACCAAACAATATCATATAAGTTGTGGGATTAAAAACATAATTAACTCTTATTGTTGTTGAAATATCCATTGACCTCCTAAGGAAATTGTTGTATGTACAGGACTGGAAATTGGAGAAGAAATCGTCTGATATTTTTGTACCAGATAACACTAGTGACAATGAGGGAAGCAGTGGAGGTAATGGCACTGCCTCTGATATAATCATCGATGAAGAAGCGCCGCTAATTCCATCAAGGTTATCTCATATTGGACGTACACAGCTAATCAACCACGCAGTAGGAAAATGAAAACCTAAATACAAGGTTCATTTTAGAGAACACTTTTGGAAGAAGAACTTGTTGAAGGAATAAACTGAGTCAAATGCATCTTATTCCTCTCATTCTTTTTAGACTTTAGGTTTTATACTATCTTACACTGAAATCAAATGGTTGTTCTTTGGACAAATTGACTTATATAACCAAATCTCCTGGTTTGGAAGCTAGTAATCATTTAATTGTTTTTATAGTTATTAAATGAAAGTTTGTAATCTGAATAGTTTTATTTTTGCTTCAAATTGTTAGGATTGAACTCAGTTTTAGTTTTACTTCTAGGATTGAACTCTGAATTAAAAGAGCTACTGTAATACTTTAGCCATTGCAATCCATTCATTGGAGTTTCAAAATTGTTGACTTGTATATAGGGGTTATCTTCATAATTGACTAGGGGCTACTGTTCCATTTCACTTTGGTTCTTACAAAAACATCATGTATTTGTGCATGTTAGAATTAACCCATCTACATGTCATTATATCGACATATAGGCACAAAATATCCTATGGATGCTTCTACAATCACAAACAATAAAATATATTGCAAGACAAAACAAAGCAAAAGAAAAAAGACTACTTAAGAACTCATTGTAAATGCATTGGATGGCATAACGTGTTTACATCAATTGCAAGAAAAAAAACTTCAAACTTGAATCGAATGCAAATTCCTTGTGAAGACAGAAGATAAACTACATTTGTATCTAAAGAAGCAAAGTTAGGAACGACAATGACCATAATACACCGTCATTTCATTAACATATAAAAGAATTTGCTGCTGTTAAGGAAAACCCACATATAAATTCACCAAAAGAGAACCTTTGAGCCAAGAGAGAAGGATGTTTTGAAGGCTGAACAAAGAGATTAACCAAAGAAGAAATGGATTTGCATCCTAACAAGCATTTAACTAAGCAGTGACTAGGGCCGGCTGGCTCAAGGGGATTTATACTTCTAAATAAAATAAATTTTTTATTTAATATTAAAAGGCTTATTTTAATATTTTCAAAATTAAAACTAATAAATTTTTTATTTCAACAAATATTAAATTAATTGATTTTTTTTTTTCAAAAAATATTATATTAATATTTGTGTATGAGTTGGACTGACAGTGATGGTGAGTAAAAGGTTGAAATCAAGATTGAGACAAGAATGATATCCGTTGAATGAAGCTACAATACGCCGAAACTGACCTCCTTAACATAAACTATTATAATGTTAGATATTGGATATAGACTATACAAGTTTCAGATCATATCTATCGTTCAAAGTATGACTCTTCTTCATCTCTCGTGCACCTCAATTATTTATTTATATTAAACCAACATTATTAATACTGTTAGTTTTTGCCATATAAAAATATTAGAAACTATTATAATGTTGGTTAACATTAATTGTAGGTATAATAAATATGTAAAAATAACACATTTTTTTGGTAAATTTATTAGTAGAACTACATATAGGTGTAAATTTATTGGAGGATTTTATGGACTTGGATTCTCTCAATCAAAACCTCCCTTCATCTCTCTCAATTTTTACTATTTTTCTCTATTTTATTTTATTTTTCTATTTTTTTATTTGAATTTAAAATTTATATCATGTAGATAATGCATCTTAAATTTTATATAAATCTAAATTCATTTGATATGTTAGTGAGATACACTAAAATTAATATTTTATCCACTTTTATTGAACGGTTAAACTTCACGGTAAGGGATATATATTAAAAGTGAAGGAAAGTCTGATGGAATAACATAACACAATATGGATGTAACAATTGAATATCTATACGCAGTGGTTGCCATAGTTTTGTGGATAGTACTAATATCATACTTTAAGAGTGATGAACGAACAAAACCACCTTTAGCTTCTGGTGGATGGCCTTTCATAGGTCATCTTCACCTCTTAGCCAATTCTAATCAACCTCCATACATAACCTTAGGAAACTTATCAAACAAATATGGTCCAATTTTCAGCCTTCGAATCGGCGTACACAAAGCTGTCGTCGTGAGCAGTTGGGAATTAGCAAAAGAAATTTTCACCACTCACGATCTCATAATCTCCTCCCGTCCAAAATTCACCGCTGCTAAGATTTTGGGACACGACTATGCTAACTTCGGATTCTCTCCTTACGGAGATTACTGGCAAAAGATGCGTAAAGTGACGGCATCGGAGTTGCTATCCACTCGGAGATTCGAGGCGCTTCGAGACGTTAGAGATTCAGAGGTGAAGAGATCGTTGATGGAGGTTTATAATAGAGGTGATTTAAAAGTGGAGATGAAAAAGTTTTTAGGGGACATGAATTTGAACGTGATTATGAGGATGATTGCTGGGAAGAGATATTCGAGTGAAGGTAGTGATGAGAGAGAGGTGAGAAAGGTGAGGCGAGTTTTTAGAGAGTTTTTTCGTTTGAGTGGTTTGTTTGTGGTTGGTGATGCGATTCCGTTTCTTGGATGGGTTGATTTTGGAGGACATGTGAAGGAGATGAAGAAAACTGCTGAAGAAATGGATAGTGTTGTTTGTGAATGGTTAGAGGAACATTGTCGGAAAAATGATTCTTTGGAGACTAAGATGGAACATGATTTCATTGATGTGTTGTTGTCTGTTCTTCATGGTGTTGATCTTGCTGGTTATCATCTTGACACTGTCATTAAAGCCACTTGCTTGGTACGCACCCAACACTATTTCTAGTCTTTTAATTTCTTTTTCTCATTCCTTAATTATGATCAAAAATGGTATTTAAAATATTAATCTATTTGATTGAAAATTAAGATAGATACGTTATATGTTATATTTTCGAATGCATGTTTTTCATCTTATATTACATTTCAGCGTAGTATATATTAGCATGAATGAATACTCCTTCGTCTATATGATAAGAATAAAAATCATGGTTAGATCTTTAAAAATTAACTTTATAATTTGAACGAAATTTTAATTATTAGTGTTATTAATTAATAATTTTAATTATTATATTTTCAACTTAAAAATGAATTATAGTTAATTTAAATTTTTAGTTTTCAATATTAATTTCAAGATTATATTAGACTAGATTAAATTTAAATTAAGATTGAATCAAATTTATAATTTATAATAAAATTTAATTACTCGATTAGACAATGCAAAATACAATTGCATATGTTAATAAAAGAATTTAAGTAAAGAGTGAAAATTTTTAAAAACATACACTGAAATTTAGTATTAAAAATATTTTCAATCACTGTAAAATTGTTAACCTTTCAATTTTATTTAATGCAAAAAATATAAAACTTTTATTTCTTATAAAATTATCAAACAAGCATTTTTAACCTCTTTAGTAACAAAATAAATTTTAGTTATTCTTCTACTTTTAATTTTTTAAATAGATTTTTTTGTAAGGATATTTAAAAAATTATAAAAATTTCTTTCACCAAAATTTATAATTTTTTAACTAAAAAATAAATTAAATACGCAAACCTCATAATAAAAATAACAAAAATATGAATTTTGAATTAAATTTTAATATATTTTATGAAATGACTATATATGCTTAGATGACAATTATTGTAGTGAGTGTGAAACATAAACTAACAAATTTGACCTTGAACATTCAAACTTTTCTTTTGATAGAGTGAACATTTGAACTTTGACAATTGAATCTTTAACTACATCCAAAATAGTGATCATAGTGAGTAGAAATGTGTGATATTTAACTACATCCAAATTAGTGGTCATAGTGAGCAGAAATGTGTAGTAGTGAGTGCGTTTATTATTTTATTCCTACACTTATACATTTAAATATTTTTTATATTATTTCAACATCTTATCTTATCTCTTATTTTCTCTTTATGTCTCTCATATCTAAAATCAATCTTTTTACCCTCTTTACATCCTTATTTTTTAAAGTGTATACTTTCCTATGAACACCAAACAATTTTCTTTTCTTAAACACCGTGGTCACCAAAGTCATACTAATTAACACTATGACATATTAAATGTCTCCACAACGTTTTACTACTTAAGGTGTATTTATAAAACTTGATGTCCTGTTTTTCAATAAATATGAAGTTAGAAAAATTACAAAAACCACATTTTACTCCATGAAAAAAGTAATACAAATTTAATCTGTTTTTTAGGCAAATCAATAAACAAAAACCAAAGTATATTAGAAAAATATTTGGATAGTCACAATCCCAAATAAATATTACTTGAGGACACATATAAAAATAATTGAAACATTTTCATCATTTCACAAATATTAAAAAAATATAAATGAAAGAGATATAATACTATTTTTATCAAATTATTTTTATTATATATTG